>CM063505.1:149846406-150003906 GCA_032207245.1 Pardosa pseudoannulata
ACATGACTTAGGGAGTCAATTAATTACATAAATGCCTTATTTCCCTTTTTAAATACAACTAAAAATGGTTTCTATAGAGAGAGAGAGAGAGGGAGAGAGAGAGAGAGAGAGAGAGAGAGAAGGAGGGAGTATTTTAGAAATATTTATTTTATTACAAAAAATATTCGAAACATTTAAGTAAATTGGCAATTTTTACATAAAATGGCTCCTGACTTAGGAAGTCATATTAATCACATTAATGCCTTATTTCCCTTTTTGAGTACAACTAAAATTAGTTTCTAATATATATATATATATATATATATATATATATATATATATATATATATATATATATATATATATATATATATATATATATATATATATATATATATATACAGAGAGAGAGAGAGAGAGAGAGGAAGTATTTTGAAAATATTTGTTTTATTACAAAAGGTATTCGAAACATTTAAGAAAATTGGCAATTTTTACAAAAAAATGGCTCTTTACTTTGGAAGTTACATTAATCACATTAATGACTTAATTCCCTTTTTAAGTACAACTAAAAATAGTTTCTATAATATATATATATATATATATATATATATATATAGAGAGAGAGAGAGAGAGAGAGAGAGAGTGAGAGAGAGAGAGAAAGGGAGGGAGGGAGTATTTTGGAAATATTTACTTTATTATAAAATTATTCTAAACTATTAAGTAAATTGGCAATTTTTACAAAAAAAATGGCTCCTTTCTTAGGGAGTCATATCAATCACATTAATGCCTCATTTCTACCTTACTTCAACTGCTTTACTTCAACTAAAAATAGTTTCTTTAATATATATATATATATATATATATATATATATATATATATATATATATATATATATATATATATATATATATCGCTTTGTCAGTGAAAGTAGATAACAATCGTATAAAAGATCTACTAAATTTTCGGGTACCTGCTATTTATAATATTTATAATTTTCTTATTTGGATTGACATTTTAACTATCTCAAGCCTTATCCAAAATTTTACTTTTTCGTCATGTGCATCGACAATATCATGGTATACAGCTTTATCTATCATAAAGCTTCATTTTACAGTACTTTGCTTACACGTGATATTAAACAAATTTTATAACACAAAAATTATCTTTTTTTTGTAAAGTTCAAAATGATACCTGATTACTAAGAAAAAAAGATTATAATATTGAAAGCAATTTAAATTCTATGTTTTTTTCACTCTGTTTAATCCATAAAAACTTAAATTTCAGGCATTCATCAATAAATGTTCGACGAAAATGACAAGATCACTAATCAGTTAAGAAAAGAGGAAAATAGGTCAAGATACTTTTTTGGTCTGGAAGTTTCTTCGAAAATAAACCCCCTTCAGGTTTAAATTTAACATATAGAAGTAACTAACTTCTCTTTATAATAGCTAATCAGGAATTAAGCTTATTGAGACCTGCGAAATTCCTGGACCACAATGTTGAAAATTTATACAAGCATTAGCATTTTTACATCAAGTGTTATAAATTCTAATAAACCTAAATCTCTCCGACGAAAGCCAACGTAACAGCCTAATTAAACTAATAGATCCATCAAGCATCTCGAAGTTCACCACAAAAATTTTGATTAAAATTCTTTCTTTTCATATAAAGGTCGCGGCGCAGGGCTGGGGACGTAAAAGCAATAGCTAAAAGAAAGTTTTCATTCATTAAAGGCATAAAATTTCTTGAAGATCTTAATTCTTTCAGCGTTACACGAATATTAACTAATCCACTGACCTTGGTAATAAAAGTTTAATAGAATATTGATTTTTGCTGGAATTTAGATGTACAGTATAATGGTTCGAAGGGGGATCTAATTACAAATATTTTCAATATACTTTGAATAAGTTAAATCTTCTTTGCGGATAAATTTTAAAGAAGTGGCAAATCAATGACATTGTACTTATATTGATTTATTTGTATTTTTTTTATGTTAAGGGGTCATACGACTGTTAAATTGACAAAAAATTAGATGTTTCAAAAAAATATATGTGTTTAAAGGAATTCAGTTCAGAACATTTCAAAATAATCCGTTTAAAAAAAATCTAATATTAAAACAAGTTATGAATAAAAACGCATCAGCTGTTTTATGTAAACAAATTTAAATTTACAAAAACTTCATTTTTCTCAAAAAGTGTTTATTTCACGCAACGCACATGTTATCTCAAAAACTATTTTTATATTTGTTCATGAAATTTTTACAAGTTGTATACAAAATAAATTTCAGCCGAGTGAACCTAAATTTTTTTGTATATTTCCAAATATGCTTTTTTTTTCAAAGATAAACTTTAAAATATTAAGGAAAAAATTCACTTTTTTCGAATATTTTTTTTAAATGTTTATGTATCTTAAATATATAGAAATTTAAGTTCAAAGTTATTTTGATATATTGTAGTATGTTTTAAAAAATAAGTTTGACTTAATTATTTTTTCGTAAACATAAATGTTAGCCTTGATATCATTTATGTTAACAACAAAGTGTCTCTTATATAAAAGTTTCTAACAAATTTTTTTATGTTTCAAAACTGAAGGAGCTATGTGTGTAAAGATAATAAATTATTCTAACTCTTTAAAAAAATATGTTTGTAAAACTAGTATTTTTTAAGGTGTGAGAAGTCGAAAATCATAATTTGTTTACATTTTTCGACTTTTAAGAGTTGTATGACTCCTTAATCTTCATTCGACAATTCTTAATTTTCTTCTCCTCCATTATGCAAAAAAGCTAAATAATATTACTCGTAAGGTCATTTTTGTTTATACTCTGTATTTTAACTTCACTTGTCAAGACTTAATTATTAAATTTCACCTGTTTCGTTTCCTTTTTTAACTCGTAACCATTTAAATCCATATATATTCGGCAGAAATTACACGATCAATCATGAGTTAGGGTTAAAGTAAAACTGCTCAGTATACATTTTATTATACATTTGTTGAAAATTAATAAATTTTCTTAATATTTTTCTATCCAATTTATATTATATTTTTTATATTCCCAAATAAAATTATTTAAAAATGAGTTCAATACAATATATATTATAAATACAGCATGTTATAACTTTACAATATCATAAAAATATACTAATTAACAGTTTAAAAATCCTCCCTTATAAATATGATTAATGTTTTGTTTACATTGTTCATAACTAAGATTGCTCTATTTGACAAAACTTGCATATTTCAGCATTATTAAATTTGGTTTGGTTTGGAGTGGTACAGTCTAATGTATTTGCTCAGAGGGCTAATGAGATTGGGACCTAATGCTTAAACTCGATTATGAACATCTACGAACATCCATACCAACAACGGGACTCGAAGCCTCGAACTACGATGCGGAAGAACAGCGCTGTTGTATCGGTCATTGTTCGGCTCATAATTTCTAAACATACATCTATGCTAAGGTTAATAGAAAAATTTTATTGTACTACAGTAACGGCTGCTCCTAATTTTGATATATCTATGCTAAGGTTAATAGAAGAATTTTATTGCACTACAGTAACGGCTGCTCATAATTTTGATAGTCGGGCTATATTTCAAAATTCTGTAAATTTATGAGAACAAAAAATATCAGATATTAATCAGTAAGGTTTTCTAGGATAGTATATTCTTTATTTGTTTGTTACCTAAAAAATATGAGTCTATGAAAAATACAAAAATATGGGTCTATGATGATTACATTTTCCCCAGTGTTATACCCTAGGAAAGAGTAGCAGAATTCAAGAAAGAACCAGTTCAAATATGAAGATAGCCTGGTAATATTCAATAACTTCTAATTCGAGCCACCTCTCTTATGTGTAAAATTTCTTATTAGGTTTGGGGAAAGAATTAATTAGTAAAACCTTAAAGGTCTTTACAGCACTCCAAATGAATTGATTTGTTGAACGAAAATATAAAATAATAATTATACTGTATTTTCTACACACGTTTGGAGAAAAACTATTGATTAAATATATATTTAGTGTAGGGATGTAATGTAATGCTTATTCTATTTAAAATATTTGACCAAATTATTCCATAAATTTTAATACTATTTAGTGGCTTACAGGTATCACAAAATAGTCGTATCTATGCATAATCCATTTCATCAAATATTCAATAACTCTTTTATACAGACGATTAAATTGGAATCTCATATTTTTTTTATTAATTCCTCACTTTTAAAAGATAGTTGAACTACCTATACATTTGGTTTACAATGTCAATAATAATTTGAAAATTACTTCTATTAATTTCATCTTCGCCCTTTTCAAATACTGAAGACTCTTTCAAACACTTGCTGGAAAATCTTTTACACAAATTCAGATATACAATAACTAATCTTATTCTATCATAGGGATCAATAACATTCCTATTCTCTGAAACAGTTTCACACTAGAAATATAAAAAATACCTTGTAAGATGTAACAACTTGTTTCCAATTATCTATACTGAATTGTCATCTTTATTTTACATTCCCTGATTTTTTTCAATATAATCCACCAACAAATAAAATCATAAATTCAGTAACAGCTAATCTTGTCTGAATATTTGACTCATAAATGGAGTCAAGATTTATTGCGCCATTATTGCCTCGTTACAGAAATTCCACAACTAATATTACTAAACATGGCAAAATTACAACGTGATACCCATCTTTCTTCATTGCTGTATTCAGTTGTTGTGATAATTTGCAGAGAATATACTCCATTATCCTAGTCTCAGAACGACTATTCACTTCATCTAAATCGATGTAATTTGAGAATTTCCGGTGTTACGGAAAGTCTCGTTTGTTGGGAAGACAACCGGAGATAACTCTAAAGATTTAAAGAAAGAAATTTATTTTTAAATATATATATATATATATATATATATATATATATATATATATATATATGGGTGTGTGTGTGTGTGTGTGTGTGTGTGTTGCGTGACGCGGTGAAATTAATCCAGAGGTCACATAAAATATGGCTCTTATTACCTTTAACACGTTGACTACCAACTACGAGATAACTCGTAGATTACGTTCTTTTCTAGGACGCCAACTACGAGTTATCTCGTACTGTGTTTACTTGCTATTTTTGTGCAGCTACGAATAAACTCGTAGTATATCAGTGCTAATACCAATAAATGGCTTCTGGGAAAAGAACAAAAAAATCAATGCTCTTCGAAAATAAATAATTCATGACTTTGTTGAACTTCTGTCCACAAATTATCATTTGTATTTGATGTTGTTGCTTTGGAATCCCCGTCATTATCTTCAGATTCGGGATGAACTTCAGGTTCGGAGACGACTTCATCTTCACTTGAATTCTCAGAAGGTTCATAATCGATACCTCGTCAAAAATTCCTTCAAATTCTGAATCACATAGATTTGAGCAATATTCAATTTCATTTTGAGTCATTATCTTATCCTTATTGGGTTCTTAATAATTCAACAAGTTGACTGCCATGGAGGTCACCAGTGAACCCCACCACTAAAATTGCTTCAAGCATGGTGCTATAACTCATATTATCTGCTACAAATAATATTTCAGCATAATATGCATCGTATACTGAAAAGTTCACTTCTGCACCTTAGACAAACCACCGAAAATGTGTCTGGCAGTCAACGTGTTAATTGCCAGTATTTACTGCGCAATGGGCACCAAAACCGCTTCAAGCATGATGTCATAACGTATTTTATCTGCTGTAAATAATATTTCAGCATAATATGCATCGCATACTGAAAAGTTCACTTCGGCCCCTTTGACAAACCATCGAAAATGTGTCTGGCAGTCAACGTGTTAATGGCCCGAACTTATTGGGCAATGGGTAACGTAATTAATAAGATTAATTGGGATGTAGTCGTGGATCCATAGAAGAAAACAGCGAGTTCGTAGGAGAACCTTAAAACTAAGTAGAAGACGTGTGCCCCTGTCAAGAGTAGACCAATAAATGGTATACGAGAATACTTTTCGATTACAGAGTTAGATGGTAGAGCGAAACAAGAAACAAATTCTTTTCCCAAGGAGGAGTAGCTTAGTCAGCGTTATTATGGCAATTTAGCATTGTAGGGGCGAAAACTTTTATTGGGACAGCTGGAAAATGTTCCGAGTAGACAGAAAATTAGCATTCATTTCAGTCTTAGTTTTGGGAGACGGGTTCAAAGAATTTTTAGTCAGCTTACATTCTTTTAAATAAGATATTATACCGCTGGGAAAATAGATATGACAGAATGAGAAGGAGGAAAATGATAATTTTTATAAGATATATTTTAAGTACAATAGCTTTAATAAATTACGCACACACAAACACACACACACACACATATATATATATATATATATATATATATATATATATATATATATATATATATATATATATATATATATATATATATATACATATGTGTGTATATTTTGTAAGTGCGTATACATCAAAAATATGTTTTTAATATAGGTATTCATATATGACTTATTTATGAATTCAATTCCCAATTCTTACCATATTACTCTATATGAATAAAAATTCATTTCAGAGTAAAAATATTTGGAAGTTTATGGAGAAGACAAAATAATTTATTATCCTTTTATGAATCAAACATGATTGATAAGAGATTAGTAAATTTACTTTAAACGTTTTCTAATTACGTTAGTTTTTGAAAAAAAAGTAGTTAATGGAAAATTAGACAAAGAAATAGAGGTACAGCATTCTTGTCCAAAAGTAACCCAAATTGATAATGGTTATACAAACAATGTACTTTTATACTGTAGAAATAATTTGAGTTTGTTATTAATAATAAAGAGGATAGAATAACAAACGTAATGAATCTCAAGGGAATTTCTTTAATAGATTTGCCATCAATATTTGCCATTTGTTTAATCTTTTGTTTCCCGTCACATTAAACATATAATTTTTCATAACAGAGTTTGGAAATGAATAATAGTTCGATTAAAATGAAAATTTTTAAAATACAAATTTATGAACGAAGCTTTTGTATATTATCATGAATATTACCGAATCATGGGATTTAATTTAACTGATCATTTATTATATATTGAAACGATTGTTCATTTATCATCTTTCAACCCTCAGCATAATAATATATCACTTCAATTTGCACCTGCACTCTTTAAGAGCATGATTACTCTAACGTTTTTTTAAAATTTATTCAAAACATTTTACAATTATTCTGCTTTTAATTTAAAGGAAACTATATTACGTATTTAATTTGATCACACATATTTATATTCAAAAGTATTTGTATAAAAACAAGCAAGCCAGGCGTGCTTGTTTTTATACAAATACTTTTGAATTGATCATGTTAACATGCATTTGTAAATTTATGCCATTAATTTTTAATAATGTATTTTACAATAAGAACTACATATCTAAATACATTTTGATAATTATTTCTCACTTTTTACAAAAGTTTTGTAGCTTGCAATATAGTGAAACTGTTCCTTATTTCGAAAAGACCAAAGTTTTCTTTCCACCCCCACTCCCCTAATCAGAAATACCTGTTCATTCATTCATTACACCTCTTATCTAAATCAAAAGAAATATTTTAATATACACGAACAAATATATTTAAGGTTATTTGTACATGTATATATATATATATATATATATATATATATGTATGTATGTATGTATGTATATATATATATATATATATATATATATATATGTATGTATGTGTATGTATATATATATATATATATATATATATATGTAAGTATATATATATATATATATATATATATATATATATATATATATGTATGTATGTATGTATATATATTTGTATATATATGTATGTATATATATATATATATATATATATATATATATATATATATAATATATATATATATATATATATATATATATATATATATATATATATATATATATATAATATATATATATATAAATATATATTAGATATATATATATATATATATATATATATATATATATATATATATATATATATATATGTGTGTGTGTGTGTGTGTGTGTGTGTGTATGTATGGGCTTTTTCAAAAGCCGTTATCTATATTTTAATTCAATATATTGATAGTCTGAAATTTAACTGCATTAGAGTTCAATGAAATTTTATGTTTCCACACTAATGGGGTAAAAACAATAACTTTATTTACACACACAACTATATTTATATACATTTGTAAACAATGTATGTGGGAGAACTTTTTACAAGCCTTTTTCTGAATTTTAAAGTGATTAATGCACTGATATAGCTGGAGCATATTTACACTAGAGAGCACTGAAAAATTTTTATGTTCTCCAATCTAAAGGTAAGGGATTTAAACTGCCATCTTTGTTTCCATCTCGTTTACAGAAGCCGCTCAAGTTATCAGACGGAAAATTGAGGAAGTTCCTCATTTCTCCTTGCTCGATGCAACAAAAAATGTTATTCCATAGAATTTTCCAAGGATACGACTCTTGTTTATGAATGGGTTGGAGTCCTAAAAGTTATTAAGAAACCTCGAAGTTTATTTACCTCGTTCATTCTAGAAAATGTAATTTTTTATTCAGAAACTTTGTTTCCCTGATTTACTTCTGGTTTTTTTTAATATGTTTATTTTACTGTTATATATATTCCTGTTGAAAATTTATAGTAACTCTTTAATGCGTAAAGCAGTTTATCTGAAAGTTTGTGTAAATGCATGCGCGTGAGTGGTGGAAAATTATTTTTCCCTAATAGCATATAAAGTCACAGCCTATATTTTTTTAGTTGCCCGGGCTGACTAGCCAACGCAAAGTTTGCGCAGTCATGTCGTGGAAAACAATTAGCTCAGACATTAAAATCAGATAAAATACTGAACAATCCTCCTTTATTTCATCTTAAAGGAAGAGATCTCGTGAATAAGTTCGCATAGTCAAGAGAAAAACGCCTGTATATTGATTTAACCTTTTCAGAGGGGCTGGGACAATATATGTCCCACAGATGAATTAGTTCTTCAGAGATCCCCTTTCAAAAAGTTAAGAAAATGCCCATCCTGAGAAGTCACGTGGATAATTTCACATGAGTGAAGTATATCACTTAAGTCTTAACCTTTTGAAAGGGTCTCTCTGAAGAACTAATTCATCTGCGGGACATATATTATCACAGCACCTCTGAAAAGGTTAAATCAATAGATAGGTGTCTTTCTCTTGACTATGCCGAACCTATTCATCAGCCCTCTCCCTTTAAGATGAAAATAAAGGAGGATTGTTCAATATTTTATCTGATTTTAACGTCTGAGCGAATTGTTTTCCCCGTAATTACTCGTAAAAATGAAACTGATGGACTAAATGCATAAAAGGGCACAAAGATTCCAAGGATCCTCAGATTTTTTGGGATACTTCATAGCTGGTCTAGGAAAGGGATGGGTCCGTGGAAGATGAAAGTTTGATATAAAGATTGAAATAATAACAATGGAAGATTCCCACGTTATTATTTCCAACTTCTTTTTTCAAAAGTTATGAAGGAATTCAATCTCAATAACTCTATTCAGTGGCTGGGATAGTTCAAGGAATATAGATCATAACTGGGAGAATTTTTAAGAATTTTATAGGATAATTATATGTGTTTAAGTTATTATGGACTTCTAGGTGTAAAATATTATGAAACTTAAAAGACTTTTAATGCAGCAGAAACACATAAGTGATGAGTTTTGTTTTTCAACACAGAAGATATCGTTTAAAAATTAAAAAGAAAAAAAATCAAAAGAAATTTATAGGCCATCAAATATAAGCAAAATAAAGAGAAGTTTTATAAGCGATATAGCTAAGTCCCAATTTCAGCAAATGTACTCATTGAAAAAATATTCTTATGCGAAGTTTGGAAAATCATAAAATATTAATACAATTGACAAAATAATCATTAATAGCAGGGATGCGAAAATTTGTGAGATTGTTTAAAGGAGTACAACCTATCTTGACTAAAATGAAAGAACTCTTATAAGAAAACAGCTAGGGGTCATCAAACATTAAGGTTTAAAAGCGGCAATAATGATGTTTCGTCTTTTTTAGATAAATTAGTTGTGGGCTGCAATTCTAATACACGCGTTCGGAAACTGTGCACAGTTTTAGCCATCTACCACATATATCGCTACTCGTAAGTTTGACACAAATTGTAATTAGTCTGGGAAATTGATCTAGCTCAGAAATCCGATTAATTAATCAATTTCTGTTTGCGGAGTATGTAACCACTGCTGAAATTCGCCGGTAGCTAACAGAGATTTACGAAGAGATAGAAATGTGTACATAAGTATGTTTCAGAAAAAGGTGTCGAAAGCTTGTGGTCTGTAAAGAAATAGTCACCAACGAGTGATATGAATTCTCATATACCAATAACCTGAACTTCGCTTCAAGCGACATTTACCTCTTTCCTTTCTTGAAGAAGCATCTAGGAAACCGACGTTCCGCAACAAACGAAGATGTGAAATAGTTCACAACAACGTAGCTAAACACTCAAGGGTTTTTGTCAGACAATATCATTCTATGAAGCGACAAATGCCTAACCGGATATATCCTATTTAAATATATCAAAAATATCATAGTGTAGACTTCAGTAGACTCTATTGGTGGCTTAAAATAAAATATAAGCTTTTTAATGAATCTTTTGTAACATTAAGCTTTAATCAACCTTTGTAAAAAATTTGAAAATATTTTTTTCTAAAATTAAACTTTTCATAAATGTATTTTTTATTGTCCTCCAACAAGAAAGTTAATCTTTATTACTTTGACATTATAGCTATAAATTAGGCAAACTATTGAAATTTTTAAATCAATATTGATTTAACTTTTATATCATTTAAACTCATAATTTTGTTATGTAATTTGAGGTAACGCCTAATATGATTGTAAGACAAAAGATGGAAAATTTTAAGATAAGATGAATGAAACTTTTGCTATTTTTTAATGTACTTAACCAAAAATAATCCATTGTTGGCAAAAAAATGAACCATGAATATTATATTCTCATTTTATATTTTTACTTAACGTGGATTATTCTTGGTTACGCATATTAATAAGAAAGGAAAATATTTTCAGCTTCTTATCTCAAATAAGAATCTGTCGTAAGAAAATTATTACTTGTCAAGGGCTTAAACATTTTACCACATAAATTAGAAAAACAAAATTATTTTAGCTTAGTTTGAGAATAAAAAAATGGTAACATTAGTCTTCATAACTCTTAGACACACATAATTGTTTCTGAAGACTAGTCACGAAAGATGGAAGAAAAATTTTATAATTGCATTCTGGTTGTTAATATTTGAGTTAAATTTAAAATATGTGATTGTTATTCAATTGGGATAATTAAATTAGGGATGCACAGCTTTCAATGCCGACATAACATTTAATATTGTATTGATTTTCTACTTGTTTGAGTTTTATTTTCTTAATATTTAAACTCAATTAATTAGAAAAATAAATGTTCTGAAAAGATTAGATAAATACATATTAAATTATAATTTTTTATACTTTTTGGTGTAATTGAGTTAAACCTAACATATTCTTAAATAATTCTAGAGAATTTATTTATAGAAAAACATTCTTGGTTAGTATTCAACAATACTGAAACAAAGTTATCAATTGAAACAATCATCCGAACATTGGCGGAATAGCTTCCTTGTATTTAGTCTAGATTTAGTCTAGATTTAGTTATCACTTCAGACTTTAATGTTTGTAACAATTTGTGTTTAACTATACTCTTCAAAAACACAATTAAAGTTGTGTTCTTATTCAAGTAGGTAACGTTATCAGATTTTTTAAACAAGCATTTTTTACTTCATACTTTTATTTAAACTTCGGAATCGTTCATGAGTGACAAATTTATAAAAATTTCCTATAAAGTAATTTTTACATCAACAATTTTTACAGATATTCTATAGGCAATCGTCCAATAGTGGCGATACCTGAGTTCGAGGTTAGGATATTACTGATGAATTGGATGGAGCTGATCAAATTATGCCTTAGAGAAATATATTGCTCCGAACCAAACAAAACTAAACCCAAACTTTACTTGGGTCTGAATTAAAATAGACACCTCATGATTTCTTGGAAATCTTTAGAAAGTTTTAGCTCATTTCAGTCTTTGATATAAATATATTATATATAATGTAATATGAAGTCCAGTGGAGTTGGAGTAGCTTTTCGAGCTCCTACGACACAGATCCGAGGTTCGATCCCCGGATTGGGCAAGGTTGACTCAGCCTTTCATACCATCAGTAAGAAAACAAACTGAGGATCAAACTGAGGATAAGGTTGACCTCCTAACCGGAGCATATGCTTCGCATTCCAGGGCCCTTGGTCTTGGAAACGGAGATTGGCACCGTAGGTCCTGGCTCTCTAGGGGCTGTGTGCACCGAGCTGTTTTTTTTATATATTGCAATATGATTACAGTATATATATATATATATATATATATATATGTATGTATATATGTGTAAATATATGTATATATATATATATATATATATATATATATATATATATATATATATATTATATATATATAATATAAATACATAGTATGTAAAAATAAAATATAAATATTTTAAACATTAACAATATATAAATATATTGTAACCCCACATAAACAAATCATGTAGAGTAATTGATACCTACCGGATCCTACCTGATATTAGTGAAAATTCCTCACCCATATCGATGTATATATAGTCCACAATACTTTTTGTGTTCTCTCTTTTTGAAAATTAAATAAGGGCATATAATTACCTAATTTATAATCATTTCTAATTGGGTCTTCAAGATTTCAGTTTCGAAATGCTTCCTCATTAAATATCTGAAATATGAAAAACATGTTTACCACTAAAATTATAATTGTGAACGGTGAGAAATACAAAATAATACACTGTATAAAGTTAACATCAATTCTAAAAAGTGAGATAGTTCTTTTTTATATTAATTATTTTGTTGTTACACACATTTAACCGAGAATATACAAATTAAATTTGAATGGGGGAAAAAACTTATTCAAAATATATGCGAAGTGTTTTCACAGTTTTAAAGTAGTTTAATTTCATCTTTCTTTTAACTTTCACTGCTGAAAAAAACCCAGTTAATATCAATTAAATAGTTTTAAAATTCAAACAATTTCTCTTTTGTTTACTCTTTTTTATATGCATACAAGAAATCCAAGTTAATTGGATTTAATTATTACATCAACTACGCGATAATTAAATAGAATCTCTAACGATCTCTAGCGCCGAGTGTAACGAGTGCGACTCCAGTTTCTTTCTAATCGCATTAAAAGAAAGTCAAAAGTTTCCCGAACTGTAATATCGTAGGTATTTACGGTTATAGACAGCAGAAACAAATTAACGAGGGGTTCTTTCCTTAATCATGTAGAGGGGCAGAAAAAGGGGAAAAAACCAAAGTGGAAGGAATCCCGTTAAATGTGCTTCGTTGAGCGAGACAATTGACGCCATTGCTAGGAAGAAAAAACATAAAAAGGGAACTCTACAACTCGTTGAGCTAGCGAATCACCGAAAGCATCAAAGAGAGTGAGTTCTCAGATAGAATAATAAACAGCCTCTCAATATTCCAAGAGAAATTTCAATGTTTGATTCAAGCGCATCGCGTTAATTTAGAATCAGTGAAGCAACCCGCTTCAGAACTAACGAATCTGAAGTGGTAATTATCGATATTGAAAACTTTCTGCTAAGACTTGCGACAGCGTTTATCTATAGGTTCCAGATTTCTTGCAACCAACTTAAATACAGTGAGCCAATTACTTTCTAAAATATCGTGAAATCGTTTGGGACTAAAATAATTTATACTTTCACAGTGTGTTTCAGGAAATACTTAAGGCTTACAAAAGACAAAATGTAGAAAATAATTTTTAAAAGTTTATAGTCTGACAATTTTTTTATCATAACTCAATTTAAGCAATCAGTAGTTTCAGGATAAGAAAAATTGACAAACAGACGCGCAAATATTTCTTTAGATAATACAAAAATATTTCTTTCATTTTTATGGTAAAAATCTACAATAAGCCTTAATTGTCTAAGAAAATAAGAGTGTGCATTAATAACCAATTTTTCCCTGTTAGTAGTTATCAATAGCTGTGGTAGAAAGGGGGTTTTTATGGGGATGTACACGTCGAGTAAAACATAAAAAGGTTGGTACCTGAAAAAGAAACCCACAGAAAAGACAATAAAAAGGTATATTATTTGAGTGGGGTGATGCATAGTGGAAATACGCGCTATGTCCCTAATCCGATATTTAATATTTAAATTAAATTTGGCTTTTCGTCAAATTTAGTTTAAATCTTAATGTAGAAAAATAACACAAAAGACTTTAAAAAATGAGAGGAGAAGTTACTGAATTAATGGATTTTATTAAAAAATTAATAGAAGCCAATTGTTGAGTTTTTTTAAGATAAAAATTAATAAAAAGAAAGGAGAAAATAAAAATGGACTAAAAATGAGACAATTATGGAGGACGGAACTCCGAGTTCCTCTTCTTTTCACGGGATCCAGGTCTCTCTCTCTCTCTCTCCTCCATCCTGTCTGTCCGGATGAGAACCGCCAATGTGTGGAGCGGGGATATGTCGTATCATGAAAAAAGCGAATTTAAAAAACTATTGTAAAGCAGCGCTCGCCAAGGAGAATGCCAAATTACGCTCCTGGTATGCGTGATGTCATCTGATTGAAAATCCAGAGCGGCTTATGCGATAAAAAAAATTAGGTTTTCGACTCACCAGCGTGATAATTCGGCACTTGGCAATGAAGTTACAAACAGGGAATTTTAAGGGAAGATTATAGAATTAACTAAAATTAAAATAAACTAAATGGAAGGAAATTAAAATTAAGTAAATGGAACGTTATAACAGCCTTTAACACATTGAGCGCGACGTCTGTCCAAGGGGACTGACAGTGGATTTTTTGTTTGAATGGTGTTAATCCCTAATGATAGGGACGTAATAGTTAACTTTATATTCAAAAGTCCATTGCCAGTTTCGAGGTACAAAGGAAACCTTAACGGAAATTTAACAGTTAGTCAGTATTGATTAACGACGCTCTTGTTTGGTTAAATTAAATCAATAAGCGTTAGAGCAAAACTGGTCTCTTTTTGTACAAGCAGCGAATTACAACAATACTCAATCAGTGTCACTATTGTTCATAATTCAAAACTTAGGTGACAATAGTATATCGCCCCACCTCTCTGATTAACGTATCTAGGACTGATCGAAAACAGTTGGAAGCTCTAGTTGTCGACCAGATTTAAGTATTTAAAACTCAGTGATTTTAAAAAATGTAGATTTTAAATCTCTTAGGTATTTTATATATTTCCCCTTTAATAAAATACCAATAGATTAACAAAAGTAACCAGGTAGACGATTTTCAATTATACAAATTTATCTGAACAAAAGGCATAATATTTTAAATTAAAAGTACCTTAGCATGTATTTGTATTATTTAAGAGATATTTCTATTTTTATATCATTCATTGTGAACAATCAAATCATTTCCAGATAAAAAAAATGAAAAATCCATTGTTTAAAATCTGAATAGCGTTAAAAAATGAGATCCTTTCAAAAGCTTAATTCACAACAAAAGGGAATTTTCGTAAAACTAGCAGAAAAGAAATATCAAATTTAGCCGGAGCTTAGAAGCTGAAAAAAAATTACTTTGGTGTTTCAACATTCAGGGTAGAACACAATTAACAAGTGAATCGAAGTTTAGAAAACAATTAACTAATGAAAACAGTAAATGGTATCAGGTATAACTAGGGGATTTGCATTTAATTTAAATTTATCGTTTAAATCTGGGGGAAAGCGAATATTATTCACTCATCGAAAAAAATATTTAAGAAGAAAAAATAATGTTGTAGCACTTTCATAATGACTTCTCTCTTAAATTTGAAATCATTTGCTTAAAAAAATAAATTTTAACGCAGAAAAGTTTGCAATTAATTTAAAAGTTTTCTATTGTTTAGGGGTTACAATTTATTTATCCGCGCTGCCATCCATTAGAGCAACTTTTCAAAAGTTCTAAATGCTGCCTACAAAACAAAAAAGTATTTTGATTAACAATCTATTGTTTTAAGAAATTAAACTTTTTTTCCCGCTTGAGAATATTGATTGAAACTTAATGGATTTAGCAATTTTAACAAATACCAGAAAGACTTGTAAACATGCACTTAAGTAAAACAATATTAAAATATCTTGTTTGAAAAACATAAAATTGTATTTGTTGGCAGTACTCGTTTAAAAGCATTCAAACTCCATAACTGGAAAATGTTACTCATACATTATCTGTAAGAGAAATGCATTTAACAAAATTTCTTTTATCTAAAAATTCTAAAATATATAATGTAAAATAATATGTTCTTTATCATTTTAAAGTAACAATTTGTTTATTTTCAAGTTATATAAATATTTTATATAACTTGATTTCTTTTATTATGCTTGGTTTGTATTGCTTGGTTTTTATTAGCAGAGTACGTAAAAATTAGATTTTTATCAAATTGCATGTTTTATTTTATACTGCTATTTTATACTGCTTTATACTGCTAACACAAGCGTAGTATCAGTGAAGTACATTTTTAATTATCTGTATTTTCTATCCAAGTCAGGTCGGTAAATTATTTACGGGATAAAAATTCTTGCTTCAATGTAGTTTTTCTTCTAATTTAAATTCATATTTATTATAACTATGGCCTTTGGATTTACTCTTGGTACCGCTAATTATTATCAACATTTTGATTTTTCGATAATATTAAACATATCATTCCTGCTTTAAAAAAATCAAATAAAAATTCCAAATAGAATTTTACTGGTAATTATCAAAATTTCCTCTAAACAAAATGGTATAAGACTAATTTAATCTTTATCTGTTTTTGTGCTGTCTCGCAGATTTCATTCCTAAGCATTTCCACTTCTCTAAAATCATAATTTATCCGGTATTTTCTCAGTATCTACCTGCAGTGTGTTTCAAAACCAGGTAAACAAGTTCTAATCTAGTTACAAATTACTTGAACAATTGGAAACAGTTTAATCTCAAGAAAGTTCTACAGTAGTTAAAAATTAAAAAAGTGTTGAGGACTTGTTGCCCGTAAATCTATTCTCTCATGTAAGGACGGATATGTGGACTTTAAACAACAGATATTGAATGATGTTTAAACATTTATAATAAAACTTATACAGCTAAACTCTCACTACTGTAAATTCATTGTATTAAATTAAATAGTAAAGTAAAAAGCTTATTTGTTTCTTTTATTTTGTAATTTACCAGTCCAAACAGACAATTAAGGACCATTATAGTTCAGGGAACAAAGTTACCTTTACAAAATACCAACACACAAACGTTTATGTCATGAGATTATACTTATGAAGTTTCGATAGGCTTTATATGAGAAAAATATTTTAATGTATTATATAGATTTATAAAAGTACTTGGTACTATGAAGTATAATCCCACTGCTTGGCAGGTTTTATCATTGTTATTTATTGATAGATGGTTTGCTTTTATAATTAGAAGATAAATAAGCAAATCTTCGTTTAATAAAGCCAGATAAACTAAGAAATAAAAGGGAGACACAACCAAGAGTGATTGATTTTCATAACTATTAGGCTAATTAGGCTTTAAACACTATTTAAAAAAGATTCAGAACTAAATGGAAGATCCGTTCCAGAAGCAAAAATCGAACTCATGGACTTCTATAATAAAAGACAATAGCAGTTTTTAACTTATCGTGGATAAGGTAGTGAAGAGTTATCGATCTCTAATCTTTTTACACCTAACTAAAGAAGTAAAAAAAAGCACAAGTCCCTCAGCTGCAAAAACGTATTTACATTTTTAAAAAGCTTTTAGTGTCTGTCCCAACATATTCCTAGTATTTTTAATTACAATTTTCATTTTCTTAAATCTTTTATAAACTCCATTTATTGCTTATTTTGATATTTCGAGAAGAAATGCCAGCGAAAGAGATTTGCACCAGTCATATTAATTGAAAATGTTTATTCGAAATATTTAGATCCAATTTAACTGCTCATTTTAAAAGTGCTACATATTTAATATAAGTCTGGCTCAATTCACATTTAAGTGCACTTAATAAAACTATTTCTTGTCATCCTTCATTACACTTGCAGTACATAAAGAATACTTTGTGAACACTGAAAACCTACTGCAACTTGGAAAATGGTTGATTAACACTCAAGGGTACGCTTATCTCGAATTACGAGCACAAAGTTTGCTTAAAGATTTAAGATACTTCTACTTAGAGCGTAAAATTTACTTTTATATTCAAATACTACACATTTAAATCGCGACACACTTCAACTGCATTTAAATAAAATTCTAGACATTATGGAAGCTTTTCAGAGAATAAATGATTATTATTCCTCATTAGTGTCCTAAATTTGGTAAACTGAAAACTTAAACAACTTTCATATGTAAACTTTTTGTATTACCCTACTTACAAACAGGTAAATATCTTTCAGTTTATCCTCTTTTGCTCTTTATTTGTGCATACAGAGGTTTGTACAGGAAAGGTTTCTAACCTTCTCTAATTAGGAGTTGAAATGTGGAAAATGAATCTTTTCTGTAGCTTTAAGCTAAAATTACGTATATAATAGTAATAAGAATTACTTTAGTTATTTCAACATTTCTGTGAATTAATTTACTACACTAATGTTTATACAAATAACAAAAGTATCCCCTTTTCAGCTAGCCTTTTCACCGAAGACTGTCTTTTTATTAAATTAGAAATGAATTTGAATGCTATTCAAAACAATACATTTGTAACATAAATAGAGTGAATGAACATAAGTTAGCATTAATTATTTAACTCAGTGGATTTGAAATAAAATGTTCATCACACATTTTTTTACATTGTTCATTTTGAGCTGAAGCATTTTCACTGTAACAGCTTATTTTTAATTGATCATAAAATTAAAACCTCTACTCCTTTTAGAATATATTTTACATGATCTTCAATAACACTATATATCTGTATTTGCTTTGATTTCAAATAGCATACTTTTACTATATATATATATATATATATATATATATATATATATATATATATATATATACGAGGCATGTTTTTTAAGTAAGTACCGTTTTGGAATTAAAAAAAGACGTGCAAAGATATCGCAATAATTTTATTTTTACATGAAAACCTGTACCTTAATCTACTTTTCTACATAATTTCCGTGAATATTGAGGCACTTGTCATAACGTGGCACCAGTTTTTGAATACCCTCCTCATAAAATTCTGCCGCCTGACTTGTTAACCACTGTATCACAAATGTTTTGACTTCGTTATCGTCTTGAAGATGCTGACCACCCAGGTGTTTCTTCAAGTGCAGGAACAAATGGTAGTCGCTGGGTGCCAGATCAGGGCTAAATGGAGGATGATCTAGAGTTTCCCATTTAAAAGATTTGATGAGATCATTGGTCCGATTAGCCACATGAAGGACGCCCACTCCGTTCTTCATCATGCACATTTGTGCTGCCATCTTTAAATGCTCTCGCCCATTTCCTTACCATTCCATCACTCATAATGTTTTGTCCGTAAACTTCACAGATCTCACGATGAATATCGATCGGTTTTACGCCTTTAGCACTAAGAAATCGTATAACAGCCCGTACTTCACAATCGGCGGGACTCATGATTGTCGGAGGCATCTTAAACACTCAGTAAACAACGTATACAATGAAGAATCAGACTTTAATGGCGTCAGTGCGTAGACAAGAGATGTAGGTAACCAGCCCGCATGCACGGAACGCCGACCGTAGCGCTGCGGTGGCGGCACTTACTTAAAAAACATGCCTCGTATATATATATATATATATGTATATGTATATATGTATGTATGTATATATATATATATATATATATATGTGTATATATATATATATATATATATATATATATATATATATATATATATATATATATATATATATATATATATATATATATATATATATATATATATATATATATATATATATATATATATATATATATATACATACATATATACATGTATATATATATACATATATATATATATATATACATACATATATATACATACATATATACATACATATATACATGCATACACATACATACATACATACACATACATACATACACATACATACATACATACACATACATACATACATACATACACATACATACATACACATACATACATACGCATACATACATACATACATATTCTATTTTACATACAATATTAGTTTCAAAATTGTATATTTCAATAGGTATTTATATTGGTAAATAGATTTCTATTATTTTCACTTGGTATACACGTGTAAAAAAAGTTTTACTTTAACTAACAAAACTAAATTATTTAATTAAGTTACATCCTTATTAATGATCTGAGAAAAAGAAATTGTTTTAAACACAGCAGAGCATTTTATTTTTTATTCAATTAAAAATAATTTGTTAAGATGATTTTTCTAGCTCTATAAGTCCTCTTACATTTATAAAATCTTACATTTGTGGAAATCGCAGTCATTCTGGAGTCTCTTAAGAACATCACTTGATCACTACCAAAATAATTACCTCTCTAGATGTATGACTTTATAATGTATTAACTTGTAAAACCATTCTAGCAGTACTATAGAACAAATTTCGACACGATTGAGCTTGCATGTCCTAGTGATTTCATTCATAACATTATTTCTCAGCTCAGTATACATTTGAAGACAAATAACTAACAACTAAAGGAGTAACATTCTACTTCATCTACTAGTACTAGATAAAATTTCTGAAAGATCCACAGTTAGAAATGCATGAAGGCTTGTTGCATAAAAGAAAAACTTTTTTTTTAATTTGAAGGTTAATTTTAATTTAGACATCCAAAAAACCATATTTCTAAAAGTTTCTAAAAAATAATTGTTTATTTAACTCTGAAGAGTTAACAAAATTAGACGTAACAGAAAATGACAACAACTATAACTAAGTTTATACTATGTAACGTAATAAGTTTATAACTGATAGATGACACTCACTCAAAAGAAAAACTTCTTAACCATTCGAGATAGCATCAAAGTATGTGTCATGAATTTCAAATAAAAATGTCACTGGTTATTTTGATCAAATTAGAGAAAGGACATTTGCTGATTGGACCACAGAGCAATGGAAAAAGATAGCATTGGAGTATCTGATGTATCTAATATCTAGAGAAAATTAAAACTACTAAAATCAATTATAGCAAATATTGTTTTACTTTTGATAAAAACTTCAATTCTTCTAATCACAGAAAATTGCAGCTTTTTAAAAGAGTGTTTTAAATAATTTTTGTTATGAATTCACCCTTACTATTTAACTACACAAAAACCAGTAATTTTGTACTAAACCCATTAATATAAAGTGTACATTAGGTAATTCAAATTTATGAATATTTCTATTGGTTGTCTTTATAAGTTTACATTATGCTAAAATAAGAAAAATATTGTTATTGTGTTAGATTAAAATATAGTACCCCTTGTTTATAATCATCCGGATAAAAACAGCTATGAGGATAGGTACAATATCTATATAGTCATATAACCTGAGATCCGAGAGTAGAAGTCTGATTGGATTTCAAATCAACCAGATAGTTTTGATCATACTAAACAGATGCAAGCTTTTTACACCGTTTCTTCACTGTATGAAGTGAGAGAAGAACTTTGGTGCCATATTTAACCTACATATACGACAAGATTATAGATAAAGGGTTCATAGTATCTATAAGGCTTACTACTAGATCAGAAAAGAACAAATTACGGATTTTCTAAAGTGTTGTTCCAGCAGCTGCAAATTAAAATTAGGGTATATTCATACATAATAATCGATTACAATTGATTATTTGAAATTTAAGTGTAGTGCTAATAATTTTCCACTATGTTGTTGTTTCTGATGCAACTTTGTCAAACGAAGCATGATTGAGCCATAATCTATTTGTATTAATGCAAAGGGGTGCGCCTTTTGCTTTAACGAGCATCAATGGGGTGAAATTATGACTTATGTTTAAGGGAGGTCCTCGTAATTTAGAAGCAGGGACCAAGAAGAAGATGCATAAGCTTGGCATGTCACCCTCAGAGATATTGATTGAGAACTTGGAGGACAAGTTGACCACGAACATATTTTACATGCTCCAGTCACCATTAACTTTTAGGTTTCGGCTGGTACAGCAGTTGTACCATAAATATTTAGAAACCCAAAAGTCGGCTAGGGTACTACAGTTGTACCGTAAATATTCCTCCCCTTTTGCAGGGACGGAGTCATTAATCACTTGTCATTTGGCCAGTCCCTCCCTATTGTTGAAGTTTTGCTGAGTGCATCTGTATCGGGAAGGAAGAATGTGATTTTGTTTAGCGACATGTGGAACAACTGGCTCTTTTTTGCTCATGTCCAGCAGTTGTTTCTAAACTATTCATTCTATCTTGTGAACCAAATCCGTTTGGAAGAGAGTCAAAGTTTCTTTCCTTCGTCGTTTATGTTTTCATTTAATCTGATCATGGCTCCAAAATTTAACGGTCTTTCTCAATAGTGAGATGTCAAATAAAAACCTTCAGACTGGTTTTAGAGCAAGCCTGCATTGTAACGTCCTCTACTCCCAGAGAGTGACAATAGGACAAAACATTTTTCCCTCTTGAGAAAATGGAATTAAGAGGGAGGAATTTTCGAAAATGCTGCCAATTTGTAGTCCAAACACAAGCTAGCGGTCAGCCGAAGCTTAAAGGTTGACGAACACGGTGGATCTTAGGCTAGCTTGGAATACAAACCCGCAACCATCCAGCATTGTCTTTGACTGAGAGATGACTGAGCTCCCGCGGCTACATTTTAAACTATGGTTTGAATATATGCATATTGTTTGTTCATTTCATATTAGAAAATCTAGAGATATCTGAAAATATTTTCTAATTAGAAAAATCCAAATATAGATGAATTATAGCTCACATGGTGCCTTTCTCTTTAACCACAAGTTTTAACATTATTTGCTGTGAAAAGGTGTCAGACAGATGTTGGCATTGGAGGAAAACCTTAATGTTTTTAAATAATAATATGTTGGTGCTGCAGAATAGTGAATGTGTTTACTCTATTTCAATTCCATTACATCTGTTAACAAATGCAAAGTTGAGACAATGTTTCTGCTATTGTTCCTTTTTATTGAGTGAAAATATGTTTAGAAATATCCTGTGTCTGTTGATTTAATTTTTCTAAAATAATATCCCTTTAAAATCAGCAATTTAATTTTAATATAACGGTCTAGAAAGCTACTAATCTATCGAAGAGAAACTGTTCAGTTATTTATGACTCATATGTAATGAAATATCTCCTTTAAACTTTTCCAATACACCATTCCCCCAAATCCCTTTTTGTAGATTTGTGACCTAGTTACGATTTATTATCTGGATATATTTTAAGATTAGGCCTAATCTCATTGCTGAAAATCTAATTTTATCTCCTTTTATGTAACATCCCATAACAAAAAAGAGATAATCCTAGAGAACAAAAAACTTCGCCTTCATCATTCTTTTTTTATCAAATTTACAGTAAAACCAGAAAATGTAAAAAAAAATCCTACATACTATATTACTCCTCTATGATTTTGTTCCTGCTATATAAACAAGATTTAAACGGAGGGACTGAGATTTCGAATTTTTTTATTCGAGATATCAAAACAACTGGGACCTGCGTTTCAGCAGTAAAACAACTCCATCAGGCCCTGGACAGTGTCCGAAAAGAACACTAAAAACGCACTTGCTTTTATATCTTTTTTTTCGGGAACACTCCGTACCTAAAATATTTATATTTTCTAAATATCGCAAAAGAAATTCTTTTCTTTTTGGTAAATTACATATAAACAAATACTCACACTTTAACCCCTTTAATCAAGAAAATAATTAGATAAAATTTTATCCTTTATATTAAATTTATTTATTATTGAAAACAAACTGTAGATTTTTTTAAATTATAGGAGATATAAGCGTTAAATTGCATTTTTATTGAAACGTTTAGTGAAAATTAATGCAGGTCAGCAACATAAACAAAAATTAATGTTATTTTAACAGTGAGCTTTTAATGACTGTTTCTTTTTTATAGTTGCTGTTTCGTAAGGCTGAAATAAACAGAAATTTTTCTATATTCCCAATCAAATGGGGATACTAATTTTAATTCTTCAGCCGGTGTTACCTTTGATCGGATGTACATTATCATTATTGAAATAAACTTTGGTTCTATTAAACTTTTATTAATATGTTTAGATCCCAGACGTAGATTTAACACAAATGGAGGTTTAAATACTTTAAAGAAAGATAGTGTAAAATAGATGTAAGATAGTGTAAGATAGTTTAGAATAGTTATAAGAAATATGTAATCATTACAATAGTACTACATTAAAAAATGTAGAAGATACACTGTTTTTTTTTAATTATTTACATTACACTTTCTAACAGATGAGCAATTATTTTTAAACCACTGTTAGGATACAAAATTTTAAATAAGTGAATTCTCATTTATCAAGTCATCTCAATATCAAGTATGTAAAGTATATATAATGATTAGTTTGTTGTTTAGAAAAGTCAAGGTCTATTTCTTTCTCTAATCAGATTTTGATCTAATATAATTTTTTGAGGCAAATCATAGAGATCTAGATTTTAAAGTCAATTCCGAGTGACTAGAATCATTCAAACCATGAACGAGGCTAGAACTATCAGACTCCGGACCCAAACTTTCTGGTTTACAACGGGTAACTGAGAGAAAAAACATACTGAATATTACAGGAATATATGTATTAATCCGGTGTCATCAAACGTGTTTATTCCAACAGCGAGAGGTAATTGAAATTAAAACGATTTCACCAAGACAAATCAAAATTGTGGGCCTTTCCACTACAAATACAGTTTACCCGGAAATAGTGTTATGCCTACGTGAGATTTGCTCTTCACCTATAGTTTAATGATGAAGTGAGAACGTTTAGAATTAAGATTTCTCACTTTAATTTTACCTTTGTTTTTCTCATGACGATTATTGTGGATAATATGCTGCTTTTTTAAGCAGAAAACATGTGTTTGAATCCCATTGCTTGAAGGATTATTCACATTAGGAATAGGCTTTGAACAGTATATTCAATTTTTATTAATATTTGTGTAGAAAAACTATAGTTTGTAGTATTCCAAACAAACTTTAAACCAAGCCTACAGTTTTCTTACAGGTGTATCACATGGAAAAAATGAATAACAAGGTCTACATAATAGCAAAATTGTTAGAATACCAATTTCGGCGAAAATGGTACACAAGTTCAAATCTCTCTGTTACCATAGATGTTCATATTCGTTCATAGTTGGCTTTAAGCAGTAGGTCTTTATAACTTTCCCTATTTTTGCAAAAATTTAGACTAGACTGTTAAAATTAAAATTAAAAAAAAAATACATTTGACCGGTATAAAAGAGCATAAAGCAATGAACAAGCAAATGGATCGAAGGTATTCAAAAATTTTAACTTTCACTAATCGGTCAAAATGGGTCACATTGCAACATCTTGTATATTCACATGTACACCCAAGATATTCTAAATTTTTGAGCATGAAATAACTGAATATTAAGGTTCCCAGTTACTGAGCTTCATAGAAGTTGTTGATTCAGGGAAGAATTAACACAAACTTAGGTTCGATAAGTCTCGTACACAGTATAAAATTATCCAACAAAATATTAATGCACTTAAAACATTATTAAATAATACTGAAATACAGTTTAAAAAGAGCAGTTCGTCCTATATATAGATATGAAAATGGAGAAAATCTAAGATAATTTATTACTCATTATTACTCTTAACCACGAGAGTGAAAAGCACGAACTAAAATATCAGTTATCTTACCTTTCTAATAATCTAAAGTTTTTATTTTGTAAAATAGAAAATGCGTTTTCTACTCAACGATAATATTTCATGAATGAATCTCGAGTTCTAAAAAATACATTTGTAAATGTCACTATAAACATGGTCGCTTTAATCCCACTTTGGACTGCTTGGGTGTATAAGATAAAAATGATGTTAAGCAACTCCAGGCTATTGATAAGAATAATTATCCAGAAAAATATAATTCTACCAATGATAATCTTATTAACATAGAGGAATGTATAAACAGTTAAATTATTACAGATATTCCACCGAAATTCACTGTAATCATGTTCGGGAAACTTTTTATCGCCGAATTCATCGATGCATAAAATACGATATCTGATAAGAAAACTACATTATCACTGAAGATGTTTAATCATATTAAAAATTTCGAATGATTCGCATATGATAATATAAAAGAAAAGTTTGCAGTAGGAACAAAATGAAATGGTAATCTTTGTTCTACTGTTCAAAGGTGGACAAGGAAAATTGTCACTCAGATTTAGATTGCTATCGTAAGTATTGTTGTGATCTGTAGCAAATCTTTCAGTTCAAATGTGTACTGTTTGTATAAAATAATAGCATATGCAACTTGCTAAAATTAACATTCAATGGAATCAATCACCTTAGCAATTAGATACCTACCATTATTTATATGTTTAAAACCTCTTGTTCACTTAGACAAAAATAAAAAAACATAATTATTAATACTTGAATAGTAGTAAAAAATTGATCAGCAAAATCCTTTTTTTTAATTAATCTCATTAACAGACTTAAATAGAATCTGCGGACAGGGGCTGCAAATGACTGCACGTTTAGAAATATTAAGCAAACCAGACATTTAGGTGATACATTTTATACTAGCCTTTTACGAATGGTATTTCAAAAAGAGTTATTATTTTTAACATGATGAAAACCAAACACAAATGTTTTTTTCTGTATTAATTTTTTAACAAATTTGAAACATTACCTTACTCACTATTACACCTGTTTTTGAGAAATATATGGAATTTAAGTATCGGATTTTAACCAGACATAAGACGTACGTGTATAAGAAGTGTCACTAAAAACAGAAGTAAATGTAAAATTGTTTTAAACTATCGTTTTTATTTCTTAAATTATAAACTTCATATGGCATGAAGTGAGCAAGGGAATTAAATTGGTAGGCTTGTCTTTAGTTTAATATCCGCAGATACATTCGCCGAATGATGGCCGATTGGTTAGGGTGCTGGCCTTAGGTACCGGAGTTCATGGGTTTGAATCCCACTGTGGCATGGATGTTCGTAGCCTTTCGGAATCGGCTTTAAGCTTTAGCTCTCGGTCTCCTTAACCCTCGTGTTACAAAAAGTAGACCGTAGCACACCAAACCGCTGATACATTCAGGTTTTTAGACTACCAATATAAGTTAAATAAACTTTATACCATTTTTTATGTTTTTCAATTACGAAACATTATTTTTTATCTGGAGTTTGCTTTCTTTAATGAATTAAACATGCATTCTCCTTTATTATTCGTAATATTAAATGAAACAAGTGTTCGGTGATAACGCTTCGGTGAATATCATTAGATCATTAATTTACAATTAAATTTTTTTACTATATGAAAGAAATTTTTCTATTCTCTAAAAAGGTTAAAAAAAATTGTGAGACTTCGCATTATTCGAGTATTTAAGAATCAGTGGTTTTTAAAGAAGTTTTATAAGTAGATTTCAAAAATTTCCTGTGCATGAAAACCAATACTACATATTATCAAGACAATATGTTAAGATATAGAATTAAGATATAGAATATAAAAGAAAATTATTTCTCAAGTATATTTATGATTCCATTTCTTACCGTCTAAATTATACAATGTCATAGAAAAAAGATACGAAGAATAGAGTAATGTATTTGTTAAATTCTCTTTAACCCTAGGATGCATAATGTGGGTAATTGTACCTGTCTGTAAAATTACAAGTAACAATTTCCCCTAGATTTCAAGTAAAATAATTCTTTAAGTACAAAGAATTATTTAATTAGTTTAATTTACTATCATTAAGGGCTTTAAAATTATTAAAATGAGCCAGTGTGTTTTAACAACATTATGTAAACTTGGGGATTAAAACCCTCGTCTATCCTAAAGTTAAACAGCATTAAAATATACGTATACAAGAAAAAGTTTAAAATTTAGCTGAAGTAAATCTATTTATAAGTTTTATAACTAACTTTCAGTTTTTATTTGTGTTTTTATTTATAAGATCTGTTTACTATTAATTTAATCTCAAGAGATGACTTCATTAAGGAATTTAGTGACATCTGAACATAACTGCGGCATCTTAAAGCGTTCTACCTTACTACCGTCATTTCCCCGGTCTATTAATCAGAGACTTAATTCCTGGCTGTATCACTTGGGAATGTTTTCGAGATTAGCAGACATCCGATATTCAAACAGGGAGCTGTAACTCTTACTGATATGCATACCTACCAGTAATTGAATATTCACGCATAGAATGTTAGAAAATCTACAACGTTCATGTAGAATTCTGCGTGGGATCCAGATGCGATTCTATGTAACTCAGAACTGCAATTTAGAACTGGGACGGTCTTTGATATACAAATTAATGAATTTTATAGGGCCTATAATTAAAGTAATCGTAACAAATCTCATTTTAAATTTGTGAATAGTTGAAATTCTATTGTTAATGTTACCATTAAGATACTTCCACACATGCATACGTAGTATGGGTATTTTTACACATAATTATGATTAGTTCTATTGAAATCGTAGATGAGGTAAAATTGACGTAACAAAAGATAGAAACTGAAAATATTCATTTGTTTTGATGAGTTTTTGTTTTTTTACTATTAACACATTGTTGACCGGCAATTTTACTGAAAATTTATCTCATGTCACCGACTATTAGCACAGTTTGATTCATAATCACTCGGACAATCAAATAAAGCATCCGCGTATAATTCATTGAAAGATTCTTCATTACGTTCCATCATCTTTTTTTAATTTTTTTTAATTATTAAATGTTTTTACAACAAAATATTTGGTGGGTCTTATAAGCGAGAGACACAGCTTGTGTTTGTCTGCACCAACGAGGACCATCTACCTTCAAACAAAGGTTTAAGATGTTTTGGGTGTCCCCTGGTGTACAATCCACAGCAGCTCATAATATACAATGCAGTATAGTAAATACAGTAAAAATATATCAAACTAACACATACAAATACAAAACAGACAAAATAAGACAGGAAATAAAAAAAGTAATAAACATAAAATTTAAAAAAAACAATAATAATAATGATGATAATTACAAAATAATTGTATGAAAATAAATATGAAAGCGCGGTACAGTGAAAGTTATATAGTCAGAATCAGCCTTGTTACGGGGCCTGCAGATTCTCTGAATTTTCCATTAGCCAACCGAACAGCTTGCTTAGTTTGGATGAAAGAGTTTTGTTATAAATTAGCTGATCTGCCTAGACACCCTTCAGGTCTGGTCTGGGGCGCTTGAAATTCTAATCTCTATTGAGGGAGCAGTCAAATAGGTAGTGGTCGGGCAAACCCGGGCCTCGCAAACACATCTCGTACTAGCCGAATCGGAAAGCTGGAACCGGCTAAGATAGGCAGGGAATGGGCCATGCTCGGTAAGGAAAGCTGTAAGGGCTGCATTGGAAATTAGCCTAGGGGGGGTTACAACACCTGCACTGTATGGTCGCCAACAGAGAAAACAACAGCGATGTGAAAAAAAACGCATCACGAGTTTACTCGTGGCTGGTCAACAATGTGTTAATTAAGCTCTAATGAATATATTTCCTTCTTTCCATCGTAAGTAACAGAAATCTGAAATCTTCTCATACAAAGACATCATTGTTAAAACTTCATTTCAAGCAGGTGTAATTGTGGATTTATACCTTGCAATACACACAGTGAATCTTCAAGCTGCCAAAGAAACCAATAGCTGTGCTTTCTCATTGATGAAAGATAGAATGACTTTCACCCCAGTCGTTAAAAAAAACGTTCCGGTGTTACTCGATAGTAATTATTGTATCGTTTCATTACTGAGCAGCTGAAAAGAAGTAAGAATTCGGCAGAACAAAGAAGGAGTCATGCACGGTGTTTTTCTGGGTTTCTCCAAGTGTAACAGACATGTTACGACTCAACCTCTTTTTTTCTATTGAGGAAAGCTTTCTCTCCAAAGAATGTAGTATACATTTGATGTAACAACAATCCAGTGAAGAAATCCACTACCATATTATCTCATGGACTAAAGAGAATCTATCGCATCCTCTCGTTGAAAAAAGAATAATTTGCTTTTTTGCTAGATTTTGTTTCTTGTTCCTTAAATCCTTGTTAAATAAAAACACCTGCCTATTCCTGTGAATCATAGCTAGAGACTAAAGTCGGTGCTTTCTGCTTTTTCCAAGGAGTAAAAACGCCGCAATACGTCTGACTTGTAGCAATGCAGCCTCATAGCTTTTACTAATATCAAAAGTGCTAATGTTTTACTCTTATTTCACATCCCTCTCTCTGTTATCCGTCACATAACAAGAAGACAACTTATGTATCCAAGAGTAACTCTTAAATACATAAATTGCAGACATTAAATCATTTTTGATACTTCAAAATATGATCAAATGAAGAAATTCGTTAATCTACGATATTTTTCTTTCTATGTTACGTCTACTGTTAACCTCAAATTATTTTTAATAATTATATGTTATTTTTAAAGTAACATATAATTAAAAATAATTTGAGGAAATAACTATAATAATAAAATAAGATTTATTTATACAGAGCTTATATATATATATATATATATATATATATATATATATATATATATATATATATATATATATATATATATATATATATATATATATATATATAATTGCAATCTGTCAATTATTTATCTGCAAAAAACTTCCATGTAAATAATAATTTCCTCCTGTTGTACCATATTTCAACTATTGAAAAGTAGATGAATGTAGTTAAGGGAGCAAACACATTCTTTATAAAAGAATGCAGCAAAATCTAAACAAGAACGTTCATATTATCGTATTAATAAATAATATAGTTTATAAAAAAGCAAATGAGAACTTATTGAAATATGTGGAAAAAATCCACTATAATTTTATTTGAATTTCAGTACAGGAAAGTTAAACAGTTACATTACCAAACTAAAGACTAATATTTCCAAACTAAAGAACCGGGGAAAGTAAAACTTTTGTGATACATATATTTAGAAAATATTTTTATTCGTTTCCGCTGGTCGTTTCAGATCCCTTCCCGGAAAGATTCTCATTTCTCAGTACCTACTGGGATTATATCACAAGCTAACCCTGAAGCATGTTAGAAACTTAGACTTCAAGCTTAATCCGTTCTTTAAACCTGCATGTTTATATCCACATGAACAAATATTTGCCTACTTGTATTTTTTATTATCTTGTACAGTCCTAATCATATTTAAGATGCAAAGAATAAACAACCTTAATTCTTCTCCTAGTGGTGTAACGTATTCATTCTCAGGATTTAAAATAGGCCTTCTAAAGTAATCTAATAATATTTTCAAGCAAGAATCTCAGATATTTTTCATTGTATATTTACATTCATGAAAATTTTGAACTATAAAATTTTATTTCGTAAGGTAAACATTTAATTGAATAGATTTTTTAAAAAAATGTGTAACATTTAGGAGACACCATTCATTGTCCCTGTATTTATTATTGTAGTACTGCATTTAAGAAGACATTTTTAGAATTCGAAATAAAGATTCCTTAGAGTATTTATTTCAAAAATGCTTTTCATGATATTTAACTATAAACAATGCATATAATTCTTAAAATAATTATACGACCATAATTTTGATAAAAGTTTATGAGAACTGAAATTGATATAGTTTTAGAGGATAGTTTATGCTAGTTATATTTGTGTATTTAATATTAGCAGCTGCGCACCCAGCTTGCAGTCTAAATAACTGTGAATTTCAAATAAATTTATATTTAGATTAAAATTGATACATTTTATATTGAACTAGCAATATAAAAAATTTCGTAAATTAAACAATTAAAAAAACTGATCTATTTTATTTTTTATAAACTTAAGGAAAAATCATTATATTTGATAATTTATCCTTCCATTCCATTTTTTTTTCACAATTATTTAAAGAAAAACAAGATGTCAATAAAAATAAAAATATTAAGACTCGATCAAAAAAATCTATTAGAAATAATTAGAGATTAAAGCGTATATCTCTTTGGTAAACAATCGCTGATTGGATCTAATCAACTATGCCTAAATATGGAACATAAATAAAATGCAAATTTTTTATTTCTTAAATTATTTATATGTTACTCTTAGAAATTAAATGCAGTTAATAGATGAAAAAATGGCAAAATTTAAGTTAGAGACAAATATTATGAGAAATAAATTGGATTGCTTAATGTAAATCTAATTAAAATGTGTTAAAACTTACGTTATTTTAAGACGCATTTCAAATACTATGAGATTAACTTACTTCAGAGCTATTGAAACTTTATTAATATAACAATTTATTTACTGGAGCTTTACACATCACCCCTAAACCGAATGGAGGGTAAATAAATATTCGATCTGTATTATGACCAAGAACTTTGAATAACTTGACCTGCGACAGTTTACCCAAATAGTGATATAAATTATTACTAAGATAGTCCCAGTCATTTCAGAATGCATAGCAAACATACATACATACATACTCAGAAGGCTTTTATATGCTTTTACAGCGTTTGGATAAAAATATGGAAATACCTGACAAAAGTATACTACCATGCCTAAGACGGAATACTAAACTCATTCGCATTCAAATCAGCTTGCAGTGTTTTTCGGAATTTATAGATACAGGTTCTACATTGTTTGAAATGGAATCTTACATACCATTCTTAATAAATTGCCATAATGATGATGAAAGTGAACAGCTAGTGTGCACCTTTATCTCTAAACTAGATCACAATATTGAGATCTGGTGACTGTGATGTACAGTAAGAATTCGACGTACCATCATCATGTTCACAAAACCCGTGTTGGGTGATACGAGAGGTGTGAACTAATGCTCTGTCGTCTTGGAGATTGTGTGAATCGTCTTTGAGCTCTGTCGTCTTGGAACCATTTGAGAAAAAACATGAACATGTTCGGCAATAATGTTGAGAAATAGTAACTGGGGATAACATACCTTCTAAGGCGGATCACACAATTAGTCCTCAGTGATGCGAGTGGCATTAAAGAGAAGTTACAACAGTGCAACAGCTGTATACAACAGCTGTAGGATTGGCTAGAATCCACATTTACAATTATAAAAGAAATTACATCGTTCAGGTATGCATTTGACGAAGTGTTTCCATAACTCTTTCTAAATTTTGTATATATGGCATACAGTATACATAACATAGAAACAATTATTTTCTTCTGTCATTTTTTACCATTAAGTAAAAAATATCTATTTAATTAATCATATGCTTAGATTTAAGTGAACCAAAGCACTAGAAGTTAACTTCCTAGTACAAATATTTGCCATGTTATTATCTTTTAAGATCAAAAGTCAGTAATTACCATTCTTCTATATATTAAGGAAACAAATTTGAGAGTAAATTGAATTTAAGCTAGATTTTATTCAGTATATATAAAAGAACTTAGGGTCAATCATGTGATACTAAAAACAATTGTCAATTTTAAAGGGATGAAAAGAACCATAGCATATTCAAGATGAAAAAAGTTGCTATACATAGCATTGAGATGATAGGCACAGAATGCATTTTAATTTATTTCAAGACAACCCAAAAGTATAGTGCTTCCATTTTTGTTTTATTTTAAATTACTCTGTAGGATATAAACAAAGAGTATGTTGAAAGAATTTAGAATTTATATCTCTCCTCTATATTCTATACATTTTATAGCTACCCGTAGAGATAGAAGTAAATCTAAGGCCACCAAAAGCGTTGGAATGTCATTTGCAAATACTCTTAATCTTTTTAGATTTATTTTTCCCAAACAAACATGACGGATAAAGAAGATTAAAGTCACCTTGACTTTTATAGCTAGGAGACATTATTTTATATGAACTACACAATTTGCATTAGTTAAAAGGGATAGTTGCATTTCAAAACTAATTTATTTTGTTTTTAAGCAATCTCTCTTTTATAATTCAGTATGTTATTACTAATAAAATTTCAGCGGGAAATAATATTTTAGAAAATAATAATTGCTAGTTATGTAGCAATTTTTTAAGTGTCCTATTTATGTTTAAAATGGTCGTTTTTCTTAATATAATACTTTTAGTCTTTGATATAAAAAATTCTTAAAAGCATTTGTTGAAAATATTAAATGAAAATAATAGTAATAATGAAAATAGCTAGTTTTTCGGGTCAATCTATACAAAGGTTTCTTTTAAATATAAAACTGTTGACTTTGTATTTCAAAACTTATTCATTTTAACAACTTTTGTTTTAGATGTTATAAGATTTGTCGATAAATTTCAAAGGAACAGATATGTTACAAATTCGCCTTGAATGTTTCAAGTATTCATAAAAGGGAAAAACATTTCTTTAAAAATATAAATTAAAAAATATTATTAGTAGTAATTGTATTGCAATTATATGGTAAAAATTACATTTATAAATGGACATAGGATGTAATAAATCTATACTTTTTTTAAATTTTCAATTCAGTGAGATACATATTAAGCTTTCACACTTTTCACTTCCGATTAAGCAAACATTTTTCAATGTTCTACATTTTTACAGGAAAGGCAGTACATAGTCCATACATTAACCGACACTTAGTTAAATTCAATTGATCAGTGTTCAAACTTAAGATGAATTTTTCACTAACCTTGGATATAATGAATTTTACAAAATTATTGTAAAATTTTTGTAAAACAAATTTCACACTGGTTACTTAATGATAATTAAGATGTAAGTAATATGTTTAAAAAACCTAAAGAAAGTTTGTTTTTTATCAATTTAATGTCATGTTTACCAAAGTAATATAATCAATACATTTAAGAAATATTCATCTTATCCAGAAAAAAAATACAGAAAGAGATCTAAACGTAGCCCGTTTAACTATCATAACATCAAAAAGCATCTTACCCTTAGGTTACACCTTTTTTCAAACTTTTCCAACGCTTGAACGGTAAAAATAGACGAAACGCTTGTAACTTACAGCAAATCCGATCTACTATAAATGGATCAGCGTATGTATTTTAGTGAAGGGCCATTCTGTGACGCAAATAGCCGGAGTTTGAGTCTTATGACAGTTTACAAAAAGCTACCCCAAGTAAGTACACCCTCAATAACGGCAAAGAAACTAGATTTAAAACGGATAGAAACGGCCAAGTGTAGCCAGTTCCAAGACGTAAAGAAATACGGCTCTTTTTTATGTTGAAGTAAAGTGTCTCTTTCAGAGAATGAGTTTTTCTTCCGCGAAAAGTCGGAACTATAAAGCAGGTCGACTTTACACTGAGGCAAGAAATATATTTAAAACAAAGAAGTATTGTGTAAATCCTATAAATTAAATGTTTTTAACTATTTTAATTGAAATTTTGCGACAAAAGTCTTTTAAATTGTTTTAGATTGTTTTAAAATCAATATTGGTCGAATTTGTTTATCATTTTAGATTCAAAAAATGCATTTGAGTACTTGAAAAAATTGTAATACGCACACACATATATGTGTAATATATCAAAATTATTGCACTTACATCTCTTAAAAATTCTTCTCTTCCCATTCTTATTCTTTCATATATATTTTCCCAGAAGCAAAACCTCAGAATTTAAAGGGGTATTCGAAACTTGAATTTTTTTAAACCAATTTCCTACACTAAGTCTAAAATAAATACTAATTTTCTGCCCACTCTCAGAATTTTCCAGCTGTTATAGGAGAATGGTTCATTTTCCAATGATCTAAGTTCCTTTCTGACGTTAATATTGCTAAGATGCTCTCTTTTGGGAATATTCTCCGAGTCATCCCGTTGAGGGGGTTCAACTCTGTAATCGAAAAGTGTTTTGGTGTGTCATTCATTGCTCTGCTCTTGGCGGATAAAGATGTCTTTAATTAGTCTTAAATAAAGTGTACCACGGACTTTGCTGTTAAGTCAATAGAGCCATAACTGTGAGTTATTTAGTCTTCTTATTTGCCCAGTAAGCCCAGACAATTAAAAATAATAGGGGCTAAAAAATTCTCTTGTATGCAACTGATTACTTTCACCGTGTTTTCGTATACATTATGTTATGTGTGTACCAGGATCCTAGCCTGAGAGGAAAAGTGAGGAAAAACTATTCCAGACATCAAAACTTTATTCGAACATTTCTTTTTACTTTAGCCATTTTGTTTTCAATTCGTTATTCCATCCGACAGTTTCAAGATTTTCCTATTCTCACCTGTAATTAAGCAACGGATGATGACCGAATGGTAGAGTACTGCTCATCGGTACAGGAGTTCCCGGGTTCGAATACCGCTCTTCATTTATGTTCATAGCCATTTAGAATCAGCTTTAAGAAGTAGGTCCTGGTCTCATTAGCCCTCTTAAGCAAAACAGTTGACTGTAGTGCTCCAAACCAAGTCAAACCTGTAATTAGACTCACTTTGCTTTACCCCTTATAGTTCCACTTTACAAAGCGTTTGCTGTCTTTTCATTAATAAATGCACTGAACGATGGTTAGAGTGCTGGCTTTTAGATCCGGAGTTCGGGGTTTCGAATACCACTGTGGCATGAATGTTCGATGCCGTTCGGAATCGGCTTTAAGCAGTAGGTCCCGGTCTCCTTAGCCCTCTTGTTTCAAAAAGTAGATCATAGCGCTTCAAACCAATCAATCATTAATAAATGCTTTAATGTCTAACTTTAGGATACTGATCACATAACACACGCATATACATGTGTGTTCCCGTTTTTTGTATTTATTACACAAATTCACATAGTTTATTTTAGAGTAACCTAATTTTGGATAAACATTCTTTTCATACCACCTGATGGTAACTTTTGATTTTAAAATTTCTAACAACCATCCACTAGCTAATATATAAATTATAATTTTCGTAATCTTATTTTAAAATTATTTTTTCATCTTGAGGTTTAACACTAGCATGTAAGATTTGAAAACAATTTACAGATTAACACGAAAACACAAAGCAGACAATGCTTTAACTACTGTTAATGAACACTATTATGAACTCCTATTATTGAACCACCGTAGGAAATCATTGGTTCCAGCGCTTGTCATTTATAAAAACAATAATGTACGTCTGTATATCTTTTATACACATCCTTACTATTTTCCATACAGTTACCAAATTCTGAACAGATGCGCTTTGCTGTGGCCAGACGGTTGCAGCCGATAAAGAAACCTCATCGACCATCCTGTCATGTGATATAGAGTTATAACGAATATTACCGTTGTCGGTCTATGACAAAAGTAAGAATACGGAATTTTAGTATTGTATTTCGATACAGCAAAAAATAGGATATATAATTCATAGCTAAGCATACAGAAATTTATTTGACAAAATGAAAATATTTGGAACGTGCTTTGATTTTTCATTTATTTTGCATTTAGGTATAAATAAAAAAAGATTATATTTAATGCTTTAAAAATTTCATCGACAAATGTGTTTTATATGTATAAATTTAATTAAAATATTTGTTTCGATATAAACAACAAAAACATTATTATTGTATTTCGATAAAGGAAAAAATGGGATAGCTAATTCATACCTCAGCTACAGAAATTTATTTGAGAAAATGAAAATATTTGGAACGTGCTTTGATTTTTCATTTATTTTGCATTTAGGTATAAATAAAAAAAGATTATATTTAATGCTTTAAGAACTTCATTGACAAATGTGTTTTATGTATAAATTTAATTAAAATATTTGTTTCGATATAAACAACAAAAACATTATTATTGTATTTCGATGAAGGAAAAAATGGGATAGCTAATTCATAGCTCAGTTACAGAAATTTATTTGAGAAAATGAAAATATTTGGAACGTGCTTTGATTTTTTATTTATTTTGCATTTAGGTATAAATACAAAAAAAAATTATATTTAATGCTTTAAGGAATTCATCGACAAATGTGTATTGTGTATAAATTTAATTAAAATAATTGTTTCGATATAAACAACAAAAACGTTATTATTGTATTTCGATGCAGGAAAAAATAGGATAGCTAATTCATAGCTCAGCATACAGAAATTTATTTGACAAAATGAAAATATTTGGAACGTGCTTTTATTTTTTATTTATTTTGCATTTAGGTATAAATCCAAAAATATTATATTTAATGCTTTAAGGACTTCATCGACAAATGTGTATTGTGTATAAAGTTAATTAAAATATTTGATTCGATATAAACAACAAAGCATTATTAATGTATTTCGATGCAGGAAAAAATAGGATAGTTAATTCATAGCTCAGCATACAGAAATTTATTTGAGAAAATGAAAATATCTGGAACGTGCTTTGATTTTTTTATTTATTTTGCATTCAGTTATAAATAAAAACAGATTATAGTTAATGCTTTAAGAACTTCATCGACAAATGTGTTTTGTGTATAAATTTAATTAAAATATTTGTTTCGATATAAACAACAAAAACATTATTATTGTATTTCGATGCAGGAAAAAATAAGATAGCTAATTCATAGCTCAGCATAAAGAAAATTAATTGAGAATATGAAAATATCTGGAAAGTGCTTTGATTTTTTTTATTTATTTTGCATTCAGTTATAAATAAAAAAAGATTATAGTTAATGCTTTAAGGACTTCATCGACAAATGTGCATCATATATAAATTTAATTAAAATATATGTTTCGTTATAAACAACAAAACCTAATATCCTAAAAATAATAATTTTTTAATGAAAAATATTATGAACGTTACGTTTAAATTCTCGAAAAACATTTTTTAAGTAAACGTCATCCTATTGTCGGCGTTCAAACAACTTAATATCTATTATTTCCGTATAAATTAAACACATGCAGAAATTATATCCTCTGAAATTTAATCCTCTGAATTTTTCTCTTTTTTTAGTATTTTTAGTAACTGCTAGAGAAAACTTCATAACTGTCACTCTAATCAATAATGATGAAAAAGTATTGTTCACCCTTCATTAAATTCCGTCAATTTTTGAGAATTAAATGCTTTTCTCTTATGTCTTTCTTGATGATTATTACTCTCATCACCTGCTTCCGAGAGAGAAAGTACCAAACAATGATGATATTGCTTTATGTCTGAATGATTACATTTCAGTATATACTGAAAGTAATTTTCTAACTTCAACTTTTAACTGGTTTTATCAGAAAATCAATAATTTTTTCTATTAAATTATATGTACAGATTTATATAAATATGCTATAGCAACGTATAACATTGCATGAAAAGTGAGCTAATTTACTAGCTGTAAATCTACAATTTATGGGTAAAATCAATAAAAAGAAGTTCAAAATTCATTTAGCTTTCTGAGAAGTACTAATAACTAAGAAAAAAATTGAAGTTAGAAAATCAGCTTTAGTATGTACTGAAAGTAATTTTCTAACTTCAATTTTTAACTGGTTTTATCAGAAAAGCAATAATTTTCTCTATTAAATTATATGTATAGATTTGTATAAATGTCATATCGCAATGTATAACATTGCATGGAAAGTGAACTACTCGTACTAATTGAAAATCTACAATTTATGGGTAAAATCGATAGAAAAAAGTTCAAAATTCATTCAGCTATCTGAGAAGTACTAATAACTAAGAAAACAAAATGAAGTTAGAAAATCAGCTTTAGTATGCACTGAAGGTAATTTTCTAACTTTAATTTTAACTTGCTTTTATCGAAAAAACAATAGTTTTTCTCAATTAAATTGTTTATGGATTTTTATAAAATGTCTTATCACAATATATAATACTGTATGAAAAATGAGCTACTTATATAACTGTTAATTAAAAATTCTGTGAGTAAAATGGATAAAAGGAAGTTCATAGATAATTTTCACATTTTTTTCTTTTTTAAAAACGATCGAAATTCATTTAATTTTATACGGAAGTCAATCTCTCTATTTTAGTTTTTCAGTTTAGTTACACAAAATAAAATCTTTAGCGTGCTATAATATTTTCAACTTTAGCTCATAACAAACCTTTCTTAAATCATTTGAGTCCCAAGGTTAGTTTGATGCAACATCATCTTTCTTTGCAGCAAGTCTAACGTCTAGTAGCCGCAGGATGGTCATTATCCAATCGACCATGGAGGCTACTATTCGGTATCATAGTTCGAATACCGCTGAAAGCATGGATGTTCATAGTCGTTCGAGGTCTTCTTTAAGCAGGTCTCTGTCTCATTAATGGTTTTAGTTAATGGGTAACTATGGTAATAGTTAGACCACAGTGCTCCAAACCAAATGTCTAATCTAAATCGACAGGATTTTATAATTCAACAATAAGAGTTTACTCTTGATTAACTCAGTTAAATATGCAAGATCGACAATACTTTGACTTTACTCAAAAGTTACTTGAACTAAATTTTTGGGAATGAAGAAAATTAATTGGTTATATTGGACTTCTACGGTCTACTTTTTTGCTTCTTGAGATCTGATGATACCAAGACCTACTGCTTAAAGCTGGTTCCGAACGGTTACAAAACCCATGCTATCAGAGAGATTTGAATCCATGAACAGCAGCACATTACCCATTAAGCCACTGGAAAATTAATTCCCCAAAGTGTTAACTTATTAAGAAGATATTTAAAGTTCATTCTGTAAATATTTTGTTTATTGTTGCAATTAATTCGACCAACTCTTTAATCATACTTGAAACAATGCTAAACGATGGTTGAATGGAAAGAGCTCTGCACTTCGATACTGAACTCCGCAGGTTTGAATCCCGCTTCAAGCATGGATGTTCGTAGCCATTCATAATCTGCTTTAAGCAGTAGGTCCCGGTCACAATAGCCCTCCTGAAGCAAAATAGTTGATAGTAGCACTCCAAACTAAACCCAAACTATACTTAAAATCAAAGATCTGTGATTACTAAAAAGCCCATATAATTTTAAACTAATGTTAGCATTAAGAGCATAAGCAAATTACATAAGCAAATTTTTGTTAAACCTTTATACTTAAATCCCATTGGATTCATAACTTCAACTCTTTTGTAATATTTTTATGTAAGGTAACTTAATAATGATAGCCACACCAGTTCCCGCAAAGATGTCTTATATTTTTTATTCTTACTCTTATATAAAATGTAAAAAAAATATTCAACTTCTTATACGTTCCTCCTCAATTCTCACATAATTAAAATCTTCTTCATCATTTATGTCTTCATTTAAAAAAACTTGCTTTCAACATCTTCATCGGAAGCAACGAAACTTAATAAAACGTTATTTATATTTTTTAAGATCGCATAATATGAAGCAAACAATTATCTCATTTGTCATTCTTTCAACATGGTAGCTACACATCGCCATTTTAAGGAAAAAAACAGCTTAATTTCTTCAAAACTAGCTGTAAGTTTCTTTCGTTCTGATACCGTTATTTTTCAGAAGGAAATACAGCTTTTTTATCGAAGAGGTTTCTTCTTAAAACTTTCATTAAAAAGCTTAAGGTATTTCTCCAGTTTTTCTTAAAGAGCTTTTGAATACCATAAGATAGTTACGTAAGTGACACTTTAAGACCTCTTGAAAACATGAGGGAAATTTTTACGCTTTTTAGAAAAAAAGTATTTTATTTTAATAAAAATATAAATTTCTAAGAACAACTTTCCAAATATGAAGAATATTATTAAAAGAATTTATCTTAAATATTTGGAGGCACTATGAAAGAAGTAAAAATTTTAGGACGCATTCAACAATTATTGTTTTTATTCCATAATTCGACGAAGAATTATTCTTCCGAATTGAGCATTTTTTACTATCACCCACTCATAGTACTCCTGGTATCTCTCAGCATTCTTCTGGACATTTTCTTAGTTTACATCACACTAAAAATATCTTGACTTTTTGATCGCACACCTAAAATTTCATCACCTAAATTTCAGAAAGAAACAATTTGGAAAGGTTTTTACAGAAGCTATTTGGAAATTACAAATACTATTTCAAAGTAACAAACAAATGTGTAGTACTATTATTATGCTGATAATATTTATATATGCAGGCCTTTGTCTAGTGATTATTATGATGTATTTTTCCTTTAAAATCCTGCAATTTTCCTTACAGAGATTATTCGGGGTTCCTTTTACTATTATTTTTGAATTCTTGCCTATTCAGTAAGGTAAAAATCTAAAGTCTTACTTCTACCCCCTTTATAACAGAAACAGCACTTTCTTATCGAACTAAACCTTGAATAGAAAAATTGCATGGTGTGCTCGGAGATGAAAAAAGTGCAGCCATATGTTAAAACGTTAACCCCTACTCCTAAAATTGAAAGAAAAGCACGCAATGTGAAAAGAAAGCACGAGTACGATTTACAGGAACAGAAATGGAGTAACATGTATGTAATACCAATACAAAAAAAGGAGTGTGGAATGAAAAAGATACATGATAAATAGAAATTTTTACACTAATAATATAATACCAAGTTGCTTTTATTATCTTCAAATCAAGCATTTTTAGCGACCAAAATTTTAAATATTCCCAATAAAGTATTTTGTTATTTTTTATGGGAACATTGGCTAGTTATATACTTGTATTAAAGCTCTTTCTGTTAATTTATATAAAAAGTAAGTTGGGAGAAAATGAAGTAACAAATCAACAATATTGATAAAAATATTTACGTTTGAGCAGTTCTCTTTGAACATAATTTGTATCACAGTCACGGTTTGAAAATGTTTAGCAGATAGCAATTCTTAAAATTGTGTAGTTTTGAATGAGTAGTGCTCTCTATCAAGAAAAATTCAAGAACTTTATGGGTTCGGTTATAACTCTACGGGTAACTAGTTTGCAACACCAGGGTTGATTAGAACAGGTTCTACTTTTTACAGCCGATTCCAAACAGCCCCCCCCTGGAGTGGGATATGAACTCAAGCAATCAGGCACTAAAGATGAAGCGCTCTAGCCAATCCACTATCATTTGGCAGCAACTAGTTTTTTCAAAGAAGAAAAAAAAAACTTTCGAAACGGATTTACTTTTTCCCACAAATATATCTAATCTTTAATTTTCTATTATTTTTAAAATTATTTACGAATTTATGGTACTAATATTGTACACAGACACACATGACATACCTAAAATTTTAATATAATATATAAAAATTGAATATATATATATATGTAATATATATATATATATATATAGATATATATATATATATATATATATTATATATATATATATATATATATATATATATATATATATATATATATATATATATATATATATATATATATATATATATATATATATATATATATATATATATATATATATATATATATATATATATATATAAGCCTTATTTGGTTTCCTAGACTTATCAGTCAAGCAAGTTTCAATTATTCACTAAATTCATAAGATAAAGTCAAGAGGTGTAGAAAGTATTTCCTCAATAACGTATCCCAGACACCTGTAGTCCTTTTCACCACTAGACCTTCTTATCCAAGATTAAGACTCCCCTGTATTCTCACAGAAAATTATTTTATCTCAGATTTCTTGACCTCTAATACAACTCAGTCGTTCGGAAAAAGTGGCTCCATAGGGTTTAAATCGAAACTTAATGATAAGATTTGAACGTTAGTATTGCCATCAGTGAGAAACTGAAATGGTTGAGATTTCAATAGAGTCTCTATTTTTCTGCCCAATTTAAAATTAATATTTGGGAAAATAATTTAGCTACTTTATAGCAGAATTTTTATCTATTACATACACACTCACACACACACACACACACACAAATATATATATATATATATATATATTATATATATATATATATATATATATATATATATATATATATATATTATATATATATATATGTATATATATATGTAATATATATATATATATATATATATATATATATATATATATAATATATATATATATATTATATATATATGTATATATATGATGTATATATATATGTATATATATATATATATATATATATATATATATATATATATATATATATATATATATATGTATATATATATATGTGTGTATATATATATATTATGTATATATATATGTATGTAAGTATGTGTATATATATGTATATATGTATATATATAATATATATATATGTGTATATGTATGTATATATATATATATATATATATATATATATATATATGCGTGTGTATAAACTGCTACTACTTAAATTAAAATTTTTTGGTTATAAAGAATCTTTATTCTGTAACAAAAGAGGGATAGGGACAAAATAAGTTTTCCGAATTCAGAGAGAAAAATGCAGACTCTTACCCAAAAGGAAGCCCGAAATAGCTAGAAAGTATCTTTATTTCTAAATGTTTTAAAATTGTTTTCAAGTCTTCAAAATTTATTTTGACAATACCAACACTTTAATGCCCAGTTTAGAAAATAAGTTTTCCCTCTCTCTTAAGAAACTTCTTTCTTTAAAAGTGGGATGCTTTATTGGGACATAAAATTGAATTGTATAGCCTCCTCCCCTAAAGAAAAAGGAATCATATGGATAGTTATTCCGTCTACCGCTTTAAACCCGAGTTCCACTTCGCGACAGTGAATGCCACGCAGAAATGTTTGGTCAGTATTTGTCATACGATTTGATGGGGCTATTCGGGACAAAAAAGGAATCTCTTTTAGAACGAACTCTTTTTTTTCTGCATGAATGACAGTTTTTCGGTTTGCAATGCAGCTTATTTTACCTCCGTTTTATATTGGAGTAACATTTTATGATATAGAAAATATATGAATCCTATCTTATATTTCATAGAATGGGGGATCTTTTAATGCTTTCCAATACAGTAGATAATTTGCCCTTTACACTCCGCTGGTTGGTTACAAAGGGCCTTTTTTTAATTTGGTTGTAATTTAATAGTTTATATTGGTTATGGTAAAACAGTGCTAAATCGTCAAACTCTCTTTACTGTTCTCATCCCAGATCATTTTATTTACACCACCAACTGTAGTGAAAAGTAAATCTACGTTTAGTTTGGTTTGGTTTGGAGAGCTACGGTCTACTGTTTTGCAGATGAGGGCTAATGAGACCGGGACCTACAGTTTAAAGCCGATTCCGAACGGCTACAAACATTCATGCCAGCAGCAGGATTCGAACCCGCGAACTCCGGCTCCGAAGAGCAGCGCTTTACCATTCGGCCATCGTTCGGTATATCTAAGTTTAAATGTTTTTAATCTTAGAACTTTCAAAATCTTGCTACCTAATATAACTTAATGCATACAATGCGGTCAATGTAAGAAATACGATTATTATTAAAAACATCCCCATCTTCTAAATGTGATTAAAAGAGTTTTAAAAAATGCACATAAGCCACTTAAGCAAGTTTTTGCTTTTAGTATGTTGGGTTTATCCTACTTTCCACATATTCGTCAGTAATTTTGCAGCTAATACTCCACTATTGTAACTTTCTAAATGGTAATCCAAAAATTTTGAAGATATTTAATGGATTTTAAGTAAAATTATATATACAGTTTTTAAGCATTTTATTAGGTCTAATTTGTTTTTAGAAGTCTTTCAAATTTTGTATTATATATCCGTTTGAGGCCGTATGTCAGTTCTATTTATTTAATACATCTACAGGAATTCATTACAGTTTCTTAGAAATACATCACTCTTTAGGAAGAAAGTTCTTAAAATATTTAAAGAATACATAGCTATTTGTGCAATAATGTATATACTTTGTCTTAAGCTATTTCATCATTCTTTTTTGTTCTCCATTTTCAGCTGAAACACTGATGTCCTGATCTAATTGAATATTTTCTTCTATAAAAGCTTAATACATAGCAGAAATACCTTCCTTTATTACTAAGAAAAATGAATTTCTTAATATTTCCAATGCCTTACTTTCGTAATCGTTAGAATTTTTCTAGTGATTTGTCTTGATTCTTTTTATTTAAGATATGAGTCTACTTCTGGGAAATTTATTTTAAGAAATATTCTTAAGAAGTTTTTTTACTTCTCGTATAAATTGTATTGTTAATTATAGTATAAAACTAGAATATATATAACATGTTGTCTTTAGTTGCAGGAGTCTTCTGCAGACATCAATGTTTGAAGATGTTCGAAAGTTATTTATAGCAGTAGACTTTGTTTAAATATGTATTCATGTTGTGGGAAAATTGAGCATAGTACACCAATTTAAATCTTTTAATATAGCATGATACAGCAAAATGTACGATAAAATTATCCATTTCGCAAAACAGTGTGTCTAGTCCTACATCAGCTCTACATCATGGTATCCTAAACTGGATATTTTTCTAATTTTATTATTCTCCGGAGAATTGACATTTATAATAAACCCCAAGCAGATACCCGTTTAGCTGTTGAAACTCTAGTACAGTACTTTTGAAAAGTTCTGTGAAATATTAAATCATTTTTTACTTAAAAGTTTATAAAACAAGAAATAACCTCTTGAAAGTTTCCTTATTTGTGTAACATATCTTTGAAATTTCAAAGCATTTGAACTTCAATTTTTTTTAATTGCAATGTTTTAGGAAAAGCAAAATTCATGAAAATTCATTGTGAAAGAAAACCATAAATATGATTAGACACCTTATAAACTATATTTATATTCTCCTAATGCATTAAATTGCACCATGTTTATAATATTTGTTTTATTTTCGATGTAAAACACAATTTTTTCCAAGACTGTTTCTATTTTTCTGCCCTTTGGTAACTTTGGGGGGGGGGGGTAATCATTTACACAGAACTCAATTTTTTATATTTTTATTTTTATTGAAAATTTTGCAATTTTTCTATGATTTGTAAGCATCAATAAGATTCATGATTCATTTTTCCTCAGTTCGATACATACTGAAATTTTATTTTTCTGAATCCAAAAACATAAACTTTTGAAAATGTAAAATATATATATATATATATATATATATATATATATATATATATATATATATATATATATATATATATATATATATATATATATATATATATATATATATATATATATATATATATGTATATATATATATATGTATATATATATATATATGTATATATATATTTATATATATATATATATATATATATATATCACCATTAACATGGACTAATGATTAAATATTAACTGAAAGTATATAATGGCCGAGTAAATTATTTTTTATCTTCTCAAATCAAAAGAAAAAAATGCAACTTCTTTTCTTCTTTCATCACAAAATAGAAAGCGTAAATTCCTGTATGCTTTGAAATATCAAAACCAAAAGATCGTGCAAATTTCTAAAGAATTTAAGAAAGGAAGGAAGATATTTTAATACTAATAAATAAACGATGAAGAACTGTAAGGCAGATTATTTAGTCTTTGAATTGATCATTTCAACAATGTTTCTAATTATAATTCAAAAGAATTTATCTAACAGGTTTAGATAAGTATTCTTTGAAAAACAAAAAAATTAAACAGTTATCCACATGTCTAATAATGTTGATTTATTTAATGTGTATTTCAACTTTCTTATTTGTTTGACAGCTCAAAGTTTTATCACGTTTCTTATCAAATAATTCCGTTAATATTTCGTCGTGTCAGTATTTTCTTTTTGTTTTATAAAATATTTTACCCTCATTGAATTTAAACGAATATTAATAGTATAATATCTCGTTTAGAACCTTTAATAAGTAAAACCATAATTATTCGTTTTACAATATAATGTTCAACATTTCATTTTCTTGATTCGTACAACTTATTTAAACATTTTACATAATTTACTTTAAATAAACAGCTTAACTTTTTTATCATTAAATTGCTTAACAAACTCTCAAGATTTTTTACAATCAAAACCATAATTGTTCAGCAAGATAAATTAATTTTTTTTGATAATACACAAAACCTTAATATAGTTTAATACATTTATTTAAGAACTTTATTATGTTATATTATTACCTTTCGTTGTGTAAGTACAAATATGTGTCTTTAAGCTTTACACTTTTTAAAGAACTATTCTAGAATTTTCTAGATCTATTTACAGATGAAGCCATAATTGTTCATTTTTCAATATAAATTTCAATATATTTTATCATACATAAAAAGATTAAAACATTTTTATTACTGACAGCATAACTCTCTTCCATTAAATCAACTATGAATGTGTAGGTACAAATGTTATCTCTGAACATTTTGAGAAATAAATTCCTTTTATAGATTTATTTTAACAAAGGAATTCATTAAATTCCCAATGCCTAATGACTATGTTACAGATTATTATCTTTTCTACAGAAAAATTTTGTCCTCACTTCCCTTATACCAGAATTTCAAATTGCCTGCTTGAGTACTTTCAATTCTTTCGAAAAAACTTATTAAGAATATCGTAATTGTTCTACCTCCAAAATCATTTAGTTCCCTTTTTTTGCGAGACGGGAGAAGAGTAAAATAACGGCCCTAGCTTGTATCAACGTAATTACGTAACTCAATTAGGACATGATACACTTCGGTTGTCTTACAGTACAGAATATTGAAAATTCAATTTCTGGATTTCGTCTAAAAATTTTCTACTCGAAATCATTAGCATACCATTATACTTTTACAGCTAAGTCCATTAAGGTGATTAAAATTTATTTTCAGCATTAAGTATTGCTTTCACCTTCGAGATTTTATTACCTTATTTAAAGGTTCATTTCTATTTCTTTGTACAAAGTAAAGGAAATATTGTGGTCACGAAAAATTTTGGTCTTCAAGTTTTAAAGGAAATGACGGTTCTGATTATGCCGGAATTCATTTAGACTATTTTTAGCATGACGTCCCTAGAAGTACACTTTTAAAATGAAACTTTGTACAGATATTTTAACTTTCCTTTTCCATGTATCTGTACTTTCGTATTTACTATGTATGTTGCATAATTTAAAAATAAGATGCTTAATGGGAAAATAGTGAGTTTAGGACAGTTGGGGCATCTTGTTGTGCATCTCTCTGTTTGATTACTGTGAGATGTTAAGAATTATTTAGAGAATGACTACTAACATTTAAGATTTTAACACAGTACTATACATAAGAATATGAAAGAGGGGGATACAAAATACATAAGCACAAACAAATAGAATTAAATGTATATTTGGATTGGATCAGCGTTGGGAAAATGAAAACCCAATAAGATTCATGATTAAATTAATTAAGAATTTACTTACTACAATGACTTTGAATATTTTCACTCCAAACGTCGTCCAAACCATCCACTTTAAAGAAACATCAAGAAAAAAACAGAATATATAGCCGATTTAATCCCCTCGCTCTCAGCGAACACTATTGTATTATAGCCAATTTAATTTTTCTTTAGATGGCGCTATTCTCAACGGTAACAAAATAAACACAGTTTACAAAACTATTAAGCAATTGTTGTCGCATCATGACTGCTGGTCAGAACAATTACAATTTCCACTCTGTACAACAAAAATTCAATGCAATAGACAGCCGAACGATGACCGAATGGTTAGTACATTGATTTTCTGTACCAGTGTTCGTCAGCTGTTGTGTTTCAAAAAAGTAAAACGTAGAGCTCCAAACCAATACAACAAACAATAACGCTATCGAGTATAACTCAAAGACATTTAGCTGCAATATGTTAAAACTGTATTTCAGATTGCTGCAATATCTACTAGTGTTCCACGATTTTTATTACAACCTGGACTCTATGTAACGAAACATCTGAATATATTAAAATTAAAAACAAATAAGACGCTTAATGGGAAAATAGTGTGTTTAGGACAGTTGGAGCATCTTGTTGGGCATATCTCTGTTTGATTAAAATCTCCACTCTGTACAACAAAAATTCTATACAATAGACAGCCGAACGATGGCCGAATGATTAAGACGTTGATCTCCTGTACCCGTGTTCGTCAGCTGTTGTGTTTCAAAAAAGTAAACCGTAGAGCTCCAAACCAATACAACAAACAATAACGCGATCTAGTATAATTCAAAAGCGTTTAGGTGCAATATGTTAAAACTCTATTTCAGATTACTGCAATATCTACTAGTGCTCCAAGATTTGTATTACAATCTGGACTCTATGTAACGAAACATCTGATATAATAAGTATTAAAATGGTACAGGTTGTTGTCAGATTTTGGTACTTGAGTTGTACTTATTCTTAAATTGGTATATAGTACACATTTTTAACACAATTCTACTCATTATTGAATTTAGATTGTATAAATATTTAATGTTATTAAAAACCAGCATCTTACCAATTGTGTAAATAACCACTTTGCTACCATACCTATGATAGGTCTCGCTCCTCCATTAATAAACACAGTGGATCTTTGACCAGCGTGAGCCTCGATCTGTCAACCCACCAGTTATGTGGTCAATTATTTGGTCTACTGAGGTATCCCAGCTCATTTCCTTAAATTTAGTAATGATTGTCGTATGTTATATAGTCCCATATTAAAATGAGCAAACTATCTGCATTGTAAGATATTTAAATATTTGAAACTACTTGCGATTTTTTCATATTAATTGACCTGAAGAATCAGCAGCTATATTTTTTTCAATGATTTAAATCAACCCTTGTAATTCAAAACTTTGTATAGTGCTCCAAATTAAACTAAATCTATGATTTAAAATGAAGGTTTTTAAAAATTTAAAACCAGCTGTTTATACCCCAACAGCCAAAATATGACAACAGCGTACAAAAAACCACAATGAAGTATCCATTCATTTTTTCAAGCTAATCAGCTTGGGAGAAAAATTTCATTTGCTTTAGAAATGTAACGAACGGAATGATTTCTTTATTTCATTTACCATTTTAAACAAACTTAAATATAAACTAGAAAAATCTTTCAGCTAATTTCAAGTTCTGGTTCTGGAAAAATAAAACTTACAAAATCAATCACATTTACATAGTGTTTGTTTCAACGAATGGTAACTAATAATGCGTCACATCCCTTCAAACTATCCATTTGAAACTTTTCTTCCTTAATCTAAATGATGTTCCAGAAGGAGAAACAAATCTCAGTTCAACCTTTAGAACTGCTGATTAGAGGCAGTAGCACGTTGTAAATCTTTAAAAGGGATTAAGGATTCCTTATATTAGTCTTTCCCCTAAAAAAAAATCCATGAAAAAGTCTTGAAAAATCTATATAATTAAGTTTGTTTTTTCCTCCTAGTAGCACATCGAATTTTAAAGCAGATCCTTTCGCAATACAAACACAGTTGCTGCTCAGTCAATATGCTAAACGAGCTTTCTCACGTCTGAAGCCGTAAACCAAGTTTTCTAATTCCATTAAGACGAAGAAACGAAGGATCCGTTCGACGAAATCTTATTAAGTATGCTCCGCGAAGCAAAAGAATTTGCAGAAAAGGGGAAGAAAAAACATATAAAGTATACACACATCGAAAACCCGTCTTATCTTGGAATAAATAAATAGAGGTAGCGGCGGGAATTCCATCCGTCAAAGTCGATTTCTACGAGATTGGATGTACTAATTGAGCTCTTATGTTCCTCTTGCCTCCCTTCCAAAGAAAAATGTTCTTTCCTAAGAATTTATATCGCAGAGAGACTTGCATTTAATACAGACTCCTTTCGATCAACAAATTTCTTATAAAAAACTCATTCTTATGAGATTTAAAGCTCTAATTTTTAATATAAACGGGAAATAGCTCGAATTATTTTTCATTTCCCAGCAGCGACTTGCAAGGGTAGAATGATTAAATTAAAATAAACTTTGACAAGTTCGTTGCTGAAATATAATTATTGGGTAAATGCTTCTGTTGCGTATTTATTTGAAAATAATAGAAAAAAAAATTATTCAAATGTACAGGTTTATTTTATTTTAATTTATGCAGGGATTTAAGTTCTTGAAAAAATAAATCAAAAATGCTTAAAAAATCAAGAAGAATGGATACAAAAAGCCTTTTTGTGCACGTTATAAATAATTACATTTATATTAACTTTTCTGCAAGATATAAAATGAATATTTTAAGGTAATATGAATTTGAGAAAATTGTTTAAGGAATTGAAAATAGCATATAGAAATAGCGTATAGAAAAAAAATTAATACTAATAAAATTTTAAAAAAATACTTATTGAAACATTAATACTTGCGAACTTTGTTACATCAAATTTCAAGTTAAAAAACAATTCGAATTATCAAAATTTTACGTTATCTAATTTCGCTAAAAATGAATAAAAGACTACATACATCCTTTAATACATCAATGCAGAAGAAAGAAAAATGAAGACAATAAATAAACTTAAGTTTTCTTTTTTTTTTACTTTTAAAATTTTGTAATTTTCACATCTTTTATCTCAGTTTTATTGTTGTATTTAACTTTTTATACAGAGGATGAAATCCTCAAGTCGACTTGCAAAATGAAAAACAGCTTCTGTACATTACATGCACTTAAAGCTAATGAAATGTCCGAAAAACAAAAGATTATTTTACGAAATTTTATACTACATCATATTCAAATTAACTAAAACTTCTGGATTTTCTTCGAGTTTAAAATGTTATTTGACTATTACGTAGTATGTGAAATTCAAGGGTAATTTGCACCATTCGGACTATCCAACATTTTGAATTAAGCAAGTTCAGCTGTACTGAGCATTTCATGATAAACTGAAAAGTAAGTTATGATTTCTATAATATACCTTATTAAATAACTATAGAGATGAGACCGACAGAGCTTCTAGGCCACGGTTACGTGCGGCCATTTATACGTGCGACTTTTGTTTATTGTGAATATAAATAATTTGTAAATAGGAAATAGAAATGCTATTTAGGCCATTATGGCAATGGGACCACACTCGGTAGAAGATATGCTAAACATGGCGTCTTGGTGTAAAAAAGAAATGGTGTAAAAATTGGTGCAGAAGAAATTAAGCTCCACACTCCTTCTTACTTACTCTCTCTCCGAGGGGGCCTGCAGATATCCCGAAAAAGTTCATTGGACGGCGTTGCCTTGGCCGAAGAGGGCTACTCCACGATTAGCAACTCCTCCTGACCAATAGGGTCGAAGGACGATCACTCACTTCGCTTTCGCCTGTAAGTCAGTTTTGAGCTGGCCTTGTTGAACTGTAACTCTTTGTTACAATATCAAACTACAAACTATTTCTTAGTTTCATGCAACTCAGATTTACTAACAGATTTTCAACTTGGAAAGAATTTTGCATTAAATTCACTTAGCGCTGACTGTTACTTTGTAATAATCAATTAATTTTTGGGAGGAATTGATGGTTGTTTCTTACCACGCAAAGATAGTGTTATATTATCCACTGTTAAGAAAATAATGATGAACCAAATGTTTAAAGAAAACTAAAGCACTAGAATGAACAATAAATATAAGAAATAGTTAAAAAATGAATGACATAAATTAAAAGTTTTTACAATGATTGTATAAGTTTCATTTAAGGGAAAAAAATTTTATTCTCTCTGAAGAAAATAAATGTGCCATAATTGTATTTTTATTGATATAATAAGAAAGTTGAATATGTGTTGACATAAAAGTGAAATTTAATATCAGAAATATATTTTTACAGCTCATCTTAACTCCTATTGTCAAAGCAAATTCCGGACGCAGTGATACATTTCAGCTCTATAGCCTTTGTCTAGAGTCATACGTATATAAATATAAATAAATGTATGCATATACACAGCGGAAAGTAATTTATACAAAATATTCAGTTATACGAAGCACTTCTCGTCCTCCTATAAAACTCCTCTAAAGCCTGTGTAATTCCTTATTCTCTTTTGATGATATTTCGTTCAACGAAATATTCATTTATACAAAGTTCCTATCGTACTTAAAATTTCGAATATAATTTTCTGTTATACGATGAGAGGAAACATTTTCGCAAGACATGCTTGTATAATAAATATTAATGTGTCCCTATCGTTTTTTGTGGTTTTTCTTATGTGATTTTTCTTTAAATTATTCTTTAAAAAGTAAAGAGAGTTGTTAATTCACGTTTTTATTTGTCTTAACATTTAATGACATTTTAGTTTAAAGTATTTTAAAATAAACGTTTTTTACGTACTTATCTGTAGATTTAATAAATGCAGAAACTTTATGCATTTAATGAAACAGAAAAAATCATTTTGTTGCTATATTTACAGATATTAATATAATAAAAAATATTACATTTGCATTTATTTAACCCTTTAATACATGGTGTACCTTTATAGATACTCCCAAAAAAATAGCTTGAAGAATGTTTATGTTTTCTTAGATCGAATATTCTTCTTCACAGTAGGTAGAGGGCCATCTTATAAAGTATCTACAAAATTTTCAAGTAATTTCTGTTATTTATAAATTTTCCATTTGGAACGACACTTTCTGATTTTTCAAACAGTGTACATAAATTTAATTTTTTGTTAAGAGACATAAACTGAAATCATGATAAATCGCTTTCCCTAATATAAAACTACGTTTACAATACTTATTTTACAAATTAATAATAATTACAAAATTTTTCCCTTTTCAATAATTAGAAATTTTTTTTTCTTTTTCACTAATGGCATCTTATGATGTCTCAAACGATATCTGATCGCTAACGTTCGTTACATGCTGCGGTATTCAAAGTTGTTTTAGCTTTATTTGTTTCATTCTGTGATGTCCATAAAACTTAGATTTAAGATGTGCATCGATATGTTATCGGCTGAAATCGTTATTAAAGTGTTAATAAGAAAACAGAAATATAGCACAGTAGTGTTTTTATCATTCATAGGTAGAAACGACTGCTATTCACATATACGAAGTATTAACTCCTACAAATAATTATCACTTTTCATGTAAATTAGTTTCCATTGTGTATATATATCGAAGTTCTTGTTTCAGAATACTCAATGGTCTAAATAAATAATTTTTTTAATCAGAGTTAGTCCAACTTTAATAAAATGGAAAAGTTCTCAATCTTTCAGAAAATTGTAGCAAAGTTTGACACTTTGGAAAATATTTAACACAGTATTTAACGTAACAGGAAAAAAAGACTTATCTGTGAACTTAAAACAAAATATCTGTTCAAAAAAAGGAATATTTTTACGAGAAAAATTACATTAAGGAAAAGAAATCTGTCATAAAGCTTTTAGAACAAACTAAAATAAACAAAGAAATGCCACAAAAAATTAAAAATTAAAATTCCATAAAACGACGTGTGCTATACTAAACAAAAAAGTATTTTTTAAGTCTCATTAAGAAATAGCTACTTTTATGCTTTTCAGAAACAAATAAAAATTTATTTTTAAAATGGTCTCATTGTTTTACTTTTGAATTAATAGAAACTGTAAAACCTGTCTATTACCATACTGTGACGAACTAAAAGAACACTATTATGACAGGTCATCATTATACACAGCTTTGGGTTTTGCGCGCCCAATGTTTAGGTATGCAGTGGGTATATAATACGTTACCGAATGTTAAAAGATCTCCCTTTGTGCAACAAAACAATTATAAGATTAATCTTAGGCTTTCTTGTTCTTGTAAAACATGCTTAATATTGTTATATCTGTAACAACTTTATAGAAAGACAACTTTATAGAAATATTTTTAAAGAAAAGAAAGCATTGTTATACTAGACTCAAGACTCGAGTTGTGTTATATGGACACCTGTTTTTTTATGGTGGCCGAAGACTGACACACCGAGAGAGGGTGGACAAGCCCTGTTCTAGGGAGGTGAAAGTTCAACAGGAGAGGGCGAGGGATGCCAGCTGCGGAGAAGGACATTTTTCCCAGGAAGGCGAAAGCTTGACCAAGAGGGGGGGGATTCCATCCCGAACAAAAGTGGAAGAGATGCCCGGTCGGAACGACTGAGAATGGACATATTATTCTGGAAAGAGCTGAGACCAAGAGATGTGCTTTCCGCTCAGAACAATTTGGTTATTCTCGGTCTTATTTCAGCCGATTTTATGATTAAGATGTTCAGTGTACATATGTTTTAACAAAATTTGTAAAACAATAAAAATGTATAGTCAAGGATTTTGTCGCTGCAATAATTAGTTGTCGGCCAGCTAAGCATATCAGCGAACCCAAGATGTCTGCTCCAGTAACAATAGGCTAGCAGGTACAGAAACGAGGCGTGCAGACATCGGAAAGGACAGCCGTGGACGCGCGAGACTCGACAAGCATGCTGCCTTTTTGTCAAGAAAATGGTAAAAGTGTTTAGAATAGTTAGAGAATCTCGTCATTCACCTCTTTGTTTGATTATAGTCTTCACTCTGTATAACAAAAAATCAATACAATAGACATCCGAACGATGACCGATTGGTTGAGGCATTGGTCTTCAGCACCAAAGCTCGTGGATTCGAATCCCACTGTAACATGGATGCTTGTAACCATTCTCAATCGGTTTTAAGCAGTAGATCCCGATCTCATTAGACCTCGTGTTGCAAAACAGTAGCTCGTAGAGCTTCAAAGAAACCAAACTAAAAATTGCATATGCAATTGTAGAAATGTTCTCCGATCCGGTTCTGCCATATCGCACTTGATAACTTCTTACAGATTCTGCAACATAGTCGTTTACAGTTCCCTATCAAGGATGCGTTTTAGGTTTCTTGGCATTTGGCGAAGGAAAGCCCTGAATTATGGGTTTTTGCAAAAGAATACGTCTTGTCCACTATGCAAAATGATTCCTTTTTGTTCCCTATTGTTTGATAGACGACACCATATTCTATCGGGAAAGATAATTTAGGAAGTTCTCTGCCACCTTGTAGTTATCACATTTAATTTTGCTACACTCTGTATATAGGGGTGACGGTGTAAAATGGACCACCCCCTATTAATTATTTGATTTATTATTTTTAATGTTTAATATTTTGATACAGCATAGATGACAGCAGTGCAGTCTTTAAAATCAATGTGTAATTGTGTGTTTAGCTGACACTTTAGCCATTTTATTCTAGAAAGTTGATTTGTAGTAGTCAGAAGTAAATATTTTCATCATAACATATCTTCTTTTCTTCATTTAAGAATTGTGATTTTGAGGATTAACTTCTCACCATATAGAGCTAAGATAATGTATTATTATATTTAATGTAGCTAAAACAATTTAATATAAGATTTTTTTTTTCGGACAATTTTTGCCAGAATTACACATGGGGTAAAATGGACCACTAGAACCTAGGGTAAAATGCACCATGGTCCATTTTTCAGGTTGTGTTTTTTTTATTTCTGTATCCCATGCGCTTTTCTAAGTTGATTTTATGTGTGATACTTTAAAAAACATGCAATCAGGATTTAAAGTAACAGATATATGGCCATTCAATGAAAACGCCTTTGGTGATATCGAATATATCTCCTATGTGACTGATCAACGTCACCAGATTTTGAATTACCAAGTACAGCCAAGCACAGGTGATCAACAATCAAGCGTAAGCATAGATGATCAGCAACCAAATACATCACAATCAGTACAAAGTGAAAATCCTCAGTTGAAAACAATATCAACTTTTGAATTGCACCCCTTGGCAAAAGCTAGCATGCGCAAGACAGCAAACAAACGAAAGAAGGGTGCATCAAAAATTCTAACTGATACACCAGTGAAAACGATGATTGAAAAAGATGTCAAAGAGAAGGAAGAGAAAAAATTAAAACAGAAAAATGCTGCTTTAGTTAAAGCTCTCCCTGACCCTACTGCTTCTCAAGAAAATAGCAGACTTTCAGTAACACACAAATCTTTTGGTGTATCATTCATTAACTTCAATATTCTCTAATATTATGTTTTATATGTACAGATTGAAGCTATAGAAAATAAATATAATACATTTTATGTTTTGCACTATTAAATAATGTACTACATTTAAGTTATCTTTATAATTTTTTGCGGTCCATTTTACCCCATGCCATGGACCATTTTACCCCAGGGTCGGGGTAAAATGGTCCACTTTGTCACTTGTTATTAAAAAATTATAATAAAAAAAGTAATTATAATAATTGGTTTTGACTGAGTGTAATATAAAGCCTAATATATAAGTAATATGCATATATATTTTCAGATTCAAAAAATCATTAGTTTGAGAGTAAATACTCAAAATTCACAAAAGCGGACCATTTTACCCCAGCTTACCCTACATAAGAAATTATCAAATTTTATAGTTTTTTGCTGTAAACAGCAGTGCAAAAATATACTTTTGGGAAACTCTCATATTCCATGCAGAAGAAAGCTTTTTTAGAAAGAATTTTTTAAGGACTTTATGAGAATTTAAAACATTATAATTCGTTTAACTATTTAAACCAACTTTTCCTTACTAAGTAAGTTTTAATTTTAAAATACAAAGTAATTACAACGTTTATCGCAATAAATCAAGTTGAAAAAATTTATAGGGTATCATGTTTCCTTAATATATAAAATTTTGCTAATAAAATTACTTTTTTCTTTGAAAAGATATCTCAAAGAATAGTTTATTTTTTGTATCTAGTGTTTTAAATAATACGTTAATTAATACATTAATAAAATTTACTTTAATACCAGCTTAAGTTTTAATATCTAAGCATTAATTAAACAGGTGGCTTTTATTAACGCTATCATTATCTTACAAAGAAAAAAAGGAAAATTGATTAAGATTGCGGCACACAGAGGATTTGGTTTCACGATCGTTAAATTTAGAGAAAATTATTCAGGATATTTTACATGGATATTACCTGTGATAGGATCTCCTGTTTTCCAGCTACGTAAAATATTTTTTAATCTGGATGAAAATACTCTAGTTGCTACATTTATATATTAGGTTATTAAATTTTTTAACTAATGAATCCTTTAAAAATATTTAACAGAAATTAACAGAATATTGTTAAATTAAACTTATTAACTGCTTTTCTACAATAATCATTCTTTGATACCGCCAGACCGTCACTTTCGATAGTAAAGCGTCTTTCTATGATGCTGTCATGTGATATGAAGTTATAAATGAATTCAGCGTTCCCGGACTACAGAAAGAAATACATGCAACGTTATTGTTGCATTTTTCAGCTTGAAAAATGTAGGCTAGTTAGTTTATAGTTTAGCAATCTGCAATTTATTTGAAGGTAAAGTTGTTTACGACGTGTTATGAATTGATTTTTGCATTCAAATAAGTGCACATTATTTTGAGTAGTCATATTGGAAGGCGTAGTGTTATGAAAACTGTGCCAAAATAATAGCTTAAATCTAAGTTTAGTTCTTTCTTAGGTATTAAACAATTTTGATGCATTTATTATGGAAATGGTTTCACATCTTTCTGTGGATTAACACTGGCCTGCTTTGTACGTATAGTTTTGATTTATGAATGTGAACTGAATGTGACTATAGTATACAACAGATGGGTACTTTTTTGTTAGCTGAGTACAAGGATAAATCTCCAGATATAACCAAAGACGCCCTTTTGTGGGTCACAATTTATTTAAAATTAAATTAGTACGTAAAATTATTTTTATAAAACCATGTGAAATCACTAAGTATGTACAGCCAGATTGCAAGTGCGATCCGAAGGGGATCGTGCTACAATAAACTTACCGAAACTTACGATGCTCTCTAAACAAAACCAACTGTTTAGTTGTTCAGATGATTGATGTATTTAAATGTCCAAATGACTTTAATGATGCTTCTACATATAAATCAAAAATTGTTATTATGTCCTTATAAGTTATTTTAAATATAGTATTGCACTTTTAACAAATGAGGACACTCTATCAAAAGTCGAAACTTACCGAGGCTCTCTCAACAAAGCCAAGTGTTTATTTGTTAAGATGATTGATGCATCCAAATGTCCAAACATCTTAAATGATGTTTCTACATTTAAATACTTCAAAAATCATTAATATATTTGTTATTTTAATTATATTTTGAATTTTTAACAAACGATGACACTCTATCAAAAGTCGAAACTTACCGAGGCTCTCTCAACAAAGCCAAGTGCTTAGTTGTTAAGATGATTGATGCATCCAAATGTCCAAACATCTTAAATGATGTTTCTACATTTAAATACTTCAAAAATCATTAATATATTTGTTATTTTAATTATATTTTGAATTTTTAACAACTGATGACACTCTAATAAAAGTCGAAACTTACCAAGGCTCTGTCAACAAATCCAAATGTTTATTTGTTAAGATGATTGATTCATTTAAATGTCCAAACATCTTAAACAATGTTTTTAAATTTAAATACTTCACAAATTATTAATATGTCTATATAAGTTATTATAATTATAGTGTTGTACTTTTAACAAATGATGATGCTCTAACAAAAATTTGTTTCTGAAAACTTTTCACTGTCTTTAATTTTGTCGAATATAAATAACTGTCTATCATGCTTCAATTCAATTCATTAGAAACCTTTAGGAGCATAAGGTATAGCTGCGGGGCACTTTAAATTAAATCTGAGAAAAGTAAACTACTGAAATTAAAATTTATTTGGAGAGAAAATTTTCCCTCATAGGTTACTCCAATCATCAGTCCATGGGGATTTAATGTGTATTTTACCTGCACATATGTAATATGTTGAATAATAAAGTCGAAATTCTCAGAAAATCTAATATATAAACTGCTTTGTTGACAACAGTAGTGCAGCCTAAGCTTCTATCGAGAGGGGAGAATCTAATATATAAGCAGTACTTTTAACTGAGATCTCTCTAGTTTGATAATTTGATTGCGTGTTTTAAACGTTTTGTACCCACAGCTATTAAAATAAACAAATTGGACCTTAACAAAAGATTATGGGTTTAATTACAGGTTTTGAGAAACACGTTGATAGAGTGAGGTTACTCGAACTGCTTAAATTATTATTTTACTTTAAGATCTTTACCTCAAATTCATATCTTTTGCCACAGTTTGTTATTCACTAAAATATAATCAAACTAAAATACTATGTAAGATATTTAATGACACCGTAGATACGACATTGCATAATTTTATTCTTTAATTTTATCAATAAAATGGTAACATAAAGGTCACATATTTTTTTCTCACTGCTATAAAGTAATCAGTTGATCAATTTGTAAACGTTATTTTTATAGTATGTTGTGTAAAAATTGATATAGAAAAAGTTTTTAAAAAAAAGTAAAATAAAACTTAAATCATGGGTAGGCTTGAGCCCCTTTAGCTACCTCCTGTGACTCAACACTGGCTGATGATACTGTTACATACAATTATAACTTCATCTTTATTTACTTTTGTTTTGAAAAAGAATTAATTTAAACCAACAAAAAAAAATATGTGCTAAAACTTTTAACAGCCTTAGGTGATTATTACTAAACTTAACAGAATAGCTTTCGGGAAAAGATCCACTCATAGCATTGTTATATAAGATCATATCTTCCTATCTATGAACTTTTGTATTTACAAAAGAAATAATTAAAGGTAAAAAGAAAATAATTGATAAAATAATTGATTGTTATAATAGTCGTAGGTGAAATATGTAATAGGAGATGGCCCTGTTACATATAATTATAGCCTCCAATCTACTTACTTTTGCACTTATCAAAGAAATAATTAAAATTAAAAAGAAAATAAATGATAAAACCTATAAAACCTCAACATAATAGCCTTAGGGAAAAGCTCCACTAGCAAATATCATTTTTGGCTGACATTATGTCTCTTTATCCCTTAATTTTGTTCTTACAAAAGAAGTAATTATAATTAAAAAGAAAAATAGCTGGTGATACTTATAAAGCCAGAATATAATAGTTTTAATGGAAAGTCTCTCTTAGTATAAGATATGGATATATTCTATTATAACTTTCTATCTTTTATTACTTTTGTATTTACAAAAGAAACAATTAAAATTAGAAATAAAAATAAATAACAAAACTATTAAGTCTGAATATAACAGCCTTAATGAAAAGCCTCTCCTGGGCACCTAAAATGACTTATATCACCTTGTAATATTTATCTTTTAGTAGTAAAATATGTTTCAGACACTAAAGAAATAAGAAGAAATATATTTTTTTCAAATCCTCCTAACGACAAGGGCAAAAAAATATTTCCGGTTTATTTGGCAGCTCAACATCTTCGAACTCAATTATCCGAACGCCATCGACCCGGAAGAAGTTTAATAACTATCCAAACATGAGTCTCTACGCTGTTACCTGTATTTCCAAAATGATCTTGTTTCCTTTCTCGTGAGAAAATTAATCTTGCGAAAACTATGTCCTTTGTCGAAAAGCGTTTCATCCTGTCTTGGAACTGTCACAACGCGTAGCTTACTCTGAAGACTTTATTAAAACTAGGATTTCCTTTTAAGCATTCAAATGCAGCTGCATTCTTATGTTAAGAGATGGGATTTGTGACGTTCCAATTAGAGGCCTCCTCTGGACTGAAACACGAGTAATTCATTTATGAATTATTAATTATGTGTGTGAGGTGTTTAGCTTTTCTACCGCTATTCTCTGTTCAACGCTATGATAGGCATTCATGTAATGTAGATTAAACCGGATACTCACGATTATTATACGGCGAGATCTTATTTCTCTTGGGGAAATATTTATAAATCAAAGCGGGAAAGATAACCGCATAAATGAATCGATAAATGCAACAGTCACATATATTCTAAATGCATTTAATACCAAACACATTCGATCTGTCAATAACTAGAAAACAAAATACGAGGTTAAATTCTTGATAAGAATATTAAAAAAAAATCGTCGTAAAAATATTGTTATGCTTTGAATTTCAAGCTGCAGAATGTAACGTTCTACAATAATATCGATTACTTTCGCAAATATATTCGTTTGAAGAAAAAATGAAAGCTTTATGCAGGTGCATGAAAAAACTACTCTCTTGTTTCCTACATTTTTATGTTTGTTCTTTCTTACCGATAAATCCCCTATATAATAATAACCTAAGTTATCTATCCGTCTGTCCTCGAATTTATGAAGCGGTTGGACCTGGATTGTATATAGGCATCAATATTGGATTCTTGATGCTTAGGGTTAACGAGAAAATTTTATCTTCTCCTAAACTATCGATCCGATTCTAAAATAAAATGGTATAGATATACTTCATATCACAGCAAAAAATAATGTCTTCTTTAAAACGTTCGGAATAAAATCTTTCCCCTTTTTCCGAGATTTTAGTGTCATTAATTCAAAATCTATTTTCCCCGTTTAAGAGCAGACGATTAAATTTATCACATAAATAGGTAAGGGCCGGTCGCACCAAAGTCGTTTAACGGCTAACAGCAATTAACCCATGGAGCTAACCAATGGTGGGACTCAATTCTCCATTTAAACAGAAATTAATCTCGGTTAGTCTTTAGGCGACTTTGGTGAGACTGGCCCTATTTCTAACATTATAACGGCATTCCTTTAATCATTTCTTATTTTAAATTATTTATATCTCTTCTGCATTATTTTCATACGTTTTATCACTGAACTTAAATATTAAGTAAATAATTTTATTTTATATTTGGGTTAAATCATAGATTAAGTCACATGTGATAATTTTAAATTTAATCATGGATTAGTTTTTGTTGCAATGAAACTTTTATCCCCGGTATTAACAACAAACTCTTTTCATAAAAGTCTAGGAGTCTATTTCATGGACTAATAGATATCTAGCGTTTAAGTTATATATCTTTGAAAATTAAGCAGTTTGTGAGTTTGTGAGTTTTTTTATGCATAACCACACGGTTTGCAATTGATTCTCTGAAATTTGGACATCATTCATATATGCCGCCAAATAATCACTGTCAATATTAACACCTCTGCTGTCCATCCTATCAAATAATTTGACAAGATAAATTAAGTTGGCAACTAACATAAGGTCAGTAAAATTTTCTTAATGTTAATTTTATATTTTCCAAAACTATTCATGTATCTTATTACTTATCCCATCATATGACGGGCAATATGCCAGTTTTATATAATGCATTCGAATAGGTAAAATGACAAATATTTGTTTCAATATATTTGCTAATGTAAATATCTCCAAAAATAAAATTTTAAGATTTAGTCTTTTTGAATAAAATAAGTTATTTCATCACGGTAATGTTAACTACTTAAAAATTTAATTATATACTCACTTTTTAAGCTGTTTAATACCGCCATAAATCAATAGTAGTTTAAACGAGTTTAAAACTAAAAGTTTTTAGAATAGTAAACAGGTACCTAGGTCACTCATTGCACATCGAAAATCCAAATATTATATTCAGAACTTGATATCTGTACAAGGCCCATAAAGCAAGTTTTTAATCATCTTGCACCTACTTCGGGCTTTTTATACGAGGGAGTTTTAATACCCAAAGAGCTTTGTTTAGACTAAAAAAATGGTGAGATAAAAGTTCAAAGAAACAAAATTTATCTAAATATGTACTAAAAGACCCAGTAACAAATTTTAATACATTTTCTTTTTATATAAAATAAGTAGCTTTATCAAGGTTAATGTTAACTATTTACAAATTTAATGCTACAAACCAATGCTATATAGTTTAATTTAGTTTTAATTAAATATTACGTAACTTAAAACAAAAATTTATGGACAACCATTAAACAGATGCATATGACCAGTCATTGCCCATCGGAAAGCCGGATATTAAAATCAGAAGTGTGCAAGGCCCATAAAGCAAGTTTTTAATCATCTTATATCTACTCCATGCATTTTATGCGCGTGAGTTTTAATAACCAAATAGCTTTGTTAGCAGTAAAAGAATGGAGAGACAGAAATAAAATTTATGAGACAGCTCTCTTCACCTCTTATTACGTTGCCGGAAAAGCTATGATGGAAAAACAGAAGAAATTTCTTTAGTTATAAAACAGAAACTTTTCTCCTTGATATTCCATCTTCTTAACGAATTTCCATCCTCTCGTAAAAATGTCTCGCTGCCTTTTATCATTTTTATCTTCTTCCTGAGTTCATAAACCAACTTTCTTTATTACTTTAAAGAACGGGAAAGACAAGAGCGTGCATAACAAAATATCGTTAAGTATACTTCGTTGATGAAGAAGGCTGAAAAAGTGAAACACGTCTTCTCGTTTACTTCCATAAAACAAAACAGAAAGCAGAAAAAAGTTCTCAATATTTCTCTTAACATTATTGGATTTGCAAGCCTACTTTTTAAGTTGTAACACTTTTAAACTTCTCTTCTTTCATCGATACTTTTATATGTTTGGGTTTCAAATTTTTAGTCTTTATCAAGGCCACTTACGTCTTTAAAGGTAAATCCCTTTCCTAAAAGTTTTATTTTTGTACCACATAGAAATGCTAACTTTAACATAACTATGCGTATTATTTGTGTTTTGCGACTTAATTAATTTCTTGATTATTTGGAGAGAAAAATTAATAACCAAAAGTTTTGCATTAAAAACCGAAAGTGCATTCTGCGAAAAAGTCGAATTTCTTTGACATCGGCTGTATTTACTTTTTTTTAAGAGAAAGTAAAAGTTTCCATATATTTATTTTAAAAGTCACTAATAGTTAATTAGTCCTTCGACTAATAAAAACAAAAAAGGTTTAAGTTTGGGTTCTAAGATGCCTGGAACGTCTTATGAGATGAATAATCTAGAAACGACGATGGTCAATCATTCCTCATACCTTATTAATAATTTTAACAAACCTTAGTTTATTAAATTGAATTATTTAAGCCTAAAAACTTTAGGCGAACGATGTCCGAATGGTAGAGCCGTGCTCTTCGATACCGGAGTTTGTGGGTTGGAATCCCACTGTTCGCTTCGATATTCGTAGCCATTCGGATTCGGCTTTAAACAGTAGGTCCCGGTTTAATTAGTCCTCGTGCGCAAAAGTAGTAGACAGTAGCAGCATTAAACCTAACAGCTTTGTAAATTATCATATTTATGTTAACAGATTGTACATTTTGCAGCGGAATTGTACCGGGAGCCGGTGTTTAGCGCGTAAATTTAGTCATTTAGTTAAATCTCAAATCGAAAATTATTTAATTTTTAACCAACTTTTTGTATTTTATATTCAAATATATAATTAAATATATAAGTAGACAAATATATATATATATATATATATATCTATATATATATATATATATATATATATATATATGTGTATGTCAGGATTTAAAATACACAGTAATTTAAGAGATTTAATTAGGGATTCTTTTAATGGGAGTAACGCGCCTCTAGTTATTAGCCACATAAATACGGCTCACGCGCAGTGATATAGGCAGAGAGCGATAAGCAATTACTATAGGCAGACCTGTGGCACCTCGAAGCTGTGAAAACTGCCTTTGTTAGAAGTTTGGGCGCCAATATGAGACGCCATTGTTGAGTATAGTGTTGGTGAGCTCTAAATAAAGGATGAAAATGATGTCAGGACTCTAGTGTCGTTTACTGGACCCCGACATGTATATATATATGTGTATATATATATATATATATATATATATATATATATATATATATATATATATACAAATATATATGTATATAGATATACATATATATAATATCATTTTTGCAAGGATAAATGAAAAAGTTAATTTTAAATCTAAATTAATTTTTTAATCAACCTTCCCGTTCTGTGGTTCCACATCCCCTAATGTAAAAACTAGTTTTTATTTGTTTAAATTTTCCAGAATCTATGTAATAGATAAGAACAATCGGCTTCGTTTTCCTGTATATACCGTTATTTTTGTATCCACAAACAAACCCTGTTGTTACACTAACCCGTATTAGTACGTGACCCTCGCTCAAGTATCAATCGTCAGAAAACGTACTAATACTTGTCCGGCATACTATGTGTTAAAAAAACATTTTTTGGAACCTTAAATAATTTCTCTGGTATTACTATTTTTCTTCTTAACCCCTTCCGGTATGATTTAACCCTCTAAGCGGTTTGCACGTACAATTCCGCCAAACCAATGAGGACTTCAAAACACACAATTTTCGACCTCCAAAAACTTTTAGAAAATGGATGTAATGTACATTTCTGACACTGCTTTTCCCCATGCAATTTTGAGGTAGGAGGGTCAGGTCTATTGTTTATGAACTTCACCCCTTTTTGACTGACATTTATAGAATTATGTACCCCTACCCAAAGAGGCACAAAGACACTGATATATTTTCATGGCTTTGTAAATCTCTCTTTCGAAGTATTTCGTTTGCGGTAACAGATGTATCTCTAATTGCACCACTTAAATATCTTGGATGACTTTCGTAAAAAAATATAAATAAGATTCTAAAAGAATATTTTTATTTGTACTTTTAGAATCCATTATTTCTTATGGGATGGTCTTCGAGACTTGAAGAGCTTTATATGTATTAAAAATTAACAATTTAAAATACGTATTTGTATATCTATTTATAACCGGAAGTAAATGGACAATAACGAGGGTGGGTTTCCCGTATTCAATTCTAGTCGACTAAGGGTGAAGTAAAAAATCATAGAACACTTTGGCCACTGACACAGTAAACCTTTAGCTGTATATTTGGAGACATTTTTTTTCGATGTGTTCCACTTGGAGGGTTAATAATGAAAAACTATGCATGAAATGACCATTTAATTTTTATTTAAAAAACTTGTTTCATTTTACAATTCTTAGATATTCTTAATTAAAATCCACTTTTTACATAGTGGTAAATAATATCAGAAACAGTAAAATTAAGAAAATATCAAAGCAAAACATTAATAAGGTATACAGATAATAGTCTTCAAGCTAGTGGTACTTTTCAAAACAAAGTGCAAAGGAATTCTTAATTGTTTACACCGCCAAGTGGTCTCACTTTTAATTTGATTCTTGTAACACACACGGCATTTCTTAGTAGGTTTTCTTTTATTCTGACTTATTAATTTGGCAATGACTTGTACCAAGAAATTCTAAGTAAACAATATGCAATAGTGATTTGTGATTTTCACAAGTGATAAAAGTGTTGCCAAATTCAGTACACTAGGAATTTTAAACTAAATTAATTATCATATTTAACAGTAACTTTAATCGCATGACGAGTGTAGCTCGTCATTGGGCGGTATGGAATGAAAAACTAATGACGAGCTAGACTCGTCATTTTACCGGAAGGAGTTAAATCGACTTTTTCTAGTTATCAGATTTCATTTCCCGGTTAAAACAAAATACATTAAAAATTCTCTTTAAGGAATTAAGAGGGCACTTAACCTTGAAATACATTGAGTGCATGTCTAAAGATGATTGTTTTTCGACTCCTTTACTATACAGTATAATCTACTAATTTTTGTAGCATTTAAAATAAAAATAAAAATTTATATTATTATTATTATTTCTTGAAATTGAAAAATAATTAGGCAAAACAGCCATATTTATTAACATCGATAGCAACTGGTATCATGCAATATTTCAGTATGTGAAATTTACTAAATTATATCAAATTATATCATGGAGACTTTATGTATGACTTGTCAACAACAGGAAAATGAGGAAAATTATAAGAACTAATTCAAAGCTCTCTACATTTTTAATTTTTATTTATTTCAGGTTAAAAATTCATATTTTATAATAAAACTAAGATTTTTATAGTATTAAGATTTTTTCATTGTTACTGACAGAGAAGAGTAACATGTCTAAAATTTCATATAAATATTTATCTAGATATAACGCTTAACAGTTGCAAAACCTATGATTTGAGTTATTTAAATTTTAAATTTTCTTAAGGGAAAATTTCTATTTCATTTTATGTTGTTTTGACTTATTAAAATAAGTACGGAGAATGTATTTTTATACGTTTTATGACATAAAATAAACAAAAACTATCTATCAGATAAACTTAATTTTGAAAAATCAGTTTTTGAAATTTTAAAATTATGTATTTCTTTTCAATTTAAAAATATTTTATAGCCGTTATTGAAGAATTTAAGCCGATTCTGATATAAAAAAAGGGATTTCACTTACATAATGTGTGCTTTTTTAAGATTTTTTAAAACGTGAGTCATCAATTGGTAGAAAATTTTCAATAAGTTAACATGAAATTGAATGATATCAAAAGTAAAATTAACTAGCCATTTGAAGAAAAAAATTCCTTTTAAGTATTTATGTTATCTCTCGACAGCAATTATTAAGAGAATATATCTGAATATATCAGTTTTTTATATCAGAAGTGGCAGCTCACATTTAAGTCTTTCAAATACGATAAAAAAAATGCCATATTGATGGTAATTTTCTTTTTATTCCTCATACTTTCGCGCATACTTATTCATGATTACAAATTCTACTATATAATCATTTAAAGTTTCTAATATTTTCAAGAATAGTTTGGGATACACTTCATAACAACTTCTTAGTTCCGCTTTGAAACTATAATGGCCTACTGTCTAGACGATGAATCATATTCATTCTTGCATAATGCGGGAAATATTATTCAATGAACTGTACCACCCATATTGTAATGTGTTAGATACCGAATAGAGTGCTCGGGTTAGATTTCAGACTAATGTATAGATGTTTCTAAGGTGTCTTCAGGTAACAGCAATTACTATTGCTTTATATAATATTTTCATGATAAAAAGGCAAAGATAACTATAATATAAATAACTAAAGACATTAAGGAAAGGTGTAAATAAATTATAAAAAGAATTAAATCCCCTACTCATTATAATATTGCTTTGGATTTTTTAAACAAAATATCTAGAAATAGTAAATATACGAATTAATATTGTAGTAAACCTAATCATTTACTTTAAAAGTAAACAAAATATCTAGAAATAGTGAATTTACGAATTAATACTATAGTAAACCTAGTCATTTATTTTAAAAGTTTGCTAATAAAATGCATTACATATGAATTACTTGAAAAATAACTGAACATCTCTCCACATTCAATTATTATATTACTTTACAAAAAGTATAACCGTAAATAATTCATTTATTTGATAGAAAGGAATGTGAAAAACCTTGACACTGTTAAACTAGCAATTTAATGAATTTACTCTCTTATACAAATACTACATACATGGTTGTTTAAACATGGGGTACCTATCTATTGCATAATCACCTAGATAATACTTTACAGTTATTTCTGTGCTTCCTATAATACGGTAATTAATTTTAGATCTTAAAATGAAAGTGTATCCATTTATAAAAATATATTTTCACACGAAAAAAAAAACATTATCCTCATGTACTTGCCAGCAATTTCGTCAATATTTATGAACTCTTATTACATAATCTAATTCCCTCGCTAGCGCAACTCATATATGCTAAATCTTTCCCGGCATATTATCTTTTCGCCGGCATCATTAGGTTTCAGTGACATATCGGCAGTCATTTACCTCCGGGGTCTAAACCAGCCAAGAACCTTTCTTTAATATCTCCCTTCATCAATATTTGATGTATCAATATTTGCAGCCAAGTATGTAGCGAGTGACTGCCTTCTGCTTGAAAGTTGAGGTGACATTGAGCCTTTTTAAAATACACTACTAAAACCTGAAGGGAATTCTCAAATTTATCGAAAACGCCTGTCTAATGAGGCTGTGAGACGCCTCCTAAAGTTTGAGAATAAAATATTAACGTTTTGTTCTTTTGTTGGTTAGTAATAAATAGCTTAGACGTTATTATTTTAGTTAAAGTATTTAAAGCAAATTAGATATATGTATATATTATATAAATAATTAAATCTCTTGCTTAAAGTAACTTTTTTATTCCAAAGAATAGAAAATTGATAGTGTTTCGGATCTGAACATTTGTCGTTGCCTTGGGTACATCACATATGATGGATCTACACTTCACATAGAAGTAGAATACCAATATATAGTCGATTTTCTATTTGATTCTTTATACTGATAATATGAAATGTTAGTCAAAATGCTCAAATTAAGTGTTATTCATTTTTAATTTCTATTCCCATGATTTAATTATTTATTATGAAAAAGCAAGCTTAGAATTGGGCTAAAAGTAATAGAAAAATTACGGTAGATCGGTTAATTTCCAATTTAAAAATAACTTCTTTTACTACATCTATTAAAACATCTAATTGGCTGAAGCTCTATACCTCACCTAGAAATAAACTTAAAACATATATTGAAAAGCCGCATGAACTCAGAATAAGAGATTTGAAAAAAAATTTTCAATTTTACAACTCCTCTTCAACCTCCACTCAAAATACAGTTTCTTTAAATTAATTTTACAATTTACACTAAATCACAAATTTGTGATGAAAATCACACTCAGTTTATTTAATTTGTGATTAAGTGAATGTTTCAGTCTATTTAGTATGAATGTTATATGTTTCCTTTGTGTTTTCTTTGTTAATTCAATTAGATTTTAAATATTCAATTTTTGTAAAATTTTTCCTCAAAATGTTGTTTTTGTTTATGTATCAATTTGTTGAGTTACGATCCCCTCGCCAGATTTCAAACGCCACGCTGCAAGCACGCCACGCACGCAAGCTGCAAGCACGCCAATTTCGCCAAATGTGGTTGAAGCACCAACAAGATCCATGATTAGAAACAGGAGAGTGGGCTAAGAAGAGGAGTTGAAAAAGTAAACACTATGTGCAATATGCTCAACGAATGCAAATCTAATGGACATTTTTTTGTGCACTATCAGTGTTTATGAGATATTTTATCAAAATATAACTAAGTTTAAAACAGACACATAAGAATCAACTAAAATAAATAAAAGGATTTATAGAAAAGGGTACATAAATTTGCCAATTATCTCCAGAGTCTGGCATGTCCGTTAAATGCGGATTCTCCTCCCATATGTTTAAAAGTTGCTTTCGTGAAGGTCTTCGTTGTGTACTGAACTGACATTCCTGTTAAAGTTTACAAAAACTGTTAAGTCCCATGTATCCGATCAGTTTAAACAGGAATTAAACTCTTAATCAAGAGACAAGTTCTACCATATTGGAAAACAAAACCCTGAATCATAGAGTTAAGTTTTGCCAACCATGTTGAGATCAGTTGATAAAATATCATGCGTTAAGAATTTAACCCCTTGCATGTTTTACACGCACACCGTACGGGTGCGGTTACCTTGCCTTTAATGATTTGCCTGTAAGGCGTACGGACTATCTGATTTCTTTGTCGTTCTCGCTGATTTGGCTAGACCTTTTGTATTTTTAACGCCAAATTAGTCGTATAGATGTCCACAAAATGTTAGTTAATGAAATGTATTCTGTTTGGTTTAAAAAGCGGGCTTTCTGACAGGTTTTGAATTGCTCCACGAGTTTTTATCTTTTAGTGTTTGGCTTGACTTTGGCTTGAGTTTCTAGGAAACTGGCTGAGAAGACATTTTAGAGGTAATTCCACCTACACACAAAAAACTAGGACTTTCAAACCAGTACTATCTGTGTTCTTTGAAGAAAAATGATAGCGGCAAAGAATTAGAAAAGAGACTAGGTATTTTTCTTCGGATTGTGACGTTGGATTATGCCTCTTGCCATCTTTCAAGATTTATAGCTCTAAATCTGATATTTAAAAAAAAACAGGTTAAGCAAATGTACTTGTATTATTTTCATTCGAAAATAATTGTGTACTAATTGCAATAAAAAAACTGCATCTTTTAATATACATAACTATAAACGTAACTTCCCTGTCTGGCGTGCCGAACGATGGCCGATTGGTTAGTGTGCTGGCCTTCGGTACCAGAGTTCGAATCCCGTAGTGGCATGGATGCTCGTAGCCGTTCGGAATCGGCTTTAAGCTGTAGGTCCCGGTCTCATTAGCCCTGGTGTTGCAAAAAGTAGACCGTAACACTCCAAATCAAACGAAAAATCCCTGTCTGGCGTACAATAGCGAGAAATGACAACTTCTATGGAAACATTTTATTTCCTGTAAAAAATTGGTTATAAATGCTTAAAATAATTAGAAATATTACTTTTAATAAAATTTTCCATCTTACAGATGTAAAATAAACAAAAATATCTAATAAAAATGTGACATTTTTTGGATTTAATTCGTGAAAAAAATGAAACTGTTAAGGGGTTAAGTTTAAATATTTTCAGTTGATGAAATCATTAATTATTCTTTTTCAAAAGAATATACTTCTATGTCCCTTTAACTTACTATTTTATAAAAACATTTCAACTAATTTGTAAAATTTGAACTAACCAACACATTAAATCTTGCTTTGATAGATAAACCAAACAGTTTTTTAGCTTCATTTCCTCTAGTGAAAAAGTCATGAACTATAAATGCATACAATAGATATCTATTCTTTCATTTGCAAATGGGATAAAATTAGAATTTTCAAGTTATGAGGAATCAATAAAAGGGATTTCCACTTATGCTTGGTTTATTTTAGGAGGGAGTTTTGTTTGAAATACCAACTGCTTTCAGTGGTAGCCCAATTTAAATGCGGTTAATTCAATATTTTCATTGAGTAGATTTGCTTATTTTAGGCATTGTAAATTGTTACTACATATCTTATTGTTTTATATTCTTGGAATTCAAAGATTCTAGTTAACCAGTTTGATTAAATTTTGTTTTACTTTAAGGTTATTCAAAATAGTTTATTAGTAGTAGTTGCATATAAATATTATTGCAACTTATAACAATTCACAAAATTTTTCACATTTTCTTCAATTAATCTACAGACTTTAAAAATAAGTTAATTGAAACTTAGCAATTGAACTTGTTTCGAGAATAAAGTAATCTAAAATCAGTAGCTATTGAGATGTTTTAATATATTTACCTTTATTTAAGTTACTAATTCGATATCAAAGATACTATAACTTTAAATTTTTCACCGTAAATTTTTTATAATATATATATATATATATATATATATATATATATATATATATATTAATGCCTCTAAATTGGTCTCCTCTGCCACCTAGCCACCTATCAGATATCGTGAATGAAACCAATACCATTTTAAACTCGCGCGAAGGATAACACGCGAAAAGATAAAAACGCGAAATATAAAAAAATTCTAAATTTTATTATTAGGCATTTATATATATATATATATATATATATATATATATATATATATATATATATATATATATATATATATATATATATATATATATATATATATATATATATATATATATATATATATATATTAGTTTCCGTTTAATTAACTGGATTTTTTACCAAAGAGGCGAATACTGTACTGAATGGTGTCCGAAAACCAATGAATATGCCATACAGAACTAGAATCGAATCTAATTGTTCCACCTCTGGAATGAATTTTTGTGTTAATTTGGAATCAGTTTTATCAGCAGATTTCAATCTTTAAAACTGGTTCAAAAACCACTGGCTAACGATCGAATCAACTTTACAGCAAGAAAAGCACCAAACGAAGCTTCGCTAGAAAAAGTCGAGAAAGTTGAAAAGCAAAATTTTAATAACGTCAAAGACTTTAATAAAAAAATCAATTTCCTCTAAATTGATTTTTATTATATTTGTGTTTTCTATTTCTGAATAACCGTGCTGAAAGAAAAATATATTTTCCTTTTACTATGAAGAGAACACGTTTATTCTTATTGAGAAATTTTCCTAAACGTTTGTAAAGTACGCTTCAGGCAAGTAAGAGTTCAAGATAAACCCTAAGTGACTAGACGCTTCTGAATTAAAGAATTATTCCTGAATGGAAGTTAGCAAAGTAATCTTCAACAGATGAATAATTTTGATTATTATTATTATATGTTTATTATTAATGAACATCTCATACAATTAGGTTATAAAAAAGTCATAGTATGTGTGCGGCTTTGCATATATTTTCTATACCGTTTCTTAAAGTATTGTCCTGATTGCAAAGAAATTAGGTATTGTACCTTACGACATGACAAAAATACTGTCAAGGTTAAAACGTACGAAATCTAACCCTTCCTCTATGATAGACTTCATTTACTTATTTTTAATATTTTACTATAGATGCGAATACTCTGCAGGTATTGATGGGTTTTTATCATAAGAGTAAGTAGATGTATCATAAAAGTATGTAGATGTTTTGTGCCCTTATTTCAAACATTGCTTTTCCAATTAATTTCAACCTATATATTCATGAGTGTATGACATCGTAATTTAGCTGAAAATAACATTTTTAGCACTTATTTATGTAATATTTAAACATCGTCTTCATGCTTTTAATCATTTTACCTCAAATTAATATTTCGAGCGAATTATTCTGCTTTTCATATGCCATGATTATAACTCAGCTACATAATTTAACTACTTTCTGGTGAAATTCTTGATTAGTTTTTAATACAATTAAAGATCTTATTAAAAGTGTGTTAGCAATACTTTTATTACAAATTTAGTAAAATTTAAATGGTGGTTAAATTAATATATATATTTTTTAATTCGTCAATATGTATTAAGAAGAATGTCCGTTTCTGTGTATTTCTTTTACAAAAAGTCTAAACAGGTTGTTGCAGTAAAATCATTAAGCAAATGTTAACTCTTTTCTAACTTTTCCACATCAGACTTTGCTAGGTTGTACACTTAAAATTGTTTAACTAGAGACATTTCGCGAAATAGGACAAACGATATCCAAATGGATAAGACGCTGTTCCTTGGTAATAGAGTTCATGGGTTCAAATTCCACCAATAGCATGGATATTCGTAATCATTCGAAATCATCTTTAACTAGTACTTCTTGGGCTCATTAGCTCTCATAAAAGAACAGTCCCAGCGTGTGACAGTAGTGCTCGAGATAAAACAAAAATTGGTGTTGAATACATTTATGCAATAAAACAGGTGCATTTCTGTTAGAAAATTACAAGTAGAAATCACCAAATATATCACTTTTATATGACATAATTTCTCCACATAATTAATAGTTTAAAACAAATATAACTTATTTCATAAGATACATCTATTGTAAAAAAAAGAAACAATCAACTGAGAGTGAAATATATGTTAAATTATTTCTCTTATTTTGAGGAAAAGACATTAAAAGATATGAAAACATTGCTTAAATTGTTTTAGATAGTACTGTTTGAGAACTTTTAGACTAAGTATTTTTATTTTAAATATGCTTTATTGAATATTTACTTTTTATAAATATAATTTTTTATGAAAGAAAAGCTTCGAATTTCCTTCGAAAATTTGTATATGTAGTAATTAACGCTCATTGCTTATACGTCATCACATGTTAAATTTTTGTGTACTTTGGTAACAATATCGAGAAAAATCATTCACATATTTGACATGGGAATTTTTTATGTTATATAGTTGCTTTGTCTTTGCTACCTTAACAACTACGATTTATACGAATCTGCGACAAAAATATGGGTATCATTACTTTAATACAACTTTTCTCCATAGCGGTTACTAAACTCTTCTGCTTCACCTTCTTGATAATTTCATTTTACTGAATCCTAAATCAGTTGATACTTCACTTTTAAAGTCTATAAGCATTTCCATTCATTTTCATATCCCTAATGCTGGGGCATTTTTTAAAGTCTTGGAGTTCGTTTGTGATATACGTAGATAAGTTTAAAGTTAGTTTCACTCCTTCCTAAACATTTTCGGTGATATATTAGGTTGACAAAACTTTTTTTTTATCATCTCAGACATTCATATGTATGATATAAATACCTGGCATTTATATGTATGATATCATTATTTTAGGCATTTATATGAATCGTGTGACAACGGGTTTCATTCGACCATTTAGTTTATCTGATAATCAATCGTAAATATATCTCGCCAGTTAAAGTGCAACTCAAAGTGGAAAAACACGGAGTAAATCTATTTTTGTGAATGTATATGTGTGTGTGAACAAAAAAAATGTAATTGTAGCAAAATTTATCGGTGGTTGAGCGAAGTATTTGGTGTCAATGCAATATACCATTAAGCTGTTGAAAAGACCCCATGCAGCAAAACAAACTTGAAAACTTTTGAAAAAGTTTCGGAGAAAAGTGTGGGATCATCCTCCTTAAACCTCAAAACTCTTTTCCTTCTTAACTTGCATGTTTTTGGTTTTATAAAAGAAGAACTTTTAAACTGAGGATAATACTCGGATGGAAAGATGAAACTCAAAATAGGTTATCTGACTTTAGGCTAGATTTCCTTGCAGAATTAATTGCGTTGCACTGTCTTATGTGCAAAATCTGCTATTATAGTGAAGAGTTGGGGCTCCATGTAGAGGAAGGGAGCAGTATGTAGGGTGATTGATGAAAAGTCGGAGGTTTTGTTTCAAGAGTCACCTCAAGTAAAAAAAAAAAAAAAAAATCAGACACGGACTTGATGAAGAGACATCCTTTTATTTAGTATTTGATCAAATAAATTTTAATTTTATAATCTAAAACTACCATAGTTCACTTCTGCCTTGATCTAATAGTGGATAACTGAGAATCATTCCATTGCGTTGTTTAAAAGTATTATGGAGACTAAATTGTTGCTTTGAGTAAGAATATGATGGAGACGAATTTACTGTGCTATATAAAATAAAATGGATATTAATTCGTTGCTTCAAGTAAAAATAACGACAGGAACGTCGCAATAAGACAAAATAAGGATAGAGTGCTTAGGCTGGCCAAAGATCGAGGTGGCTCCAACGGAAACATTTTTCCGATAAAAAAAAAAAAAACGAGTCGGCAAAGGTGTTAAAACTTCATCTCTGTGTCACTGTCTCTCAAAAATTATCAGAACTTCTAGGCTGAGCTCACGCCAAAAGCGCCGAAACACAGCCAGCAAGACTGTTGCCAGGCGCCAAGAAAACCTCGCGCTCTGAGGAAGAGCGAAGGATTCCCTCGGATCTGACCAATGAAACGTCGAGACAAGCACCGCGGAGAACAAAAACCCAATCGCAGTGAGGCGCAACTCCGGTGGTGAATATTCGCCAAAGACGATGCGGAGCGGAGCCTGGCAACACACTACAACGCGGCACCTTTCAAAGGAGCGGCTATTTAACACAAACCGAAAGAGACGCCTGCAGAACTGTCAGAATATGAGCCGATGGGCGCAAATTATGGTCGAAAGGTTTAAGGGTTGTGGATGCAGATGGCCAGAATTGGACGCTCGGTTCGAAATTTAATCCCAGATCGGGGGCGGGTCTGTTTGAAAAGACGGGCTGCACTCGTGAGAAAAACAAGAGCTGCACCTGCAAGGGGCCATATGCGAAAAAAAAGGCCCAAAATGTAGGTTAAATTATATCTACCCCCACCAGGGACATATGTAATGAAGGGACATGAAGGGGTATGAAAATATTTTACCGTAAAACTTGTTGGCTATAGAGTTGTAACTGAATTTTCGTTGCCATCTGAATAATATATTAAACTTAAATAGCTTTATGTCTGATAAAACAAAATATTAAGTTATATTTCTTAACACTATTTTCATCTCCAGTAATGAATTTGTTAGAGCATAAATAACAAGCCTAAACCCTATTCCCTACAATTAATTCTAACTAAGAACATTTTTTCTAAACTGTAATATATTTATATATCGCACGGCGTAACTTGATATAATGCATTCAAAAACAGTTTTAGTTTTAGTTCTGCAAACTAGTTCTTTGAATAAGATCATTAAATTTCATTGTTTCTAAATTTCGTTAAACATCCGTTCTGGGAGGGAACAATGAAGCTACTTGCTATGCTACAAATTCTCTTAACTAAAAATTCAAAGGACTAAACACCATTTAATAAGCTCACAGCCTTTTGTCATCCCCGCGTAATTATAACGGTTTTAGAAATTTTAAACTCATAAACAATAACAGCCTTTAAGTTTAAAAGAGGTAAACTTGAAATAAAATACCGTCCGAATTCATTAGTAGCTCATTTAGACGTTTGCTGGAGCACATTTTTGGGTAGTGTTGTAAAGGGATGGAAAGCATTTGTGCGCTCGAATTTTATTTGTAAATGAATTTCAGCCCACCCTCCAGAGAATCTTCGATAGTACTAATACTGCTTTAATTATTTATCTCTATGTCGACGTGTAATTAGAATGGGAAACGATAAAAAGTATCGTAGAAAGGCGTTTATTACTATAAACTCTTCGTAAGTACTTTAGATCTTGTACAAAAGGGAGTGAATGTAGGCGGTCCGATTCATTTCCTGGGAGAAAATTAAATTGAGAAAAGATGGGTGATTAAAGCTACCGGCGAACGAACAGGTAGAACAAGTTCCAGAATTTCATATGCCAGGTTTAATTAAAAACTAAAACTGTTGTGAGGGGCAATCATAGGCAAGTCGTTTTCTCCGACTTCTGAGAGCGAAGCAGGCTTCCACTTCAAATCAATTTGTACACAGAAATTTTCAATTATGCATAAATTTACACGGTCATAAATGCAGCTGCACTAGACAATTATGTTCAATTAAAGAATAAACTCAAATTTTTAGGGGTACGTTCTTTGATGGAAACAAATTAGGAAATGATCAAGTTTTTATTTATTTTCCTTTCGGTTTAGAGATCGTAATGACTCAGACCTAGAAACAAAAAATTTTTTGGAGATCCTCAATATTGCTAGAGGAGATATTTTTGAGAGATTAATGGAAATAAAAAACAATTTTTATCAAGAAAATGGCATAATTGTACCACCTCATACACGTACTGTGTGATTTCAATAATTAGTGGAACCAGATTTATAAAAAAATCACTTAACCCCTTCCGGTAAAATGACGAGTCTAGCTCGTCATTAGTTTTTCATTCCATACCGCACAATGACGAGCTACACTCGTCATACGATTAAATTTACTGTTAAATATGATAATTAATTTAGTTTAAAATTTCTAGTGTACTGAATTTGGCAACACTTTTATCACTTGTGAAAATCACAAGTCACTATTGCATATTGTTTACTTGGAATTTCTTGGTACAAGTCATTGCCCAAATTAATGAGTCAGAATAAAAGAAAACCTACTAAGAAATGCCGTGTGTGTTACAAGAATCAAATTAAAAGTGAGACTACTTGGCAGTGTAAATTATTAAGAATTCCTTTGCACTTTGTTTTGAAAAGTACCACTAGCTTGAAGACTATTATCTGTACACCTTATTAATGTTTTGCTTTGATATTTTCTTAATTTTACTGTTTCTGATATTATTTAACACTATGTAAAAAGTGGATTTTAATTAAGAATATGTAAGAATTGTAAAATGAAACAAGTTTTATAAATAAAAATTAAATGGTTATTTCATGCACAGTTTTTCATTATTAAATCATACCGGAAGGGGTTAATGAGCATATCCATAGACTCTTAGAAAGAAATTCTCAAAAAGCCCTCTCTGGCATTGATAAACTATTAAAAATGGAGTCTTCAACCCTGGAAAGCATCCTGGTTAGCCTTCTCCGTATATACTTTAAAGTCAATGTAACATGAGCCTTCATATTTTCAACTGTAACCAAACTTTTTAATTTCAAGCTTCATTTTAAGGGATGGCACAAAATAAAATCTGAGGAAGCTAGACTAGGAGAGAAGGGAGGCTGTGAAAGCAATGGCGTTGTAACTTAAGCAAAATCATTGTAGTGAAAGCAGTGTAACCTGGAGCATCGGGGTGAGGAGGCTTCATTGTGTCTTTGAGGCCACTTCGTCAGCGAACAGTCCTTTGTTTTAGTCTTTTGAGAACTTCGAAAGCTGAACTTTGTAAGTAGAAGGCTACGTTCACAGAGGAACTGGTAGGTACAAATGTTTGGTGGAGCATGTCTCTTATATCAAAGAATGCAATGAGCATGGTTTGGTCTTAGGTTTTCTTATGTTTGTCATTTTAAAATAGAGAACGGTGAGGTTTGATACACTGAACTCTACTGTATTGTCTCTGAATCATACTCAAAAATGCTTTATTCGTCTCTAGTGTTGATTGAGATTTAAAAACTTTTTGGGTCATTCTCAGATATTTCTAAGAGTTCTTGGCACTGGAGAACATTAATGTCTTTGTATTTCTCTTTCAATACATTTGAGACCAGTTTGGCACGCATCTTTTTTCTCACCTTTTTTCGACTTAAAGGAAACTTTTAATTTACTTTCTGTAAACTTAAAATTTACTTTATAAACTACTTAGTTTTTAACTTAAAAGAAACTTTCAACTAAAGGAAACTCTCAAAGGGAATTAATTAGCTTATTAATAAAATTATTATACAAGCAATAATAAAACATATAGAATTATAAAATAAAAACAAATAACTCTCCAAGGTATGAATGTTTAAATAAACAATAAGAAGGTAATTGAAAAAGCTGTGGTGCCAAAGGCTAGTCGTTACTCAATATCTTAGATTGCCGAACTTAAGAAAAATGTTTGAGTTAAGGTTCGGAAAAATTATTTATTTTCCATATCCCCGATATAGAATAATGTGATAAAAGGGAACACGAAAAAAGTTTTTCCCTTTCTGTTGCTGCTATATTCTCATCACTTTAAGTAAAAGTAAATATTAATATTGGATAAAGATTAACAACCTTAAATAAGACAAATGTAAGTTCTTTTCTGATGAATTGTTAGAATATAAGAAGGAGCACATAATAAAAGAATGAGTAAGTACAGTAGAATACTTTAATATGAGGGACAATATAAATTAATCTTTATATATGCGAATAAAATTCGTTTACACATATGAAAGCATAACACCAATACTGTAATATTTTTCAGTTTTTTAGTGAATAAACATAGTTTAAAGATTAAAAATATATCTATGTTAATGTATCTGTAAACTATAAAAACAGAATTATTTTTTCATTTACATCAAATACTGTAAGTCTCTGTATTCAATAAAAAATCATAAATGCATACATACAACTCATTTTTAATAACACACATTTAAATTAAGGTAGTATTAAATGTTAAGCGAGATTAAAAACACATACATTAAATATATCTCTATTAACTGAAATGTAATAAAATAGAAAAAAAACATAGGGGAGTGTTAGTATACAGAGTACTTATGTAAATGAGATCATAGATTAACTAATCTTAAAATTGCTTATTTTGATCTTTAAAACAATTAGTTACTTTAGATTGTTTCACTGATGTATCAGCCCCATGATACATCGATTTACACTCAAGGAACACGTTTTACTCTTACGCCCGTATTAAGAGTTGGTGAATCAATTACTCGGTTTGTTGTTGTCGAGAATTCATGTCTTCAGATAGCAAGATGGCTGCCCTTCCTGGACCAGGTGGACTTCTGAGAGTGGGTCCTCTTAATTTAGAAACAGGGAACTTCAGGCTTAACCTGCCACCTCCAGACTATGAAGCAATTTAGAACTTGAAATAGGAACAAACGTTTGATAGATTTTAGGGGTTAGCAAAATACCTAGTTATTATCACATACATTCAAAAAGTAGATTAAGAAAAAATAGTTATGTCAGCAGAAATAGCCATTTTTCTGTATAAAATATCTATATATAAGAATATAACTATTCTTTTGAGAACATAATTGATCGATTATGTTAGGAATACTATTCGTGTAAATATTTTGATGTCTTTGTATAATTTGACAAAATTTACATTCTTATACAGGAATGGCTCGTGTAAGTCAATAATTTATTATATAGACCTCATGCGTGTTTGCTGGGGAATTAAATGCACTTTACATAACTGATTATTTTATATATCCCAGAATTATTAACTATTATTCGGATAATTTCTTTGATTATATATTGATAAATATCTAACATAGAAACTATTGCGGGCATCCAGAAGTAATTTCTAATATTAAAGAAAGTCCTTGTTAGTGATGAGCTGTCATTTTAAACACTATAAGATGTCATTAAAAGAAAAAGAAAGCTTCATGATAATAGATTTTTATGCTATCATATGTGAGCACAGTACCGTAAAGGGAAATTTAATACAGATATAACTATTGTGCAATAATTTCAGCAGATGTACCTTCTGAAAAATCAAATTTACATGAAACGCTTAAAAGTCATAAAATGTCAATCCCAATGACAAAATTAAAAACAATAGCAAGAAATTGAATCTTTAGGAGATTATTCATAGGGCTGTTATCTACCTACATTAAAAAAAGACATTCGTGTCTAAGAAATTCTACAAACTATGTCTTGACTGTCCTTAAATAAGAACACCGGGACTTCATTGGATAAGTAAGTTTTGTATAAACCAGTTTCAACTGTATTTCAAAGTTGAGAGGAAAAATATTTTGATCTTGAATAAATGTTTTTTCTTTGCCATATCTGTTTTTCATTCATATCATTAATACTTAACATTGTTCTTCCCTATACAATTATAAAAATTAACATGTACTAACCATTGTGTGTTATTGAAATGTGGTCTTGATAGCGTAGAAATAGTGCTGTATGTAACCCTAATAGGCCAAATTTTAATTAAGTTATAAAATAAAAATTGTAAACTGTATTTGAAATAACATGTATTTTTAAAAATATCTAGAGTTATATAAATAGATAGGTTGATGGATCTAGCTGTATAATATGAAACATTCCTACCATTTGAACAGGTCAGAAACTTATATAATTAACAGATGGACGATAGAGCCGAAGTCCGTGGATTTGAATATAATTGCTAACATGGATTTTCGTATTTATTCATTATTGACTTGAATCAGATGGTCCCAATCTCATTAGCCACCAAATAGCAGAACATAAATAGCACCTCGCATGAATCCAAACCTTCCTGGATGATTGGCTAATGGGTAAATTAGAGCATTTTGGTACATTTGTCCAAGAGTTTAAATAGGTAGCATAGCATGATGTTTCGTAGTTTATTGTAAATGGCTTTGAATAGCAGGTCGTGTTGCAAAATTTTAATCATAGTGCTCTAATTCAAAATAAAAAATTAATTTTTAAATATTTAATAAAAAGAAAAATATTAAATAAATTAATAAGTAGAATGCTGAACAATCTTGGGCAGTCGAATGATCGTAATTCAATTTAATTTATCTATTTGTCAACTTTTTGCAAACATCCGTATTCGATGATGCCTTGGTACAAAAATTTTGTGTTTTTGACTTAATAATTGTTTTCATGGTTAAGAATTGTCATTACACTTTTTTGCAGAGGACGAACACTGTAACCGTACAGTGGATATCCACCAAGCCGTCTCCAGCCCTCCCGTCACAGACGAGAACCGCAATCGACCTTTGCACTGTTCCTACAGGATCCGAGTCCGTCCAGCCAGGAACGACTGGGTAGTGTTCGTCCGCTTCACGAGGTTCCGAGTGGGGGAGCCGGACGAGAGCAGGAGGAAGTGCTTCGGCGGCTACGTACAGATCATAGACGGCTATCGGGACTCGAACCACAGTAACAAAGAGGAACCGGGTTTCTATTGCGGGGAAATTGACTCGCCCAAGACCTTCATCTCAGAAACGCCACATGTCAAGATAGTTCTGCACGTCGACAGGTACAGTCATGACACCTTCCTCCAGTTTGATGCAAATGTAGAGCAACAGCAAGAGGTGAGATTCTCCCTATATTTGGTAAAAACCTTTATAAAAAGGTGTAATATTGTTAATTTTTTAATCAGTGTCGTAACGTAGGTTTTTTCTGGCAATTGCAAAAGCCGAGTTTGCCGCCTATAAAAGATACCATATGTATGTCAAACCTAAGAAAATATGATCTTTTTTGGCAGATAAATTTTCTAGAGGAAGTAAAATTTTAAACTGCAAAAAGCAAATGCAAAATTTGCATCAAATCTGCAAAAATAATATTATTAGTGATAAAACTTTCTACAACGAGAACGATACAATGCTGCAAAGTAATATTTTCTCTAACATTTGAAAATATTACAAAAATTATACAAACTAGAGTAAAAATGTTTACTTGAGAATACATAATTTGAAAAATAATAAATTATCTAATCACAATATTCTTACTTCACAAATAGTTTTTGTTAATCAAAATCAATACAGATCTTATACAGAAATTCAAATACTACCTGATATCCAAATGCATATTTTTCCCTGGTGTAAAACGTTTAAAGAATCATTTTCAAAATTTAAAAAAAGTTAATGCCTCTTTAATAATGTCTCTTTAATGTCTCTTTAATAAACGATAATGATTTTTCACAACCCTACACTACGACATTCAATCGTATAAATGGATTGATTTATAACTAATCGTATAGTTTTAATAAATTCAAATGGTAAGTAAGTATATTAAGGAGCAAAGGAGAGAGAAATCCCATAAAATAAGCACACCAAAACACTCCAATATTTGGACGAGACAAATTCTATTGAGAGGTGAGATTTTACATGTAAGTACATTAAAAGAACTATCATTCTTAAATAAGATAGTTGTATAATCTTCAGCAACAGTGCAGTAACTGTTTTGAGAAAGATTAGAATATCAAGCTTTTCCTAAAATTTCTTTCTTTTTGTCATTCTACTTCTCTTGTGATCAGTCATATACCAGCAATAAAGTAGTTTTTAAACTTATTTTTAATCAAAAATTTTCACTTTTGTAAAGTAATTTTTTTCCTTTCGAAAGTAAATCTTTCCGTAGCACCCTATTTAAGACTCTAATATATGCTGTTTACAAAATAGTCATTTGTGATGTAGTTCAGTGATCAAAAATCTAATGCAGTGGTTTTGAAAGTTTGTCTCTATTAAAACTTTTGCATTTTTCAAAAACAATTTTTTCCAAAACGTATTATTAACAATCTGAATAAGCTTTTTCATCTTGAAATATAGTTGTGTCTATTTAAATTGCAAGGGTATGTTTCGTAAAAGATAGTTAGAATCAATATTATTGTGACGTAAAAATGAATAAAATACATTTTTGATCATATAAATTTGCATTGAAGATATTTTAATAAAGGGACACATATTGGATTTTTTCTTCCTAAAGGCTTTTCGAGTGTCGGTAAAATCCGACTGAAATCTTTATGCCTGTGTTTGTGTATGAAAAACTGCTTCAAAACATCACTAGGTCTAAGATTATTTATTCCATGTAAATTTACTTTTGAATTTAAACTGAGTTCTATCAAGATAAGCACAATACAATATGTAATACAGTCATCAAATCACTTTAAATTGGTTTTCTCTACACGTCATTAAAAAATATAAATCTTCTTGCCGAGTTCAAGCAAACCAATTCCTTATCAGTTCCCCCTATATTAGCATAAAATCTCAAACAATGAAATTAAATTGAAAATGTAAATAAATTTGTGAAAATTATCTAGTATCTCACAAATTCTTTGCAAAGAAGTCGAAGTTGCAAAGGGCGCAGTTGTGCATATTTTCTGAACCGTTTCTTATTGCTTGCTTGCATTTCAGTATGAAGGGAATACTGTCAGCGAAAACTTCTACATTTAGGTTTTACTCAGTTCTACATTTGGGTTTTATTAGTTTCTTTATTATTCCTAAACCCTTCATAGGAAGGCAGGCATTATTCTTATTCCCTTTACAGCAACGGTTCCTAATCGGGAGGCATGACGATCCTGTGATCATTGAACAAATCTAAGCAGAATTTTGAAAAAAAAAAAATTTGGCAGCGTTGAAGACTAAACGCTGCTCCCTTGGGTAATATTTGCAGAAATGCATTAAAATATTCAATTAATACTAAAAATAATCTAATATATTTTTCAAAAAAAGTTCTAAATATTTTGTCAGTCGTGAAATGTGACGAATGAATATTACTGATAATTGCTGTTAACAAATATTGTATTTCGAAACATGCCATCATATGTCAAAAAATAAGTGTCACCTGTAAAAATATATTAATTTTCAATAGTATATATTTGCTAACTAAGCTTTGAGAAAGTCATCAGTATTGTTCATAACTTTGTATAGCTTAATGAAATCTATTTTTTGAAACGGGAATTATGAGCCTAAAAATGGAAAAATTGTGAATTAATACTTCGAATGATTTCAAGAATCATTGTAAATTTTCTGAAATAGTGGTGGTAGGTAATTTTTATTCTGGGAAGAAATCCGTGGTCTAGAAAATATTATGATCTTCTGCTTTAAAGGTAGGCATCACTTTTGTTCTCTTTCTCAAGGAAGTGAGATCTAAACATCAAATTTCTTCCTTACCACACAGTCGCCAATTTGCAAGCATTGCGATCCTACATAATTTACTTGCAGTCATGCATAATATCTTCAACTGAATTCATTGCATAACCAAAGCCACAGGCTAAATGCTATATTGTCCATGAGCTTTTGTCAGTCTACAACGTAAGCAAAATTTCAAGTAATTGTAAATTTTAAAACTGGTATTTAAATTTTGTGTTAAATATTATTGCATACTGTTAAAAACTTCTAATTTTATATTATAATAAACGTTTGAAGTTATTTATTTTACTCATGATAGGAACAATGCATATACATGGGAATGAATCCTCGAAGAAATATTGCAAAATATGTTCAAAATTATTCATATTATGAGAAGAACAATGCATATAAGGGGGAAATTGCTTGAAGAATAAAATATATCTGAAAGTTATTTATTCTATGATAAGGTCAAAACATGTTCTGTGTAAAGTTTTGATTCGTAAATTTTAAGTGAAGTTCAAAAATAAACTATTTTATTATTTAGCTGGGCAATTGCTGCATAGGGAAAATAAACGTTGAAAGAATAAATTTTAAAAGATATTTGTAATTAATCTGTATGTATGCTGTACCGCAGCCAAATTGGTAGGAACTTTACTAACAGAGTCAGTAGATTGGAATCCCTCTGGGATATTCATCAGAACTTAGACAAATGGAGTTGTATAATGCATTTGTGATATCAGCAATTCATCTACTCTCTTGTTTTATTCTCAACACATTTACTGTTGTTAGGTTATAGCATCCTCCAATTTTATTCAAAATGGTTATGTTTATCATTAATAATAGCCAGTGTTCAAATTAAAGAACTACGAAGATAAAGGAAGAGGTTTCAACATATTTGGAAGGAGTGCCTTGAATATGTTTTCATTGTTGCAGGTGCATACAAGATATGGTCAGTACGCTCAACTATATCCCCACAGAAGAGGGACTCCAGTACCTGGCTCGTATTGTGAAAGAACATTCCATGGCTGTGCCCCCACCAGATGTTTTGTGCAGTCACCAGGATTTCCTGGAATATATCCTAGGTACTTTAAATATTACCTTCTTTATATCACTGTATAAATTAAAAAACATAATTGCAAATAAAAATACTATAAGATATGTCTCGTGATAGATCATTTACCCCCTAAAATTGACTAGACCCCCATCTGATCTCTCCTTGATTATATTATTTTAAGAAACATTTACAATACATTACAACACTTTTGAGAATCAGACCTGGACCTCAATTTACACACACACACACACACACACACACACACATATATATATATATATATATATATATATATATATATATATATATATATATATATATATATATATATATATATATACATATATATATATATATATATATATATATATATACATATATATATGTGTGTGTGTGTGTGTGTGTGTGTGCGTGTGTGTGTGTATTGATATTTATATTTTTATTAAATTTTGGTATCAGAAAGATTATATATTTTTATACAATTTTAAAGTAAAACTATCGTTTGTGTCAATCGTTAAGTGTAATGTATCATTTTCCACTCTTGTATAAATATTAACATAATGACTACTTCCTGTCATACTGTAAACTAGGATATATGTAGTAATATATGTCAGTCAAACAGATTTGGATACATTCTCCCTGACTTTCAACATAAATCGTGAAACAGTGATGTCGTATTTGCAACTTGAATTAATTGAGTTACAATATATCTCTTGAAGCAGTTGTTTCTCAGTGTTTCAAAACTAGAGTTTTCCAACTCATTACCGAAAGCAAGTTCCCCAAATTTAATATCACACGACTAGATAATTAGTGCTATGTTTGTTTCATCTTATATTGAGAACACGTCTGTTCTACTATGGATTTTATGAAGAGTTTTATTAGAAATACATTGACAGAGGAGCATTTATAGTAATACTTCTCAAAATTAGTACATTGTATTCGTTCATTGTACACCTCGATCTTTTGCTTATCCTCCTCTATCTAGGAGTCTCTTGTCTTTCTCTCACTAGAATGGGATGTATGCTCATTTTTTAATATTTGACATTCGCTTTGAAAGCTGTGAAATAAAAACAAAAATAATTAAATTTTAATAAATTAAGAGACTTTCTATCATCAATGTAAACAGTCTACTGAATGAGATCTTTGAAGTTTTGCCACATTCCAACCTTCTACGTCTTTAAAAAATGTTCCCAAGATATTTATGAAGAAACGTAAACAAAATTCAATTTCTGCTTCTTATATCACCAATTGTCCTTTCCTGCTAAAAGTAATATTGCCGCATAAAGTAACTTCGTCAACAAGCTCAGTGACCGAATGGTCAAAGCGCGAGATCCAAACCCAAAGTTTGTGGGTTCTATGCTCGCCGTGGCGGTTGATCCAAAGTATAGATTTTTTATTTTAAAAAAAATGTTATTTATTGGTGCCTTATGTTCTCGAACATTCTAGATCTTTATTATGTAAATTAGTTATTTCTCGAATATTCTGTTCGGGTATAAAAGCTGCTACCCACTAGTTGTAGGCAACTTCTCGATCTTGTAAAGTTGCTAGTTGCTACTTAGCTTCAATAAATTCGTTTGTTAAGTTCAGCGGTGTGTTCATTCGAATCTTCGTGACAATATCATAAATACGTTTTTCCTTTTCTATCTAAAGCAGAATTAATAGAAGATTTAAACTTAACTTCATATAAACTTACTAAAACCTTTGCTGAACCACCTTTGATCTAGACTACATATAGTCAACTCAAATACTCTGCTGTGAAATTTTATTAGACTTTGTCATTACTGGCAAATGGTAACATAACTCCAATGAAGAACGCTCTTTGCTTGAACTGGTGAAGAGTATGACTTGTATTTTGAAATAAAGAAACAGAAATTTATTTGCAACATAATATAATGTATTTTAAGTTTTTTTATCCCTATGTTTTTGAAATTTTAACTTATTCTCAATTAATATTTAAAGCACGCAATAAAAGATGCCTGCAAAATTCTGAAAATAAGTTCTCATTCATTTAATAATTCAGCATAAATTATATTTTGGTGGAATTATCTTATTAAACTAACTACATTAATTAATTAAATGAAGGTAACTAGAGTGGAATTATTTTAGCAAATTATTAAGGTTTTCACCTGTACGGAAACTTAAACCTGAAGAAAACTTTTCATTCGATATAATTTTGACAAAATTTTAGGAGTAAATTTCTTTGAAGGTGAGAAGAAAAAATATGAAAATATATCATTTAAAACTAAGTTTATTGTATATCTGAATATTTAATTATTACAATTATAATATCTATGAATATAGAAGAAAACTTAAATTTAAATATTTACTTTATTTCTACCTAACATGCTCATTACTTTATTTAAATTAGTATCCTAAGGTTGCATATGAAATACAAGCATTTTTTTTTCTCTAACAGAGCAGTTTCTATTTTATTTAACATCTACAGCTACATGTGAAAATATTTTTAGCGTTGTCTGTTTTAAAATGTTTTTAAAAAGTGCTCGTGTAGTTTAATTATTTTCACATACAGTAGAACCTCGGTATAACGACCCCCTGTGAGACCAACATCATATGGTCGTTGTAACGAAAGGTCGTTGTAACGAATTGAAAAAATAATAAAAAAATTAGCAAAGAAATGATTCAACAATGTATACCTAGAGAACACTTCTATTTATTTGTATTTCCACTACTGAATTTTTGAAAAAAAGTTTCTGATTGACGCCTGTTGCAAGTTCATTTGGGAATTTTTCATTATCACTGATTCCATATCCGTTAGATTTTGAAGAATATCTTCAGAATTAAATTATCCTTCAAAATATTAATGCAAGGCATTGCTTGCATTGAAGGCTTCTTTTTCATTCATTTTTTCAAAAGTTTGGACGATTTCTTCTCCGGCGGAATCGCAGATTTCTTCATTTCCGGTAATACGGACAATAAAATCGTCTTCATTCAAATTTTCTCCGCAGCACTGTAAAGTTTCATCTACAGCAACTAACGCATCAAAAGGTAATTGAAGATCCTGAAATTTGACACTGAGGAGCTGGGCCATTTCATTGGTGCCTGGAGTGTCATCTACCTAGGACATCAATGTCGTACGTGACGAAAGGTTCCTTTAAGCAAACACAAAGAGAGGAGTACAGGTTTCTTGAAGTTGCACCACAGTACAATAATTTTTAAATAGCCCTCTTGCTCATGAGTTCTGAGGTCTAAAATTGGCTGTCGCTCTAACGAAAAGTAATACGCTTGGGGTCGTTGTAATGATTAAAAATTAACATGATTCCTATGGTAAAATAATTAGGACTTTTTAATATGGTCGTTCTAACGAAGGGGTCGTTGTATCGTGGGGTCGTTAAAAAGAGATTCTACTGTAATAGTAGTTATTAATTAATTGATAATTCTCGATTATAATGTTTTGAAATTACTTAAATACATAATGCTGAATTAAAAAGACTTTAAAATAAAATGAGTAGTTTAATCGATTTATTTTGGAATATTGTTTATAGAATTAAAAAAAAGCATTTTAAGCAAATAAAATGCAAGTTTTAAAATGAAAAACAAGGAAACTTCTTTAAATTCTTCTTGCTTTTTCAAATTTAAAGTCAACTATATATTTCGCATATAACATTCATATTTTTCTGCTTTCAGAAATCTCAGATGTCGTTACTCTTTGGTGGTAACACGCAGTGTGGTGGCGTTAGACCTCAATATGTTTGATGTAGATGGTCTAAGATGTGACAATTTGCTGCTGTGCTTTCCCAGACCGCTCACCAAAGATCCATCGGACTGTCCTTATGATCGCGTCAAAGTATATGATGGTCCAACAGAAGACAGTCCTCTAATAGTTACTTTATGTGGTGAGAACATATTATAAATGTTTTTTTTTTTCAAAAATTGTTTGGATGGACAAAGTTGCTTTAGAGTCGAAAGCTCTTTAAAAGGAGACAATATTTGTAAAATAAAAATGCTTATTTCGTAGAAACATTCTCGTCATAAACACTTTTTTGTCCGAAAAGAAATTAAGAAAAGTTTCAACAAGATTATTTAACTATATACTTAATAGTTATACATGCGTGTTAATTTAGCAATATTAAAAACCGCTTGTAATAATATAATTTAAGTGGATAACGTGTAACACTAATACACATTTTCCATTATACGGTATTTTTAAATAAGGTTCTATTGAGGGTCTTCAATATGGAATACTTCTATGGTTGTTCTCTTATCTAAAGTAATACTAACTGCTAGTATGAGACTACTGCAATATAGTATATATCGAACACTATGCATGTTCATCAATAAATCTACTACGAAGATGATCGAATAACGAATAACTAGGGCCTCAATATTTTTAAAAGTTTCAAATACTGATAAAAACTTTGATTTGACAATCAGTTTAAATTTAAATTTCTGTCAGTAGTCTAATTGGTTTCTACGCTTTTTCCTTGAATATTTTCCTACTCGTTATTGCTAAGTCAGACAAATACCTTATATTCCAGTCATAACGCGCATTTTTGATACAAACAATAAGATCGAAATTAACATGTGCACTACTGATATAAAAATAATATATTTAAAAATGATAAGCACAAAAAAAATTAGATTTCTACTTGTACCTAAAATGTTCTTTATTCACAACAATTGATATATATAACTTTTAAATTTACGGATAATTTTAGAATTACAAAAATAGCTCGTCATATTCATCTTCCGTTACATCTTCTGGCGGATCATGTTTCACCTAATCAGACTCTTTTACTGTGATCAATAGGGTTGAACCGTTTATCAATATATCGTCAAATATTGATATACTTTAAGTATGGAGATAACAATATTAAAATTTTACTCTGACTATAGATACCCATCGATGATACTGTTTTTCCCTCGCATGCGATAGCGTATATAGCATACTAAATATTTCAAATAAAGTAATATTTTTTTAACTTATTGCATTCCTTTGACATCCACTTAGCGTATTTACCCTCGTATTTGATACAAACAATCCAGAAAATTTGCTGTTAAAGATTATCACGTCTCCGTCCATATCTTCGGTAGTATAGCCAAATAATATCCCGATAACCAATCACTCGGATCAAGACTGGAAATTCTACTGCTCACAGTTGACGGAGAGAACTGCGTTTTTCTGTTTAGTTAACGCATCTGCTACAGGGTATAAAAATTTTATTAGATTTACTCTTGTATATCTAATAAAATTTGTATACAATTAAGTGACTTTTGAATTATGTCTGTTTTAATTTCATTCAATGGTTTTATTATCCACTCACACTCTATTTTCTCGTACGTCATACAAAAGGGATGAATGAAAAGAAGTCTATAAATGACCGATAGGATCCTGTACCATAGTGCCGATTTTGTGTTCCTCTCCTCTTTTGAGCTGCCGAATGATGGCCGAATGGTTAGGGTGCTGGTCTTCGGAACCAGAGTTCGTGGGTTCAGATCTAACTATGGCATGGATGTTAGTAGCCGTTTGGAATCGGCTTTAAGCAGTAAGTCCCGGTCTCATTAGCCCTCGTGCTGCAAAAAGTAGACCGTAGCACTCCAAAACCAAACCTTGTTTGCCCTTTAAGGTTTTAGTTCTAAAAGTATACTATTGTTCATATGCATGGCAAAATCCTTCGAGCAAATGACATTAAAATATTGCACGCGTATATTTCAGGGTTTTCAATTTAAAATTGCAGTGCGTTTTATACAACAATTATATTTAAAATTTTAACATGCAGTTTAAAAGCATATGTTCGAACTATACATCGGAAATTACCTTAAATACCAAAAGGTGTTCTTTCTTAACTGTTCAACTACTTTTCAAAGGTAACAGTTTTAGAAGTGTATAATTGTAATAGATAATCATCTTTCAAGTTATTTCATGTTATAAAAATCTTATTTAGAACAGTTACATTCATTTCTTTCTATTTTAGGACGAGGTCGTTTAAAATCTCAAATAGTCGCTTCAGGCCCTGAAATGCTTGTGGAATTTGTCAGTTCACCCGCCGGACCCCTTTTAAACACAGGATTCCACTTCAAAGCTGAAAGTGTGCACAGCGAAGTAGAAACAGAGCATGAATATCCGAGACTTGACGGTAATGGCACTTGCTCAATAGACCGGAAGATAAAACCAGGTTCTGTGCTCACCTTCGGACACCTAAGATCATGGTACCCACCAAACACTACCTGCACATACAGGTGAGTAGGATTTCTTTCGAATTTAATACTTACGAATAAATCAAATCGAAAGAACCAGACAAATATATAATTCAACAAATTGAGTATCTCATTAAAATTATGGCACATAGAATGGCATAGGCATAATACTTGAGTAATAGTAAACTTTTAAAACAGCATTTTTGTTTAAGGGTGACATAACTTTTGTAAATCTTTATGAAAAGTGTTCTTTGTGACAGGCTTTAAAAAATTTCAAAGATTTATCATAATCTTAGGGACAACATATATTCTAAATATTGAATACCCATTCTATGTGTATTCAATATGATGTTCTTAGTCTTCAAGCTAAGTACAGGGTTTATTTACAGTAGCAAAAAAATAAGTTTCCCACTTCTCAGGACTTTAGAATACGTTCTATTGGTCCAAATTAGATACAATTGGAACTTAACAGATAATTAAGTAATGCACTAGACTTTTATTACATAAAAATATTTAGTACAAAAATCTGCCTATGGGTGGCGCTGTAAGTCAAGTCTACCATTCGTTTATTATCTGCACGTCATGCCTTCATTGCAAGAAAAAGAACTACTCATAAAACTGTTTTACCAGTACTAGCAGAACTCCGTTGCATCTATAAAATATTTTCGTCGTATGAAGAGTACGAAGAGGTTCAAAGTATGAACATGTCTTACGCAAGATGACCCTTCTCCAGATATCAGCTCTTGCAACTTTTAGTTGTGTAATTTACAAGATCTGCCGTCAAATGCCAGCATCTGTGCCAGATCTAAAGAACAGCATTCGGTGTCATTTTCTTTATATTCCGGAAGTCTTATTAAAGTCAGCTGTGGAAAATATGATTCTACACTTACAGCTTATTGTTGAACCTGAAGAGGGACTTACTGAGCACTTTTAATTCTACTTTTTAATACTATTTAATATATATAATGAATATTAAATATGTTTATATGTATCACAGTGCCACCTGTAGGTGGATTTTGGCACTGAAATATTTTATGTGAAAAATGTCAAGCCCATCACTTGAATAAACTGTAGTTCCAACTGTACCTCATTTGGACCAATAGAACGTATTCTAGGGTCCTCAAATCTGGGGAACTTATTTCTGGCTAACAATATACATGAAGTGGGATGTACATGGCTATTTACGAATCAATCTTTTTGTTGTAATGTACTTAAAACACATACACCAGTGTTCGTTCTTCAAAGGGTAAAGACAGTAAAATATACACTATATAATTAAAAGTAAATACCTTACATTTAAACTAAAACATGTATTATATATATTATTTACAGATTAATACATGATTTGATTAATATATGACATGACATGCATTATTTGGTTTTGATATTCATCAATATTTTTAAAATGATATTCCTTAATAATAACGTTATGAGATCCAGGTTACATTTATGATTATTAAGTCTGCTTATCTCCACGTATTCACAGGGAAGCAGGACAGGACTCTAGGCAGGCTGGACGTTCATGCTGGCGTAAAGGTCGGCAGTTTGCTAAATGTCGGTGCTGCGGTAATGGTCATCACTTTTTCAGATGCGGGATCGGTCAAATATTGCTGGCACGGGTCTCTGCTTGCTGATGTATTTTCTCACTATGGTCAGCACGTGCACACATATTGTGGTTTGTCCACAGCTTTGCATGCAGCAACACCTGATGTAAACACGTGCTGTAAATTTCTAAGAAGAATATAGAGGCAGCTGTATGTGCATGTGCTGACCATCGTGGGAAACAGTACACGTATCACATCAGTACACGTGTATTTAATTTCTAATCTAATTTCTTTTTATTTTAAATTAACTTAAATATGTCTACTCATATATAATCCTTGCATTTTAGTACAACTTAAATTATTAAAAATTTAGTCGGTTTTAGAAACAAAAATATAAAACGTGAAAACAAATTTACCTCATCTTTTAAGGAATCCAAAAATAAATTCAACAAATATTAAATAAATTTTACTTCAAGTAGATTGGAAAACGGTCACATTGGAATCTCAAATCCTAGCTTAGAGAAACATATTGAATCCGATATGTCATTTTTGGACGTCAGAGTACGGCAAATGAAAGAAAAAAACGAATTGACAGCTTTCCGCAAAAATCCATTTATTTACCGGGGAGGTAAACTGTCATTTACTGAACTACCTATGGAAAAATCTGATGGTTGCTTGACATCACCATATTCTTCACTGTGAAGTTTCTCTCTTGTAACAGTGTCAAGTTTTTGTAATAGCTTGTCGTTTTAAAAATAAAGGTTAAAGTTAAACTTTCAGAATCTTAAAAAATCGGAAGTTTTTCCAGATATTTGCTGTTATTATACATTAAAACTCAGTAAAACGTGTAACTATTATTAAATTCCCTTCCACATACAATTATCTCAGTTGAATGAAAATATATTACAGAAAAGAAATGGCAATTTATGAATTTACATAGACAAATCAAAAAGTTTTAGTAATTATTAATAAATAACGTAGATGTCTGAATAAAACTTATTTGACTTGCTTGGTTTTAGAAAACCATAGATGGAAGTAACTTGCAGAATGAATTTGAGACTCGCAATGTGATTAGATATCGTTAAATAACGTATCGTAAATATTTTTGCAGTACAAATTTGTGAACTATCAAAACAGAGACCACTTACAACTGCTAGCAACCAATTCTATGGATATTTTGGTAAATCTAAGTAGTGGTAACGTACGTTAGTTAAAGATATTTGCGATTGCATAGTTCAATAAGCAGTGATAACAATTCTCTTTTAAAGGAATAATAGTTAGAGATAAACAATCGGAAATATTTTTACATACACAGAACATACTATATTGATTATACCAAGGTGGGAAGAGGGACTAAATTTTTAAACGCTAGTGGACCTCAAAACAGATCATGTGATATTGACTGTACTCACAGCCAATGGCACAAACTGATTTAACACTAGAACAAATGACTCATTACGAAAAAGGTACTTTTAGTCGAAAAGAAATAAATTAGTAATACTTACATTAGATATTCTCATTAATTCCATATTTTATAATAATGTTCAAAATTATATCAGTTACTTATTAATACACCCTCTTACATAAATTGCGCTCGAAAGGTCAAGAAACTCTTTGAGAGGATGACATGCATGGTGACTATGTATATGTGCCATAAGAAAAATAAATAAATGTTAATTTTCATGATTAATTTAAGCACTTTGCAATACCCCCTTATTAATGTGTTAGAATGTCAAGTATAAAATCCTCATTAACAAACAATGTCAAAATACGTTTTAATTATTTTAAAAGTAAAGTTTTATATTTTTAAAAAATGCGATAAACAGACTACCACTGATAGATGGTATATATACCTTCTTCTTTGAGGATAAAACAGAATTTCGGATGTAAAATCACTATTAAAAATATGAAAAAAAAATTTAAAATAAACGGACTTTATTTTGAACTCTCTGCACTAGCAACATTCTGCATGGCTGTTCTAGTTTTATTGCCTTTGTACAAACAAACAAGATGACTGTCAATTCGGAATTATTTTTCCTATTCCATAAAGATGAAAATATTTTATGTTAACATATTATAAGTCAATTGGATCTTTAATAGGAAAAAATTTTAAAATTAACAAAACTTTTCCTAGATTAATTGGAGGCATACAAAACTCCCTTGTCCAGGAATAGTAAAGCCGAACGCTGGCCGATTGGTTAGGGCGCTGATCGTCGGTACCAGAGTTCGTGGGTTCGAATCCCATTATGGCATGGATGTTCGTAGCCGTTTGGAATCGGCTTTAAGCAGTAGGTCCCGGTCTCATTAGCCCTTGTGTGCAAAACAGTAGACCGTACTGCTCCACACCAAACCAAAACCAGGAAAAGTAAAAAAGAATGTAAACAAGTATTTTTCAAAATTAATAAATTAAATCGGTAAAAGTAATTAATCATTCCATAATAAATAAGATAATAAGTGATGTACTTTACGTCATATAAATGATATTTCAATATATTTTTATAACTAACATTTAGACCAGGGTAAGTATAATAACGACACCTCTTTCATAACATAAGTTCCAATATTTTTACGAAATCAAAACGTATATTGGACATATGTCAATATCATGCAAAAAGGCAAGACCAGGAAATTTCGAGTTAAAAAATGACAAAAAATGCAAAAATTTAACTAAATTTAAAACATTTTCTACTTTTCAAAACTAAACAAAATTTAAAAAAGAACATTATAAGAAAATTCTAGTAACCTTAGCCAAACTAAGACTAAGCATTAAATATACACACCAAACAAAATATTTACCGCTTACTACTAAATATAGGCAAAACTGATGACTGTAAATTTCCTATAAGTTCCCAGGAATAACATTCAACTTTAATTAGCATATTAGTTAAGAAAACTGACCTATTTACATATGCCTACTTATAGGATAGTAACTATAGGGTGGTCTACAAGCGCAATGATAACACGTAGAACGGTGATTTGGAAACATACGAGTATAAAAATTTTAAAAATGCACTAAAGAGAATTGTTTGGAAATACATTCTTAAAGAGATTTATCGAAAACATAGTGATGGAAAATCTGCTCTAGTAGATGCAGGATTATTTTTCATACAATATGTAGGCAAAACAGATCTAGGGCCTCCTTCGATAAGGATTTCAATGCTGAAAACTGCATTTTCTCAAAATTATGAAGTTATACAGCATACTGGTATTTTTATATATTTATTATTTTTCTGTTTTACTTCGCACATCTCAAAGAATTATGCTCTGCTCTATTTTCCTCTGTATACTATATTACTGTATTTTTTTACGATTCGGTAACCAGGAGCAAAAATAATCAAGGTATATAAAATATGTAACGAAACAATTTACCTCAAGTAAAAGGATTCTTACGGTCTACTCTATGTAAGCTTTTACTATTGGCCCTTCTACAGTTTAATATGTTACTGAATATGTAGTTCTACTTTCATAATGGCAATTAGTTCGTAAATTCGTTCATAAGTTCGTAGTACGAAAGTCCGTAAGCGTAAATTCATTCGTTCAAGTTCGTAATCTGAATCCGAATTAGTTCTACTTACAACAATGCATTTCTTTGAAGGTTGCGGGTTTGAAGATCCGCCGCGTTTGTTAAAGGTAACTGAGGCACTTACAATATGTTCGTGGTCACAATGTCCTCCAAGTTCTCAAAACATTACCTCTGGGTGTGGCAGGCCAAGCCTTTGGGTCGTCTGTTTTGTCTCTGCTTCTAAATAACAGGGACTCACTAGAATAAAATCATTCTTTCACTCTAGCTGTGCTCATTAAACGAAAAACGTACCTCTTTGCCTTAATACGAGCAGCGCATGGCTCAAATCGTACTTGCTTTATCCAAATGGCACCAAAAACAACAACAACAACAACAACGCATAAAATAAACAAGTTGCTGCTTACAAAGATCAGATCAGTTTTCAACTAGTCAGTTTATTTTTTATTTATTATTTTGTAATAAAATACTGGAAATAGTTATCTAGATTATTTAAATCGTAACGTAAGCCGATAATACAGAAACCCAGAGTGACTGAGTTAAAATCTCCTTTTGTAGGTGGTATCTTTCAGTCTTAGCTTCGTTTTCTATTTATCAGATTCATCGCTTCCGAGGACGAAGTGATCAAGCTGTCTTTCGACTTCTTCCGTATGGAGCGCGTAACCCGCTGCGAGGAGTCCCTGAAGCTGTACGACAGCGCTTCGCCCGATCCATCGAAGATCATATCCAAACTGTGCGACATCAACAAACCACGCACTGAACAACCCAAATCAGTGTACGAAACCTCGGGGCCGGGACTCTTCCTCGAGTTCGTCAGCAAGATAGGGTGAGCACTCATTTACCAGCCATTTTTCATTTCGTTCATCTTTTTTTAAACTTCTAGCACATTGCATTTCATAAACATGAAGTGTAATCTCTATTATAAGTCTAATTTAAGATATAATTGCTGGTAGTTCAAGATGTGGTCTTTTAGTTAATTTCAATAAACACTAAAAATCAATTCCAGATCACATTACAATTTCAATAACGATGCATAAAGAAGAGTATTTGTAGTGTGCTTTTTATGCAGACAGTTTGTCATAGGGTCAACAAATTTGTTGACAAATAATTTTGATACCACAATACGATCCCTGTCAAAACTAAAATCTTTTCCAACTATCCTATACCATGGTATGGCAGCGTAAAGGTTATTAAGGCTACAAATTGACGACATGGGACAGTACATGAACTTTATTTCTGTATTTTACCGCTTGAAGAAAGTAGATTAGCTAATTCGTAACTTAAAAACCAGAAATTTATCTGAATATAAAACTGTTTATGTGTTTTGAAACGCCTTTTTTTTAAATAAGATATAAATAATTTAAATTAAAAAACTATTTAAATCGTTAGTATAATGAAATTTAATCCAAACCAAAGGGAAGTTTAGTTGGCAAGAAGTTTAGTTCTTTGTAACAATAGCCAAGCGTTGATACCTTTATTTTGGAAATGCATTCAAAAGTATCTTGGGAATTGAAGTGGGTATAATATCCAAAAAAAGAGTACTTTAATTTAGCTGAGTACAAGGGAAAATCTCCAATAATTACAAATATTGCACTTTTATAATTCATTATTCATTTAAAATAAATATATTCCACAAAGTGTTTTCAAAAGACCACGTGACATAAGGCTAAGTACAAAGCAGCTAGGTACTAATATAATTGTTAAAAATTTATCTAATTTAGTAGCTTACGAAGTTGCATTAACAAAGTACATTTCTGAAACATATCCTGAGATTATACTCCAACACATAATGAGATATATGCTGGCTTATTCATTTTCTGTTCATACCTCAATCTGCTAGATAACAATCTATAATAATATATTCAAAATGTAAAAAGAGTAATAAGCTTTAAATAAGTATAATTCTTCAGAAATGTAATAAAGATTTCCTAACAAATTAAACACCAGCAATATTGTAGCATTTACTTCTGTTATCTGACGGCGACAGTAAACTTTCAAAACTAATTTATTTGGTTTACAATTATACTTAACTATTTGGTTAGTCAGTCTATTTTATATCATTGATCTTACGATTACGCAAAAGTGGCACAACTTTCAAAGTAAAATCATTTAAAAGTTATTATTTATTAATTGTATCACAAATAACAATCAAAAAGGCTCATTGAGCATACACATCATTCATGTTACATCCATATTTATTTATAAAATACCTTATAATAAAAGTTAATTGTCTTCATAAAGATTTTAGTACGATATTGAAATAATAATAGGGAAAATATCAACTTTTCTCTATAAAAATGTGTATAGTATTTAGTTTAGTTACAGGCTGAAAAATCATCAGTTCCGTATTTAGCAATATTACCTAGTTATAATTTTATGCACTATAGAGTAAAACTTCGATATATTTCAAATTGATAAGACAGTTAGAAATACACCTGGATTTCTTCCAAATATTAACAAAATTAAAAAAAAAATGTGTTTAGATAAACATCTAAATATATTTTAGCTATAATTGTATATGACTTGTGGAAATAATTTATTGTATTACATAATAAAGCTACTTTTGATATTATATAACCTTTTTGGAACCTCATTCAATCTACTTTATACATCAATAAGATCTTAAAAACGAATTTTCAGAAAACAATTCACCAAGAGGAAAGTTCCTTATGGCTTGAATAATTCGCTTTCTTCCTCTGCAGATCTTTAGAAGGATCATCTCTGAGCTACGCCTTTGAAGTGAAACCTGTGAACGTGGTGAGTCGTCGCAACACCCTCAACCCTTGCAGTCGCACGTTCACCCCAGAGACTGGTCTGACTGGCTTGCTGTCTGGCCACTCCCTACCAGACCTCAGCAATGTCACCTCCCTTACTTGCAACTACAGTTTTGACGCCTCGAAGATGCAGCAAGGGCGGGTGAAACTCAGAATCTTTACATCGCTGAGAGTGGCTAAAGAGTGCTCGGAATGTAAGCAGGAGCCCCTCTTTGCAGAAGTCAAACTGGGACAGGCAGAGAGAATATGTTTCTGCAAGGTGAACCCCTTTATATTCTTTAAATTGTTTTCACTTTTTGTATGCACATGTGGTGTATTCTCTTCCTCAATTTTTTCCTTTTTGAATTAATATAATAAGAAAAATACGAATACATTAGTTTGAGGGTGGATCAGAAATTATCTACAATTTCCATTGTACAAAGTATTCACATGAAGTTGTAATTTCACAATGAACATCATTTTTCTATATAATGTTCCTTCTTTTTAACTCTTTAAGCTTCAAATATATTTTCATTCCTATTAGTCTGATCCAAATTAATGTTTCAGTTATTTTAAGTTATTTCTGACCTAGCAATTTTAATTAAGTTAAAGAAAAGTAAACATGATTTTTGAAATTTAAAAACCGTGTCCAGCCGCACTCGCCGTTATACTTACTGCAAAAAGTCAAGAAAAGTTTCATCCACCTCACCATTTAAGTCAGATTCAAAGGGTTAATAGCCTCTAATGTAATAAGATTTCAATTTGCATTCTCAAACTGTTCAGATTTGTTTAACCGAAACTACGTCACTACATTTAAATGCAATAAAATAAACAGAGAAAGAAAATTCTGTGTAACAAAATATTAGTCGTTAAAATAAGTTTGTTTTATAAAATTGATGTGTATTTTATAAAAGGTAAAATTTGGTATGAAGGAATAAGAAAAGAAAATTTGTCTTATTTAAAGTGTAACATGCTTCTCCATAAATATGCACTTTAAAAAGTACATGCCAATACTAATCTCAAATCAATCGAAATGAAATCTTAAAAAACTTTTCCTAGAATAAAAAGCCCTATTTTATGCTTTTCTTTCATTATGTATATAAATATTTCTGTATTTTAAATCTTCTCACAATTTCAAAACATACATCAGAACTATTGAAGCTTGATTGAAAACCAATATAAAACTGTTTTAATCTAACACAGTGGTTTGTAACATTTTTAGTCTTCAATATTCAATTTTAGAATCATTTTCTATGGGTGAACTCCTTATACTTCACTCTTACAAATAAGTGAAGTTTAGAAGTACTCTTACAACAAGGCAAGGGGCAGATAAAATAACTGGGCATAACATAACATAATGCTTAAGCTCCTATTAAAATGGTTATATTTTTATCCATTCTTCCTATAAAACAAAGTAAACAGTATTTACACAAATATGCTTATTGTTTTTGTTTTGTACTCTAAATTTTTCTATAAATTCCCTTTTAGAGTTCATATTTAATGGCAGATATACAAATTGCTATATAAAGGCAAATAATCAAAATACATGCTGTGTATTTAAAGGACAATGCATTTCGCCAATCACATTCCTTCTAGAGTCTTAGACTGACTTACTAGGAATCTAGCTGGAATCACCGTATGTTATTCAATTTCAAGACTCTGGCATTATACTATATGAAAAATTTCTATTCTTGTTGCCATTTAGTAGTTTTATTATTTTAGATCTGTTAATATTTATAATTTTCTTTATTTAATTCAATTTTAATTTTTTCTATTCCTGGAATGGCTTTTAAACCCCCAAGATGTGCACACGGAACACAGGTTGGAAAACACGACTCTAATATACATAAAATGCTGAATGAAATGTTGAAAGAAGTCGAAATTTAATCCTCTTACATTATTCAGATTTCTGTTAAACGCATTAAATGTTCAATAAATAGATCAAAAATATTTCTATGGTAAACGGATATATCTAATAAAGTTTTATATTTAATATTAAATACTTGGGTACAAATATCATCGTATTTCAAATATAAATGGTTCTGCATTCATATAAATCATATATATGTTTAGCTATATACATACATATAAACATATGAACCCTTACATACACACATGATAGAATGAATTATGAAATTTTTTCAAAAATTTTTAAATTTTCAATATTTTTGAAATATAATAAAAATTATATATCAAATCCTTTTTAAAAATATTTCTAAATATGAAACTTAGATGTAAGCTTTAAAAAATAGAATTCAAACAATCTTTTTAATAAAATTTATTTTCATTTTCTAAAGGTTTTATTCATCTCAGTAAGACTCTTCTAACAGCTTTTTTTTTTCATAAAAATTATCAGTCCTTCTATTTAGCAATATTCTTTCATTATTTTTTTTTCAGAAAATCCTTTTTATTCTATTTAATATTTTCTTTTGATTTCATATCGTAACAATCTTATACTCTTTCGAAAGCTTTTTAAAAAGCACATCTCTTTTAATAAATTTTGTCATTCAATCATTTTTTCAATATATTTAACTCTTTCATAATTTTGATAAAAGTTGATTCATTAACTAAAACTTCTAAACATCCAACATTTTCAATCTAAATTATCATCTAGATATTCATTAGATATCAAATAATTTTTTTTAATCATTGATTTTTTCATTGTAAAGACTTTTTGGTATTAGTAATAATAATTTACTCTTTCAAATTTTAGCAATATAAAAATTAGAAATTTTGATTATTTAAATAATTAATTTCATTTTATGTGACTAATACTAAATTAATTTAGTAAAACATTAATTTAGTAAATCATGTAGTATTATTTCTGATAATTTAGGATCATTTATATAAAAGATGATATCCATTAAATCCCAAATTATTATATCTGGATACTTAGATATACCAATTTTAATCATTTATACATGACAATCATTTAGTAAATCATGCAACAATCATTTTGTAATTATATACAGGAAAATAATTTCTAAAACATGTCAATCATAGTAATCTAGCATAGTATTCAGGAATGATATAAGGATAATCAGATTGGACAAACGACATTTTACAATGCCTTTCCAGGCAAGGCTAACAATTCAAATTTACCATTATTTAAATTATGATTTCTTTGTACCAGAATCTAATTTTATAAAACATATTTCTCAAGATAAAATTTTTTTCTTATATTAAATTTTAGTTTATATATGTTAAGTCCTTTTTATATTAATATATGGGCTGATAATAAATAAAATCAACAAAAGAAAGGGATGAATGTTTATAACTTTACATTCATTTGCACAAAAATGTTTAGAGATGCATCTCATAAAAAGTATAAATGTTTATTTAAAAATACTAAGTTTTAGTAAAATACTAGTAATGTAACTAAGTTACATTATAACTAGTAATGTAACTAAGTTACATTATAACTAGTAATGTAACTAAGTTACATTATAACTAGTAATGTAACTAAGTTACATTAAGTATTTTATTAAGTTATAGTATGCAATGAATTTACAATAATTCATTGGCATTAGATTAATTAGAAATACGTAAAATTTCCATCATTCTAACACTGTCTGAAAAGGAATTGGACTGAAAAGGAATAGCTAACCAAAGAATTTTATATTACGAAAGCATAAAAACTTGATGAAATTTTAAGTCTCGTTACTTAGGACTCTGCAAATTTTATTCTCTTTTGCATTTTGTAAATGTTCCCCCAGACTGCTTAAGACTTCCATGCGTAAAAGAACATAATATACCTATGATTTCCTAAAACCAAACTACTTCAATGATTACGATTCTGCTATCAACGATTGAAGTGTAGGCTAAAGTTAAACTTCAAAGAATATGAAATATTAAATTCACCGTTTTATTTTCTATGTAGGATTTCTCCCTTTTCTGAAACGTCTGAAGTTAAACCAGAAAGATAGGACTTCAGTTGTGTAATTTGAAAAGTTAATATGCGATTTGAGTATTACATTTTGATAGAATGGATTGTTCTTAAAATAGTAACTCATCTAGGAACTTAACAATTATCTAGGTAATATATATTTGATGATTTATGCAGATGTGTTTTAACGCAGCTTTTCTTGAAGGCCCTCTAGTGCAGAATGATTCTGCGAATGCATGCTTCTTTTGTAATAAGCTCTGTATTATTCTATGAGTAGTGCTTACAGACAGCTGTCACAGATCGCTAAATAGAATCAGTTTCTGGAAAAACAAAACCTATAAAAACGTACTTTATTATGCTGGGGATTGCTCAATGTGAAACAAAAAGTTTTAACCTCCCTTTTTCTTCTTTGTATAACTTTTTGCGAATCCCCTAAACTGTGCTGAAAACATTTTTATTGTCTTAGTGTATAGACTTAAATAATCAATACACACAACAAGAGGATCTTGTTTACTTTAGAAAATATTTTCCTTCATTCTGGAACCTTCTATATTTATTCTCTCAATTTATATATTAATGTATAGTACTCTATTTAATAAAGAGTAAAAAAAAGATACTGAAGTGCTATTTCTTTCACTATTATTTACCAACTGATTATATTTCCTGAATATAACTGTTTAAGGTTTTTTCTTCCCGCGATTTATACTTTCTCAACTTTTCCTAATTTTTACCAAAATTCTACTTCAAACTTAAGTTTATTTTATACATAATATGCAATTTAATGGAAGGGCATTTTTACAAAGTTACGTTCAATGAAAACAAATAAACTCCTTAATATTATATGCTGCAAAATAATTCATTATATTTTCATTGTATCTTTATTTTATTAAGTATCTAATGATCTTATAAATAATTTTCATTTTATAGGTATCAACACACCGTAGTCACACCTTGACTTCTCTAGGACCGCACATGGAATTTTCATTACATGCGGAGTCTTCGTGGGACAAAAAACTACCACAGAAACACGTGGTCAATGGTAGCTATATTTTTTACACAGAGTCAAGGTGTGGACCAGAAAAACTAGAACTAGACCTTCAAGGCATCCTAACTTTTCCACCTTTAATATCAACTCCTGGTACATGTCCAGATGGACAATGTACAGACAGTTCGATATTTTGTTCCTGGAAGATACCTGTCTTCTACAGGATGGACCTATTACTTAAAGTAGATGGTCTGCCAGAACAAGGCAATTGTAGCACAGACCACGCAATGGTCAATAACATTGTTTTGTGCCCATTGGGAGAAGAACAAGAAGTACTTCTGCACAAAGAAGATATTTACGACTCCCACGTCATCATCAGCTTAAGACTATCAGATAAATCGTCAAATTTCACCGTGAAGTGGACACAGTTGAGAATGCTGCCGTCTAGAGGTAGCTCCGAAACGTTGGTTTCTCTGGGAAAAGACTGTGACTTTTTATGCACCACCTCAATGGCTTGCCTCACCAGAGAACTAGTCTGCAATGGGGTCAATAACTGCCCGGGTCCAGCTAATGCAGCGGATGAGGAAATTAGTCTTTGCATGCTGCCAAGAAACAGTTTTAAATTGTATTGGTGGATAATTGGTTTTGGACTTGGAATATGCGTGTGTCTCACATTCTGTTTAATCTTTACTATATGTCGAAAATGTCAAGTGCGGAGGCACAGAATTTAAAATTTTAATGTAATATAAATTGTTTGTTTGGTTTTGTATTTCATCTCATAATTTCCGTAAATAATTTTTCAGTTGATTTTACATATTACAGTCTTTTTATCGTAACAAAACGAGATATTTTTTTCACACTAACCTAACATGGTGGAAACTTATGTTACACTATTAGAGTATTTTATTTCTAGAACAATTAAACAATCCTTTTTATTATAAACACAATGTAACAGTTCCGATATTCACGTATTCCAGATATTTCTTTTTTCGAAACATATTATCTAATTAAAATCACCGCAACACAGAAATTCAGTCACATATATTCATCATACCCATGAAGGAGCAAAATTCTAGTTTAACTACAAATCCTGATCTATGCAATCAAAATTCTTTATTTATCTTCAACTCTGAGAGCATATGACTATAATTTAAATTAATTTTTTATTTGTTACTAAATTAATGGGCTGTGTCACAGAACGTTCTTTTATCATGGTTTCTGAGAAATATTTAATAAAAATTTAATCGTAGATTTTTTCTGCATTGTTTCAAACAGAACAAGAACTCAAGTTTTATTTCAGTATTAGATTTATTACTTCATCTCTATCAAAACCACCATTTTCCAATGTTATGAACCCCTTGCAGGTTGAATACATTTGAGAAAAATATACCAAAAAATGGAAAAAAATTCTTTAAAATTTTGTTCATTATTATCATCAAAATGTTAGAAATACATTATTTTTGAAAAAAAATTTGAAACGAAATAGCTACTATTTTCAATATATATATTATATATTGAAATATATATTTTTTCAATATATAAAAATATAATAAAAATATAAAATATTTTATTATATTTTATATTATAAAATTTAAAATAATATTTGAAAATATTATTTTAAATTTTAATATTTATAATATAATAATTAATATTAATATTAATAATATTTATAATATTTATAAGTAATTATATAAGTAATATTTTATATTATTTTATTTTATATTTTTATTTTATATATATATGTAAAATATAATAAAAAAAATATGATTTCAATATTTCAATATATTAATATATTAATATATATATATATATATATATATATCAATATATATAAATAAAGAATATGTATATATATATATATATATATATATATATTTATATATTTGGGAAATGTTAATGGATTAGAGTAAATTTTTCTCAAATTACAAAAAGAATAATTCAAATGACATAATTTTCTGCATAAGTATAATAAACCAATACAACAGTGTTGTTATCTATACCAATTGTCATGAATTTCATGTCCCTTGGATTCCTTTGTATTTCAAAAGTACTTTACAGTATCTGAAAAAGAGCGACAAATGGCGCAAAACTGCCGAACTTTTCGCGGGAAATTATCTCTATCTATTGGAAAAAACATGGCAAATTAAATATTATACCTTGTAAGATCCGATTTCAGGCTTCACGGAATTGAAGTACCGTTTTTTCTATTGCCCGATCTCTGGTCGGGCATTCCAAAATTAGCGCATTTGCGTTGACCGAACTGCAAGCAAGGGGTTAAATGTTGTACTTTTAAAAGAAAGTTATCTTTTATTATTGATAATATTCTCTTTTGTATGCGTTTTAAATAGGAAACACTTTTGTAAATTAAAGATTTTTATTTTTAAAAAATGTAGTTAACCATTTATTTTATTTTCATTTTTAACCTGTTACTTCAGTACAGATAACGGAAAACATGCTTTATGAACCATCTCAGTAAAAAAAGAGCCGCTAAGTGAAAAAATAACGGGTGTCATTATCTGTTTTTTAGCAACATAATCCCTGTGGTTTTCCTTTAATACATTCTGCAGCAAGACACCTGATAAATTGACTTTGGTTAACGATAAAATTTAGTTCTTGTATGAACAATTTAAATGCGGGTTATTTTGAAGCTACACGGATGTATCGTATCTTAGAATCACATTTGAAAAAAGAATTAATGATTTCTAGATAAAAATGAACTAAATACCAGAAAAAAATTGGAAAGCTATAAAAGCCTTGTCTGTTTATTAACTGTTTGCTGTTCATTGAACTTAAAACTCACAAATAAATATATAAATCTAACAATCTCTGGAAGAAGCTATTTTTACTTTAAAATATATTTGTATTTATTTTATAGACATTGTTTTTTTTTTAAAAAAAAAAGAAAATATGCATCGTTCATTGGTTAAAAATTAATTTCCTGAAAATCTGATTCGAACCATATATTTTAGATATATTTCAAAAACTATTAAGTCATTCTATCAAAATTAAATTTCTCTTTAAAACAAAAGACTATACTACTAAGACATTAAAATATTTGACATAATAAAATAAATATCTTTTATATACGGATAAAAATAATACAATTTAAATTTATCTATTAATAGTTTGTATAAATTTAAATTTAAAAATTGCAACATGCCATATATATTGTTTATATAATAATCGTATGTAATAATGTATTATACTAATATGTACATCCTTATGTATAATATTAACTGCTATATTATAACTAAGCAAATAATACCGTATATATATATATATATATATATATATATATATATATATCACTAAAATATCATATACAATATAAATTGAATAATTCATTTTATTTATTTTATTTATTCTTTAATACAAATTCAAGACTTTCGTAGGCTGATATTCCTAGATATATTGAGTTAAATGTTAAACTTTGGCCTTTACATGCATACTTTTTTTTGGACTTTACATTACCTAATATCATTTAAAAGTTTAACAAGTTTTAGGAAAATAGAAGATCTTATAATACATTTAAAAATTGTTTTAAAGGTTTCAAAAAATATTTTATTTAAACTCTGGAGTATATTTTTTTCTTCAAAATATACATAATGAAATGCAAATTTTAGGATATTCCATCTTTTACATTATCTTTAAAGATATTTTTCGATACCTGAGTTCATCGGCTCGATTTCTATTGTTGTCTTGGGTGTTCTAATCCATTCGGAATCAACTTTAAGTAGTAGATCCCAATCTCCGTGTAGTAAAAGATAAATCTATCTTAGCCCTAAATTATTGAAAAATGATAGTCTTGAAAATCATTATTTTGAAGTCTAATGATAGATAATTAGACTGGACAATAAAACTAAGAATTGTACTATATATGCTATGGACAAATAATACTACATATTTTTAAAATATTATGCAAATTATATGTTGAAATTTTGATTACACTGATATTCTTAATTTTATTATGTTTAATATTAAACTATTGAATTTTTAAGCTGAAACCAAAATTCATTTAAATACGTTTATGGAGAAAAAAGATTTATTATGAGTTGTAAAGTTTTGGAGTCATTATTTGTTGGTATTTATAAAACCATTTAAAATCCGATTGAGATTTGTGCCCCAAATATTGTATAGTAGAGTCACCCATATTTTACATCTTCCTCCATAATATTGGCTGAACGGGTAATGTTCTATTCTTCAGTATTGTAGTTCCTTGAGTTCGACTCTTATTGTTAGCACGAATGTTCTTTGTCAATCTTAATCAGCTTTAAACAGTAAGTCCCGATCTTATTAACCCTCTTGTATAAAAAAAAATAGACTAGAGAACTTAAAACAAAACCCCACCATACGTTTTTAAAAATATATTTTCATAAAATTTGTAGTTTTACAATCTGATAGTAGGGGACTACACTCTTAAAATTAAGAACCCTCTAAAATAAGAAATGTACGAGATAAATCTTGAAATTAAAAATTATATTACATATGCCATGCACAAAAATCCCCATGGGCTTAATTTGGGATGTGCAAAGGGGGTCAAATGCCCCCCCCTAGAATTTTTTGAGAAGGGCCAAATTTGCTATTTTGCCTTTCCAATTTGAGGTTTTATTCACATTTTAATTTTTTATTTGACTTTTGTCCCCGCAAATTGAAGCACCTAAATTACGCCCCTGAAAATCACTACATTATCAATGCATCATACAAAATATAAACTGATATTTATACTAATAAATTAATTTTAACATGTGTTAACAATAGTAACATTGTTAACTCAGTTTTAACTTTATTCTCTAGTATAAATTTAATACTATCACCGATATTCTTAGTTTCAATAAATTTAATATTAAACTACTGACTTTATAAATATTATCTAAAACCATTTACAACAGTAAAACATATTGCTTTATAATGAAGTTTTAAGTTTTGGGGGCATTATTTGGTGGTATTTATAAAATCATTTTATCTTAACTATTTTTGTGTCTTCAAAAATCGTATAATCGAATGAACGTATTAAATTTTCCATCTTTCACATGTACCTCTGTAGATTATTGAAAAAGATATTAAAAAGAGTAGTTTTACAACCTGGTGAGATAGAATTTATACATTTAAAAATCATTTACTTATATATCGAAATACGATAAAGTTAAATATAATTCTTCCCATCATAGAAGTCTTTCAATGATTAAAGGAAAAACAATGCTTTTCAATAACTTCCAAATTGATTTAAGGAAATTGTTTGGAAAGATATGCTCAAAGAGATATCTTAGAGGAAAAAAAATTACATTTTTATAATTCATTCGGTGGAGGAAGGAATATTGATATATTGATTTTGCATTGGCAAATCTTTTAATAAAAACCATTCCACAAATCATATCAGCATTTCAAAGCCCCTTTCACTATTATTGTAATTTAAGATTTCAATATAAAGCAGCTTTATCCTAATCTAATTAAAAAATAATCCCATTTATGAAATTGATTAAAAAAATTACTTATTTCCTCTATATATCAAGTCGGAAGAAATATTTTATCAAAATAATAGGAGAAGAATTGAGTGTTGGTATATATTTTGCTATTAAGTGGAAGTTTTATATGAAAACTTTATAAACTATCTTAGACGTAAAACGAAAAAATGAAGGATTCAATAAAGAGTACCAATACTTCAATAATTTTTTAGGGAGATGTCGTATTTATTCGTTTTTAATCCAATTTGTAAAAATTGATAAAAAAAATTACTTATTTCCTCTTTATATCATGTTGGAATGAAATCTTCTATCAAAATAAAAAGAAAATAGTTGAGTGTTGGTATATATTTTGCTATTAAGTGGAAGTTTTATATGAAAACTTTATAAACTATCTTAGACGTAAAACAAAAAAATGAAGGATTCAATAAAGAGTACCAATACTTCAATAATTTTTTAGGGTAATACCGTATTTATTCGTTTATAATCCCAATTATAAAATTGACAAAAAAAAATTACTTATTTCCTCTATATATCAAGTCGGAAGAAATATTTTATCAAAATAATAGGAGAAGAATTGAGTGTTGGTATATATTTTGCTATTAAGTGGAAGTTTTATATGAAAACTTTATAAACTATCTTAGACGAAAATAAAAAAATGAAGGATTCAATAAAGAGTACCAATACTTCAATAATTTTTTAGGGTAATACCGTATTTATTCGTTCATAATCCAATTTGTAAAATATATAAAAAAAATTACTTATTTCCTCATTATATCATGTTGGAAGAAATCTTCTATCAAAATAATAAGAATTGAGTGTTGGTATATATTTTCCTATTGAGTAATAGTTATTTTTGAAAACGCTGTAAACTACCGTAGACGTAAAACGAAAAAATGAAGGATTCAATAAAGAGTACCAATACTTCAATAATTTTTTAGGGTAATACCGTATTTATTCGTTTATAATCCCAATTATAAAATTGACAAAAAAAAATTACTTATTTCCTCTATATATCAAGTTGGTAGAAATATTTTATCAAAATAATAAAAGAAGAATTGAGTGTTGGTATATATTTTGCTTTTAAGTAGAAGCTATTTTTGAAAACATTATAAACTATCTTAGACGTAAAACGAAAAAATGAAGGATTCAATAAAGAGTAACTATACTTCAATAATTTTTAGGGTGATACCGTATATATTCGTTTATTATCCCATTCATAAAATTGATAAAAAAAAATTACTTATTTCCTCTTATATCATGTTGGAAAAATCTTCTATCAAAATAATAAAATAAGAATTGAGTGTTGGTATATATTTTGCTTTTAAGTAGAAGCTATTTTTGAAAACATTATAAACTATCTTAGACGTAAAACGAAAAAATGAAGGATTCAATAAAGAGTAACTATACTTCAATAATTTTTTAGGGTAATACCGTATTTATTCGTTTATAATCCCATTTATAAAACTGACAAAAAAATTACTTATTTCCTCTATATATCAAGTTGGTAGAAATATTTTATCAAAATAATAAAAGAAGAATTGAGTGTTGGTATATATTTTGCTTTTAAGTAGAAGCTATTTTTGAAAACATTATAAACTATCTTAGACGTAAAACGAAAAAATGAAGGATTCAATAAAGAGTACCAATGGTTCTATAATTTTTGAGGGAGATATCGTATTTATTCGTTTTTAATCCCATTTGTAAAATTGATAAAAAAAATTACTTATTTCCTCTATATATCAAGTTGGTAGAAATATTTTATCAAAATAATAAAATAAGAATTGAGTGTTGGTATTTATTTTGCTTTTAAGTAGAAGTTATTTTTGAAAACATTATAAACTATCTTAGACGTAAAACGAAAAAATGAAGGATTCAATAAAGAGTAACTATACTTCAATAATTTTTTAGGGTAATACCGTATTTATTCGTTTATAATCCCATTTGTAAAACTGATAAAAAAAATTACTTATTTCCTCTTTATATTACGTTGGAAGAAATCTTCTATCAAAATAATAAGAAAAGAATTGAGTGTTGGTATATATTTTCCTATTGAGTAATAGTTATTTTTGAAAACGCTGTAAACTACCGTAGACGTAAATGAAGCATTCAATAAAGCGTACCAATAGTTCAATAATTTTTTAGGGTGATATCATATTCATTCTTTTATAATCCCATTTGTAAAATTGATAAAAACAATTACTTATTTCCTCTATATATCAAGTTGGTAGAAATATTTTATCAAAATAATAAAAGAAGAATTGAGTGTTGGTATTTATTTTGCTTTTAAGTAGAAGTTATTTTTGAAAACATTATAAACTATCTTAGACGTAAAACGAAAAAATGAAGGATTCAATAAAGAGTAACTATACTTCAATAATTTTTTAGGGTGATACCGTATATATTCGTTTATAATCCCATTCATAAAATTGATAAAAAAAAATTACTTATTTCCTCTATATATCAAGTCTGAAGAAATATTTTATCAAAATAATAGAAGAATTGAGTGTTGGTATATATTTTCCTATTGAGTAATAGTTATTTTTGAAAACGCTGTAAACTACCGTAGACGTAAATGAAGCATTCAATAAAGCGTACCAATAGTTCAATAATTTTTTAGGGTGATATCATATTCATTCTTTTATAATCCCATTTGTAAAATTGATAAAAACAATTACTTATTTCCTCTTTATATTACGTTGGAAGAAATCTTCTATCAAAATAATAAGAAAAGAATTGAGTGTTGGCATACATTTTCCTATTAAGTAGTAGTTATTTTTGAAAACGTTGTACACTTCCGTAGACTGGAAACGAAAGGATTTAGGTTCATTTGGTTTTGAGCTCTACGATCTACTTTTTGCAACTCGAGGACAAATGAGACCAACGAAATAATGAAGCATTCAATGAAGGTTACCAATGGTTCCACAATTTTTGAGGGATATACTTTATTTATTTTATAAAAAATGTACATTTTTTATTTTTTTTATTTTAGAATGAAATCATTTGTCTATCGATATAAAATTTTAAAATACAATTTTTGGCTTTAAATGTTCTCGGGACTGTTGTTAAGTTAGAAAATAAACGAAAACTGACAGTTTGAGTTAATTTTTTTGGTATTTTTAAGATTCCTATGAAACGGATATTTTCCTCACCCATATGTATTAACTCATATATAAGGCGTACCTTGTTTGTATAAGAAAAAAATGGCGGATTATTATATGTCGTTTATTACGCGCACCTGAAAGTTGAACTAAGGGACTTTCCAGATTGCAATATAATTGTTATGTGGAACAAATGAATCAAGTTGAAAAGCGCTTTCAATGAAAAGATCACTTTCTAAAGGAGATAATTTATGTTAGAACACTTTACAATATATTTATGAAAATTATCAACTTAAATTTATAAAATTTGATCTCATGTACAATAAAATTATTACACAAATTAAAATAATTTTAAATAAAATATGGTATTTTTAATAAAATAATTATAATTAAAAACAAATTAAAACCACATTTAAAAATATTTTGAAGGACAGATATTTTTTTAAATTTCAATTTTTTTAAATTGTTAACTTTTAAAATGTTTTTTGCTAGCTAATTTTCAATTTTTTTATATTTTGATATCATTAAAACTTTAAAGTACCTTTCGAACATATTTGGGTATTGTTTTGTAAATATATTCCCTATTTATCTATTTATCTTATTAGAAATGCTTTTACTTCCGTACAAAGAGCGAAATTTTATGAAAAGTTCGAATCTTTGCAATTTAAATCCAGTTTTAATAATCCAAATATAGTCAAAATTTAAAATGGATACTCAAATTTATCTCAATGTATATTTGGAATTTTCCATAAATATTTTGTTGGAATCTATGAAAAATAATTTCGCAAGTAGCATTTTAAAACATTACACAAATTCTATAAATTATATATTAAATACTTTTAAGAAAAAAATTATTGTTATTATTTTTTTAATAACAACTTTTTGAAATAATTATACACTTATAAGTTATGAAAACACTTTGTCCTCTTAATAAAATTTAATATGTGAAACCATCAAAGATATCACGCCATTGAAGTTCGTTTCAAGTCATTCAGGAAGAGGGATTACTATCAGACTACCGGGGTAACTAAAATTAAACACCCCTTACACCACTACCCCTGTTTAATGTGGTATTTTACGCGGAATTGTGTTTTATTTTATTCCTCTTTATTCAGGAGAAAATAGTATTTTGTGACAATGGGCAAGTACGACAAAGGAGAGTTTAACTTTTGTAGAGAGAAAAAAGTAGAGGCATTATTGCCCCCACCTGAAATGTATTGACATTCAGGGGCCATACGAATGTTAAATCCTTAAATAATTGGATTTAAAAATATATATTTGTGAAAAAAAACTCAGGTCTGAACAATTCAAAGCAATCCACTTAAAAAATTCTAATATTGAGAGCAGTTATAAGTAAAAACGTATCAGCTGTTTACCGTAAACAAATTTAATTTACAAAACTTTAACTTTAAATAACTAAACTTTAATATTTTTTCGTGAAATTTTTACAGATTATGCAATATAATTTTTATTCGATTTAACCAAATTTATCTTATATTTCCCAAAATATATTTTTATTTTTTATTTTTGCAACGAAAATTTTTTAATTTTTAAGGAAAAAATCATTTTTTTTTCAAATATTTTTTAAGAATATATATGCATCTTAAATATATAAAAATCTAGGTTCTGATTTGTTTTGAGATCAAATATTATTGTTTTAATGATACTTTTCAAACGAGCCGCAACAGCACTCTTACAAGTGCATTCTCCAAAGCGCAGGAAATACAAACGCTTGTGCACGAGCAGTGGAATGGATATTTCCCTGCTATTGCACTAACACTTTGCAGGAAGTAGAATTCAGCTTTTTTTTTTTTAACTAAAACGTACCATAAAATCATTTCTAAAACATTAAAGCATTATTTCCCTAACCTGAAGAAAGAATAGGAATTTCCGTAGAATATAAACACGTATATACTTAGGCACCAATACCATGGTGGAAAGGACCATAATAAACACCTAATACGGCTGACAGATAGAATGTAAAATGTCTGTTCAACAGGTTTGGTTTGGTGTGGAGAGCTACGGTCTACTTTTTTGCAACACAACAGTTAATGACACCGGGATCTACTGCTTAAAGCCGATTCGGAATGGCTACGAATATCCATGCCACAGTGGAATTCGAATCCAAGAACTCCAGTTCCGAAGATGAGTTATCTAATCATTCGGGCATCATCCGACTCTGTTCAGCAGAGTTGACATGTTGAGTTAGGGTTCAAGTGTACACAAATAGGTAGGTTATTCAATATTAAAAAATAATTAAAGATAAAAGCAATAAAAAGTTAAAAATTTATTAGGTTGATACGGAAGACACACATGCACGAGTAGTGGAAATGATCTTTCCCTCTCGTGCCCTAACACTTTGAGAAAGGTAGAATTCAGCAGTTTTTCTTTTACTGAAAAGTACCATAAAGTCATTTCTAAAACATTAAAGCAATATTTCTGTAAGCTGAAGAAATAATAGTAATTTCCGTAGAATATAAACACGTATATATTTAGGCTTGCTGAAAGCGTCGATACTATGGTGGCAAGGAACATGATACACACCTACTAAGGCTGACAGACAGGAAGTAAAATGTTTGTTCTACAAGTTAAAAGCACTACTATCTACTTTTTTACAGCACAATATTCAACGAGACCGGGATCCAAGCCGCTTCCGAGCGGGTACCAGCTTCTATACCACCGTAGGATTCGATCCCACGAACTCCGGTTCCGAAAATCAGCGCTCTAGCCATTCGGCCATTGTTCAACTGTTTTCAACAGAATATATAAGTTGTGTTATTGCTGAAGTGTACTTAAACAGATTGTTCAATATTCAAAAGTAATTAAATACGATAAAATAAATAAATAAATAAATAAAAAGTTTGAAATTCATTACATCGCTACCGAAGCGACACATGCACAACTAGCAATAGCACTTCATCCTTAATGAAGTAGTCCTTTTTAAGAAATAACATATTGTTTTAAAAAGTTCCTTTGCTAGACCAAATCTACATAATTTCCTATTTTCATAATCTCTTTTATTTTTCTAACTTTTAATAACAGAATAAATAAAAGTTACTTAATATAATTACTTTGGAATTTATAATATGTAAGTTTCTTTATTCATTTTTATATTTTTTGAATTTATTTACTAACAATCTAATTGCTAAATTTTAAATATAGACGTGAAACTTCATGCTTGCCTTGTCACATTATGAATATGCTTGGCAAGCATAAGTTAATATTGATGATAGAAATTAGTTGTAGATGAGCAACTTGTTTTCTAAATTTAATTTGCTACAGCGAGCAATTAAAGGAAGTAATTATCTCAGCACCACTCGAAATATGTGTCTAACGCGTTTTATAGGAGAGAGCCAAAGGGAATTCTTCTGTAGTATAACACCTACATATTTACAAGAATTAGACACTAGGGGAATATCATTATTATCAGCAGAAGTTTGACAATTATAATGACGCGAAACTTGCTTTCCAAACTTTTTCTGGACTTCGGATACTAAGACTTTTATATAATAAATTGCAAAATTTCCTCCTCAACAAATTAGAAATAGCGAATTCATTGCACAGGATTCTTTTTTCGAATTAACTTTCAGTTGTTTACCCTGTTAAAGAAAAGTTCAAAAGAGCTCTGGCACAGATTACTCATTCAACGAAATATTTTTAGTCTGATTAAGAGTAGTGATTGAAGTAAATTGAATATAGGAGGAAACTTATGCCACAAATGCTAAATAAAGTTCGAGATTAATCAAAAGTTTTTAAAACTTATATCTAATCAAACAATGCTTTTTTGCCTTGTGATCGTATATAAGTTGATCATCTCTACTCTATGAAAATGCGTAACTGTAAAAATAGATAAAGGTATAGAAGCAAAAATATCTAATGGCAAAATTCAGTTTGCTTAAAAAACCTGTCGCTCACAGTACATTTGTTATATTGATAATCCGGTTAACATTCAGAGTATCTTAAAATTTTATGTCAATAGACAAGAGTTGTATATTTTTAAATTTTTTGTTAAGTTACTTAGTTTGGTTAAAATACTTAGGTTATTTTGATGTCTGCTATTTTTAACCAAGCGTATTCTTTTAACCCATATTGGACCGCTGTCCTATAAACAGGACGGCAAATAAAATTCCATTTAATAATAAAGTTATAAACATTTTCTGAGTGGATTTTATTTTAAGACCTTTAAAATAGACACACTTTATCATAGTAACAAAAAAACTGAGAAATCAAAATATATTGTGTTGTAAAATATATTTTTAGCAACCCCTTAAAAATTGTCATTTTTTAATCTTTAATTTTATATTCATTATTATTTTTTAAACATAGTGGAGGTTACTTGTAGTATTACAGATATTGGCACTACATTAGTGAGTAACACTAGGTCCAGAAAACGGTATTATGACACCAAACACTTTATCCATTTTAACGATTATTATTCAATTGATCCACAAGATCGTTATTGTAGAATTCGACTTTTTTTAGGACAAAATCATCATAACCTTGAAGCAATTTGGTATATTTTCTGAAAATCTCACCATCGATAAAGGAATGGTAAAATATTTTGGAAGGCACTGTTTCAAGATGTTCATGAAAAATAAACCTGTAAAATTTGGATATAAATTTTGGGTATTAGCATCCTACAACTGATATACTTTTTCTATTTCCCCTTACCAAAAATGCCAGTTCAAGAACTGGAAAACAAAAGCAGCAACAGTGTGCTTAAAATGTAATGTTGAACTTTGCTCTGAATGTTTTCCCAAATTTCACCTATAAATCAACCTAATGCATTGTAAGTGATACTTGTTAAATTTTAGTAATGTATTGGATCATTGGCCTAATTATAGTACAGCTAATTACTTAAAAAAATAAAAATTTATTTTTAAAATTTTGGTTTTATATGCTTAGTTACACCATATTAATGTTATGGATAAAGTTTTAAAAATTTTCAGAAATATTTAGTTGGTGTGGTACAAAATGGGTTAAGTCCTGGTGATTCGTATGTTGCCCAGTATACTAAATATCACTTACACATTTCAAAATGTTTCTAAAATTTTTTAATGGAGATCTAATAAATAGTTTTATAATCTTAACTATTATATCTATCAAAATTTAATTTTAATTTTCCGATAGCATAATTCAAATATGGATGTTATTCGTAATAAATAATAGATATATTTAAGTTTTTCTGTTTGCTAATTTATCAAGTGCATTATTTTAAGGCTTGATGTTTCGTATGTTAACCAGTATGATGAAACATTACTTACACACCATAAAATGAATCTAATAAATATCTAATAAATGGTTTTATAATCTTAAGTATTATAGCTGTCTAGTTTTAAATTCAATTTTTTAGATAACATCATTATAAAGTGTCTACTATTCGCAATAAATAATAATTGATTTCATATCTAACTTTACAGTGCATGTTGGTGCAATTGAACTGTAGCGTACAAACTCAAATCAGTTGCGTAACCTTTTCTAGAACGCGGTAAATGGAAAGATTCTTCAAAAAAATATATGCTCCTTGCTCAAAAATAAAATACTTTATTTCGTACTCGTGAATGTGGAGTATGATAATTATGTTTATCTACAATAATGAAATATTTATATGTAATTCATTGTTCTTAGAAAGGAAGTTGGCAAGTTATAGAACTATCTAATCCTTTAACCTTTTGAGGACGGGCGTATCATATATGAAACGTCTATTAAATTAACCATATGATTCTCTAGTATTGATATCTCTAGTAGACAAGTTCACCTATAATAGACATAGGGCTACCTCTAGTTCCAATAATAAATACTAATTAAATGTTTTACTTAAAATATCATTAAGAATAACTCGTTCTCAGTAAATTTGAAAGACCTTGAAAATATGATGCACCCGTCTTCAAAGGGTCACCCCTTTCGAGGACCGTGAGAAGATTACTTCCCAAATACGTCATCTTACAAACTACACCTGTGGAAAGCACAAAACTCATTATAATATATTGAGCTTTCTATTATAACGGTGGGAAGACTGATTCTTGATTCAGTTTTAGGCTGACATCTATTGTTTGATCAATTGAATATAATTAGCACTTCTGTTTTGAAAATATGAAATCGTTTTATGAGAAATAAATGGCCTACCAAAGGGTTAATAATGAGTCTATAAATCTTTGGCTCAGAGGAAATTGCCAAAATGTGTTGGCCGAAATGGAATGCGATTCCTTACAAGTGAAGAATACAATGGTTCTGAACACTGATGACGACCAGAGCCTAAGCAAAAGCAAACATCAGGCAGAATGGGACTAAATAAAGAGAATTGTCTTCCAAGAAACAATCAGAGTCTGGTGACTCTAGAGAGATTTCTGCTCTCCAGAATAATTTGTGATCTGGATGCACCCTCCAACCTTTTTCCTAGAGTTTCACAACTCCACCAACAGGAGTTCTATACACTTCGACCAAGAGAAAAATTAGCAGTCAAATAATAAGACAAGACTCACAAATTGAACAGATACCGTTATTTAGACGCTTTGGTTGAAAGCAAATAGTAGATCAATGTCTCGGAAGAAAAAACTACCTAATGGGTGCTGGCATTTATTTAGGTGACTCTCATTATTTTCATATATTCCTAGAAGTTTCTCGAAAATCCACTACATGACTTTTCGGCCGCTTTATTCATTGACCGTATCTTTGAAGAAAATTTTCCACACACGCAACATAAATAGCTACAGGTATTCCATCAAGAAAACCGCAGCATGTATTCCACTATGTCACCCAATTTGAACAAATTTCGGAGAAGTGCTCCCGATTTAATTTTCCCCTTCACGCTCTCACTTGGATAAAAAAGGGAGAGGAGTAAAGGCGAAAATTTGTATGGCATTCCTTAACGCTCGTGCTTGATGGTAGATGTTCTTTTAACTGTTTCCATTTGTGTAGTCCTTTAGTGCGAAGAACGTTTCTAAAGATTCTCTCCAAATGCTATCAAACGATTAGATTCCTTTTTAATGTTGTTTATTTGGATTCATTTTCCCCTTGCTGTTGAAGATCAGAGTTCCTCTTTTTGGTGTAATGAAGTCATTCATAGATGGTAATGGTTTTCATAATTTGAAATACGTTGGCGACATTCTTTTGTCCAGAACTACAAAGCTCTTTCTTTTCCAAATATAGTGCTCCTATCCCAATCATAAGACGTTTGTCAGTCGCTTCCAGGGATATAGTTTTGAAATATCAGGTAGCTATACTATAAATAATTGACATTTTAAATAATCAATACTGAATACTAGCGCGCAGAACGATGGCCTAATGGTTAGGGCTCTGTTCTTTCGTACCGGAGTTTGTGGGTTTGAATCCATTGTGGAATGGTTGACTACATATTCAACTGCGGCATTTGCTAATCAACTTTAAGCAGTAGATCCCGGACTCCTTATTCCTCCTGTTGCAAAAAGTAGACAGGAGCTCTCCAAACCTGAATGCTAAGACTTGGCAAATTTTTGCACTCATTGTATTTCTAGTTGTATTCATTGTACATAGAGTAATAAAAAGTATAGTTTTAATCTAATAATACTTTAAGTTTCACATTCCTTTAATTTTTAAACATTTCAAAAAGTTTTGCAAATTTTTGAAACTGTTTCTTAAATTGATACTTTTTGGTTCTTTATGAAAAAAGTTATTTTTATTTGTGTAGTAATTTGTGTTCAACATGATTACTTAATGCTGAACTAGCCATGATGTCAAGTGGATGTTGTGGATGTTTATTTACTGGAAATCCTGTTAGGAATATTTAGTCTCATCTATTCTGGACTTCATTTTTGGACAGGTGACGAATTAATTAAGTTTAGGAAAGCATAATGTTAAAAACATACGTAGTTTAAGGTTAGTTTGGAATTAAATTATTATTTATTACGAAAAGTCAACACTTTATTATTACGGTAAATAAAATTATTCCTAAAAGGTAAAATTCTAAAAGATCTTCTTAGATCTTAATTTGATTATTTTCTTTGAAAAGTTGACGTTGGAGTAAGTAATGTTTCATTATTATTAAATCTCGCTGAGATAACTTATATGGGTTCTAAAAAATAAAAGCACAAATGCTTTATTCTCTATTCGTTTAAATATCTCCGATAAAGTCAAGAGATGATGGGAAAGGAAATTAAAACAGGAAAAGTGGAAGAATATGCTAAATATTTTCAGCTTTGATCCTGAAATGCATTTCCGACGAGCCCGTTGAGATTTTCTAGACTCCTAAGCACCAAAGAGGTGAAGTAAAGTAGAGACGAAAAGATCTTTTCTATAAACACCAAAACTCACTTCACCAGAAGATTTCTGGAAACGCATGAATAGAATTGAGAATGAAAAGAATATTAAATAAGTCTTCGCATTTTTTTGTCCTTTGACGTCCACGGAAATTCGTGAGTTCGAAATTTCTCTCAAATCTGTTTCCAAAGTGACAAAATGGTCGGAAAGAAATATCATAAATCATGTGCACTTTTCTTGGTTAAAAAACAGCAAAAAAAGATGACAACCCCTGTTCTAGATATCTAAATGTTTCAGTTAGGGCTGATAATAGTTTTACATGACAAATGATGAATGAGTTTTGTTATCGGGCGGAATCATGAATTGCAAAGAAAGATGGGATTGTTGAAGTAGCAAAGAATCACGTCTCCGGAAGTTCATTTGAAGTAAAACCCAAGGAAAAGGCTTTGTAAATTTATGCGTAATATGTTATTAAAATCGGAGATTTTTCTCTCACTGTTTTTTTAACTAAATATATCTTACACGGCACGAGAAAATGAATTAAAGGAGTTATTGTGCTCGTTTTAACACTAAATCTACCAAGAGGAGTTAAATGACCCGATTTTCCGTTATTTTTGCCCTTATAAAAAATGCCGGGTAGTTTTAGTGTTAAAAAAATAATACTAAACCATCGATTGGCCTGTAAGATAAAAGTTAATTTTTTATCATTACTTGTGTCAAAATCACTAAATTACTAAATTAGACATTTATGGAATTTTAACTAATTCCAAGAAACATTTATCCCAAGCTGATCAGTGGTAACTTAAGCTTGTATTTTAGTATTTTTGTTAATATTTTTTCTACCTGTTAAAGTAACCGCATTATCAGCCCATCTTCATGATTTGTAAAAGGGAAATTGGACTATCTAAAGTACCGCAATTAAATAATACATGGACATTTTGGAGTTACTCTTAAGATAGGTAAAAGTTGTATTGGTTAAAGGGAAGGGTTGCAGTCTTATGATTCCGTACATTCTTCTAACTGTTAGTCTCAGTTAGAGATTAATTAGAAAGTAAATTAGGCATGGTATCTGTTACATAAATTCTGAATACTACACACTGTTTCATTGGCCACTGTTACCCCAAACCAACGACGACTAGGAAGCTGGCCGAACTATGGCCGATTGGTTAGGGTTCTGGCCTTCGGTACTAGAGTTCGTGGGTTCGAATCCAACAGTGGCATGGATGTTCGCAGCCGTTCGGAATCGAACGGCTGTAGGTCCCGGTCTCTTTAACTCTCGTGTTGCAAAAAGTAGACCAAAAGTAGTAGCACTCCTAACCAAACCAAACCAAACCAGGAAGCTGGAAATCTGCATCGAGATTATTGTTACACCCTAGGTTTTTTGTAAGAGAGAATGTAACAAATTTCAAATTCATAAATAATTAAACTGACATGGAAAGGAGAAACAGTTCACTTCTAGAAATCTCCTCTTTATCAACAAATAACGTCGGACATCGTCTTATTTACGTATTGAACTGGAAATTGTTTATCTATCTATGTAGATAAAACTAAAATACGTTTAATATTTAACGACGGGTCGTTTGATATCTCACAACAATTTGGCTTCAGACTGGCTCGTGAATATCAACAATGGATCCCACGAACTTCTGTAATAAAAAGGTTTGGTTTGCAGTGCTACGGCCAACTTCTTCACTACCCGAGGGGTAATACTAGACTCAGCTTACTGCTTAACGTCGATTCCTAACAGCTACATACATCCCTGAGAGCAGGGATTCGAACCTTCAAACTCCGAAGAGCAACGTTCTACCCATTCGGCCATCGTTTGGCCCTGTACCGAAATTAGGGAACGTGTCATTATTTGATCTAACAGATGAAGAATTTTTTTAACTCACAGAAGTATTCTGTTCAAATACATTTTCTGATATTTCTAGTACTTGAATCGGGTAATCTAATGACTGAACTATCTTGAATCGGATTTTCTGCAGTAATTCTTAAATCACCTGAAATTCAATATAAATTAAAACAACATTTAATTTAGAGCACAACCTTCGAGGACAAAAGTTTAGGTACTTTCACCAAAATATTGTGCGGGATTTAAACTAAGGAGAACTTTGGATACAATGCTAACAAAATGATGCTGAAAAAACGTTGCATGAGGAAAACGAAAATTACAGCTGAATGCATTCTGATTAGTGTTTGTGGGAAACAGCATTTACCTAAAATCGAGACTTTGATACATAAATAAAACAAAAATATTCTTTAAATCTCCAGATTCTTAAGCTGAGAAGAATTTTTAAATACCGCATTTGCATACATTTCCATGTCTTTCACCGGAGATTCATGGTTGATATGGAGATCCATGCTAACATGTTATACCTCAGAGTCTCGAATATTCATTACACAGTTTATGAAACCTTAAAGTTTCGTTTAAAGTTTAATAAGAATAATAAGACGCGTGTGTGTTGTACCTTCACAACATAAAATATTATCTGTAATTACCAAGTACAGAGGGTAAATTATGGGATAAAAATAATTATAGCATTATAGAGTTCTTCTCTGTATCTGAGTAGCTATTGTGTTCCCCTATATGCTTTTATAGAGTTATATGTATAAAATTAGAGGAATATAAAGTAAAAAATAAATGGTCTTTTAATAGATGAGTAATGTAATGATCAACTTCTGACGAGAGAACATTTATACTGTCTCATTTTTCCCTGTTTCCTTGAATGTTAACTACTTCTTTAAAGTTTCCAAACACAAGTACATTTTATTCACTATACGATTACCACTCAGGATTGACATGTTAAGTTAAAGCACATATTAGATTAGAGAAAAAGAAATCCATTATTTGTGCCTGAAATTATTGACTTTATTTAACATGTTTCGGATTTCCGATTTGGGTCAAATATGCACCATTTTGTTGTATAATTTCTTGCCATTTTACAGGTAGCTTCATAATGCCTATCTCATAGAAGTCTTGGTCCTTATTGGCGAAAAACTCTAGTAATCGATTTTCCAATCTTCTCTTGATCCCAATTTTTTATCACTCAGGAAGTTTTGCAATGCGAGAAAAAGGTAGTAATCGCTTGGTGCCAGGTCCGCACTATATTGTGGATGTATTAAAACTTCCTGAGCTTCTGGAGAGTCACTACAGACGTGTGTGGCCTGGCGTTGTCCTGATGAAACACAACACCTCTTCTGTTGCCCAATTTTGGCCGTTTCTGGTCAATCGGTAGCTTCAAACGGTCCAATTGTTGACAGTAGTGATCTGCATTTATTGTTTGGCCATACGGAAGCAACTCATAATAACTGATTCCCTTCCAGTCCCGCCAAATGCACAATGCACAGTAGAACCTTCCTGGCCGTTAGTCCTGGTTTGGCCACCGATGAGCTGCTTCACCACGCTTTGACCACTATAGCTTTCCCACAATATTGTCGCATTTGACCCATTTTTCATCTCCAGTCACCATCCGTTTCAGAAATGGGTCGATTTCATTCCGTTTGGCCAACGCTTTGCAGACGGAAATTCGATCCATCATGTTTTTTGGTGTTAATTGGTGTGGCACCCAAACATCGAGCTTCTTTTTTAATCCAACTTTGCGCAAATGGTTTAAAAGTGTCTTATGGTTGATCTTTAGCTCCTGTTTGATACTACGACTAATAACATGCTGGTCAACTTCGATTATTTCTTTGATTTTATCGACATTTTCGACGACGGGCCTGCCTGTGCGAGGTGCATCTTTAACATCAAAAATGCTTGAATGGAATCGACGAAACCAAAATTGCACGTAATTAGCTGTTACAGTATCGGCACTATAAACACCATTCACAATTTCAGCCGCCTGGCTTGCATTTTCGCCTTTATCAAACAAAAACTGTAAAATGTACCGAATTTTCCCTTTGTTGTCTTTCATTTTTAACACCCTGTAACTGAAAACTGAATGGACCAAACAAAAAACAGTAAAAAAATATTTTTAGTGTGAAATGTCACCTTGATAACGAGCATAAATTTAAAATTGTTTGATCGATTCTTTACGAGATATCGATCACTACAACCATCTACCGCAAAAAATAATGGATTTCTTTTTCCCCAACCTAATATTATACTCGTTTAATTCATTCAGAACATTTTCCAGGTTTAAAAAGAAAAAAATAGCCTAAATCATCAAAAGATTTTTTTAAGTTAGGTATAAAAAGCCATGGCTTGATTCAGGAAACTTTAAAATCTTAATTTATGTATAAAAGTTGGGCATAAACTGATCATCTCTGTAAATAAAATGATAAAAAATTTAAATGTGTGATTGTCCACGCGTTTCACAAATTCTATGGAAAGCAATGATATACAGTTTTGATTAATTTCTGCTCAAAAGTTCTGCGATCATTGAGTGATAGTAAAATCCTGATCAACGTGTTACCTTAAAACTTAGTAATTTTTCTCCTCAGCTAAACACTTCTTCTTCAGTACAGTTACAAGTCATCCAAGCATTTTTTTCAGCATTTTATTGTCTTCTACTTATGAAAGCAGCTCTTTTGACTGTGACGCAAACAGTTATATTTTCTATTTTCCGAGGAAGTTTCTGCAGAGAAAGTTCAGTATGTATATAAGAAAATTCATTCTGAATAATGGTTAAAGATTCTTCCTCTCTCTTTGCGGGAAACTGTCTTCGGAAAATCAACAAATAAGAAAGCAATAGCTATTTTAAATTATGTCAGATTAACACTTTGAATAAAAAAAATGGAATTTGGAGTGTACGAAAAATAAAAGTTAATTATGTGTCAATATGAAATAAAAGTTATCAGTGTGCTACAGTTAATTCTAAAAATGGGTTCCTTCAAGTGGACCATCCGCAAAATCCTGAATGGGTTGTTTTCCCCTCCCTTTAGTATAACTTATACAAATTGCAACATTCTAAATCATAATATCCAATTATAACAATCTTATAATTTTTTCAGACTTTATTATGTTACTGTGGATCTATTAAACTGTTTTTTATCTATTTTCCAAACCTTGTATTTTAATTTTCTGAGAAGTCTCATATACAGGATGAGTTTAACACCAAAGAGTCATAAGTGTTAATTTTGTTTTTTCAATTAAGAAGAAAACAAGATAATAAACCTATCTATTTCAGAAAATTTTGTTATAACTTTTCCTTCATTTTTATAAAGAATAAGATACTTAACAGATACTTAAGATACTTAATACTTAAGAAGACCCGTCTAAAGAGAGAATGCCAATAGCTGGCCTTCCATAATAGCTCTCTGTTCTAATATATCTTTACCTCTCTTCGAACTTTCTTTCCGAACTCCGATCGGGTATCCAGACAATCTCTCACTCACGTTCATTCGTCCTCGAATATTACGTTGCGCTGTCCATTCTACATTTAGGTAGTAGCTCCTATTATTTCACAGGCGCCTGGAGCCTTGTATTTCACTCGGGCTGTGATTGGCTGGTAAGTACATTGGCAGCAATTTCTAAAATTGGCGAAATATCTTGGCGACGCTTTCCGTGAATTTGTATATTATTTCAACAATCCGAAAGAGGCAGGATCGTACATAGAATTGTTTTTCAAAGGGAGGGGAGAGGGAGAGTACATATTTAATTAAAGGCTTGCTGATATTTAATTAAAGTTAAGTTACAAATGAAAGATCATTCATTAAATTATTTTAACGCAAGATTTTTCTGTTAATATATATATATACATATATTACATATATGAATGTATACAAAATATGCTAGCTACCAATTAAGGGGTATTTACAACCAATTAAGGGGTAGATATAATTGGTAACTACCTAAATATTCTGAAAATCCCAGATTTACAAAAAAAAGAAAAGATTCATAAAGTTACATAAATTTTGAAAAAAAACATGCATATATTATATCTGTATAATACATACATATATATGTATATCTATAATAATTCATACATAGTACTTTAATATATTAGATAAAAAATATTAAATAAATATTTACATGTAGAAAAATTTAGATACAATTTTTAAAACAATAAAATGTACCAAGTTTGGTGGAAATTGTTAATTTTTGTCAAATTCTAAATTTTTTTCAAATTATGAGAACTTTCTAAATGTTCTCGTAATTCCGGTAAATTTCGAAACTTCAAATTACAGTCATCCTCTTTACAGTCTATATTACTTTCAGGTCCTTCATTTTGACCATTTCTTTCAGTTTCATTTTTATGCATGCGAATATTCAGGCTTTGTTAAATATTTTTTCTGATAAAATATAGAGCTGCAATATTTACAATTAAAACTTTCAATCTCCATTCTTTGTACGTTCAAAATTCTTCTAAATAAAGGAATAAATAATGGAGAAATAAAGAGAAATGAATAGATAAGAGGCCAATCTGAATCAATGGATAAGAAGCCAATCGTGTCAAGGATTGCCAAGATATTTTGCCAATTTTAGAAATTGCTTCTGTAATGAAGATTTTTCATGTCCCTTCAATAACAAATTCCCTTGTGGGGTATATATATATATATATATATATATATATATATATATATATATATATATATATATATTGCTACGCCGCTGCTCGGCGTTACTGAGCCGATCCCTTTTACTTTAAATATTATTTTTACTCATTTAATTCTTAATAATATATTTTAATTTAATTGACCTTAAATCCATAAGATTACCCAGGTTCAACCCTATCGGCTCAGGTTAATTAATTTCATTAAGACATCAAAAGGAATTTAGATTAAAAAAAAGAATTTATTAATTATTTACATATATACAAAAAAACAATATCTCGTCATTGGTCACTACTTCATGAAATAGTAAAAATAGAACTTACCCCACTGCAGAGGAAAACCCATCTTGAGTGCATCAAAAATAATCTGTTACTAACACGATGCATAAAATACCGCAGAATATTTTCTGCGAGAATTAAAAGGCTATTTCCATCCTATCTAATCTAATCTAAAAATCCTCATCTCCTCTTTTCCCTCCTCTTTTCCCCGTATATATCCTCTAATCTTTTTTTCTTAGCCCCTCCTTTTTTCCGTCCCATTTGGGAAAATAGCCACTCTTGAAAATTCAGGTGGTCAGTTCTCAAATTCTGATTTTTCATTGGATTAGTACCCCACGCTCGTATTTATTTATTTATTTGCATTTTTTTATTTTTATATTTTTTTCTAAACTCCCTTCTCGAAACATGCCCATCTTGAACTTGCCCTTTTTATCTTTTTCCCCCTTTTCTCTCCTTCTCGATATCTTTGTATCCTGACCATTTTATGCATTGAAGGGGTAGAGGGAGTTATTCGCAGACGCGGCTTCTTTTATGATTTTCCGAAAATACTTTCTCATTCTTAAATCTATAAGTGCGGTATCTTTGTACCTATTACACCTGGCTTAAATTCCGTTCTGTTCAAATTGTGTTTTTCAAGAGCTCGCGGTTTTGCGTAAGTTTTACGAGCCGGTCTTCTTTTGAAGTGTTGACCACAATTTTATATTATTCGGACCTCAGACTGTCCTTTCTTTAATTTCATAATACCTAGCTACTAACTTCTATTTCTAAGAATGTGCGAGGCATAAGCGTTTCTTATAATACTTTTTCTTATTCTCTACCAGGTGTGGGGGATTTACACATATGCCGCATTTTCCTTCTTTTTGAATAAAGCCTTAAATTTCTACACGGGGTTTGTGAATAACATTGTAGAAAGTCATTGTAAAATTTAGCTTTATACCTTACAGGTGTGGCGTGACTACACGATAAGGCGCGTACCACATATTTGCGAAGAAAACCCTAAAATATGAAAGGGGTTTTCCAGCAATATATATATATATATATATATATATATATATATATTAACCTACATTTTGAGCTTTTTTTTTTAGCATATGGCATCCTGCAGGTGCAGCTCTTGCTGTTTTCTCACGGGTGCAGCCTGTCTTTTCAAACAGAGACGCCAACGATCTGAGATTAAGTTTCGGACCGATTCTGAGATTAAGTTCTGGCCACCTGCATCCACAGCCCTTAAACATTTCGACCATATTTGCTCACATCGGCTCATATTCTGACAGTTCTGTAGCCATCAGTTTCAGTTTGAGATAAACAGCCGCGCCTTTGAAAGGTACCGAGTTTTGGTGTGTTGCCAAGCTCCGCTCTGCATCATTTTTGGCGAATGTTCAACACCGGAGTTGCGCCTCACTACGATTGGGTTTTTGTTCTCCTTGCGCCTTGTCTCGACGTTTCATTGATCAGAGCCGTCGCTCTCCCTGAGAGCGCGGTGTTTTCTTGGCACCTGGCAGCCCTCTTATTGGCTGTGTTTCGGCGCTTTTGGCGTGAGCGCAGCCTAGAAGTTTTGATAATTTTGCGAGACAGAAAGAGATTTTTTTAAGACCTTTGCGGACATTTTTGGTTTGTCCACCTTTTTCGTTGGAGCCCACCTTTTGGTCCCGATACTGCGACGTACCTGTAGTTATTTTTTCCATCTGCACATTAATCACCGTAATATTTTTTTTTAAATAACGCAACAAAATAAATCTCCAATAACCACTATAAGATCAGGGCAGAAGTGGACTATAATTGCAATTTGGTGTAATAAAAATAAATGCCTGGAACTCAAGTCAGAGTCTGTTTTGTCTGCCTTTACTCATCTTGATTTAACACTTTACTATTGGTTCTGACATTCTACGTACTGCTCCCTTCCTATGGTCCAACCCTTCAGTATAGCTGCCAATGTACTTTACAATGAACTTTACCCGAGTGGGATATCAGGTTCCAGGCGCCTGTATTATTTCTGCCTTGGAATGCATTTCCACCTTCCTAGGGGACACCAGTACCACTTTCTTCGAACACATCTGCAAGAAATATGAATACTCCTAAACACACCAAAGTATCTCGGTGTGTCCATCGCACACAACGTGGAACAAGACATTTTGTCTGGGGTCGTTTTTGCATAGATATTTCGTTTGCTTCCGGTAAAATCATTGAGGGAGAGTAATAATTTCCTAACCCACCCTTTGTTGGTCGAATTCTTTTATCCACTTAATCTTTATAGCCATAGTGTTGGCAACTGATTGCCAGATTAAAAAAAAACTTTTAATTTTTTCAGAAACTTTAAATTTTTTCATTGCATTTTTTACTTTAATATTATTCGATTTGTTATACCTCAGTTATACTTTAGAACAATGGTTCCGAACTGTTCAGTGAAATCTTATGGTACCAGGGAAATTCGGGGTAAGAATATAATTCATCTCCTACACCACCAAAATGCATGTATATATTATCTAACTTTTATTTTTTCTAACGTATTCATTACCTTATTTTATAATATATGTCCTTAAAACTGTAATTAAAATTTTTGTTCCAAACATAGAAAATTATCTCAAATTCACAAGCACAATCTGGATCATTTAGAACAAACTAGCATATAGCCCGTCAAATGACGTAATCAGTAAAATTTTTAATTTTCCAGAATTGTAAAGTATCCTATGAGGCAGGTAAAAAAATGGTTTGGATTTTGCTATCCCTAACACATCAAGAATCCAATATGGATGCCTCTGTCCATTCCAGGTACAACCACTTCATAAATTCGAGAACAAACAGACAGATAACTTAGGCTATTATTATATAGGGGATTAGCCTGAAAAATAGTGCTTCTAGCCGGAAAAATAATGTAATAAGCGAAATTATCTTACAAATTTTAATAGGTTCTGTTTATAATAAATGAACAGAGTAAATTTGAAAAGTAAATAAAAAGTTATAATTAAAATACTATAATAAAAATTCTGATAGATTATTCCATATATGTAATCCCATTAGTGTTAGAGTTGAGAATATTTCTTATCCTTTTAACAATAAAAAGGAAACCTATAATTTATTTAGCATAAAAATATAATATATATGTAAATATGCTTTATGATATTTTGTTCAATGTAATCACACACGAAAGTATCTGCATTTTCCCCTTTTGAGATCAAAAATATGATATATTAAATATTCTTCATACATATACAAGTAATTTTCACTCCAATTTTGTTGATATTTTATAAATATAAAGTTTGTTATTTCAAATAAACTTTTCTAAAAACGTACTTTTTAACATTTTAAGGAATGAGTATTTATCAACAACTTTTCATATACACTGTAAAATATTTAAAATAAAACATTTTATGAAAGGAAATATACTTTTAATAGAAAATATAAATTTATTATTCAGAAAAAGTTAACTAAATTTAGAATTACAAATATGTCTATCTCTAAAACTGAGATAAATTTTTAACTCAAAAGATATATTAAATAAAATTTCAAAAGTTCAAATATTTTTTATAAATGAAATTATGTTAAAATAAAAACACATTAAAGAAAGATATAAACATCAAATAAGAACGGAATCAGCTTTACTTCTATAAAATGTATTTATTTGTTTTATATATTTTTCAATAAAGAGCTAGGAGAACTTTATATTCCTAGCTTAAAACATAGAAATATAAACCATTCTAGATATACCAAGATAAAATAAAGCATAAAAATTTATTAAAAGTGTATTTCAAAAAATTCCTTTGTTTAAAATATGTTTATTACTCAAAATTCAAAAATATAATTATTATCTGGGTAATTTAGTGATAAACATCGTAGTTTAGTGAGTCACTTAATAAAGCCGTACCACACGAAATAAAGATACGTAATGACAACAGTTTCAAGCGACTAACTATTTTCACTTCTCTACAATACGAAACGATTGTCAGTGTGTATTCTTGTGTGATATGGGCTTGACAATGTTAAGTAATTGTGCTTTAAACGATTGGGAGATATCAGCTGTGATTACAATCAAATAATTAAGGCTTTGGCTTTCAGGATCAAAGTCCACAGTTTTAAACCTTACTTACTTTCTTTTAGACATCAATAAGCAGTACCTTCAGGTCTAATGTACCCTTAGTTTGCAAGTTTTTACCATAGAGTTTCCCAAAGAACAAGGCGGCTGACCTTTAAGTTCAAGTATTAAGTTCAGTATTCATTAAGTTGGAAACACTTATGACTCTTCCTAAGAGTGGTGTAATTTAGGCTCCCGCTCTCCTAGTTCTTAATTCTCCGAACCATCAAAGTGAGGGCATCCCTCTTCATAAATTCTTGGTACAATGTAGTCAAGCAAGAGAAAACTTGAGGTTGAGATGAGAAATGCTGCCATTTAATGAGTGTCCTGAACCCAAAACCCTTCTTCTTTCCACTTGTTATTCTTCTCGGAGTTCACCCAAGAAAGAGAAATCCGTTATTAAGGGAATTGAAGAAACGAAGGGTACCCTACTCTGTTAAACAGCCGTTAATGGTCTTAGTGTTTTAAAGTTGGCAATAGCTTTAAATTGTGTTAAATCTCAATGGATATAGCAGTCCACAATAAGCTGTGATGTTACTCAACCAACTTTCATCTATCACAATGAACTCGTTCAAAGAGGTAAAGAAGAATTTATCAGTGACTCGGAAGACGCTGGCGACATTATTTCTGAACAAAACATGAATATCTCTGCTTGCGAGGAGTTTCCATGACTTGATAAATGCCCTAAAATTCGGAGAGAGGATATGTGAATGGTATCCTCTACTCTACTCAGAATGCAAAACTTGGATGCAAAAAAAAGTAGTAAAAACAGTGACATCCATGTTCCAATAGCTGTACGTTAATATGGTATATATGAATTCTAAGTGAAAAGAAATTATTGGTATTTAACACATTAAAAACAAATATATATGTATATTTTTAAGTGACAACTATCTTCCAGTTATCTGAGTTGGGTATGGACTAGATTGAGCTGAATATTTGAACATTTTCTGGGAGTGTAGAACGTGCACCCACTCTATCTGATGCATTGAGCAACTATAGCATTATTCTTCCCTCCCTCCTTCTCCTAAACAACATATTTCTATTATAGATCCAAACCAGCACAGTTCGTGTGAAAAACCAAAATGTCGCATAGTGAGTTATAGAACTACACCCCTCTTTGGCATCGGATGGATGATCAAAGAGTTCTATTATTGTCAGCTTCTTGCGTTTTCACCCACAACAAAAATCATACTCCATCAAGAATTGGCAAAAAATAATACACCGTCAGAAATAAAATGATTTATTGTACCTCATATGATTGATCAGGGGCACTATAGGATGTGAATCCAATAACAAAGGCATTAACGTTTGTTTAAATGGATAGAACATACTGCTTAAAGCCGATTTCAAGTGACTGCTGAACATACATACAAAAATAGGATTTGAACCTTTTAGTTCAATCAAAATCTAGAATAATTTTCAAGTTTATTAAAGAAAGAGCAAACACTATATCAATTTAAATGACAGACACCAAAATATTCTTCGTAGCATGAGATAATTTAGTTGTGTGAGTACAAAGCTAAAATATCTAAACGTCGGGTTCGGACGCTGTTAGTCCCTCGAAGTATTTATCTGTATACCCGGAGAACAAGCAGGATAATTATGTGCATTATGTGGATATGTATTTCTTCTTACTAGGAGTTCAGTAGGTAGTATACAAGTATGAAGTCAGTAACGAAAATCGCTTGGCATCTTGATCGCCTTACACGTACTAATGTTGTTGACATGTTGCGAATTACCAATTCAAGATCTGCTTCAGAGACTTAGAGAAAAACAATCCGAAAGATAGATTTTTTGCCTTTCAGGTTTTCTCGGGAAATGTTAGGTTTTACCTGAGACCAAAAACACATCTACCAAAAATATTGTCACACTAACTACTGGGCTTGTCAACACAGACTACTGGGAGTAGGAGTCAATCACCTGCTTGTGTGTGCATCGACACAGCTATTGTATCGGTAAATATTGTAAATCTTTAGTTAAATTGAGTTACAATCTCCACATGTGTTTAGAATAATCTACAGTAGGCCTCTGCTATCCAGAAAGGATCAATGCATATATATCATAGTGTTAAAGTCCAATCAGGACATTCGATGACTCTGGAACAACGGATTAAATGTTAAACTTCTCCAACACAGTGGGAAGAAGAATGTATTATTAATGAAGAAAGTGATAATTTTAATTTCACAAATTAAAATAAAATAATGAAGATTTTAGAAAGGTAATTAGTTGGCACAGGAAATATTTATGTAGTTGTTCATTCTGATGCCACTTGGATAAATCAAGCACGAATGAGCCATGTGCTACTCGTATTAAGGGAATGGGGGTGCGACTTTCATTTTGATGAGCACCATTAAAGTGAAAGAATGACTTTGCTCAAGTGGGTCCTAGTAATTTTGAAGCAGGAACCAAACAGAAGACCCATAGACTTGGCATGTAACCCCCATAGGTATTGATTGATGACATTGTGACCACGAACCTATTTTACGTGCCTCAGTCACCTTTAACGAGCACGGCGAATCTTAGGTCGGCTCGGGACCCGAAACCGCAATTTCTCAGTTACGAGATCGTTGCCTTTGGAATTAGACGGAGTTTTCCGACAACATTTAAAACTCTAGTGATATAGAAAGCAATGTCTGTGCAATCACACGAACAACTTATACCACTGTAAGAATATAATGAGACCCTTATAGTTTGTATGATACATTTCATAGAATCAACTCTAATAACCTTCCGGGTTGATTTGATACATTTCATTTTGTAACTTCCTATTTGTCTATCCAGTTTTCAAGTTTCCTGTTTCAAATAGAGTAAAAGTAAATATTTTCTCTCCTTAACTACAGATTTAAACGAGTAATAGACCCTACAAGTAAAACAATAATAAAAAGTTACTGGGAACGATTAAAAGTTGCCTTGAAAGACAATTAAAGACGTTTTTATATTGTCTAGACAAAATATTTTACCAAAAAATTAAATAAAAAGAACCACTGAGAAAAAAATTTAATAGGAAATGTCAACTACTTCTGTTATTTTACAAAACATTACTCAAGTACTTGTAAAGAAGTCAAGTCTTTACCTTTATGCAATCTATAAAAAGTAATTTAACAAATTCTTCCAAGGCGTATTTGCAGAGAAGTAGCTGAACTATAAATATTCCTCATTGTTTGCTTTCTAAGGAGATAAAATTTCGTTCATATCACTGATACATACATAAATGACAGTTTCCTCTGGCTGTAGTATAAATTATTAAAGCCTCCAGCTCATTCTTAACTTTCATGAATGCCATGTAGTTTAAAAGAACATGCTTTTGAAAGTTTTACAGAATTTTACTGAAATGCTGAATAATCCTCTTTGTTTTGATACTCAAAGTCACTCTACAAGTAATTTTGATCGCATAATACTGAAAGTTATTGTCATCTATTTATTTTAGCAGTCTGTCGTGTCAAACAAAAGTCTCAAATTAATACCCTTGGGTAGAGTGTTTCTGCTATCACTTGACAAAATATTTAGAATTCTAGACTTTATAAATAATAGGTAGTATCATATAATAGAAATAACGTCACCATTTTAATGAAAATGGTTTTAAATTAAAATTTCAGAATGTGGCACGAAACTGAAGTATTTCATTGTAAACTGTATCTTCCTTACGAAAAAAAAAAAGAAAAAACACCAGACATGTGTAGCAATGGTATAGAATGTTTCCATTGTCAAAACAAAACTAAAAAAAATAAATATTTAGAAGAAATGTATGATTTGCTTTCTTTTCTCAAATTCGAATGGTCAGAATGGTAAACTTGCCGACTATAAATTCCTAAATCGTCGTGTTTTTTGTAGTAAAATCAAGAACTCGATACTTTAAGCCATTCAGAAACTAAAATAAATTACAGAGAAGCTTTAATACACACACACAAGACACATACATCACATCGAACGTTTATATTTTTTTTTCAATACAGATTGCAATTTCACTCAGTGGCTATCGACAAATGGTGTAGTAAATGAGTAATGATATAAGTTGAGAAGAAAGTTTAAGCATATACACTCATGTCCATAAATTAAAGATAATTCAGAATCACACAGAAATTGAGCTCTAAAATAAAAATTTCACCTGTAGAATTATCACACACATCTTGAAGAAGAAGATGCAAATTGCAGGAAACCACCAGATGGCGCGGATAGTACGTCACAATGACGAGAGTGTATGAAAGGGGTATATAAGGAATGGTAGCAAAGAAGTAAAATTGTTCACAAGCGCTTTAAAAGCCTTTCAGTGCAATAACCGCATAGTTATGGCACAAGGGAAGCATTTGGATGATTTTTACGTGGTAGAATTATCGGACGACTGGAATGTGGACTTACCCAGCTGGAAGTATCCGAGGAACTTGGAATCGCCCAGAGTGTCATCTCCAGGCTTTGGCAACGATTCAAACATGATGGTAATGTGAGTAGATGTTACAGCACAGGTCGCCCCCGAGTTACTAAGCCGAATGATGACCGGTATTTGGCAACTACTGCCAAAAGAAACAGACGGAGCACAGCATCAGACCTGTCTCGTCAGCTCTCTTCAACTACCGGTACGACAGTTTCAAGGCAGACCGTGTACCGACGCTTGGGGAACATTGGTCTATATGCTCGTAGGCCTGTTAGATGTGTTCCCCTTACCGCAACTCACGATTATGCTGGGCTAGAGAGCATGCATTGTGGATACCGCAACAGTGGTCTTGTGTGATGTTTTCCGACGAGTCTAGGTTCAGTTTACATTCTGATTCTCGCCGGACTTTCATATGGAGAGCGCCAGGTACCTGTTACCACAAAGAGAACACCATTGAATGACACCGCTACGGTGATGCAGGATGGCTCGTTTAGGGAGGAATTATTCTTGGTTCCAGAACTGACCTGCATGTTCAGAGTGTAACGATAACAAGCCACATCTATCGGGATGTCATTATGGAACAACATGTACATTTGTTTCGGGGCGCCATGGGTCCTGAATTTCTGTATATGGATGACAACGCCCGACCTCACCGTGCAAACATTGTAGACGAATACCTTCAATCGGAGGATATCACCCGTATGGATTGGCCAGCATACTCACCGGACTTGAATCCAATAGAGCATGTGTGGGACATGCTTGGCCGACGAATTGCAGCCCGTCAACCCCCTCCCAACTGTCTATCGGAACTTCGGAGGGCATTGCTTGATGAGTGGTGTAATTTTCCCCAAGATCAGATTGATAATCTGATACTCAGCATGCGTAGGCGTTGTAACGCTTGTATTGCATCGTCCGGGAGACATACTCCGTACTAACCATGTTATACTGTTTTCTGTAAATAGGTTCTTTTTTTAAATTTGCTCCAGGGAGTAAAAATCGCAATTTTTATTAATTATGTCAAACATATATCTTCTTTTTTTGCTCTTTACCTTTTGTTTAATAAATAGACTTTACAAATAAGTCAAATTTGTTTTGCTTTTGTCTCTTTCATTGCCTGAACTTCATTATCCTTAATTTATGGACATGAGTGTAGTACAGAACATTATGAAGAATATATATATGCTAGAAAATAAATAAAAAAAACCAATTATTAGGTTCTAAAAGGAAAAGGTTAATATGTTGAGTTCGTCTTTTTAATTATTTTATTTTTCACAGTGCAATATATTCCTTTACAAGAAGCATTAATTTTTAGAAAAACAAAGCCAAATGAATTTTTGAACTCGTTATTCTCTAAATTTTTGGCAAAAGTTATCTAAAAGTTAAACGAGAAAATATTTCCACGTGGTAAATTAAAATCAATAAAATGTTATGTTACTAGAAATAAAATTAATTACTTTGCTTAAATAACCGATTAGATAACATTACGAGCAGCAGCTGAACTACATGACTTACTGATGTATGGTCCTCTAACCTTGCCACTGCTAATATATGAAAAAGTGAAATCATATTAATAATATGGTTTTAGTTAATAAAGTAAACTACACACAAAATTCACTAACAAGATTTGGAAATTAAAGCAATCGCCTGTTTAAACACTAAAAAAGTTTTTTAATCTTAGATTTATGGCAAAACAAAGGGAATTAAAAATGTCCAGCAAGCCATTTAATAATACTTGTTTGTTCTGCTACACACACATGGGTAAGTGAGTATTTATGATGAATATCACCAATCAAACCTTCATTAAAAAAGTGAATGAAAATATATATTCCAAACATAGAAAAAAAATAGTTTTTGAGATCTCAAAACTATGGCTTGACAATCGTATTGTAGTATATCTTTCCATGTACTCATAGTGCAACCAAAAGTGACAATAAGTTCAGGGTGTATAACAGAACAAATTAAACATTCTCTAAATACGTAACGCTATTAATTTTAACACGCATTTAATGCCGTAGGAAAACGATGGATAACGACGTACATAGACAAATTACAAGAAAAATTCTGATTTATTAGGCAAAACTAAAAAAAAAAAAATTCCGTGAAATTATTATCTAAGAAATATTATACTTAATCCCAGCAGTAACATAAACAAACTTTTGCTTTAAAAAATAACCACATTTTTCTTCCAGCGAAAATTTCTGGTTTAAACCAACAACATTTGTTACTGATATTAAGGTAACCAAAGAATGCAACTTGCTCATTTTTTTCAATTTTTCTTTGCACAAAGAAAGACAAATAAAAAAAGAGGAAACTAAAAAAAACAATTATTTGAAAAATACTTTAGTTATGACTTCAGGATTAAGCAAAGGTTGCAATAGAATGGGTAAATATTTCATATCAAATAGCTGTAAATTGTAAAAGAAAACTGCTTCTTGAAAATATGTTTTTTAATTTATTATCGTTTTGACTTTCCAGTCCAAAATAAAAAGCACTGATTTTAAAGAATGATGAAGCAGTTAAAACAGAACTTTGCATAACAGATAATGGATGTAAAAAGTAAAGAAAGTTTTATTACAAATGTTCATTCGTCGATACTTTAGACAGGTGACATTACATTCTAAGAGAATGCAATACTAATGAAGAGCCATCTGTCTATAGTTTATACGAATTTACACACAAAAAAAAGTTGTGCAAATTTTACAATAAGTAAAATTAAAAATAATGATGAATTTTAAAAGCAAATCACTGACTTAATATGTTAGGGTTAATAGAGTTAGAATATTAATATTTTTGATTCACTGTTAAACTTTTTTCCATTTACTTGTAAGAACTATTTTGAGCCAAAGTTTATCTATTAGACAAGGTCATTATTTGTTAGAAGAATATATTCAAAGTGTTGAATTGAAACCAAATCACTCACTAACGTGAATCTCAGTTAATTTATCCAAGGATATTTACATTATTATCAAAGAGTAACTTGTTTACCAAAAGAATTTTTTCGACTCAAAAGTACAAGTTACGGTGTCAGTAATAGATTGTACAAACTTAAAACAAGTCGACTATTAAAATTCTGCTGAAAATTTTCAATTATAATTGTGCAGTGTATCTTACAAAAATATCTAATTACTTTTAATTCCCCCGTAAATATTTAAAGTTAATTATTTTGTTTATAATAATGATTAAAAGTTACTTTTTACCAATTAATTTTGAATTAAGTGGGCTTATTTTCTCTGTTAGGTTTATTAATAACTAAACTTCTAATTATGGAATGAATTGTAGAGCATTAAGGAAACGGTGGTCCTCATAATTCTTTAATTATTAACTTAGAGCTATGGAACTCTGTACATGTATGTTTTGAAGTATCCTTTATCTAAACCAATCACATTAAAGATTTTTTTTACTCAAAACTATTTTTTAATTCAGTAATTTTTTAAATATTCGTTAATGTTTTAAATATTATTTAAACTTTAGTTTAATTCTTTTCTCTACCGACATTCTTTAGCAATTCTTGAAAATATGGTTTCTGAATATTTAGATATTATTTTCTAAGCAGATTAAATGGTTAATTCATATGAAATGTTTTTATTTCTCACCGGTAAGTTTTCATAAAAAAATTCTTTCCAAAATAAAATTAAATTTTAATGAACTAAATAAAGTCTAAAATCTATACATAGATTTAATTTTAATGATTATTAGATTAAATTTAATATAAATTTTGATACAAAGCAAAAAAAATCAAATGATTGATAAGAAAAAGAAAAATATATCAACATATCGTGTGCAAATTTCTCTACATTTAAATACTAACTTAAGCCTAATTTTTTAATAAAAATGCAAGAAAATCGTTGTTTACTTTAACTAACATTCTCAAAATATGTGATTGACCAATTAAAAGCTTTTAAAATTTTAATAATTTTTATTAAAACGAATATTTTTTTAGCTCCAAAAAGATATTGATTAGAAGAAATGTTTTATTTTTCTCAGTTTATCCATTAATATCCATTAAATTTTTAAAAATAACAAAAACATTAAATACATTATTTGATATGTAAAAATTATTTCAATGCAGTTCATTTAATTATACTTCAATTTATATGTTCACAACATAACTCTGATAGTATAATTTACAAAAACACTTTATAAAGTCCACATTACTTTAACTTAAAATAAATATATTCTGATCAGTAAAGTAATACTTCTTTACAAAAATTGTTGTGCCGTAACTAAATGGGTATAGTAGATTTTTAAAATTTTGTTTCTCATGGTGATCAATTCTAAAAAAAAGCTAGCACCTCAAAAATGTAGCTCTTAGAAACCTTAATCAGCTTTGTCTGCAAGCTGCTCAGCCTTTAAAGTATTGATTTCCAATCTGACTAATCACTAAGGACATAGTTTAAACTGAATGCCCTATAGAATGCAATTGAATGCGAGCAATTTCTATTGATGATTTCCCTTTTGCACTGAAGCAACCTTCATAATGAGTGTTCATCCATACCTTGATAATCCACTTATTAACTCTAAACCCCTAACCCTGGCATAACCAGAAACAAGGCACATTTAAGAGATTAATGCTAGAATTTGTTTATTTGTTTAAGATGCTAACCATTCTTCACTGAAATTCTATAGGGACATTCTCTCAGGGAGGAATTCAATTCTAAATTTAGGACTTGTACATGGATAGTAGTAATTCTGTATACTAGATGTATTATATATATATATATATATATATATATATATATATATATATATGTGTGTGTGTGTGTGTGTGTGTGTGTGTGTGTGTGTGTGCATGTATGTATATATGTAAATATATGTATATATGTATATGTATATATATAATATACATATATATGTGTGTAAGAGAGAGGCTCATAGCCTGATATGAAAAATAAGAATTATATTTATTTATTATCTATTCCTGGTGTTAAAATTTTATTCGAATATCAGAGCTCTCTATCATTTTTATTATAACGAAAGACTGAATCCAGTGCAGGTCACCAGCCACAAGATTTTACCTGTTTGAAACCTGGAACTTGGTGCGTTTTGCTCTTAAATAGTGTTGTTGATTCCAATATTCTTACATTTCACATAGAGTTCGCACTCTTTTTTTAATTATTGCTTTAATTTCTACCTTTAAATTTCAGATCTGGCATATGTATATATATATATATATATATATATATATATATATATATATGTGTGTGTGTGTGTGTGTGTGTGTGTGTGTGTGTGTGTGTGTGTGTATGTAATATATCAAAATTATTTAACTTTAATATTTCTTCAAAAGCCTCCTCTCTCCAATTTTAATTCATTTAAATATCTTTACCAGCCTCTAAATGGTTTAATCAACGGAGTATTTTCCACTTAACATTCCTTTCTGTCATAAAACTGTAAACTTTCTCTCTATGCAGCAGTTTCCCAGGTGTTGGTGGAACATGTTTTCGCGTTTTGCTGATGTTGCAGTTAATTCGCTTATTACGCTGTTTTTGTTGTGGGAAAATTCTTGTTGTCAGCGCTCTTGGGTGTACTTGTGTCAGAGCAGAGTGAACTCTGTGGCTTTTGATTGTATATTGTCCAGAAGGATAGATGTGCAGTGTTGCCGCTCTGAAATAAAGTTTTAAAATTAGACTACTGAGTTCTCTTAAATATGAAGCCCGACTGCATTCTCATTACTTATAGCTGTTGAGCTTTCTCCCTGTGAAGGAGTGATGATATAAAAAATGGATTACATATATATGTGTATATATATATATATATATGTTTATATATATGTATATGTATATATATATGTATATATATATATATGTATATATATATATGTGTGTATATATATATATATATATATATATATATATATATGTCTATATATATATATATATATATATATATATATATATATATATATATATATATATATATATATTCTCTTCATCCACATGTGATAAAATTTGATCTGCGGATACTTCGAATGATGAAGCTTGACATAAATAAGAAGCTTTAATATAAACATCCGCTGATAGGTGGCGTAATAACTGAAACGGCATTTATTTGGGTATATTGAAAATGTGAAACAGCGTTCCAGTTACACCGCATGATGTTAGCATTATTCTTTGTGTAAAAGGATGGCGGATTCTGCACATTTATTAACTACTGCACTAGCCTACGTTACAAGAAAACTCCTACTTTTAAAATTGTTATTAGAACTACCAGAACTCCGTCGCAGATATAAAACAATTTTGTTGGATGAAGTGAATACGAAGAGGTCTGCCCTACACAAGTTATGATTCAGATATTTCAAACAATTAGGCAACTTGGCATTCTTTCAGGCAGAGGAAGAAAGAGGATTTGGTCTTCTAGGGTCGAAAATAGAGTTACCATTGTAGATGATATCAGCAGTCAATCGGCACATGTTACTGTGAGTGTGCCAATTAATTCTTGTGTATTGGATTTGTCTCTTTCACCAGCACGAAAAATCTTAAGGTACATGTTGCATTTGCATCCTTACAAAATCCAACCCGTACACCAATAATTGTAAGACAAGAACTCAGAGGTTCGCAAAACTCTCGCACTTCAGTTCTTTGCTCAACTGGAGGTTGACACTCCTTTGTTTTGTTTGGAGCACTACAATCTGCTGTTTTGCTACACGAGGGATAGTATGATCGAGGCCTACTACTTAAAGTTGATTCAGAATGGCTATGAACAGCCATGCAAACACTGAGATTAGAACCTCCAAAGAGCAGTGTCTAACCATATGGGCAATTCTTGATAGCTCTCGTTGTGCCATAAAAAACCTCTGTCGAGTAACGAAACCCACATCTACCTCAGTGGCCAAGTTAGCCCTAAGAAATTTCAAAATTGGTCAGCTATTCAGGTACGATCCTTGCAGGTATCCTGGAAAATTACAGTATGGTAGGGTTTTAGGGCTACTTTTTTTAAGCCGATCGTATGTTTTAAGAGAAAGCTGAAAATGGAATTCAGAGGTATTCCGTCACAAGATACTATTACCATAATATGATGACGGATTTTGTAACCCTGCAACAGAAGTGAAGTGATAAGGACATCGTTTTGATGCCGGAAATGTAAATGAAAATAAATAACTGAATACATATTTCTTTACGAATGTCTGTTTTATACTTTTCAGTTTTACTTTGTCAAGCTGATATAGCCCATTAAAATCTTCTTTTCTATTCCGAGTATAGAAAAAAGATTTGGAGGTTAATGGGGCATGCCACGGAATAACTGAGTGTATATATATATATATATATATATATATATATATATATATATATATATATATATATATATATATATATATATATATATATATATATATATATACGCGAGGGAAATGTTTAACATTGATTTGTGTTTATATATATATATATATATATATATATATATATATATATATATATATATATATACAGTAGAACCTACATAAGTTGACCACCTAAGGGACTGTAACTAAGTGGTCAACATACGGAGGTGGTCAACTTAGGGAATTTTTGAAAAATATTTACTATAGTACAATATTAGAAAAAAGTTAGTAAGCTTTTTTACTATTTTTTAAGGAAAAATTTAGAAAAAATTTAGCACTTACTCATTTTTATTTTTACTAAATGTACAAATTTTTACAAAATTTGTAAGAATGATTCAATTTTTGTTTGAGTCCTCTTTTTGTTTATTTGGTAACTGCAAAAAGCAATTTCACAGTTTACAAGTCCATTAAGCATGCTTGAGCATTTTTCTACAGCGAAATCTTTAAGTTGCTCCATCGTGCGCTTTACATCGTCTTCCTACAGAGTTGGGTAGTTTTCAGTTTCATCGTCACTTGAATCATCATCCTCTTCGCCGTCAGTTTCTCTTACCTTAGAGTCCTCGCTGTCCTTAGTCCCAGAGAGTATCTCACTGAAGATTGCCTCTGGGTCTGGTTCAACACATGTTACTAACTCATCGTCCATGGTAACATAATCTTTAAAATTAACTCCATCAAAAACTGGCAAGAGAGATCATCCTCTTGCACCGATGTTGTAGCTGTAACAAATCCAGCTTTCTTGTAGCAATTCTTAATCGTGGCTTGAGTAACTTCATTCCAAGCAGAATTAATTCAATGAACAGCATTCAAAGCATTTAATGATGCAGCTGTTGATGATGCCAACGCACAGGTTTGTGCTTTCATGATCACCCATTCCAGAAGTTGAGCTCTGTAGTGCACTTTGAAGGACTGAATAATGTCTTGATCTAAAGGTTGGGTTTTCGAAGTTGTGTTTGGAGGCAAAACTTTTAGCTTCACATTTGTGAGATTATTCACATTTGGGTGGCTGAGTCAGTTATCCACGGTAAGTAGAATAGACCGCTTCTTTTTCCTCATTTCTGCGTCAATTCCTCTAACCCACACTTCGAATAAAGCACTGGTCATCCAAGCGGATTTATTCGCTCTCCAAAAAACAGGAAAATCTTCAGGTTTTACATTTTTAAATGCACGGGGTTTTGCGGTTTTGCCGATCACCATAGGCTTCAATTTTTCTCCTGTCATACTAACACATAGAAGAACAGTAAAACGCTGTTTTGAAAGTATTTCTCTTTTGCAAGTAACACCCTTCATTACTAGACTTCTATAAGGCATTGCTTTAAAGAAGAGACCGCATTCATCAACATTAAAGATGTCCTCATCTTTAAAACCTTTAGCAAACTCTGGGAATTTTTCAATAAACTTCTCCACCACTTCAACTGAAACCTCATTCGATTCCCCACACAAAACTTTTTGAGAAATCTCGTATCGTAGTTTGAATTTTTCAAGCCAATCTGCTGACGCTTGGAAGTCCTCAATTTCGAATTCTTTTGTAAATTTTTTTACTACTTCCTGAAGCATAGGCCCCGATATTCTTGCATTAATTGATCTCATCTCTGTAAACCAACGAAATGTGGCTTCATTCACAGCGTCAAGACACGTTTTTCTCCTTTTTCTTTGAAGTTCCCCGTTTTCGGAAGAATATCTTTCCAGATATCCTTTCTTGCGCTTTAAAATGTTGCTCACAGTTGTCTTACTCACACCAAATTTTTCTGCTGCCTTTCTTTGGCTGCTGCTTTCCAGAAAATTAAGAAGATCCACTTTCTCCTTTAATTTAAGTTCTCTTAGGGCTTTTCTTTGAGCCATTTTTAATAAAAATTCGCAAATAAACGACTGGTACTGCCACTATGCGATGTTCAGAAAAAAAGAACAGAACGTGTTTCACATGTGAGCGATACACGTTGTTTTCAAGTTCTGCGTAGTTCGTTCAATGCTACACAGCTACACACATACCCCACTCTCCTGACCTTTTTCGACAGATTTCAGAAATTACGGCGAATCCAAGAAATGAAAGCATGCAAAGGGCTAGAATATCATTTCTCTTTAACAAAAGGCTAGGTACTCTCTGGTATTTAACTCCCATAGTACCATACTGGAAGTGAACAATGAATGAAGCACCAAAGAGGGGGGGATCGCGAGTGTTGCTCATATAATCCGATTGACTGATAAAGAAATTCCTGGAAACCAGGTGGAGAACAGCCAGAGGGAAAATTTAATTCAAGAAAACATCAGTGGTCAAGTTACAGAGAGCAAAACCTACCAAAAATTGGTCAACATACAACTTACGGAGGTGCTCAACATAGAGAGGTAAATTGCCATTGAAAATGCATTTTAACCGTTCAAACTAATAAATTTCGGTCAACATAGAGAGGTGGTCAACGTACAGAGGTGGTCAACTTTGGAGGTTTTACTGTATATATATATATATATATATATATATATATATATATATATATATATATATATATATATATATATATATATATATATATATATATATATATATATCAGAGAGAAATCGATATAATAAAGTATACATAAATCCTATGTATGCAAAGAAAAAAATATGACTAAAATACGAAAATCCAAAAAAAAATCTGTATCAATTATGAAGAAGTAAAACTTTTTACATACTTTGCTTTATGCTCTGTTTTCTTCGTTTTTAAAATGAAATACTTATTTGAAACAGTTCTACAGATTAAAGTCGACTGCAACAGAGGATTTTAATTCTTAGCCTTCAAATCCCCCCAAAAAACTTTCTTTAACCATTAATGTTGAAGTAAGAAGAAAACAATGCAGGTTTTAACAGCGAAATGAAAGTCTCCATGGCAACACTTCTTCTGTAAGTGGTATTAATAATACCAGTAACAAAACGTGTTTCTCGTTACTGAGATTGGATAAACATTTGTTGTACTTATGGGAAAATTCTTGTTCCGATATGGGCTAATCCTCCAAACTACCCACAAATGGTCGAAAACATTAAATTTTTAGTTCTTTATATTTGAATCTGTGTGAAAGATGTTCAGTTCTTTCTTAGCAGTTTACGTTATAGTATGTGGATAAATGTTTGGTTTGCCTACAGTAAAGTTTTTTTTTCTATACATGCTAGTCCTCTAAAATAACATCTTTGGTTTAAACGATTAAAATTTAAGTTCATTCTATTTGAATCTGTACCTAAAGGATTCCATTCTACGATAGCAAGAATCTGTCCTCAAATGTCGCAATTGAACTTACTCAAATCTTGAAGTATTGAGTTCAAGTATAATTTTTAGGTAGCTGCTATGCCGGATATTGCCTGGCATATTTAGAATTCAAACAAACTTTTGAAAACCAATTTACATGTACTTACATATAATCTATTCCTTTTCTGCAAAATTTACAGGTTTTAAAACTTAATAATCAAACTTTTTGTAAATTTTCAATGTTCTACATAGTAAAATTTTGATCCAGTTTTTTATCTCTGAATTCATATTATTCAAAAAACTATTCGATTAAAAAATAAAAATAAACAAAATCCTTTAAAAGAATGCATTAAATAAAGTATAATTCTGAAGTGATACAGAGACTATTTAATAACAATATCAATATAATAACAATATCAATATATACTTTATCAATAAAAGATGAATTTTGTTTTACAAGTTTACACCACTGTAACTGCGTGATTTAGCGGTGTGTCAACATCGAAGAACTTTGCTTTGAGAGGTGGACTTCGCTTGTGTGGATACAAAAGATTTGTTTTCCCCGGTACCACGATGTCTACACTGTTGTGCCCTATAGTAGAGGAACAATATACCAGACAACACGGCACCTTCACTGACAGCCAAAAATATGATCACTGGAACGACAAAGGATTCGCCGCTAAGAATTCCAAGGACACTGGGTTTGCGGCCGATGATTGTTTAACCCAGGCCAATCCAGTTGTTCGAAGGTGAGGTCATCGCTAGTTGATCCAATAATGAAATTGTGGGTGAGGCCCCCTCTCCTAGAGCCCCCTCCCTTAGAAAGAGACGAGAGAAGATTTGTTTTTTAGAGAAGTTAGCTAGCAACCAGCTAATTCAGAGGTCGCCTTGACCAGTCTCTCTACCGGAGAGTTTTATTTTTTGCTATAATCCCACCTTGGGTTTTTTTTTCTTTAAGGAGTAGCCCGCATCGGCTAACTCGGAGGTCCATCACCAAGAACCGAGTAGAGAAATAGTCAAAGGATTTCGAAGTTGATACTCCATTTTTAGTGACCACTGTAGAAAATTTTCATCCCTAGCCTACAACTTAACTAGCCTATATAAAAATCCGCTAATCCTAATCACAAAAGCTTGATGAATTAGAATCATATAATTTATGACAGTCAATGAGCAGTATACAAGTTTGCACGTTTCTGACGCACCAGCGCGTCTGTGACAATAGCCTTGATAATCGCTTCCTTAATTATCTCGAGTTATCTCGAGATCATATATTTTGCATTCATCATCCTGGGAAAACTTCGTTAGAATGATCTGTTTTATTTCACGTTTACAAGCATAAATGTGATTACTTTCGTAAAAAATTATTACAAGAAGATTTTTTATACGATTTCAACAGATGGTGTCGTGTAGTCCTCGTTTATATTTGAGTATCAACCTGTGATCAAATGTATAGTCGTGATTTATTTTTAATTGCGTTAAGTATTTTTGTACTAAATTTAACCACAGGTTCTGAGAAACTACAGACATAAAAATGAAAATAAACTAACAGCTAAATTGACAGCAATCGAGACTAGCTTAATATTAAAAAAAAAGTAAATTTATTATAATATATATACATCTATTTACATACAAAACTGATGCTAATTTTCATAAAATAAGCTTTAATAAAATATCTTCTAAATTAGTTCTGACAAAAATTTTTATATACTTAAATTATTTTGTAAATAGATAGAGGGCCTAATCTCAATTTCAAAAATGTATGTAAATTTGGGGTACCTTTGTGTGTCTAAAATGTTGGGCCCGGAACACTTCTGGTTGAAGGGTATCTATGGCTGATCAGGAGAGGAAATCTATATATCATCCGTTGGTCTCGTCAGGGGCTTCCTCCTGAGTCTTTGGGGTGCGGCCGTACTATTTGGTGCAGGAACACTTCCTGTTGGACTTAGCTGGACTCTCCTAGTCTGGACTATCGAGCACCTTCTCCTCTGGACTCACGAACAACTTCCGTCGGACCCGACTGGACTCCCGACTTCCGAACACCTTCCTTTGGGACCTCCGAGCCTCTTCTCTGGGACCTCCGAACCATCATCTCATCTTTTAGATTTTTCATATTTAATTATTTCAACCTTGTTCCCTCCTCCTTTTTGTCGTCCAATCGGGATAGTTGTAAGAATTTCATTGGTCTGCTTCAACCCCGCCTTGAGACCGCCAAACCTTATCCCTTCTAATTGGGCACTGTCCCTTAGGGACTCATAAATACTCCACAAAGGTACATTCTTATTTAATGTCAAGTACGGAGACGGGATTCTAATCTGGGACTGGGATCAGAACTCCGCCCGAGACCATCGTACAAGACAACAATATCCGTTGAATAGAAATTTATTATCCTCCATCTCTTTACAAAGATGTGATGAGGTCAGATTTAGATCCCAAACATTTTATTTCTTGTATGAATGAATCAACTATATAACAGATCTAAATCGCCTCATCACAGATGGAATTGCAACATATTGTACTGTACATTTGGTGGTTCATGAGAAATTAATTAATTAAAGTGGGAACTTGGGGAAAAACTAATTGTAGAAGTGGGTAATATAGAAAGGGGTAAAAGACTAAAGGAGCCTTTTTTGGTGTATCAGAAAACTCGTCATGATGATTGATGATTTTTCTTATACATCAAGACCCAGCAATAGTCCTTTACCACTCAGGCTAACCACAAGGAATTTTCCATGTGTTGTTCCTGCTACTGAGATAAAACTAATTTCAATGAGACAGCCTACCTAATACTCATGTGTTGTTGTTGGTGTTGTGGCCTATCCTCCAGCTGTCTGACGAAGTCAGACAAGATCAATCAGACCACCGAAGTCAAGGAAAAGATGGGGGGACGAATACATGTCCTCGCAGTTCCAAACGGTTCAGGATATGCTCAGAAGAAGCTTGCTGAGCTTGACATTTTAAGCAGATTGCAAAGATATTTCTACCATCGAAAAATGAGAGACTCTTAGTATAACCACTTACCAGTCTGCAAATTGCCATTCGAGAGGCTCTGTCACAACTAAGTGTAAATGAAAAGCCAGGCTCTTTGCCAGATTGCCAGGAATACCTAGGAGGGACCCTCCACTCCTTCGACAGTTCAGGTTTGACAATACTCCTGTAAAAGAGGTAAGAGACCAGAAACCAGTATACCGAATGCCATATATGACTTTGTGTTGCCCCTTGTTTTATCCTTTCGTGGGCCGTGAGAAAATTTTTCTCCACCTACACGATCTTACAAAATACACATGTGGGAAGCTCAAAACCCATTCTAATATATTAGTCTTGTTATTGAAACGACGAGAAGGCTGATTCCCGCTTCGGTTTTGCACTGTCTTCAATTGTTCGATCGATTGAATAAAATTAACAGCTCTGTTTTGAAAGTTTGGAAACGTGGAGTGAGAAATAAAATGGCCCCATAAAGGGTTAAAAAAATTATCATTAATATTTAACTTTCTTCATTCCCACAAGATACTGTAGAACAGCTAATTTATGAAAAAATTATAAAATCTTTCAATCTAATAGAAAATTTTTAAATCTCAAATTTTGTATATTATGTTTTATCTCAGTTCCTTTTACTTAACACTGGGATAAAAATATAACGAATGTTTGCAATTATTTACAAAATTTTCGTAGGAAAAGCGGTAATACTTGTCTGATTACATTACTGTAAAACAATACCTTATTACATCCTATTTACTAAGATATAACATAGCAATTTCGTTCTGTAATAATCCCTAGTTGCACTGTTCAATATCCAAGCTTCATTCCCGATGACACAGTAATATGATACCCATTACCTTAAATTACTCGTAAATAGAATAGCTTAATTTCACAACAAGGATACTGTGTTACACATGTGGGATTTCTACGTAAAAGCTATACTGTTACAAATGCTATCAGTAATAATGCGTGGTTCAATTACGAATCAGAAAATAATGTTTGCAAAACAAATCTTATTCAAAATTACTAGACACATAAGGACCAATATATGAATACTCTATCTTTTATGCTTAAAATGGAACTTATCTTATTTTCAATAAAATTTCAGCAAATATATTAATCCCTTCCCGGTTCTTCCCGAGCTGAACTCGGGCAGGCGAAATGTTCTATCCTGGCTCATCTCGAGTGTAGATCGGACACTGTGAAATTTTACATTGGGCAATCAGTCTTTCCCGAATTATCTCACATGTGCTTTTTATGGTTTCGAATGCTTTTGTATACTTTTCTGGCTACTAGATTATTTGCTGCTCAAAGAGAGACAGCATAGAGAAGAAGGTAAGGAGATAAACAAGGTTCTACTGTCCAGATTGCGATGTTGACTATGTGCAGTACAGTGTTTTCGATTGTATCATACACGGAGAAATTTTGATTAAAAATTTCATAATCATTTATGTAAATGAATAGGATATAAATAAAATTTAAATCAAGATAAAATCTAGGTATTCTAAGCTTTATATTTATAGTTAGTGTGAATTGACTCCAAAGTCTAATGATTTCTGCCGTACAGAAAGCCAACTATATATGTAAATTCCTCATTTATTTAAACTGATTTTTTTACATTAATTTTTAGCAAACTTTCTATGAGAATAATGCTATTATGTTTAAAAATCTATGTATGTATAAAAATAAGCATGAAAAAGCTGGCATTTTTTGACCCATAATCCCGAAATAAAATGAACCTGGAGAAGGGGTTAATAATAAGAACAGAAAAGCATTCTTTCTTTTTCAATCGAAAGGCCAGTTCAACAAGATACCTATTTATATTCAAAATATATCACTGAAAGGTATGGTTGCAAGTAAAGAATTATGTTTTTTGGACTAGTTATATTTCAAACTGTAAAAATATAGTTAATTCTTGATATCTCAAAGTCTGCAGGACCAATAAAAATATTCGAAATAACCAGTGTTCGACATATGGAAGAAACGCAAATATTATTTTATTCCGTAGTGTTTGAAAATTATGTTAAAAACATGCTGTAAATACATAATTAAACAAAGAAAATTATAAAGAAAAGTAAGTTAACACTTATAATGATCATTTGATAAATTGATCATTAAAAGTAATGGAAATGATACACAAGTAATGAATAATATGTAATATGAAGCAAATAATTTTTTACAATATTTTTATTCATATATATATATATATATATATACAAAATATTTATAAATTGTGTTTTATAATTCCTTTTAACCTATGCATGATATCATGAATTATTATACAAAGCATTAATAATATCATTTTATAAGTTTTCCCCGCATTTAGTTCAATGATAAATGCTGATATTTCCTAACTTATATTTGACTGCACTTAATTATATGTAAATCTGTAAAAAGTTATCTTCTATATTTGTGTTTTCTTCCACCGTTATTGTTTTTTAATAATATCTTTATTTCATCATTCATTGCCCCTAACAAGTTGTGTATCTGCATCAACGAAATCAGAAAACTATATTACTTCGAATAATAGCAACTCTTTATTATTCAAATATTCATCGACCTCTTTCATAAGTTTGGGCATAAGATGTAAACAACTTCCATTATACAAAATAGTTACTAATATGATAGTACCCAGATCATTGATCCAGTAACAATTCAGGTTAATCCAACATCCAAAAATGTATTAATCCAATAATATCTAGTCATAAAATTGATTTTATGCTCTCATTTATATGACTGATTAACTGCCTAGTGAATAATTATGAACTTGAGAATTTCGACTTTTGTTGATGTCGGGGATTAAATGGGGTTTTACGTGTGGCTGATAATAAATTGGTTCGAAAAGCGAGAAATATTTTAGACTTTTTCTTGATCCAATAATAAAAATACAAACAAAAATCAATGTTAAACATTTCTCTGGCATATACACTCAAAAGTCAAAACATTATACCACCAATAACTAGTTGGCCCACCTTTAGCGAGCAACACAGCTTCAACCCGCCTTGGCATGGATGCTACAAATCCTTGGTAGATGGACGGAGACAGATTGTACCAGATGTTTAAGCAACGGTTACGTAAATACGAGATACTGCGATATGGTAGTCTTTCAACTCTGAGCTGCAGTCCCATAACATCCCAAATATGTCCTATCGGATTGAGATACGATGAGTTAGGCGACCAGAACATTAACTGGAATTCAGCATCATGTTCTTGGAACCACTCCAACACAATTTTAGCCTTGTGACACGGGGCGTTGTTCTGTTGGAACATTCCATTTCCAGCTGGTAAAACAGAGGCCATGTAAGGGGGCAACTGGTCCTCAAAGACATTCAGATACCCTGTAGCATTCATGGTCTACTCTACCACAACCACAGGTCCCAGAGACACCCAAGAGAGAGTCCCCCAAAGCATAATACCGCCACCACCTGCCTGTGTATGATCTAATGTACATTGAGGAAGCAACTGTTCGCCTGGAAGACAGCGTATCCCGTCACGGACATCGGCGTGATGAATGACAAACCGTGATTCATCTGACCAGGCAACTGATTCATCGACCAATCGCGATGTTCCTGGAACCAGCGTAGGCGCAGTTGGTGATGACGCTTGGTCAGCAAAGGCACACGAGTGGGACCTTTGCTGCTTAACCCCATATCCAACAGTGTCCGCTGAACAGTGTGCTCCGATACTATTCTACTTGGCCCTGCATTGTATTGGGTTATCAGCTGAGCCACTGTTTGGCTCCGGTTTTTCTTCATGCGAGACATTCTTCGACGACCTTTTTCTTTCATAGCGTATGGACGTCCAACAGCATGTCGTCTACTGCTGTTTCACTGTCATACATCCACCTTGCATAAGTACTAACAACTGTAGATCGCGAACAATCCACGAGTCGTGCAGTTTCGGAAATACTTGTTCCGAGCCTTCGAGCCATTGCAATCTGCCCTCTATCAAAATAGCCTACATTCGAAGCTTTTCCCATCACACACAGAAATAAGTGAAAGAATGATTCTTCAGACTCTCCAGCAGCAGTTAAATACCACTTCCAACTGATCACGTGCCTTCAAGTCATCCAGGCGAGTTCATTGCAAAATGTAGGAGTGGTCAAAATATTTTGGCTCTTGAGTGTATATCTATTTAAACATGTGAGTTTTAACTCATGAAGATTGAAGAAGAAATATGCACTCCTTATACCATGACGGGTGATGGTCTAGTAAGAAATGGCTTCCAGGGAAATTTCATTACTAAGATTCCGTCTTAAATCTTCCAAAACATCGATCAAAGTCAGAGAGTTTTGATTTCTCCAAGCCTATTTGTTTATGTTTCTAGAAGTGCATTAACCGCTTGAGGACCAGCCCGTAAATGCTATACGAGTCTGAAATTGTGAAAACCGTTGCCGTTTAGGACATCTAGAAATTAAATCTAGCATTTAAAAATTGAAATAAAAATTTCAAATCTCCTATAACGCATACGCGACACTGGTCTCTCAATATCAACCGGTGACCATCGCATGGAGACGACGCTGAACTGATAAGACTGAAATCGCTGTGTTGCGTAGACGAGACGTTGGTAGCGAAGGGGTTAATGAAAAATAACAAAGTTCTTTAATTCAAGTCATGCATTATTAGTTAGTGAATGTCTACAATAATTCAAGATCGACTTTATGTTGTAGATCAAAGTTATCTAATTGCTGTATTTTTGGAGATTAGTTATGATTTCTTTTCAAGCGATAACTAATCTGTAGTTATCATTCCGGTCTGGATGTATTCTTAAATTGTGTCAGAAATAGGCAATGAAAATATTTTAAAATACAAATAAAATTGACATTCTTTTGACCCTTCGAGTGTTATACTCTGTGATTGTTTCTCCTGGATAAAGGATATAATCACATTAAATTTCGATCAGCTATAAACCCCTTGAGGTTGCCTGTAGTTAAGAGTTATTTTTGTTGTAATGTCAGAAGATTATCTCCTGGATAAATGATATAATCTTCTCGAATCACATTAAATTTCGATCACCTATAAACCCCTTGAGGAGGCTTGCAGTTAAGAGTTATTTTTGTTGTAATGTCAGTTCTAAATCTAGAATAAAATTGTATGATACAATGATTGAATTAGAAATACCTGAGAAACTAGTAAATTTTACTAAAATGACTCTTAATAAAGTTAAATGTAAAATTAAACTTGGAACCAACCTGTCTGAATGCTTTTTTAGAGAAAAAGGACTGAAGCAGGGAGATTCCTTGTCATTTCTATTATTTAATATCACATTGCGAAAAGCTATAAGAGATTCATGTATTCAGACACGATCAACCATTTTTCAAAAATCTATACAAATTTTAGCATTTGCAGATGATACTGACATAATT
>CM063505.1:150008906-150098906 GCA_032207245.1 Pardosa pseudoannulata
ATTATTTAATTTTATGAAATTCGTCGTAGAGAATAGATATCCACACCAATATGTTATATCAAAAACTGAAATTAGACAGCAAACAGATTTCTTCGAATGTGAATATTTTTATTCTAATAAGAGTGTCCAACACTCATTTATTAAAATCGATCTGTGATGCATATGAAATGCTTCTTTCATTTCTAATAATTTTAGTTCTTCAGCTGCTTTTTTGATTAGTTTGATTTTACAAATTAACTATGCATCTATAAGAATACAGCAAATAAATAGATTGACAAAGTCAATGATTGTCTTGAACTCGACAAAAAGCCACATTTTTCTACCGTTGCCCTTTATCAATTTTCATATCTAACTGCTCACAAGTATTTTTAGTTTTACAGTGCTCTGAATTGGAGAAGGTTAATTATATCACCCAGATTATATTACATATTTGCATTACGTAAACTACGTGTACTAAATTATATCTTAACATGGTTTTAAAAGATCTTTTATCCGATCTTAACACTCGACTATAAGGCGATTTCATGTAGCAGGGCACAACTCAACTTATAACAATTCTGGCTTTAATTTCAAACGGAAAGGCAAATTATTGTTTGTCTATTGGCTGTTGTAAGCATAAAAATGAATGCGAAGGGCATTATAGTAGTTTGTGACGTTGCGATAAATTGCTCTATAGCTATTTATCAACTATCATAAAAATACATGGTTTTTAATAGGTTATTAATTGTCATTACACATCGTATAAGAACAGGTGGATATTTTACGATAAAGACTGTAAATAAAATCAGTTTTTTTTCAATTATCCTGCTTACACACATATAAGATCGCATCCTTTATGATTGCCAAATTTAAATTTGTTATGCAGAAATTTCCTTCAATGGGTCTTCTACTTTTATAGATAAATATTGAAAATAACTGTTGAGAGAATGATAACATTGCGATTTCTTTATATAACTATTCCTCTAGAAAAATTTAAAGCCATTAAAATCATTAATATAATATACATAAAAAATGATAATTCTTAAAAGAATTTTTTGTTAAATACTAAATTACATTTTATAATTTTAAATCATCAAAAAAATTATATGAAATTTTTACTCGACACTCAATTTGTGATTAACATATAAAAATATTTATGGTATATATTAAATATTTGTTAAATAATCAACCATTGTTTTAATAACTAACAGGTTAAAAAATATTCGTTTTAATAATTAAAGTATTTCAATAAGGCGAGTTATTCTGAATATTTTTAAAAGCTGCCTTTGGGAATTTTACAAAATTTAAAATTCTTGCCTTATTAAGAAAATCTTAAGACTGTGTTTTAAAAAGCAAGGACAATTTGCGGAGCATTTTTACCTTTTCTCTAATCCGTATAAAATTTGAAGATCTCTATAATTTAGAGTATTTACTTCAAACTTAAAATCTGAAACTATTTTTTGTTTGTTGGTTCCTGTTTTTCTTAAAAGAATGGCTGGGAAAATGATATGATCGCAGGTTTAGAAGTGATATTAGCATAATCATTACTTAGGTGGAAGAATGTATAGAGCATCTTTTTAATGTAGTAATATTCTAGAAAGAGAAGAATTTTGAACCGTAACTAGGGAAATGTTGTGTCAAAAGTTTCGGAGAAGTTTAAATTTTCTTTAAATATTAGAATTCTTCCATCAGCATTGAAAGATGTGGAAGTAGTTTTACGAAAAATTGGAAAAATAAATTTATTTAATGATCCGATACAGATTTCATGCTTTTCTAAACATTTAATAAATATAACTTTCTTAAAAACTTCCTGAAAATAATTTGATTTGATTTTCTAAACAGCTTAACATATACGAGCATTATAAAACTTTCATTTAAACATCAAGTAACATATGAGAAAGCATTTTTTCCAATGTATAAGATCCTAAAATAGAATTCCTTGGAGATTCTCTTTATTATAGTGATGTTCAAAGGATAGGAAATTTAATCTCATCTATTCTGATTTATTATTTTTAGGTTTCCTTTCAAAATTGATTCCTTTTTATGTAAGATATACCATCAAACATAAGAATACCGTAATCCAAACATAAAGTTTAGGATTACCTTGAGAGGACAGTCGTAATTGACATGGATAAGGTTCTGATCCTTGACATAACAATCGATTCCTTTCTAATGCTTCCTCACTCAAAGTATTTCAACTTTAACAGAGATGCAAGGACCCCAGTTCAATAAAGCTTACGCAATAAATTCTGTTTTAAAAGAACACAGAATTTTAATAGTTTTGAAATAAATTGAACTTTTAACAATTAAACTGTCTTTTGATTCTTTCAATCAGAGAATACATTTCTCTTTTAAGAATCAAAATTAATATTCTTATTTGTGGAAAACCAAAAGTGTCTCAAGATTTCGCAAGAGAATTTAATTCACCTTAAACTATATTCAAACAAACCTTTACAAGCAAACAAAACGAAATCTAACCGTTACATAATTCAGTTGATCATGTCACCGGACCTGCCACATCCAATTATTGTATGTAGAAATTCTTTAATGTAAAGTTTTAAGAAGGAAATTCACCCACAGTTGGAGAACTAAATGATAATTTTAAACCGAAAGAAAAATTGGTACGTGGTTACCTGATTAAATATTCAAAACACTGTTTCGAAGTTATATGCTATAAGTGAATTGTGAGATGTTAAGAATTAGTGGAATGTATAATTAAATATATAAACTAAAATAAAGAATTTGGGATTGAGAAATGACCAAAGGAAAGGGATTTGCTAACAGTTTATTGTAGATTAGAATTTGTCATTACAAAGCAAATGTATTACTATCAATAGAGAATTAATGACTACTAACATTTAAGATTTTAACGCAGTACAATAGATAAGAATAATATGAACGAGGAGGATACATAATTCATAAACACAAACAAATAAAATTAAATGTATACAGATTCGATCAACGTTGGGAAAATATGAAAACCCAATAGAATTTATGATTTAAGGAATGAAGGATTTACTTACTACAATGACTTTGAATATTTTTACTCCAAACGTCGTCCAAATCATCCACTTTAAAGAAACGTCAAGAAAAAATAGAGTATATTGGTTCGTAGCCGATTTAATCCCCCGCGCCGCGCTATAAGCGAACATTATTACTTTTCTTTTTATTTTCAGATGGCGCTACGCTCAACGGTAACAAAATAAACACACTTTACAAAACTATTAAGCAATTGCTACATCTGATCCAGCATCATGGCTGCTGGACAGAACAGGGATACTTATAACATAAATAGTGAAGATTACTGCTCTCTATTTTAGCTAGTTTCATAATATTACATATATTTATATAACCAATATTTTATAAGTATTTTCCTTAACCAGGAGTCTATATAGGCGAAATTGGTATCTCTAATAGGCTCATCCTGAATTATTTTATCGTTAAAACTGACTTTTCTGAAATCTAAAATATTTAAGTCTTAGTTGAAGTATTATTAGTAATTATTCATTCTGTTTTAAAATTTCAATACTTTAGGTGTCCTTTATTTATTTTTTTATTTTAAAACTTAAAACCTTGAAAAACTAAAATGTTTATTTATAAATTTGTGAATGCTTATGTATACATAAATATGCATATTTTTTCAATAAAACTTTCTCTAACTTAGTGATAATTTCAGATTTGTAAATTTGTATATATTCTCAAAAACAGGAACTTTTTCCAAACTCACAAAACATGATCCTTCCTGAAAGAACCAGATTTAGTTGATTCCAGTTTCATAAGGTGAGTTGCTTTTTCACAATTTCACTCAATCAGGACTCTACAAGAAAAGTCTGGACAGACCCTTGCTAGCCATGATGTTTATTTGTGCCCAAACTTATACGCTAGTTTAAAGAAGTACTAATTTTTCAATGGTAAATATACTTGGAATGCAGGGTATGCTTTAATATTTCTTTTTCATCTTATTACAAAGATTGTTATTTATTGTCCTCGAACCTGTTCCCTGTTTAACCATAATATTTTGAAATCATTAAAAATAGTCTATTAAGGCAATTTCTATTATTATTATTATCTGCCTATCGTATTAGCAATAAATGCATATGCATTAGATGTAGTTTAACTTGTAATTTAATATAAAAATAAATATATATGTCTGAGTGTGTTATAGCAAAACCTTGTTATTTCTGTAGACTGTAGATTTCAGTTTTGTTTTTGTTTTTAAGAAAGTTAGCATAAAACATTATATAAGGTTCGTTTAAAATTTGCCTTTATTATAATACTTATTACAAATAAGAAGAAGGGAGATGCAGAAAAATATCAGGGAGATGTAATAGCATAAATATTGGAAACCTGTGTTTTGGAGGGATTCCTCTAATAGGGAAGCTCTGCCAATAATTTCTTTCAGGAAGATGCCAAAGTTATAAAAGTTTATTGAATTGAAAAAAAGGTATGGCTGTAAGTGATTGAACTAACTTTCATATAACAACTTTGAACTAATATGAATGGTTAAGTGTAGAATCATTATAATATATCTTGGGCTTCTTATTTTCTATAGTGGTATAAGGCAGGTCTGCCAAGGAATAAAACTTAGATCATCCTTAAATCTAACAGGAAACATGTAAATAGAAATGAAGAAGAAAACTAACAGAAGTAGAAGACAAGCGGAAAAGAAGAAGCAGTTGCACTTCCTGCAGTTGCAGTTACAGTCGTTCTCCAGTTGTATTTGGAGAAAAAATAAACAGAAGGATTATTGAAGACGAGCGATGAACCTGTAAGATTTTGCTACGACCAGGATATATTCGGATTACAGAGCTGGAGACCCCTTATCTTAAGCTATAAAATATGGGAGAGTTTGGACCGAAAGTCACATGCACCCCCAGCACCATTATTAAACGTTGTTGCTATTGTGAAAAGACTCACTTTCTTAATGTTTTAAAGGGAAACGAATCAACTTACAACGATGTTTTCAGTGTTAAAACTAAATGATGATCTTAATCTGGAAAATAGTGCAAAAGTGAATGAGCATTACTGAATGTTTTATAATTTTTTTTTATTTTATGTTAGCATATTAAAATATCTTTTTATTAAACGGTGTATTGTACGATAAACATTCACTTAAAGTACCAATTGATTAATTTTTCATTTTATAGAACCTTCAATTAAGAATGTTTCATCTGAAAGTAAGTTTGTATTGAAGTATGTATGCTAAAATGACTTACACAATTTATTTTTATTACTATATATTATTTACCTCTTAAACTCATTCCCAGTATTTTATTACTGAAATAAAAATTGTGACGTCTTCAGAAGTATTTGTTTTACAAAAGGCTTTTCTTGATACATGGCGATAATTTTGTTCGTGTCTGAATGTTAACACATGAAAATCTCTTCTTTTATTATCAAAACGAAGTCATAAACTGTAAGATAAACATTCCCTTAACACATTGTTGACCAGTCAAGAGTTAACTCGTGTTTTTATGGCCGAACGTTGCTAGCCGGCCACGAGTAAACTCATGATGCGTTTTTTTTTTCGAATCGCTGTTGTTTTCTTTGTTGGCGACGATACAGTGCAAATGTTGGTCAGTATAACACAAGCTGTTTCTGTCGCTCATAAGACCCGCCAAATCTTTTCTTGTAAAAACTATTTAATAATTAACAAAATTTTAAAAAACGATGACGGAAAGTAATGAAGAATCTTTCAATGAATTATACGCGGATGCTTTATCTGATTGTCCGAGTGATTATGAATCAAATAGCCGTGACGTGAGATAAATTTTCAGTAAAATTTCCGGTCAACAATGTGTTAAAATACCAATTCATTATGTAATTATTTTATTGAGCCTGCAATTAAATTTCTCAACTGTAAACAAATGAGTATTGAAGAATGTAAGTGAAAATAGCTTACATCCTTTTATTTCGTGTAACATTTTACCTTTACCGCCCTCCTCCCTAAAAAAAATCATTCCCAGTACTTTATTCCTGAAATGCAAAATGTAACATCTTGAGAAGTATTTGTTTCACGTAATATCTTGTATTCGCAGAGTAATGTACTTGGCGAAAAGGGATTTTAGTTTTTTAGGCATTTTCAGCTTCACTTCTTTGTTTCCAATTTTTCCTCCATCTGCTTTTATCTCGAATTCTTCAAACGCGAATTTGACTGACTGCTTCGAGAAAGGATCAATTTCCACTTTGTTTTGGAAGGCTTTGTGTTGCTTGAAATTTATCGAACTTCTATCGCTCGACTATGAGGAACGTTGGAAAGTAGCTCATACCAGTCATTTCTTTTTCCTCATAAATAAATATAATGTATCTACAGTTGAATAGCATCTTTTGTGCACGTTTTCCCTATTCTTTAACAATTCTTCAACAAATATTTTAAACAAAGTAGTAAAATTACATATAGAAAATGACATATAAAAATATAATAGAAAATTCAAGAAATAATAATACTAAATGAATGATGACATCTATTATCTAGGTATAAGGTAGTGAATATGAAAATGTTAAATGTAAAATATATTTGGAATTGTGAAATTGACAATAGGATACCAGGTATTTAGAAGTCTGGAGAAAATTAAAAACTGAATATTTAACAATGAATTAAAATCAAATGATGAGATTTGCACCAATTGGATGGAAATAACACAGAGCTTTTTTGGTGAAAGCTTAAAATATTACAGTACTTCTGTTAGTGACCGAAAGATGGTAATATTTTAAACAAAGGAGAGAAAAGACTTTAATAGAAAATTTAAGAAATAGTAATCTTAAATGAATCACATCCTCAAATGAATACATATATTTTGTCAATATATGTGTATAAGGTAGTGAATTAGAAAATATTTAATGTAACCTATATATCTTGAGAACTGGAGTTATTGCAAACACAGTACCAGGTGATTTAAAAGTCAGGAGAAATCTAAAAATTGAATAATTGAAGAAAGATCAAAAATTGTGTTGTTCCATTGGATAAAAAGGAAGTCCCCAGCCTTTTGTGTTAAAAGCATAAAAATGCTACAATACTTCTGTTAGTGACCGAAAGTTGGCACTATAATTATTCATTTGACTATCAAATGACTTAAAAGTTAAATATTGATTATCATCTACCCTATAGATCAGGGATGGGCAAACTCCGGCCCGGAAGGTTTTATCCGGCCCGCGGATAGAATTTAAGGTGCCGGTCCGAGGTAAATTAAAAGAAATATATATTTATACCTTATATATCCATCTTCTTTTCTACTTTGCTTAAATATTATATCCCAAATTTATTATCTCACGCTCAGAAGATCAGCGGTATATTTGCTTCGTATATAAGAACAAATGTTTTCAACTTTGAACCTTAGAAAGAATAATTTCAGAAGTAGACTGACAGATGAGCATTTAGCATCGTTCTTTAAAATCAGTACATCTTACTTCGAACCTCAGTATAAGGAACTTCTAAAAATGAAATCGCAATTTCATTCATCTCATTAACGTATTTAAACTATTAGGTACTTGTATATTGTTTTTAAAATTTTAGAAAAATTTATCTTGGCCCGCCAAACTGATTTTCTTTCGATTTTTGGCCCGAGGCCGAAAAGGTTTGTCCATCCCTGCTATAGATTTTCAATGTACTTTTTGTCGTCCATCAATACAGTTCTGAGACATGGTGTAACACTGTTAGCAAAAGTAAGAAGACGCCTGGAGGACGTCTGAGGGACCTTTACTTTTTGCATTTGATGGAAAAAAAACTTGAATCTTAAAATTTCTCAATCATCTTCGTCAATGCAGACTATACAATTGGTCTTTTAACACTTCACACATGTAACAATATGCTCACATTACTGCACTGACAATTTTCGTATTCCTGACGTACAGTTTAATTAACAATGTTTTCTTCATTAAACCGTAAGCCTTTCCAGTTGTATGTTTTTTCTAGGCATACAGCTGTGACTATTTCAAGGTTCTCGAGTGAAGAGATAGCGTGAAGAAGTATTACAGTCACGATAAAATTGAAAATTACTTTTATTCTTTTTGGAGTAAGTACTGTTATATGTACAACGGGATTCTAATTCTCCCCAAAACAAGTAGAAATGTAGAGGATTTTCTGCTACACTGAATTGCTACGACGATCACAGTCGGGAAAATAAAAGATTATCTAATCTCACAAATGGGGACACTATTCCAGGAATGCAACCCCATCTATCCCTCTTTCAGTATCCGAGACCCCACCGCTCCTTATATGAGCAGACTTTGCGAGTCTCCCGAACTCAATCACTAAAAAGCTGGCTCCGGTCCAAAGACTCGAAAGCCTCCAAAGGGTCAAAGCACCTACGTAAAAAAATGTCGAAAAGCCCCGAGTCGCAAAATTCTAGGCTTTTTATACCTGGGGGTCAGTTACGGTTCCGCCAACCGTTTTTTGGTCAGTTACGATTCCAGTTACCTGAGAACTCCAGCTAAGGTTACAGCTAGTTTTTTTAGTTGAATTCTCATTCGCTAGCTGTCCCGATTCCGGAATTTCCAAGGATTCCTTAACGTGATCGATCAGGGGTGTAACGCCTATTCAATCCAACTGTCAACATCCCAGACTCTGTGACGCCAAGTTATTGTAAACTAGTCAACAGGTGAGATTTCCGATCAGCTGATTTGGCGTGTGCTCTGTACAAAGGGGAGTCTTCACATGGCTTTAACCGCCGTTATTTCATGCACTTTTAAGACACCTACTGATTTACATAACCCGATAGCAGAAAACCAGAAACGTCATCTAGAGGTAAAGAAATAACTAAATCCTTTTTTTCTTTCGTCACAAAAAAAAAATTTTATTCCTATTCGTTTAGGGCAAATCACATCTGTCTATATTTATTTTTAGGTATACAGTTTCAACCACCAGCATTTTATGCAAAAGATCTTTTAAACTATTACTGCTCTGCATAATGCAATGTCAGAAAACCAGTATTGACATCTACATGTAAAACAAATAACTAATAATAACAAATAATAGAATTTTAAAGTTTGTCGTAACGTTTTGATCACCCGGTATATATTTTTAATGAAGTTATAAGTAAGATTTCGTTACAATAATAAGAAAGAAAAATGAAGGGAAATGTCTTGTGAAGCTTAACGGAATGAATAGTTGGTTTGATAGTAATCCCTTAAAACAGTAGAGAAACCTGAAGTTTTTCTCTCACTACTTCCTATTTAAACAATAAAATCATACTTGTTTCCCATAAATAAAGAATGACTATGTATTAGTTGTCAGGTTTAAGAAGCCTACCTTATCTTTACACAATTATTTTATTCTATAGCAAAAATAGAACCTTATTCATCTAATATTTTTCAGCTGAGCAATTATTCTTTCTTTCCACACACATTTTCCATTAGATTGCCACAGCTCAAATCACTCCTGTGTTATTTTTCCAACAATGCATAATATTCATTACATATATTACATGCATATCAATATATCCAATGCAGATATATTGACTTAATTCTTCCTTAATTAATAACATTGCTCATAAAATATTAATTTGTTGTACAAGAATATAACTCACAGTCGATGATTATGAATTATTGTTTTGACATTTTCTTTTTTTAATAAGTTTTTTTGTTTAAAAAAGAGAGGAAAACAGCAGTAAAATCATGTTTACCCTTATTTTATATTCAGTAGTATATTTCTTCATAGAAAATTAAAATTAAACGTATACCGCAATTTTGTTGGTTTAAGTATAAAAAAAACCAACAAAATTGTTACTGAAAGAGAGCCAAATAGGTAAGGTACTTCCTTTATGCTCTTCAGTTTAAGAGTAAATTCCATGTGTTTCAAAAAGGGGCAGTAGTATTCAAATGAATATAATTGTAGCAATAAATGTTATCACTTATGCTACCCCGTAGAGAGAGAAAATGTTTATTATTTTATACCATATTTATCTACCTTGTTTAATTTATAGAAATTTTTACAAACAAAAATGTCTAACTCCCAATACCCCGGTTAAATTTTTTCTTTTAAAATTCCTTTTACTCCCCTTGAATATTTTTTCACATTGTTGTATTTTAGATGAAATTTAAAATTTTATTGTTAACTTTGTAATACTAAGATGAAAAATGTAGCAACAGTTTTTTCAGAATCTACCATATCCCCCCCCCCACTTTCTCTCTTCCTTATTATTGATATTTATCTAAATGGGAAATCTTATCACTGGTCACTGTCACATCAGGTTGGCATTTCAAATCTATAAAATTGTAGCTATAAATGTTGTCACTTATACTACCCCTTAGAGTAGAAAATATTTTTAATTTTGTACGATATTTATCTACCATACTTAATTTATAGTAATTTCCATAAACAAAAATACCTAACTCCTTATCCCCGCTTAAATTTGTTCTTTTAAAATTCCCTTCAGTCCCCTTGAAATTTATCAATAACGTTGTATTTTCAATAAAATGTTAATGTCAACTTTGTAGTAACAACATGAAAAAGGTAACTACAGTTTTTCTCTCGATCTCTCTTCCTACTAAACGATGACCGAATGGTAGAGCGCTGCTCTTCGATACCGGCGTTAGAGGGTTCGAATTCTACTGGGAGAATGGATGTTCGTAGCCGTTCAAAATTGACTTTAAGCAATAGGTCCCAGTCTCATTAGCCGTCGTGTAGCAAAACAGTAGATAGCAACTCTCCAAACCAAAACTAAACCCTCTTTCTTCCTTATTGTTGAAGTTTATCTAAATGTAAAATCTTGCCACTGTCATTTTCACATCAAGTTGGCATTTAAAATCAATAAAATTGTAGTAATAGATGTTGCCCCTTATATTACCCCTTAGGGGAAGAGAAAAATATATCATTTTGTACCATATTTATCTATCTCTACTTAATTGATAAAATATTTTAAAAACAAAAATCTCCCTTTTTCTCGATTAAACGTGTTCTTTTAAAATTTCCTTTACTTCGCTTGAATATTTTTCCATAATTTCGCATTTTAAATGAAATTTTAGTGTTAACTTTGCGGTAATCAGATGAAAAGTGTAGCTACAGTTTTTCGGAAACATACCATACCTCTCTCTCTCTCTCATTGTTGAGCTTTATCTAAATGTGGAATCTTATCACTGGCCAATGTCACATCAAGTTGGCATCATTAGATAAGCATTAGATTTGTAACATGTAAAGATGGTTATCAACTATTTCCCAAATCATAACTTTTTTTTACCCCTGTGAAGGGAAATCCTAATAACTTCGAAACAAGTCTGACGCAGCACGTCAGTCAATAGTGTGGTGGATCATTACTATCCCATCACGGCTTGCGAAAATCTGGAGGGGGGATCTAAATGAAGTTAATCACTTTAACGGGGTAATTAAGGCGAGATTTATTTCGCTAACACCCTTTGAAAAAGTTTCAGGCTATTTATATCAGAGAAAGACTAACGTAACAGCCAAGATCATTCATCAAAATCTGATGCCTGGAACTATTTTTAACATGCGTTCTCACAAGAGAATATTTCTCAAAGCCATAAATTTCCGGGAATAAGTAAATTTTAATCGAAAGATTTTGGTAGGGAAAAAAATCTTTTAGAATCAGTAAAAGTATCCCTGAAGATAATATGTGTATATTCTCATTTGTTTAGAAATTTTTCTTGAGAAAAAATTTTTAGAAGAATTAATGTATCAACCTGAAATGAATTGTTACCTTTAAGCTTGTTTACATAATATAGTATATACTTGTATAATACATATGTACATATAAAGTTAAACTTTCTTTTACAACTGCAAACAGCAAAAATATATCTCTTATATAACACTTACATCCTTATATAAAATTTGACATACAATTGACTTTCCAGATAGTAAACCTTTTACTAAGCTTTAACTTTAAGCCTTTTTACTAAGTTTTAACTAAAACTTTAACTTTAAGCTTGTTTACATAATATAGTATATACTTGTATAATACACATGTACATATAAAGTTAAACTTTCTTTCTTTTACAGGTGCAAACAGCAAAAAATATCTCTCTTATATAACACTTATATCTCTTATATAAAATTTGACATACAGTTGACTTTCCAGATAGTAAACCTTTTACTAAGGGCACCGAGAAATTGTCGAAAGCCAGCGAAATAGGTAGGGCATTGATCTTCAGTACCGAAGCTCGTGGGTTTAAATCCTACTTCCAGCAGGGTTATTCGTAGCCGTTCGGAATCGGCTTTAAGAAGTAGGGCTCTGTCTCATTCGGCCTGGCATGTTAGTGCAGTAAACTGTATCTCTCTCAATCAAATCAAACCTTATTAATCAAGATCCAACGCCCTACAAATTGAATTCTGAAAATTTATTCTTAACGAAATCCTTTACTCTTGTAATCGTTGTTACTGGGGGAGGGGAGGGAGTTCAACAAATTTTGTGAAGGACCATTGAGCCTTGAATTGAAGACCTTGTTCACCACCATCCTTCTTTTATAGGATGTTACACGAGGGATTTTATTTTCTTTATTGCTTTGCAATCTTTAAAAAAAGAGTGTCTTGTAACAAATTGCGATTTAGAGGGAGAATAGATCTGGTTATACTGCAATATTTAGGTTAAAAACAAAGCAAATTCAATAAAAAATGGGTACCGTGCTTCAAGCTTGAAATTAAGCATTCACATTTGATAATTAATGCTTCTAAAACTATTGTATTCAAATAAAAAAGAGATATAAATGTAATATAGATGCAACAATACTTCAATTGAGTAAGATTATTTTCCGTTTTATTTTCTTTCATATTATCTTTATTATCCGTATATTGTTCGATTACAAAAAAAAGCGAAACTTATTCCTATATATTTTTTTAAGTGCAAGCTATAAACTAGTAAACTAATTTAACTCTGGAATAAAATAGTAAAATGAATTAAATAAATGAAAATTTTTTGCTCGTTCAGAGTTTTTAGATCATATCATTTTTTATAGTAAAAGCATAACTTGTCTATCCCATTGTATCGTACATTTACCACATATATAGCCTAAACCAGCTAGTTCAAATCGCTCGCCCGCCGTTCAGTCGTAAATATTTCCGTCGTCCTCATAGGTTTTACATAAACATGTATTTTCTTCATTGAAAAATGGAACAAACATTAACCCTCGGGGACGCGAGCTTCCCGGAGTTACACAAGGCGCAGTGCAACTTTTCTCAGCCAAATACCAATAACATTATTTTGATGAGGAACAGAAAATTTACTAAAAATACTTTATTGAAAGTTTAAAATATATTTCATATAATTTGAAATATTTATTTTTAAAAGTATTTTGGACTGTAAATGTAATGGTCTGTAATGGAATGTAAATGTAATGTTTTGGACTGTATCAGAATTCCGAAAACCCGCACATGAGACACACTCAAGTTAAAAACTTAAATCCCATCTTTATTTTTCACTGTTATATTTAGTTACATTTCAGCATTTTAATAAAATAACGATGTATTTTGACAGCATCTCTCATCCGACCATCAACACAAATTAAAAATGCAAAAGTGTATGAACATGAACTGGGTGTCTGGTGCAGAAAGAGTTAAAAGTATCTCTTTCCAAAGAAAATATTCAGAGAAAATTTCGGAAATGCATGTTACTGAGTTCTAGAAGATCTATAAGACAGCTACTGAAAATTTAAAAACTTTATTTCTATTGGGTGATTTTGTATGGAATGTTTTTATAAAGCTCGGGCCTCAGAGTCCCCGCGCGCGTCCTCTCGGGTTAAAATACATTTTAAGTAAATGATTTTGTTTGAAGCGTTAAGGTCACCTTTTTAATTCACAAGGGCCGATGAGAACGAAACCTACTGCATAAAGCAATATTCCGAACGGCTGCGAATATCTATTCCAGAAGTGGGATTCAAACCTTTTTTATATGTCTATTTTTTATTTTATAGTACAGTGGACTCTGCTTAATGTGATCAGTTTGGGACACCGTGATTTTTATAACAATAACCGATTGATAACAATAAACAATATGTAAAGTTAGACAAATTTACCCCCCCCCATTTACTTCACATGAACTAAATTTTCAAAACAAAATGAAAAAACACACCTTATATTTATGTACTATATATTAACCTTTAAAACATGAGAATTGTATACATAATTTGAAAAAATGATCAATTGTTGACTCTTTATAATTGTTTCTAAGAAGCTCATTGATAAATTGTTCGTAACCATAATCAACATGTCATAACGATTTAAAATTTCGATCTTTTGTTTTAATGTTAAATCATTTCGCTTTCAGGCTTCTATATCGACAAGCTGCATGTAAGCGAGCAAGGCAGAGCAAGGAATAAAATGTGCATACGCTCCTTCTCAGTTCCGATAAGAGTGTGTTGTCTTCTGCTTATCTGACAACCATTGACCAACAGCAGGGTGTGCGTATTTCTGAAAAATGTCTGGAAAGTGTAATTTTTTTCTCCTTTGTTTATTCCCCATTTCCTTAAGTGGAAGAGGGAGAATTCTCAGAAATTCAAACAACAGCGAAGTAAAAGAAAAGAATGAGTTCCTTTTGAATACATTATGAATATTCCTTTGCCTGTTAAAATGAAGTTCGAAATTTGATAACGTTAACCGATGTAATGATCACATAAAGCGATAATTTTAACATACAGATGAATAGAGAAAATCGGGACTAAGTGATTTCGATAACAATAAGCGATTGATAACATAAGCCGCGATCACATTAAGCCGAGTCCACTGTATTTACTACTAGCACTATAGTCCTAAGTATTTTTAACTCTGGTTGGTAATAAGCACTAAGGCTAACATTCTGAACTGACATCATGCTAATTGACATTTTATTTTATTGTCAATATTACCCGATCTTGTTTTGTTCATGACTGTGCATATTACTGGTGAAATATGTAATCTCACTCATACTTGGCGACTTGGCTGATTATTGTTGTATATAAGTAATAGCTTTCTCCCACGTAAGAGGTTTTCTTAAGTTGATCCTTTTGTGTTTTGATTGGATGTGTTAAATTAGTTTAGTTTGTGCCTGTAATTTGATTGGCTGGACGCAGGATCTTCTTAAAACTATAAAAGCCCAATGTACCTCGTATTTTATTATTATCATCTTTTCATTATTATTAATTTGGTTTTTTAAATAAAAGGTGTTTGCGATCTGCGGTTTTTCATTATGCTTCAACAATTACAATAAAAAAAATGTCATTCCTATATATTGTGTATTTAACATTTCCTACAATAACGAACAGTATTATAATATTAATTATGCTGATATACCCGCATGATGTAAAAACGAGTTGAAATTTTATCTAACCTAACATTTTCCAGGGAGATTTAACTAGTATTATTGCATTTAAATTATTCATTGTATAAATTTTGATTGGGGATCATCTCCCATGTGGGAAGTTTTATTTATCGGGTAGAGATTTTTTTTGATGGACACAACTGATCTCGAGCATATTTTCTGTTTCATGAAAGGATGGCCAAAGAGTAAGTAAAAAATAATAGTAAATATTAATTATCTGTCTATAGAAATAATTCCAAAATATGGTTTGGTTTTGGAACGCTACGGTCTACTTTTTGCAACACGAGTGCTAATGAGACCGGTACCTAGTGCTTAAAGCCGATTCCGAACGGTTACGAACAACCATGCCATATTCGAACTCACGAACTCCGGTTCCGAAGACCAGCACTCTAACCATTCGGACATCGTTCGGCCTTAACTCTGGGTGGTAATAAGCACTAAGGCTAACATTCTGAACTGACATCATGCTAATTGACATTTTATTTTATTGTTAATACTACCTGATCTTGTTTTGTTCATGATTGTGCATATTACAATAAAAAAGTGTCATTCCTATACATTGCGTATTTAACATTTCTTACAATAACGAACAGTATTATAATATTAATTATGCCGATATACCCGCATGATGTAAAAATGAGTTGAAATTTTATCTAACCTAACATTTTCCAGGGAGATTCAACTAATATTATTGCATTTAAATTATTCATTGTATAAATTTTGATTGGGGATCATCTCCTATGTGGAAAGTTTTATTTATTGGGTAGAGATATTTTGTTGGACACAACTGATCTCGATCATATTTTCTGTTTCATAAAATGATGGCCAAAGAGTAAGTAAAAAATAATCGTATATTTTAATTATTGCCTATATAAATAATTCAAAATATGTGTCGATCTCTAAGAAAGAATAAAAAATAATCTCTATAACTCATTAAAATACCAGGTGAAAAAACTTTAAAATTACTAAAAATTTGCATTTAAATAATTTCTAGTACTCACGCACTTGACTAAAACAAAACAAACAGAAACTTTCAAACTTCGCCCACCTTCGTTGAAGCCCACAAAGAATCAATAAAACAACATCAAAAAACTACTTAAAAGAATTTTAAATTCCTTGAAACATTTTTAATCAAAGTACTGTAACTTTATAAAATATTACTAAGTTTCGAAAAACAACTTCATTCTTTTTTAACAAATGACAAAATTATTCTGTTCATGTATATTGCTTGAAACAACATCCGGCGGGATAGAGTATTTATTTTATTTATTCATGTTCAAACAATTTTAAATAATGAAAATTACTATTTTAGAAGGGGGATTTTATTATAACTTTATCTTTAATGTAGTACGGAGGAAAACGTAAGAACTTTTAAATAGGTCATAGATTTATTCAAGCAATATGCACTTTACACGTCTCTATTTTTCTAGTTCATGATATTTTGCTAGTGGTCGCTTTATTGTTAAAAAAACTAAATCTCTAATCTCCTTTTTTATATTAGATTCAGTCTCTTCTATTGAGAAACGTGTCCCTATAATATTTATAGGCTTCTTTAATGCTGTTAAAGAAAAATTTCAACGTCTAAAAAGAGTAAAAGGACACAGAAACATCTCTCTTCCCTTACTTGTAAAAGAATCTGTTTTTAATATCACTGAAAATTTTTAACTTTCCAGTAGCTGTATATATTCATCTATTTAACTGAATACTGGTTCTATTACTATGCAAGAACATTGGGGCACTTGCCAAGGGTCCAAAAATTTTTATTCCTTATTTATAATTCAAAAATATATATAACTTAATATAAATTTTGAAATTACTATTACTTAACTTCAAAACAGCTCTGAAGCTTCGCTTCAACCATTGTCCATGAGTGAAGCAATTTCATATTGAACTAAATTAGCTTACTTAATCGTTAACAGTTAGTGATTACATAAACTTTAATAGAAACTCTGTTAAGGTAAAGACAGACTTAGCGTCTAAAGAACTTTAAGTGGAGTCCCCGTGAGAAATTACAAAATAGAAAGAAAACTAATTCCTCCTGCTGAATTTTTTTTATTTTGAATATAAATAAAGGTGTAAATAGGAAATGAAAATGCTAATTAGGCTATCAGGCAAAAGGGACCATACTCGATTGAAGAAGTGACCAACATGACGTCTTGGTCTTAAAAAGAAAATGCTGTTAGAACTGCCCCAGAAGATATTAAGCTCCACACTCTTCTTCCTTGCTCACTCTCTGTCAGGGGGCCCTCAGATCTCTTGAAAAAAGTTCGTTGAACAGCGTTGCCTGGGCCGAAGATGACTACTCCGCGGTTATCAAACCCTCTTGACCAATGGCGTCGAAGGAGGGTCACTCACTTCACTTTCGCCACTAAGTCAGTTCCCCGCTGGAGTTGTAGAAGTGTAACTCTTTGTTACAACCTCGGTACCTCAATCGGAAAGGCAATAGTCTCGTAACTGGAGGGTTGAGGGTTCGGAGCCTGGGCGGGACTAACATCCGCCGTGTTCGTTAAAGGTGACTGGGACACCAAAAATATGTTCGTGGTCACAACGCGATCCAAGTTCTCAATGAATACCTCTGGGGCAAGCTAAGCCTATTGGTCTTCTGCTTGGTCCCTGCTTCAAAATTAGGAGGACCCACTTGAGCGTAAGTCATACTTTCACCCTTGAGGTGACCGTCAAAATAGAAGGCTCACCCCTTTGCCTTAATACGAGTAGCCTCCGAGTCAATCGTGCTTGGTTCGATCAAGTGGCACAAACAACAAACATTTTATAGAGTAACGTTGTTAGGTTCTACTCAAGTGTATGTAGTCAAGTGTATGTAGTGTCACTCAAATTCTAACTCCTATTTCAGAACAGTACTATATATGGAATAAAAAATTAAATACATTGCCTTTATTTTGATACAAATTAGTATAATATTTGTCCAATAATGTATTGTTATGAAACACAAATTGACTCAAACACTGATTATAAGAACATTATACATCGATACTAGATGCAGGATTCAAATCTACGAACTTTAGTACAGGAATAGATTATTGGACATATATATATATACTCTAAGAGTGATTAACAGCGTATGTAGTTTATCGATATCTGTTTTGTATGTTATACTATCTACAATTCTCATATACAATTCTATAATTCAAATTATTTTTAATTCGGGAAGCTAGTGAACCCTGATGCTAACATATATATAACTTAACCTTAAAACAAATTCTGAAAATTTGACTAATAAATTGATAAAAACGAATTAAAATAAATATACAAGTTTAACACTTTGAGCTGAAAATTTCCTCATTTCTAGTAGCCTCGTTGAAATCATTGTTTGAGTGATATCATTTCATTACCGAGCTCTCAATTTTTAATTGAGTTAAACAAGTGTGAATAGTAGTTCTTAAATTTAGAAACCGAATCGAGCCACACTCGACGATGTACATACTTCCTAAGAAAGATGATGTCAAGTCAGGCTCGATACTGAAGAAAAAGAAATTTTCGTAGATCTGAATTTGTTTTCAATTAATGTGTAATTTGCAGCCTTTGTTTTATGGATGGACTTTACATACAGATAGGTCATATCATTTTAGGTTGTATCCTAGTCCATAAATGCTTCAACTATTATCTTAACTTGACTTGTTTTGGATGTGCTAATTATGAATAGTAGATCTTGCTTAATTGTACTGTATTAACCCTTAATATCCTGAATTAATTTACCATAAACTTTCTTACTGCATTTTTGAATCATTAGGTAAGTTTTAATGGAGAATAATCATAGAAAAAAGAAAATTAATTTTTACTGTATTAAAATACAGTAAAAATACAGTAGTTAATTTTGCAGCTGGTACTTTCTAGTACCAACATATATTTTTGACTCTATGATAGAAAATAAAACATTAAATTATGAATGAAACAAATGAAATGCTTACCTGCGAAGTATAGATTTTTTGTACTATTATTTTCTAAAAAATAATAGTACAAAATAAATGGTGATAAACCACTAAATTTACTCAATTGAACAACACGTGTATCAAATCTACCACAAAATGACCGTCGAATGCAGAATGCCAGTTATAAAATTCCTACTATACGAATAAAAAGAATTCCTTTTCTTTTTAAGTCATTTCTTTTCTACTGTAAAAACTGCATCGTTCATGTCCTTGTGAATACCGTCAGGAAAAATATCTTTATTAGGATTATATAGGTGTATGATTGAAGCGGTTCTTATAAGTAGCCCCCTTTGTGGGTTTTTTTGGATTTGTGTTTGGTTTATTTTTTCCCGGGGGGGGGGGGGGGGGGGGGGGGGGGGGGGGGGGGGGGGGGGGGGCGCCGTCAGGATAAAAAGGGTTAAGTCACAAAAACATTTTAGATATTTTATAAATTTTGTGAATTTTTTGCCTTTTTCTTAAATTATATAAAATAGTAAAGATTAATATGAAGTAATTTAGTATTTTTAAAAAACTTTTTAAGTATCCAAAATTTGGAGAATCTAATGAGAACTTATATCTAATGATTTCACAAAAGTTAAAAATTGAGTTTAAAAAACAGAAATCTTTTTATATAAATTTACTGAAAAAGCTTTACTTAATGTACGAGTGACATTTTTTGAATCCTTTCAGAAGAAGGAATAGCGAAAGATACATAAATTCCATGATAGTGTCAAGTTTATCTATTGCTATAAAATAAGCAATTTTACATAAACTATTTTCAGTTTTTATCTTTTACATACTTAGTATGGATTGAACAATTAAGCGAAAAACACGACAAAAAATTCTCCATAACTAACACCGTTTACACGGGAAATTTTACTTTGACCTAGAATTAAGTCTTGGATATTTTTATGGACTGCGATAAATATAATATATTTTCCAATATATAAATATAGATAGATAGATAGATAGACAGATACAGATATCATATAAATATAAATAAATATAGATATTGATATATAAATAAATAGATATAGATATAGGTATAGAAATATAAATAAATAGATATAGATATAGATATAGACATAGATATAAATATATAAATAAATATAGATATAGATTTAAATATATAACTAAATATAGATATAGATATAGATATATATATCGATATAAAAGTAGATAGATAGATAGACAGAGATACGCAATTTTAACAAATTAAACAGCAAGTGTGCTTAATATTATAGTTTAGAAAAAAATATAATACAAGTGTGTAAGCCAAGAAGTTATCTTTCTGAAAAAATTTAAAAATTTATTAAATTTTTTCATTTAACTGGTTTATGAAAGCGGTTGAATGCCAAACTTTATCCTTGTTTAGCATATATATATATATATATATATATATATATATATATATATATATATGTAATCCATTTTTTATAACACTCCTTACAAGGAGAAAGCTCAACAGCTATAAGTAATGAGAATGCAGTCGGGCTTCATATTTAAGAGAACTCAGAAGTCTAATTTTAAAACTTTATTTAAGAGTGGCAACACCACACATCTATCCTTCTGGACAATATACAATCAAAAGACACAGAGTTCACCCTGCTCTGACACAAGTACACCCAAGAGCGCTGACAACAAGAATTTTCCACAAGAAAAACAGCTTAATAAGCGAATTAAATGCAATATCAGCAAAACGCGAAATCATGATTTGCCACCAGCTTGAAAACTGCTCTATAGACAGAAAGTTTACAGTTTTAGGACAGAAAGAAATGTTAAGTGGAAAATACTCCATTGATTAAACCATTTAGAGGCGGGTAAATATATTTAAATGAATAAAAATTGGAGAGAGGAGGCTTTTGAAGAAATATTAAAGTTAAATAGTTTTGATATATTACACACACACACACACACACACACACACATATATATATATATATATATATATATATATATATATATATATATATATATATATATTATATATATATATATATATATATATATATATATACATATATATTTATATTTATATATATATATATATTTATATATATATATATATATATATATATATATATATATATATATATATATATATATATATATATATATATATATATATATATATATATATATATATATATATATATATATATATATATATATATATATATATATATATATATATATATATATATATATATATACATATATACATATATATATACATATATATATATACATATATATACATATATATATATATAATATATATATATATATATATATATATATATACATATATATATATATATACATACATATATATATACATATATATACATATACATATATATACATATATATACATATACATATATATATACATATATATATATATATATAATATATATATATATATATATATATATATATATATATATATATATATATATATATATATATATATATATATATATATATATATATATATATATATATATATACGCCTATATGTATGTGTGTGTGAGAGAGAGAGCTTTAAATTCCTTATAGACAAATTTCATTTTAAATCAGAACAGTTTTGATATAATTCTTGTAATTAAACAGCTTCAAAATTCAGTAAAATACTAACATTTTACAAATTCACAGAAATAATCACAATCGTTGTCATACGATGTTGCATTTATTTATATACGAGAAATCTTCTCGCTTACTAGAGATAAAAATTCTTATGTAAAAAAGTTTTTATGAATTATCGGTAGATGGCAGGAGTGGACTCAACTTTTCAATTTTGTTACGAAACAGTACAACAGGTATAAAAAAATAAAATTAAAGATTTCATCTGCGTAAAAGATATGAGCAAATTTTCACTAAAACATAAAACACGTATATCTTAAATTATATATAGCTTCAATGTAACTTTATTATTTTAAGATTTAAATTCTCCACATAAATTATTTAAAGACAATTATAAAAAGTCATCTATCCACGGAATTCTGAGGTATGGGTTCAGCACGACTCCACTGCGATAGTCTGCTTCTGTAAATTCTTCGAAAATCGTACTGCATAAATGCAATATATACATATTATTTGTATTCATACCAATCTATTTAACATCTTTATAATTAAGAAAAATTTTAAAGTCGAATTTCATAATACAAATCAAATTTCTACAATAAGTTAGAAGATATAATAAAAAATCATAGTAAGGTGTTAAATTCAAACTTTTCATCTAAGTTTATATACTATATAACAAACGAAGTGTAAAAATTTTCTTTTCTAGCAGATCGTGGTTTCGATCCACGGACCGCAGGGTTATGGGCCCAGCATGCTTCCACTGCGCCACACTGTTTGGATAGTATAAAATGAAAATAAATTTTTCGAAAATCGTACTGCATAAATTTATATATATATCCATATTTTTTGTATTTATCACATTTTATTTAACCTCTTCTAAATTACGAGAAATTTTAAGCTAAATACAAATTAAAGTTCTAAAATTAGTTAGAACGTAATATAAAAAACTAGTAGTAAGGTTTTTAATTCAAACTTTTCATCTTATTTATATATACTATATAAGAAATGAAGTGTAAAATTATTCTTTTCATTCAGAGCGTAGTTTCAATCCACTGACCTCTGTGTTATGGGCCCAGCACGCTTCCCCTGCGCCACTCTGCTTCGATAGTATTCTATGAAACTAAATTCATCCAAAATCGTATTGCATAAATGCAATATATACATATTATTTTTATTCATCACATTTTATTTAACATTTTCTAAATTACGAGAAATTTTAAGCATAATACAAATTAAAGTTCTACAATTAGTTAGAAAATTATATAAGAAAAACATATTAAGGTTTTAAATTGTAATTTTTCATCTAAGTTATATATACTATATAAGAAATGAAGTGTATATATATTCTTTTCTAGCAGAGCGTGGTTTCGATCCACAGACCTCATGGATATGGGCTCAGCACTCTTAACCTGCACCACTCTTCTTCGATAGTATTCAATGAAACTAAATTCTTACAAAATCGTATTGCATAAATGCAATATATACATATTATTCTTATTCATCACATTTTATTTAACATCTTCCAAATTACGAGAAATTTTAAGCATAATACAAAGCAAAGTTCTACAATTAGTTAGGAGGTAATATAAAAAAACGTATTGAGGTTTTAAATTTAAACTTTTCATCTTAGTTATATATACTATATAACATAAGATGTGTAAAATTATTCTTTTGTAGCAGAGCGTGGTTTCGATCCACGGACCTCTGCTTTACGGGTCCAGCACGCTTCCACTGCGCCACTCTGCTTCGATAGCATTCAATGAAAAAAATTCTTCGAAAAGCGTACTGCATAAATGCGATATATCCATATTTTTTGTATTCATCACATTTTATTTAACATCTTCTAAATTACGAGAAATTTTAAGCATAATACAAAATAAAGTTCTACAATTATTTCGAATGTAATATAAAAAACGTAATAAGGTTTTAAATTCAAACTTTTCATCTTAGTTATATATACTATATAAAAAATGAAGTGTAAAAATACTCTTTTCTAGCAGAGCGTGGTTTAGATAAACGGACCTCTGGGTTATGTGCCCTGCACGCTTCCCCTGCGCCACTCTGCTTTGACATTATTCGATGAAATAAAATTCTTCGAAAATCGTATTGCATATATGCAATATATACATATTTTATATTTATTCATCCCATTTTATTTATTATCTTCTACATTACGAGAATTTTAAGCATAATACAAATTAAAGTTCTACAATTTGTTAGAATGTAATATAAAAAAAAACCTAGTAAGGTTTTAAATTCAAACTTTTCATCTTAGTTATATATACTATATAAGAAATGAAGTGTAAAAACATTCTTTTCTAGCAGAGCGTGGATTCGATCCACGGACCTCTGGGGTAGGTGCCCAGCACGATTCCTCTTCGTCACTCTGCTTCGATAGTATTCTATGAAACTAAATTCTTCCAAAATCGTATTGCATAAATACAATATATACATATTATTTTTATTCATCACATTTTACTTAAAATCTTCTAAATTACGAGATATTTTAAGCATAATACAAATTAAAGTTCTACAATTATTTATAAGATAATATAAGAAAAACATATTAAGGTTTTAAATTGTAATTTTTCATCTAAGTTATATATACTATATAAGAAATGAAGTGTAAAAATATTCTTTCCTAGCAGAGCGATGTTTCGTTCCACGGAACTCTGGATTATGGGCCCAGCACGCTTCCAATGCGCCACTCTGCTTCGATAGCATTCGATGAAACTAAATTCTTCGAAAAGCGTATTGCATATATGCAATATATACATATTTTATATTTATTCATCCCATTTTATTTATTATCTTCTACATTACGAGAATTTTAAGCATAATACAAATTAAAGTTCTACAATTATTTATAAGATAATATAAGAAAAACATATTAAGGTTTTAAATTGTAATTTTTCATCTAAGTTATATATCTGTATAAGAAATGAAGTGTAAAAATATTCTTTCCTAGCAGAGCGTGGTTTCGATCCACGGAACTCTGGATTATGGGCCCAGCACGCATTATCTGCGCCACTCTGCTTCGATAGTATTTGATGAAATAAAATTCTTCGAAAATCGTATTGCATATATGCAATATATACATATTTTACATTTATTCATCCCATTTTATTTATTATCTTCTAAATTACGAGAAATTTTAAGCATAATACAAATTAAAGTTCTACAATTATTTCGAATGTAGTATAAAAAATCGTAGTAAGGTTTTAAATTCAAACTTTTCATCTTAGTTATATATACTCTAAATGAAATAAAGTGTAAAAGATTATTTTCTAGCAGAGCATGGTACCGATCCATAGACTTCTGGGTAATGGGGCCAGCACGCTTTAACTGCGCCACTCTGCTTTGATAGTACTTGATGAAAATAAATTCTCCGAAAATCGTACTGCATAAATGCAATATATCCATATTTTTTGTATTCATCACATTTATTTAACATCTTCTAAATTACGAGAAATTTTAAGCATAATACAAATTAAAGTTCTACAATTAGTTAGGAGGTAATATAAAAAAACTTTTCAACTTAGTTATATAAACTATATAATAAATGATGTGTAAAAATATTCTTTTCTAGCAGAGCGTGGATTAGATCCACGAACCTCTGGGTTATGGGCCCAGCACGCTTCCACTGCGCCACTCTGCTTCAAAAGTATTCGATGAAAATAAATTCTTTGAAAATCTTACTGCATAAATGAAATATATACATATTATTTGTATTCATACCATTCTATTTAACATCTTCTAAATTACGAAAAATTTAAGCTTCATACAAATCAAATTTCTACAATAAGTTAGAAGATATAATAAAAAAATCATAGTTAGGTTTTAAATTCAAACGTTTCATCTTAGTTATATATACTATATAACAGACGAAGTGTAAAAACCTTCTTTTCTAGCAGAGCGTGGTTTCGAAGCACGGACCTCTGGGTTATAGGTCCAGCACGCTTCCACTGAGACAATATGCTTCCATAGTATTTGATGAAAATAAATTCTTCGAAAATCGTACTGCATAAATGCAATATATACATATTATTTATATTCATACCATTCTATTTAACATCTTCTAAATTATGAAAAATTAAACATAATACAAATCAAATTTCTACAATAAGTTCGGAGATATAGTAAAAAATCATAGTAAGGTGTTAAATTCAAACTTTTCATCTAAGTTAATTATGCTATAAAACAGACGAAGTGTAAAAATTTTCTTTTCTAACAGAGCGTGGCTTCGAGCCACGGACTTCTGGGTTATGGGCCCAGCACGCTTCCACTGCGACACTCTGCTTCGATAGTACTTGATGAAACTAAATTCTACGAAAATCGTATTGCATAAATGCATTTTATACATATTATTTTTATTCATCCCATTTTATTTAACGTCTTCTAAATTACGAGACATTTTAAGCAGAATACAAATTAAAGTTCTACATTTAGTTAGAAGATAATATAAGAAAAACATAGTAAGGTTTTAAATAGTAATTTTTTAAATAGTAAAGTTATATATAGTATATAAGAAATGAATTGTAAAAACATTCTTTTCTAGCAGAGCGTGGTTTCGATTCACGGACCTTTGGGTTTTGGGCCCAGCACGCTTCCACTGCGCCACTCTGCTTCGACAATTTTCAAGGAAAATAAATTCTTCTAAAATCGTACTGCATAAATGAAATATATACATATTATTTGTATTCATACCATTCTATTTAACATCTTCTAAATTACGAAATATTTAAGCATCCTACAAATCGAATTTCTACAATAAGTTAGAATATATAATAAAAAATCACAGTAAGGTGTTAAATTCAAACTTTTCATCTAATTTAAATATACTATATAACATAAGATGTGTAAAATTATTCTTTTGTAGCAGAGCGTGGTTTCGATCCACGGACCTCTGAGTTATAGGCCCAGCACGCTTCCACTGCGCCACTCCGCTTTGATAGTGTTTGATGAAAATAAATTCTTCGAAAGTCGTACTGCATAAATGCAAAATATCCATATTATTTGTATTCATCACATTTTATTTAACATCTTCTAAATTACGAAACTTTTTAAGCATAATACAAATTAAAGTTCTACAATTTGTTAGAAGGTAATATAAAAAAACGTAGTAAGGTTTTAAATTCAAACTTTTCATCTTAGTTATATATACTATATAAGAAATGAAGTGTAAAAATATTCTTTTCTAGCAGAGCGTGGTTTCGATCCACGGACCTCTGGGTTATGGGCCCAGCACGCTTCCACTGCGCCACTCTGCTTCGATAGTATTTGATGAAAATAAATTATTCGAAAATCGTACTGCCTAAATGCAATATATCCATATTTTTTGTATTCATCATATTTTATTTAACATCTTCTAAATTACGAGAAATTTTAAGCATAATACAAATTAAAGTTCTACAATTAGTTAGAAGGTAATATAAAAAAACGTAGTAAGGTTTTAAAATCAAACTTTTCATCTTAGTTATATATACTATAAAAGAAATGAAGTGTAAAAATATTCTTTTCTAGCTGAGCGTGGATTAGATCCACGGACCTCTGGATTACGGGCCCAGCACGCTTCCCCTGCGCCACTCTACTTCGATATTAACTCGATGAAATAAAATTCTTCTAAAATCGTATTGCATATATGCAACATATACAAATTATTTGTATTCATACAATTCTTTTCAACATATTCTAAATTACGAGAAATTTTATGCATAATACAGAATAAAGTTCTACAATTATTTCGAATGTAATATAAAAAACGTAATAAGGTTTTAAATTCAAACTTTTCATCTTAGTTATATATACTATAAATGATATGAAGTGTAAAAAATTCTTTTCTAGCAGAGCGTGGTTTCGATCCACGGACCTCTGGGTTATGGGCCCAGCACGCTTCCACTGCGCCACTCTGCTTTGATATTATTCTATGAAATTAAATTCTTCGAAAATCGTACTAGATAAATGCAATATATACATATTATTTGTATTTATCCCACTTTATTTAACATCTTCTAAATTACGAGAAATTTTAAGCATAATACAAATTAAAGTTCTACGATTTATTATAAGGTAATATAAAAAAACGTAGTAATGTTTTAAATTCAAACTTTTTATCTTAGTTATATATACTATATAAGAAATGAAGTGTAAAAATAGTCTTTTCTAGCAGAGCGTGGTTTCGATCCACGGACCTCTGGGTTATGGGACCAGCACGCTACCACTGCGCCAGTCAGCTTCGATAGAATCCGATGAAAATAAATTCTTCGAAAATCGTACTGCCTAAATTTCACATTTTATTTAACATCTTCTAAATTACGAGAAATTTTAAGCATAATACAAATTAAAGTTCTACAATTAGTTAGAAGGTAATATAAAAAAACGTAGTAAGGTTTTAAATTCAAACTTTTCGTCTTAGTTATATATACTATATAAGAAATGAAGTGTAAAAATATTCTTTTCTAGCAGAGCGTGGTTTCGATCCACGGACCTCTAGGTTATGGGCCCAGCACGCTTCCCCTGCGCCACTCTGCTTCGATGTTATTCGATGAAATAAAATTCTTCGAAAATCGTATTCCATAAATGCAATATATACATATTATTTTTATTCATCACATTTTATTTAACATCTTCTAAATTACGAGAAATTTTAAGCATAATACAAAATAAAGTTCTACAATTAGTTCGAATGTAATATAAAAAAACGTAGTAAGGTTTTAAATTCAAACTTTTCATCTTAGATATATATATACTATATAAAAAATGAAGATAAATTTTCTTTTCTAGCAGAGCGTGGTTTCGATCCACGGACCTCGATGTATTTGATGAAAATAAATTCTTCGAATATATTATTTGTATTCATCCCATTTTATTTGACATCTTCTAAATTACGGTAATTTTTTTAGCTTAACACAACTTAGAGATCTTTAATTAAAAGATAACATAAATAATAAACATATTAAGGTTTTAAATTCAAACTTTACATATTATTTATATATACTATATAACAGATATTGTGTAAAAGTTTTCTTTTCTAGCAGAGCGTGGTTTCCATCCACGGACCTCTGGTTTATGGTCCCAGAATTTTTCCACTGCGACACTCTGCTTCAGTGTCATGCAATGGGCAGTAATACGTCAAAATAAATACTGCATAAAGGAAATATATATACTTATTACTTGTATTCGTGCCATTTCATATAACTTCTCCTAAATTACGAAATATTGTTTTACGTAATACAAATTAATATCCTATAATTAGGAATTATTATAAATAAAAAATACTTATTTTAAATAAAATCCTCTAATCTAAATAACGTATACTATATAACATACAGTGATGCAAAATTCAGTATTCTAGAAGAGCGTAGTTTTGATATACGGACCTCTATGATATGGACCCAGCACGCTTCTACTGCTCCACACTACTTCTGCAATTTGCATTGGAAATAAATACTTCAAAAATAATACTGCCTAAATGCAATATTTAGTTATTATTTGTATTCATCCCATTTTTATTTAACATCTTCTAAATTACGATAAATTTTTTAGTTTTATACAAATTAAAGTTCTATAATTAGTTAGGAGATAATATAAATAAAAAACGTAGTAAGGTTTTAAATTCAAACTTTTCATCAAAATTATGTATATTATATAACAGACGGTTTGTCAAAATGTTCTTTTAAAGCAGAGCGTGTTTTTCATCCACGTACCTGTGGGTTTATGTTCTCAGCACGCTATTATATACAATCATTCTTTAAATCAAAATATGTATAATTAAATAATAACTCAATAACAGTGTAAGAAAAACGTTGCACTTATACATTTCAATTATCTGTCATCTGTCTTTTTCGCACACTTACTTCACTGTTTTCAGGACAAATCACTTTTGTAAACTATAAAAGTTTTTCCTTGAATTAATGTATACAATTATTTCTGTTTCTTCTTTTGTATTCTAAAATTTTTTCAATAAGCTTTAAACTAACAAGCGTATTAGAAATATAAATTCTGTATATTTTATAACAGAATTAGAGTCAGTATGGTTTGTTTATAGCAACATTGTTTTGATTTACGGATCTTTGCTTAATGGATCCTGCATCCTTCCATTTCGCCACTCTTCTTCAGTAAGTATGCAGAGAAATTACTTATGTAAAACATAAATTTTGATTATAATTAATGTATACTTACTATTTGTATTCATTCTTTTTTTCTAGTATATGTTAAAAAACGGTAAAAACAAGCTTACCAGAAATGTGATCTCTATAATTAGTAAGAGAATAATAACACTAAAAAATTTATCTAGGTTTATATAAAGGAAATATAAGTTATATAGTTAACCAATATAAGGTATTTGAATGATTTTAGATATATGCAATTTATAATTTTTTACTAAGTATTTGCTGAAAAATAACTAATTTTATGCTTAAATAATATAGAATTATTATTCAATTTGTATTTAACTAAATTATAACGTCATATATTATCGCCGAAAAATTTATTGACTTTGATTAAAAATAAAAATGCCGTTTGAATAAAATATAATCGCTTCTCTTTTGAAAAACAATGTGAGAAAATCTATCGTAACATTGGTTGGACATTCAAAATAACGAAAAAAAAGTGTTCAGAAATTAGAAAAAAAGTTCTCCAAAAAAGAATGATTTTCGAACGTTTTAATGTCTCCTCCGTCCTCTGAAATTTAAACATGCCAAATTTGCTGCAATTTGGCTAAAAATGGTTACATAAAAAAAATAATTCATTTGTATATATATCTCTCTCGGAAGCGTCTTTTTCCAGCAGAACTCATCGATCCCCCAAGGTAGTTCTTGTTAACATCAAAAAAAAATATGGTGATCATTCCTAAGGGCCAGCAAGTTTAAGTATTTTTGCCGCTATGAGTTCCTCCGTTTAAATGCTTAAAACAGTCAGCTAAAACACAAACTATCATTCCTTTACAAACAAATACTATGCATTTCCTAAACATCTCGACCTATCAAGTAAATAACCGAACGATAATTTAATGTGTAAGGCACTGCTCTTTGGTACCGGAATTCACGGTTTCGAATTCTGCAAATAGCATGAATGTTCTTAGCCTTTCAGAATCGGCTTTAAATAGTAGGTCGGCTAATCTAAAGTGGTTTTGATGCAAAATCGCTCAAAAGCTAGCTTAAATGAAATGACAGATTGTTCAACGCCATTGGTTTAGTACTGTTTTAAATTTTCTTCCCTTACTATTACTATTGTTACCAATTTATGAAGCGTAGCGTTCGTGGATTGAGTAGACTTTGAATTAAGACTGCAGAAATAACAGCGCTTTATTCGTAATACAGGGAAAACAGCAATACAGCAGCCAACACCGCGAGAACTGGCTAGTACAGGAGATAGTTCATTAAAACTCTTAGCGTCAAACAACATAGGTCTTTACCTCTACAAATTTCTCAGCTAACTGAACCTCGATCAGGATCGGCCCCCGGTATTTATATCCTCCGGAGAAACTGGAATATTCTAGAAAGTACTAGGTACAAACGGTCGCCAAGAAAGTCACCAAATCGCCAAACTTGGCGCCAAAAATTACTCCCCAAAAACATCGCCCATGAGCCAATATCTCGCCAAATACATGATTTACCCATTATAATACCGGCAAAAATACATGCCAACTTGCGAAATTCGTAACACTATGTTTTATGTCCAACAAAATTCCTGCTAAGTAACTGTTTTTTATTTATTACATTATAGTGTACAATATTATACCCCATATGATGTTATAATTTATATTGCCAAGTATTTTTTTGAACTAAAATAAATATTAAATGTTTATTCAAAAGAACTACTAGATTAACAAAGTATGTATGAAATGATCCCTACATCTATCGTTATCGTCTGATTTCCAATTATCATTTGTGTATTATAGCTGTCAAGTCAGAGTTAACTTTTAAGTTGTTTAAAAATTTATGGTATCTCCCAGATTTTGACATTATTGAGGTCAATCATGTCAAGGACTTGTGTCTTCTCTTTTTTTCCTCTTCATTAATATCGCTTAAATTATAAACAGCCCTTAAGTCAGGAGCTTTCATACTGTAAGACTGTCTTTTTCAACTATTGGTATCTAAAATAAGTACCCTTGCATTGGAAAATACTTGTCAGACGCAGACCCGCAGTTCTCAAACTGAGGGATATAAAAATAATCAAGGTCAAGAAATTTAAAAGCAAAATTAAGTAAACTTAGCATAAAGAAAATAATAAAAAATTCACCCAAAATTTTCCTTCATCGCATTAAAGGCAAATAAGCATTAAATTTACACTGAACTTTTACTTTTTTTTAGCTTATTAAAACCATTTCAAGGATAGCTGTGTAGCAAAATTTTTTAGCTCTTCAACAAAGGTAATGTCGTTATGTCAACTGAAGTGAAACAAATCTAGTTCGAAATGGTTCTAACACATAAAAGGTTTATTTACATTATGCACAGGATCGGTGGTTCAGATCGAAGATACAACCCAATTTCATTAAAAACATCGGTAATAATAGAAACAATTAATCAAAAGGAACATAATTGCTTCACATCAAAAGGGTATCAGAACTCGAACATAGCTATGCGAGAACTGAAACGGGAAGTCTGTTCGAAATACAAATACCCGTTAGTTCAGAGCCCTCTTCTTGGAAGTTTCAATTGGTCACCACAAAAAAAAGTTTGAGAACCTCTGAGGTAGAGTGTTTCCCAGGTTAGGAGCAGCACTTTCATCACATCCAATATAACTGAATGTTCCTTGTGAATTTTCCCTGCATTTAAATTATATTAAAAATTACTTTTCTTTTTTAAAACAAAATTTGACGAAAGTATTTTTAATTTTTTTTTTAAATTGAATTCATAATCATTATTTTAGAAAGCAGAGAGCTCTCCAAAGGGATTTTATAAGTCGTTATTAACTTAAAGACAGCATATTTTTTCCCATATAAATTACAGTATAAGCACATTTCTCACATTAAAAATATTCTTATATATTTTAAAATTATTTCTTTTTGGGGAAACTTTTTGTTAACTTTTGAAATGCTCCTTTCTGCCTAATATTTCATAAATAAATGTTAAAAAAACACTTCATATTAATAATTGTAACAACTCTGGATGTCTGTTTTAAATTTCTATTTAGATTATTAAAACTCGACTGAAGTTTAACTAATCCGGATTTTAAAAAAAACTGTATCGACATAAAATATTTCCTATAAATTAATTATATATTCAATCTATCAACAACACAATATCCGAATGTATTCAAAGGATATTTTAAAATAGTGATAAGGTAAAAACAAAATTGAAAATTAGTTCACAAGGATCATTTAAAAAATTAATAAAATATTTCAAAATATTTAATTATAATAAAAGTTGCCCGATTTTTAAAGTGTTTGTGAATCACATTTGTTTGGTTATACTTTAAGGTATCCGTCTACTTTAGGAGAACTTCTTTAAATGTAGAAACTAGTTCATGTTTTTCCATTTTTAGATTTATTTTTTATATTATCATAGATAATTGCACTTAAAAATTTTATTCCTGGAGAATTTTTTATAAAATTTCTAATAAATGAAGAAAATTTAGTAAAAAATCGGGTTTTTTCAAAAGGTGTAACTTTTTAATAAATTAAATTATTTCAAAATTTTTTGATGCAACACATTTCTTATACACTGGACTAGTGAATCATCTAAAATCTTTGCTTAATTTACATTTGGTAAAAAAAGTTTGTTATTTCAAAATCATACACATTGAATTTTTAACGAATTTTCATTACTAACTATGAGTGTAACATCATTAAAAATTATCCAAATTTAAAGCTTTCAAGTCATTCACTAGTAAATACTATCAAAAGCATTCATAATAATTTTCAACAAAATATTTTAAGAACTTTTTGAGAAATCACATTTCAAGTTTCAACATTTTATTATAAATACCGTTCTGAGAAAAACGCCTTTGAAGTTTATGAAAGCAACTTTAACTATTAAAAAATTAAAATACATGTCCGAAATTCCCCACAATTTCTTGCTCCAAAACTTTCTAATTGCCAAGCTGTTAATTATTAAAAATAATAGAAAAATATTTAAACTAATCCTCATGAAAATTTAATAAGTTTTGTCCAAAAAATGCTCTTTAAAAGGCTTTAAATTCACAACTTCCGGTTCCGACGTCGCTTCTTCCGTTTTGTTTTGACAGCTGTTAGTGATATTTAAACAGCTGTAACTTTTCTTTAAAATGCTGTAGAGACAAAACAAAAACAGATTTAGAAGCCTAAACGTTGAAATTTTACAATCGAGAAATAAAACAAAATTATGATTTTTGGCAAAAAAATGACGTTTTCAACGTAGACGGATACCTTAACCCTTTCCCTGACGGCAGGGAGTATTTAAATCCTACCTTGGTTTGGTTTGGTTTGGAGTGCTACGGTCTAATTTTTGCAACACGATTGCTAAAAATCCTATCTTGGTCTGGCAGACAATTTAACAATTAAATGGCTGAAAAGCATGCATTAAAATAAAAAATTCCAAGCGTGAAAACACGCCTTTGCCAGGAAAGATTGGGATTTGTCTCGGCGTGTTATCACGCCTACGCCAGGGAAAGAGTTAATGTATATCTGTTCAGTTTTTTAAGTAGAAAAATTCCAAAAATGTGTTCTGACTTCCATGATCCCTTTAACATAGTGTGGTTAATGTGGCAGTGTTATGGTCTTAGATGCCTGATTCGAAATTGCAGAAGCCAGAGGTATCCTCTTTAAAACTGGATTACGGTGAAAGCTATAAACTTTTTTTATGCAGCATAAATACTTTAGTTACGATCTCCAATAAAGCTATTATACTCAAAATAAGACAGTATGAAGCCTTTCTCATTACGTATTTATGTTCCCAGTCACCCACCATATGGACTACAACATAATCGGGCCGTAATTGGAACTAATTTGCAATCATTTTTACGCTCGACTTATAGGAGCGGAATATAATATTACCTTGACGGGGAGAAGAAAACACAGTAATATATATGAAAAGATTCCCCTTGGGGAAAAATAATTTGCTATTTAAAAATATGCCTAAAACATAAAATATTCTTCCTCGGTCTCTCCCCCTCAAAGGAGAAACACTCATCACTAGACAATTACTCCTCCGAGGGGGTATATCAGCAAAGAACACCTGTGATTGACTGGTACGTTTTCATGCTTATACTCATTAGAACTGCTAATAATGGATGACGACGGGGATTATAAATACAATGGAACCCCTAGGTATTCTCCAGATAATGAGAAAGTGGTACACAAGGGGTCGCAAAAGAGCGGAACAGCAGAACATGTTTTTCTTGGCGAAGTATTAATGACCCAAAAAATTAATCAAGCAGTCATTATGTAGGGATATCTGAAACAAAAAAAAATGCGTAATATGTTACTTTAAACTGTAAATTTTAAACGTTCTTCATTATACATGACGTGATTAAATAGTGTAAAAAATAATTAGAGTTGAAAGAATTACTAAGACAAGCATCATCAACGGGAGGATTTTTTTATTCAGTACAACTGTGTGTAAAGTAATTTCTTGTAAGAGCGTCATCTGGTTGGAATGTCTACCCGTTAATAGCGTTTGATTTCGGATTCTCCGTTAAGCATAAATTACTGCTCATATTGAATATCGATAAACTAAAGAAGGTCTATGATCTGACTAGATTGAATATCTTGGACATTATTAGCGTAATATAAATGCTGCAATTACTTCAATAATCAGAAACATAAAGTTACATAAAGCTTGAAAAAATATTGACTTTAAAGCAGCATTTCTGCAAGTTTCATATAATCTGATTGAAAATTGTGCTTCTAGTGTGCAAAAAGACCACAATTTCTAAAAATGTGATTTTTTTGTGATAAATTTGTACTAAAACTACGCTTTCCATACCCAAAGTTCACATTCATCGCTCTTCAAATTTTATCATTTGCTTACTTAGGACAAAGGAATCAGCGAACAGAATTATGTGGAGAATAGACTATTTATAGCACTCTTAAAGAGTGCTTCTTCATATTTTTCTTTTAGAAACGACTGATTTTTTTTCATGCATAAATAGGTTATTTTCTTCTGTTGAATGGCCTTGTTTTCCGCTACCTATAGTTTAGAATTTCTAGGAAATTTTTCTGGGCACCGTCAGTTTTATGCCACCTTTTGGATTGTTCCCAAAAGTCAGTCTTGATATTATTAAAATTGTTTTCATAAAGCTCATTGCAACAAACCAAAAGCACCATCAAGTTTATTGAAGAAGCATTAAGAGATTAAAACATATTTCGTAAAATGAGATACATTTTATTCCATGTTCTGATTTTTACTTTATTGAATAATTAACTGTTGATTTAAACATGAGAGGAGGGGTTTTGCCCATATGAAGCATGGCTTTGTTAATGACCTTTAAGTATAAGGCTAACATTTCTTCTTTAAAAACTGGTTCTTACACAGTTTGAGGATATCACATTGAACTAATTTAAGCCTTATTTCAGAATCAAGTTTTAATTTACCTATGTAAGAAAATCAAAATCCTGTAACTACTTATTATGACCCCCTTTTGGTTGGGAACTTGTTTGTACATTGACGAAGGTATTTCTTGAAGTCATTTTTGCCAGTAATATTTTAGCAACAGAATATTAATCATTTTCTTATTAGTGCACTAAATTTACACGTTTTGTATAGTGTTACAGCAAATATTCCCTATCCACTATTAAGTATTTTTCATATATACTTCTAACTCTCCGACACTACAGTGTATGCCGGATCATGGCCTTTTTAACGATTCGTTACCATAGCAATAGTCAAGTGCCTCAATTTTCTGATTTGCTATTTTCAAGCTCTTAATATCCTACTGTCTTGTCCGATCATCTCCTTATTATCATTTATTTTGAAGTTGACTATTAACCCTTTAAAATCTCTTCGGTGCATCAGTTTTCTTTCCTTCTCTTCGTGTGTTCCAACCATTGAATTTTACTTGATTTTACATAATTTATTATTTCTTTTCCTAGTAACAATTTTTAGATTTCATGGTTGTAACTTTTCTTCCCAAACACCACGCTCTTTGGTCGAAATATGACTCTTAGTTTATTAATATCTTTTACATTTCTGGCAATAAAGTCTCTGACCCGTACATAACCTTTGGTCTGATCACAGTTTAGATCTTATTAACTTCTGCAAAGAAAAAAACTACTATTTCCTGCATTAAGCCTTTGCTTTATTTTTCCCATATCTTTATCTCCCGTGACAATTGAACCCATATACATATAGTCCACTATTACTTCATCCGAACGATGGCTGACTACGTAGGGCACTACTATTTGGTACCGAAGTTCACGGATTTAAATCTCGCTATTGTTTGTAGCTTTCGAAATCGGCTTTAAACAGTAGGTCCCGATCGCATTAGTCCTCTTGGAGCAAAAGAGTAGACCGTAGCTCTCCCAACAAACCAACCGCACACTTTACTTCCCTGTTGATCTTTAGTTTCGCATCTGTATCAATTGCTTACAATCCATAATCATATATTTATTCTTTTTTATACTTATTTATAGTCCCCTAATGCTAGCTTATCTGACCAACTTATTAAATAATTTAATCAAGGTATTGATATTTGTAGCTAACAAAATTACATCATCGAAAACCGAAACTCATGTAGTACTATTGAAAGCTATTTCTCTTCTATTATATAATGTTATACTCACTACCTTTTCTAGGTATATATTAAACAACAAGAGAGATAATATGTCTCCCTGTCTCAATCGAGTCACAAGGAGGGGCGAAGTGTTTTTGAAAGCTATAAATTACAGCCATCTAGCAAATTTTAGTTTTTTACTCATTTTACTCATCTTTTTATCTTATTTAGTTGTTTTTTTAACCTGTGCGACAAACTATCTCTTCACTGCACCTTCAACCTCAACTCACCGTTCTTATCTTGTTGAATGGACATGCTACATTCCATCTGTCAGTTGTATGCTGCTAGCATGTGTGTAGCCATGTCCGAATGCATTCAGAAAGCAAAAACATATACGTGTTTCAGCTCTATGAGTATTACTTTTGCTTCTTCAGTTTAGCAAAATATTACGTTGAATGTTACAGAAATGATTTTTAATACGTTTTAAAGATTCTACAGTGAAAAAAATGGCTAAATTCTGTTAGTTATTAAGTGCTATTTATTGCATTTGAGTTACCTTCACGGAAGCAGTGAATCGGAGCTTTCATCGTTCTCTGATCTTAGGAAAAGGTTGCTATAAAGGTTTGGTTTTTGTAGCGCTACGGTCTACTTTTTGCAACACGAGAGTTAATGAGACCGGGACCTACTTCTTAAAGCCGATTCCGAATGGCTACGAACATCCATGCCATATTAGGATTCGAACCCACGAACTCCGGTTCCGAAGGCCAGCACCTTAACCATTCGGACTCGTTCGGCATTGCTATAAAGGAGTCACCTACTTGTGAGTGGGCGATTGCAGCTCATTCAGCTCATTTTCATGTGCAGAAAAATCAAAATTAATAGAAACAAACAGTCCTACAGAAGCACTCACAAATTTAAGCTGTCCGTCAAAATGCATTTACTGAGACATTTTAATGTTATATGCTATGAATCAGTATTATCAAAATTTGAGCCATGGTAGCACAGTCGGCAAAGGCAGCGATCTCGTAACTGGAAAGGTTGGTGGTTATGAGCTGGAACCGACCTAAGATCCGCCGAGTTCGCTAAAGGTGACTGGGTCACGTAAAGTATGTTAATGGTCATAATGTTCTCCAAGTTCTCAATCAGTACCTCTGAGGGTGGCAGGCCAAGCCTGGGGGGTCTTCTGCTTGGTCCCTGATTCTAAATCACGAGGACCCAGTGGGGGTAATATTACTTAAATCCGTAGCATACCTTAAGCTACACGTAAAATAGTGTTAAATGGGTAACAGTCTTCCATCCTTGTATTGACAGAAATGCATATAGTACCTGTATTGCCAGCTGCGTTAGGAAAAAATGTATTGCCAAAATTTGAGAATATAATTTAGTATAATTTAAATAATGTTTTACACTGCTTTAAATTTGTTGATAAGAATAGTTATTCTTGAAAATCAAATTAAGATGAACATCGAGACATCCATCAACGTTAGGACCGATTTCCAAAATAAATATTTTATCTTACATTTCAATCATAGCCAAATAATCACAGATAATTATACTCAAATTGCCAAATAATTATCTCAAACTTATTTACAGATGTATACTGATTTTTAAATTTTTATATACGAAAAGTACAATTCGAAAGATTATGCAACCATTTATTTTTTGTCTCACGTATTTTTACATTATTGTATTTTTCATGTATTTTTACATCTTAGTTAATTTAAATATATTTACTATAGTCCAGCTGCACTTTACATTATCTGATATTAAAATATTTTTTAAACCTTCTGCAAAGCCATTTTCAATACCCTTACATTTTATAGTTTATAAATGTTTCGTGAACCGATATATATTTTAATGTCTATGTATGCCATGATTTTCGTTACTTAATTATAAAAGGCGTCGTTTAGAAATTTCATCACTTTCACATATTTCAAAAGAATAAACATATTATAAACAGAAACTGGTATAGATAAGGGAGAAAGTGCACGATAAAACTAAACGAGTAAACACTCATGGAAATTAATTTAAGAGATTGAAAAGGGATAAATTATAGTAGTTAACAGCAAAAGGTAATTCGTTAAAATGGCTTCTTTAATAAACTTCGTTTTTTGGCGTAAGATTTTTAATAAAAATTTAATGTAACAAATGCCCTGCTCTTGAAAATGAATGGTACGTAGTTTTGCTTAATGGTCTCTCCGTGTGTCAATATCTTTAGCGTTATCTGAAATGATGGTCATAAATATTCCCAAAATTATGGCAAAGAAACGAGTCGAATAAATATATAAAATTCAAGGAATGATCTAAGTTTACGAAGTAATAGATCATAATTTTCTTGCTAAATGAAAAATCTTTAAAGGAAAAGCTCCATTGAATGCAACTTTCGTTTTCTCATTTTGGAAACTCTTCTTTTCCGTTATCGTTTCATGGATTATCTCTATTTCAACCAGTGTACCTAACACAGCGAGATCAATAAATCTGATTCTTTTCTGGTTTACTACTTCGTGTTTACAGGAAATGGGAGTTAATCGTTTGTTACTTTTTAGTTCTAATGAAGCATGAACGCTTAGGCATTTTGTCACTTTTGAAACTTTTTCTCTTGGGGCAATTATTTATTTATGTCCCAGTTCGTAGTTAGTATATATTATACATAATTAAGCACATAAATTTCTGTTATGGGGGATAAGTGTTCCATACTTAAGCTACTTTTGATATCGGAATTGTCAAGTGTAAAAATGTTGCTGAATGTTTATTTAAAAAAATGGGGATGATAGCAATTATAAGAAGTTTTCTCCAAGTACTTAGTAGAATCAGAAAGTTGTGAAGCATGGAGTTTAATGGCACTAAGTCATCAAAGGATATATTGAACCAACAACAGTTCATCTAAATATAATCACCTAGTTAATGCCAGGTAATTGGGGGTTTTGTTTTAATAATAGTTAATTCTCTACAAAAAAAATAAACTACAAAATTTTACTGAATGCTGAATAACTGAAAAAATACGTATTTTATTGAAGATACTGAATAATGGTTTTAAAAAATACTTAATAATCTTTGTATTAAATTAAATAGCTCTGAGGTATTTTGAGCAGTTTATTATAGTTTGTATTCCTTATAACTTTAAAATTTCAACCATATTTTGTAAAATTGTTTATTTCAAAGAAATAGTAAAGACAAGAAAAAATGTGAAACATATATGGAAGCATTTATGAAAGGAAATTGGTGTGGTGACCTATGGTGAAAAGCGATGGTAAATACCATTTTGACAATCTCGCAAATAATATTTTTTAAGTTGAAATTGCAAATGAACAATCAACAAAGAGAAAAATTTCTTATAAATCAAAAACCTCCTAGAGATGCAAACCAAGGAAATAACCTTATGAGCAAGTTTCTTCTGACGAAGATGACAAATACTGGTCATAAAATATTCTGAACATGCTACTTAAATAACGACCAACAACAATATGGCTTCAACGCCTCTACCGTTTCAAGTTAGATGATGAAGTACGACAAAATAGATATAAGTAAAATTTATAATTTGGACAATAATAATTATAGTTCATCAGAATACTTTATACAATTAAGTGAATATCTGAACTTAAATAATGTAGGGTTTTTTTTTCAACTGGAATTCCAAATGAAAAAATATAATAAAAACATGAGATACTATATTTGCATTACTCCGCAATACATTTTATGTTAAAAATTACCCCAGATGTAATACAGTGGGTAAATTGTCACAATGCAAATGCATTTCCATAGCCCCTAATAAATTAAATTATCGTTAATGTCATCGCTTTTAAAAAGCATATTATGAATTCTTAATGACTGAATTATATTTTAAAGCTCACATTACGAAAGCATTTCTTACAATTTCTTTTTAAATATTTAAAGTTTTTGAACAACTGGTTAAGTATATTGCAAAAAGAAAAGGTTTAACGATATTTAGTACTGATATACTATAAATATGGAATAAGGCGTATCTCGCTTTTATTTTTTATCTTAAAAGATTTCGACGTTCCCAGAAAGTCAGAAAGGATATTATACCCTTCCTTTTAATTCGTTTTAAATAAAAGATTGTATTTTACATTTTTTTTCTTTTTTACTTATTGTTGAATCTCCAGTGGCAACAGAATAAAAACGCCAAGCTGTGGGAAGCGTCGCGTCCGGAAAAAACAAAAAATAAACTTTGAACTTTTATTCGTAGTAGAACTATTCGTCGCTTCCATACGAACCGGAAGCTTAATTCTAAAATATTTGTATTCGAGTTAGAGAAATTCTGTTATTATTTGTTATCCTATGTTATTCTTAATTAAATCTATGTTATTCCTTATTGAACTTTATTCGTAATTTTAAGGAATTTTTTATTAGTTGTGGAAGGATATAAACTATTAAAGATACCGTATTCTAAATAGTAGTCTTATATTTTTTAATGGATTTTTGTGTGTGTTGAGCTGAAAGTTTGCCATCCGGAATATGGGAGGAGGTAAGTAATTACCTTTCTCATATCAATCATATTTCAATAATTACTTTTTATTCTTATTCGTTTTTTGTGGAGTTAAAATCTCCACTTATTCTTTATCAGCCACTGTAACTGTGTAAGGATATTCGCATGTGGAAACCCAACTTCCCCTTCCCCTCACATACTTCTGACGGCTGAAAGATATTTATTTGCACAAAATATTATATAAACTCAACTTTAAGTTTACCATAAAAATCAAAGAATTTAACATAAAAATCAAATACTGTTGATATTTAGAAAAAAATGTTCATTTTTCAATATAAAGTATTCAGGTTGGGAAATTTTCTTCCTTAACCTCGTTTGGTACGGTTGTTTTATGAGAAACCAACAAAAGAAAAATAAGCAACACAATCAATATGAAATCGAGTCCCGTTATAACAAAATTCAAGGGACCAAAGATTTTGTTCGCTATAATTGAACCGTTAACAATAATTTTAGATATGACAAAATGTGTAATTCCTTCGTTATAAAGTGTAGTCAATACTGATTAAATTAGATAATAAAGAATAAAAATCAATTCAAATTTATTGAATTTAATAGACTAATACTGATAAAACTAAACTGATCAATTGCCTATTAAATAGACTAAAAATGGAAATAAATGAAAAATAATTCTACCTTTCAAGTTGCTTATTGGATTTCTGTAAGCGTGATTACGTCAGAATATTTACTTTATTGTTTGCCCAGTCTTCAACAAAAATTTCAGTCCTTTTTTCATCTATCTTAATCTTTTAATTTTTTTTTTTTTATTTTTTTTAAATTTGAATCTTTTTTTTTTTCTTTTTTTTTTTTTTTTTTTTTTTTTTTTTTTTATTTTTTTTTTCAGTTTTTTTTTTTTTCTTCATTTTTTAATTTTAATATTTTAATAATTTGAATCTTTAAATTCTTAATTTTCTTTTTTGTTCTCAATTTTTCAGTTTTTCTTTTACATTTTAATCTTCAATTTTTAATCAAACTTTGCTGATTATCGTGTTAATTTTGTGTCTTTCTAAATTAACTACCTATTTATTTGGTTTTAAATAGTTTTTCTATTAGATTCAGGCATCTGTCTTTTTTAAAGTTTCATCAAAATTGTTTTTTTTTTTTCAAAACTGTTCCAAAATTGTGTTGTTCTTTTGGGTTTTCCGTCATGTTTGGCGCAGTTTGTCCCAAGAGGAATTAGCGCCACTAAATTTCAACCAACCAACCAACCAACCTTTTTCATCTGTTATTTGTGTGAAAGAACACTTATTAATTTTGTGCAAGTTGTTATGAATTTAGAGATGAAATATCGTCTTCACAAAGACTGAAAATTTTTTTAAAAATCAGTGGAGGATTGAAAAAGTTCACTATATTCAGTATTTCTAAAATTATTTGCTATCGGATATTTGCTATAAAAGTATAAATTAGTATTAAGCATAGTATGAAGCAACACCTTCCTTCCGTTATACCCCCGGCCGAACGCTGGCCGATTGGTTAGGGCACTGATCGTCGGTACCGGAGTGGGTTCGAATCCCACTATGGCATGGATGTTCGTAGCCGTTCGGAATCGGCTTTAAGCAGTAGGTCCCGATCTCATTAGCCCTCGTGTGCAAAACTGTAGACCGTAGCACTCCAAACCAGACCAAACCGTTATATCCCGGAGTTCGTAAAATGCTAGTTCTCTATTAAGAAGTCCAATTTATTAATTATTAATTTTATAAATCTAACATTGCATGACTAAAATGGCTGCTTATAAATTTATATTTTCTTTTATAAAACAACTAGATGAAATAAAAAATGTAATAAATGTTACCATTACCCGTTAATATAAATGTACGTTGTTAAAGGGTATAGAGACCTCAGTTAAAAAATTAATAACCATAGCTAGATTCTATATATAAAGCTGTTTTAAAACATCATGATCAAAAATATAAATGTTTCACATATTTACATGTAACAGAAGTTTTTATTAACTCTTAGAACAAAATCAAGACTTGTTAATAAAACAGGTTATATATTTAAGATATTACTCAATTTTTCATTAACGTGCCCCTAAAATATTTCTAAATTTTAATAATTTTTTTATTTTTTTAATGTTTATAATTCATATTTAAAGCAGCGCACACATGCGTTGTAGCACACATGGTTGAAAATCGCGGACGGTCGCGAATCTTTACGTCTGGTCGTTGCAATTGCTGTCATTCGGAGTGAAAAAACATCATCGATTTTATTATCGCTTACCAAAGCATATCATTTATATATATATATATATATATATATATATATATATATATATATATATATATATATATATATATATATATATATATATATATATATATATATATATATATATATATATATGTGTGTGTGTGTGTGTGTGTGTGTGTGTGTGTGTGTGTGTGTGTGTGTGTGTGTGTGTGTAATCAATTTTTTATAACACTCCTTCACAAGGAGAAAGCTCAACAGTTATAAGTAATGAGAATGCATTCGGGATTCATATTTAAGAGAACTCAGAAGTGTAATTTAAAACTTTATTTCAGAGCGGCAACACGGGACATCTGTCCTTCTGGACAATATACAATCAAAAGCCACAGAGTTCACTCTGCTCTGACACAAGTACACCCAAGAGCGCTGACAACAAGAATTTTCCCACAACAAAAACAACTTACTAAGCGAATTAAATGCAATATCAGCAAAACGCGAAATCATGTTTTGCCACCAGCTTGAAAACTGCTCTATAGACAGAAAGTTTACAGTTTTATGACAGAAAGGAATGTTAAGTGGAAAATACTCCGTTGATTAAACCATTTAGAGGCTGGTAAAGATATTTAAATGAATTAAAATTGGGAGGAGGTTTTTGAAGAAATATAAAAGTTAAATAATTTTAAGATATTACATATATATATATATATATATATATATATATATATATATATAGATATATGTGTGTGTGTGTGTGTGACGAACTTCTCAATGGGTGGTTGCAGTCATGATAAAAATCACCGTTTTAGCTAAGTTTATAGATAGCGTTACGGGTTCACACTTCATATAGGGAAGGACAAACTGAAGGGTCAGCTAGCATAAAGTTATATGTACAAGACCCTTAACACCTGTCAGCATGTGGAAAAATCACTAGATTGCCTACAAATCTCTTTTTTGTTTAAATTTCCTAAATTGTTCGCTACAATGTAGATTGTAATCAGATTCTCTGAGGGCGTAAACTGTATTTCACTTTGTTAGAGGTTAAAAAGAGGAATGCAAAAACGCAGGAATTTTAGCCCTTACTTCAGATATGAAAATGATAATTCTCCTTACTTATATATAAAGAAGATAGATAATGGATAGATAATAGATATGGTATATAACATAATATGTATGTATTATGCATGTAATATTGTGTGTATTGTGTGTAAGTTGAAAAAAAAGGATATGTAAATTCCCCTTTTTAAGCCTGTATAATACTTGTCGAATCCGTACCTCAAAATTTAACTATTCTAAAATATTTTACATTTAATCTTGTCTGAAGCTCATGATCAATTTGCAAGTTATGAAACTCTATTATAGATTAAAACATATACTGATGAAAACTCAAGTAAATATTAATTATCCGTATCACTGTGTTAAAAAGAAATAGAATGAATCATTTCATTTTGTAGCGAAACTATTGCTTCAAAGTTAATTACACTTCACATGATTTCGGCAGGACAATTACAGAAACATTTGCCCATATCTAAACTAGCCTCAGGGTTTAACAATAGTCAGCATTTTAACCTTCAGTCAAACTGTATTATTGTTTAATCTTGTTTGATAATTGTTAAAATGTTTGCATTTTACGACACCTATTGCTTATTGTTTCAAGTTTAGTTTAGAATGTTGTGTACGGAATACTTTTATTTTGTACATAATGTTTTTACAAGACTATTTTCACTTAACTCTTGCAGGAAATAAAATTATTCCTAGAAATGCTGTAATATTTGTAAATAAAGATTAATATTCAAATGATACTTTTGGTTAAAGCAGATAAATAATACGTACATGTACCACATCCATGAATTTTTGTTCACTACTTTTCAACTCGTTTTTCTACTGAATGAGTGTTTTCTTAGAACACAGACCAGAGAAAATTAAATTTATAAAACTTTAAGAATATTAATAGCTGAACTACAGGTTACTGTTATGCTGAATCCGTATCTGACCTCAGATTTTTTTTTCTACTATTAACAGTTTTGTCACAATATGACTTCGTTATAATTTTAAAAACATTTCGAATATTTTACAGGAAGGTAAAATTAATTAAGGCTAAAATTTGAACAAAACCTATGTAATTATAAAGAAGAACATGCACATTTATTAGATCGGTATCACTACATGTTTATTGACTTATATTTCCTTCCCGTATTTTCCTTAAATCTCTTAATATTTTGTTTTTTCTCAAAAGAACCGTTTGCAGATCTTCTCGGTAGTAGCATCTCTATGAATTTGTATTCTAGCAGCTCTTATACCATAGTTGTATCTTTTTTTCTTATATTGACGCCACCAGTCACCCTGTTTCTTACTATATCACAGGATTTCTCTAGATGGTCGATGGCAGAATAGGTGGAGAGTAGCCATTTGTACTCATTCAGAATTGGCTCTGTAATGTCTTTTCAGTCTCATCATCTCTCATTTAACAAAAAAAAATGTAAACCGTAACTTTCTTAACCAATAATTCCAAATTGGAGAATAAAATCAAGGTGATTCTAGAAGGGAATCTTCAAGATCATTAAATAACCTTACTTTTTTAACCGATTTCAGAAATATAATGAGAGTACTTCTTACTGACTCATTTACAAACAACCGAATTGAGGGATAGGTAAATTAAGACCCAAGGCTCAGCTGTAGCCCGCGTAGAGATCCTATTAGGCTGTAACAAAGAATTACATCAATAAATGTCCTCGCTTTTATCAATGGGCTACTGACGTAAAGAATGAGTGTTTCCAGCGTCCTATGATGATGCTACATGGCAGGACAGGTAGGACTTGCCTCCACCCCTGTGTGAGAAATGAAGTGAGAAGTTGGAGTGTTTGTCCCCTCAGTATAATAATACAGTTAGCAGAATACCACAGCAAAAGGAAGGGCAATAAAAAGAAATCAGCATTAGCTGAGGCAGATGCACTATTTTTATCGGTCCCTGAACGCTATCTCTCCTGACTCCATGACATCAGCCTTGCAGTACCTAATCAAGAACTAACACTAAGTAAACCGGCTAAATTTACAAATTAACACAAATATTTTTGTAATAATGTTTAAAATAAATCGTCGTCAATAGAAAGTCTTCTCTCATTTATATCTTCTTGTTCTATTTTATTTTACTTGCGCTTCTCAACACACCTGGTTCATAGCTCCGCATGTGCGGTTTTGTGTAACTGCATTTTTATTCTTTTATTAACCTCTCCAAAATACGGCATAATAGGGACCCGGCCCATACCCAATTTAAATTTTAAAAATATATTTTCTATCTGCAAACACCGTTGACATTTAAAACAATTTGACCCACCTAAAACTTTCCTAGGTCTGACCATACAAAACTTTCTGAAGAATGATCCAACCATTGCAAATATACACTCAAGAGCCTTTGGCACGCAACACACCTTCAACCCGCCTTGGCAGGAAAGCTACAAGTCCTTGGTAGATGGCCGGAGATAGATTTTACCAGATGTTTAAGCAATGGTTACTCAAATCCGACATATTGCGAATTGCTGGTCTTTGAACTCTGAGCTACCGTCCCATGACATCCCAAATTTGTTCTATCGAATTATATCCGGTGAGTCAGGCGGCCAGGACATTAATTGGAATTCAGCATCATGTTACTGAAACCACTCCAAGACAATTTCAGCCTTGTGACAAGGGGCGTTTTCCTGTTGGAACATTCCATTACCAGCTGGAAAAACAGAGACCATGTAAGGGTGCAACTGGTCTGCAATGATGTTCAGATACCCTGTAGCATTCATGGTCTGCTCTACCACTACCACGGGTCCGAGATAAGCCCAAGAGAACATCCCCCAAAGCATAATACCGCCACCACAGGCCTGTGTATGACCTACTGTACACTGAGGGAGCAGCTGTTCGCCTGGAAGATGACGTATCCTAACCCGGCCACCGGCGTGATGAATGACAAACAGTGATTCATCCGACCAGGGAACGCTCTCCCACTGATCTATGGACCGGTCGCGATGTTCCCGGGCCCAGCGTAAGCGCAGTTGGCGGTGACGCTTGCTCAGCAAAGGCACACGAGTGGGACGTTTACTGCGTAGCCCCATGTACAACAGTGTCCGCTGAACAGTGTGCTCCGATACTATTCTACTTGACCCTGCACTGTATTGGGTTGTCAGCTGAGCCACTGTCTGGCTCCAGTTTTGCTTTACCATACGAGACAGTGTCCGACGACCTTTTTCTCTGATAGCGTGTGGACGTCCAACACCATGTTGTCTACTGCTGGTTTCACCTTCATTCATCCACTTTGCGTGAGTACTAACAACTATAGATCGCGAACAACCCAGGAGTTGTACAGTTTCAGAAATACTTGTTCTGAGCCTTCGACCCATTACAATCTGCCCTCTATCAAAATCGTTTAGATCCGCAGCCTTTCTGATCCCACACAGAGGTGAAAGAATGATTATTCAGACTCTCCAGCAGCAGTTAAATACCACTTCCACCTGATAACGGGCCTTCCACATCATCCAGGCGAGTTCATTGCAAAATGTAGGGGTGGTCATATGTAGGGGTAGGCTCTTGAGTGCACAACACATACAAAGAATTTTGTATACGAGTCTACTAAAATTAGTAAAGAAATGTTTGTATACTATCTTAGAAAGAACACTTCTCCCCCCCCCTGACCTTTTTAAATCCTAAATTGATCAGCAAATTTTTCCACTAATGACACCCACCTTTATTAAAAAATTAAAAATAAACAAAATATATAAAAATTATTCCTCTATAACTAGCTTGAAGGTCTTACTGTTTGCTTCTAAAAAAGTTGTTGATGTAGAATATTTTTATTATGTCGAAAAGCTTCAATAGACTCATTTCACCTCAAGTAAACTGGTAAATATCTTCCAAAAATTCGTTGAATCTAATTTCAGTGGCACTGAAATCCCATTTGAGCTATCTCAAATATCGATTTCAATTTCAAACTGCGCGTAGGGTTTTGATCAAATATTGACGCGTTCAGATAAGTCAAAATACACTTAAATAACAGCGACATTGAAAAATACAGCTGACGTAACAAGTCATACACCCGTATTTATTCGACAGATCGACAGATAAACTCATTTTATACAGTACGAAGTTATTTATTGTTGAAGGTAAAATTTAAATAAAGGGATTCGAAATTTTATAATATATAAATAAAATAATCTGTTTGCGTGTACGTATGTATGTACGTATGTATGTTCGCTATGCATTCCGAAATGGTTGGAAACACCTTGATAAAATATTGCATGATGATTCAGGGTAACTCTTTGACGTTTTTAAGCAGGTCAAATTGTTAAGAGGGCAAGATCATGATAATGGTAGAATATTTTTTTTCTGACGTCTGTGCGTTTGTACAATATCATAGGATACATTTTTCTTTCAATAACGTAGTAAATATACTAAACGCTTTTAAATCCCTTAATTCATCTTATAGTGTTTAAAATATGTTTTAAGATTATATAAGTTTTTCTACTTTTGTACTAGGTTCATGTATTCGATTTTGTCAATTTTTATTTGGCATATTTCATTCTTCTTAATTTACTTTCACAATTTTTACTTAGGATGATTTATTCTTCTGGTAATACTAACAGTTGAACGATTTGTAAAATTTTAAAACTTGATATTTTATTTATATGTTGTAATTAATATTTATATTTTGCTATGTACATCGGCTCTCTTTAAATAATCTCACCAAAAAACGTACATACTTTTACATTAGAGAAGTGTAATTATAATTAGCCAAATATTGTCAAACAGAACACTTTTCTTTCTTTAATTTATATTTCTTAAGTTTATATAGAACATAAAAAATTTGTTAATTGTTTTTAACGAATTATTTTTTCCTTAAACATATAATGTATTGCTGGTACGTAATAAGATTTAAATTAAATTAATAGATAGAATTTGACTTGGTTCGGTCTACTTTTTACAACAGGAGGGATAATGAGACCGGGTCCTACTGCTTAAAGCCGATTCCGAACATCCATGCCATAGTGGGATTCGAACCCACTTACTCCGGTTCCGAAGGGCAGCACCTTAACCATTCGGCCATTGCTCAGCTAATAGATGGAATATAATACAGTAAAACCTTGATTACCCGAGTTAATTGGGACAGCTAATCCCTTGGATATCAAAAATCTTGTTTAATAAAAACTGTGTATAATTTTTTTTAATAACTAGACGGATTATGTTAAATAATGAAGGATACATTTTCAAAATTGACACAAACCTCAAGTAAATATTTTATTATTCAAATTGAATATACATTAACTTGTTTAATGTACATTACTACTTTTAAAAAGTCTGTTGTCTTCCGTTGCAAAAATGTAGAATTTCTATCAGAGGCTGCCCAATCACACCAATATTTGATCATCAGAAGATCTTTCGGTGTTCCATCGCTTCTTTGCTCCAAAAATTTCAGGTCTGTGCTTGAAGATTTTCTCTATGATTTATACTCCTTGAATCCTCAAAGTCCTTGTCTTCATTGTCAGCATCATTAATGTGCAATGGGAGATCATCCGTTTGTATAATTTTGTCATCTACTATTATTTGAAAAGCTGAATGTTAGTTTTTAAGGTCCAGCCGTTTTAATTTACTTGTATATTTGCATATTTTTTTCCTTCGAGCTATACTTTAAGAATGTATAAAACTTTGATCTCAGTATGCAAAAACACTGGTGTGTAATATATCAAATTTATTATCCCTAAAATACATATATAAAATTTCTCCTTTTACCTCTTTTCATTTTTAATAACTAACTTCCCAACTATAAAATGTCAGATAAAGGAGTGTTCTCTAACTTAAATTCTTTTTACTCGTCTTCCAAAACTAACACTGGAATAAATGCTAGTTTTCTATTTACTGGAAACATTTCTCGGTTGTTCCAGTAAAACGGTATCATTTCTACAATAATTAAATTTCTCCTGGCTAGTTTCAAGCTAACTTGAACAAGGTTCACTCTTGCCTCCCAAAATGGCTGAACAATCTTTAGTCTCGTGGGAACAGAATGATTTGATTCGCTCTCTCTCTGGTCCGACACCGTTGAAAGATGTACTATTATTGGAACATTTTATTGAAAGCTGTTGCACTGTAATGACAATCCGTTTACCAATGAGTTTTAATCTGCAATAAATGTGAAGTTCCACAATGCTGGACTTATGTTTCTGATAGCGTTACTACTCCAAATTGAATAGAAGTTCTTTTGGCCAAACAAGCGCGGGCAACTCAAATGATATGGGTCAATTCTCCAGTGTAATCGGGGAAAAGATATTTTAATTTCTGGTAACACACACACACACACACACACACATATGTGCATGTGTGTGTGTGTGTGTGTCAGGTTTGAAAATATAAAATTAATAAATAAGAGGTTTAAAGTCAGAAAACGCAGCTCACTCTTTAATTCAGAAGCATGAATCCTTAATAACTCCATATAAAGCTGCTTGAAGTGCGATAATTTAGAGAGAACGTCTTGAGGTAAGGTCGTTAATGAATCCAAGCTGAGCAAGGATCTTTTGTCAGCCTTTGCCAGCCGACTAACCGAAGCCATGTTTAATATTTGGATATGAAACTGTTCAATTGAATTGCTCTTTACTCTTTATTGCTTATTTTCTTGATACATAGTTCTTATTACAATATAAAAACAAATAATATTTTTTAATATTTTATTACACAAACACGGCATAGAAATATTATATTTGATAGCAAGTAATAAAAGGTTAAAGAAATGTAGAAAAGTAGGGCTATTATTATTATTAGCTTAATGCGGCATTTGTCCGCCTAGAATTAGCTGGGCTATAGTAATCGTAATCTGGAAATTCAGCTATTATTTCGTTGGGGATAGTGTTTAATCTATTAAAAGTTTTGAGATGTTTTGATGAATTGTTTATTGCACTTTATTACTTATTTTCTTGATACATAGTTCTTATTACAATATAAAAACACATATTTTTTTAATATTCTATTACACAAACACAGCATAGAAACATTATATTTGATAGTTATAAGGAGTTAAGGAATGTAGAAAAGTAGGTCTATTATTATTAGCTTAATGCGGCGCGTGCCCACCTAGAATTAGCTGGGCTACAGTAATCTTAATCTGGAAGTTCAGCTATTATTTCGTTAGAGATAGTGTTTAAGCTATTAAAAGTTTTGGGATGTTTTGGTGAATTGTTCTTTAAAAGTTAACAAATTAAAGTCTCAATTTATTACTTAGTTGAATACATAACGATGACCTTTCTATCTAAATATGGAACTGTTTAAATCTTCAAGAGGAATTTATCTGTTTCATAGTAACAAAACTCCTTTTCGTTCTCTCCAATATCCCTCAACTGATTCAATGAACAATACAGCCAGATAATCGGAAGAGAAGTTCCAGAATAAAGTGGTTAGTTCAATAGGAACACCTCTCTCTCATTACATCAGTCTTATCTATCAATTCCTTTCTTGGGAGCAGAATGACATGAATGTACTAGGCGGGTATACAATTTGAAGCTAACAGAAAAGGACCGGAAACTGATAACCCCTTTCCAGCACTAGAGCTTGTTGCGAAGTAGGTCAACACAAATCACCATACGATAACTGAACACCTGCTTAAAGTGAAATAGTTTCATATCGAACAGCGACAAAGAGAGTTACTCATTCGTCTTTCAGTTCTACTTCATAGGCTTTTCTCAACTTAGATCAGAATAAATAAATCAACAAAGGAAAGAAATTGACAAATATTTAATGGATTTCATGACAAATATTTAATGGAAAAACTAAAAGATCTTATGTCTTTTGCACATTTCTTTATCACCCTTGTCTCAAGTAGATTTCTTTACAGCTTTACAGTGAAGTCTTATTTTTTATATAAATGATATATATATATATATATATATATATATATATATATATATATATATATTGATATATATATATATATATATATATATATATATATATATATATGTGTGTGTGTGTATGTATATATATATATATATATATATATATATATATATATATATATATATATATATATTAAAAGCACAAAATATAAATGTAGTAAACCTCCTATATAATAAAGTCACTAAATCTTTAAAAATTATCATTATATGGAAAATTCGATAAATGGAGATTCGCCTTTTAAAATACATTAAACAGATTTTAAATTCTTAAACACTAAACATTATAAATTAAATTAATCACCCTTATTGTATAAATAAATATCTACATTGGTTTCAAAAAGAAATCTGGGAACAAAACAATACTAAAGCGAAAACACTGTCCGAGAATAACACTGTATTTTCAGTTAAAAATTTTTTTATTAAAATTAATTTAAATAAAACTATCGTATTTATTATAACAAAATAATGTGTTAGAAGGAAAGAGTAGGTTTGAAATTTCCAGAAACATTTTGTTTCAAAAAGAAATCTGGGAAGAAAACAATACTAAAGCAGAAACACTGTCCGGGAATAACACTGTATTTTCAGTTAAAAAATTTTATATTAAAATTAATTTAAATAAAACTATCGTATTTATTATAACAAAATAATGTGTTAGAAGGAAAGAGTAAATTTGAAATTTCCAGAAACATCTTGAGAAATAGGAAGAAAGAAAAATAGATAGCAGGAAAAAGGTTCATTAATACAATTCGCTACTTGGAAGCTATTTCACGAAGAAATTTGAAAAATGTTTTCAGTGCCAAGGAAAATTTTTTTAAATAGTACTTCAACTGTAATAAGTATTTTAGTTTAAAAAATTTTAAATAAAAATTAGTTTTAAATGACTATAACTTAAGAGAAAATTACACAAGTCTCATCTTTGGAGTTATTCATTTGCCCTTGTTTATTTATTCAGTAGCATTTCATCCTTTTATCACAGAAATTAGAAAACTTTCAGAACAGATAAAACAAAAGTTATAAACAGATATAAGCAGATTTTACATTGACTGATGGAGTGGAAAGAGATTTTTAGCCTTATGTAATAAGGGCAACCCCCATCTCTCCTGGTCAAAAATTATATAATATTATAAACAGTTTAAAATATGTATACTTTATTTCCTTTATAATTCTATTTATGAAATAATAAAAGTACAAAAGGATATAAAGGGCAAAATATGAAATTTCAAAATTATTTTTTTCCTTCCTTGCCTTTGTATTTGCAAAATATTTGATATCTTCCCTCACGATATGACTACATGTTATTCTGAGATGGGATACCAAAAAGCTATCGTGGCCTGGGCTCGATATATGCTTGCTGCACCACAATTCTGTTCTCTACACAAAAGTAAAAACATTTAGATACTATTTGTATCCAGCTGCTTCACTATGGTGTTTTTGTGCTTATTAAGGTTTTTCATATAACCTTGTTTCACCCTTGCAAAAGTATCTCTGATCTTCAATAAATACAAATAGCATTTATACGACTAATAACAAAAAGACTAGCTGCAGTAGCTCACTTATCAAAGACAACGATCACAGAATGGAGGGGGGGGGGAGAGCAGAATCGAGGCCAGTCTTGAGGTTTAGTCAATCTTCAGCCCTTAGTGGTTCCCCTCTCAAAGTGAAGCTGCATACGTATTACCCTTATGGACTAGTTGAATATTATGACTACTGGACCTGGTGCAAAGCTTTCCTACACCAGAGGGAGGAGTAACAACAACAAAACTAAAAGGCTATCACAAAAGTTTATAAACCTGTCTAATGCCAACCATGGCCGAATGGTTAGGGCGCTGATCTTCGGTACTGCAGTTCGTGGGTTCGATTTCCACTGTGGTATGGATGTTCGTAGCAGTTATAAATCGGCTTTAGGCAATAAGTCTCAGTCTCATTTGCCCTCGTGTTGCAAAAAAGTGTACCGTTACGCTCTAAACCAAACTAAATCTATATATCAGTCTAATATGTAATACAAAGTTTTCAGTGCAAAATGACCTTTATTAAAATATTACTTATCTTTTCTTGGTATTATTTTATAATATCACTGATTTATTCTTAATATTGTTTAAAAATACCACTTGGAAGTTTTTTACTGACCGAAACTGATATAATCATAAGAGGGGTACTAAATATCACATAACACGAGATTATAATAAATGAAGGGTGATACCATATTGCAGTCGAGATATGTCACAAGTGACATTAATGTCATAATAATGTCAGAAGTCGTAACCTGTGACAGATTTCAACCGCAATATGGTACTACCCCAAAAATTTTATTTCACTGCAGTAGTGTGATTGCATTCATCCAAAGAATGAGTCATTTTTATTATTTCTCCAAAAACCGTTTTTGGAGAAATAATAAAAATTTACATGACACTTTTATTCGTGACACTACTTTTCTCGTTTTTACAATACGTAGCATGTGTTTTGATTCAGGTTTTAGTAGCAAATGTATTTCCCAAAAATAATAATTTTTTTGGATATGGACAACGTTTTAGACACAATACAAAGGCTATTATTTAGAGCATACCAAGCAGATGGTTGATGGAGGGAAAATTTTAAATCATAAAAGAGCAATTTGTCGAAACGTCACAAACTAGTTTAATGCCCTTCCCATTCATTTTCATGTTTACAACAGCCAATAGACATACAACAAACTGTCCTTCCGTTTGAAACTAGAACCATAATTGTCCTTAGTTTGTCCCTACTGTGTGAAATCGCCTTATTGTGCTATGTCTAAAGTGTAAGAAGTTTATACAAAAGGATTTAAAATTAAGTGTAGTCTAAAATGTCTTTAAATGCTAAATAATGTTGAATGTAAATGAAATCTTGAAAATTAGGAATATGTTTAAAATATTTTGAAATTAATGCTTTATTCAACAAGCATAATTTTTCAATTTAAAATTTACCAAAAACCTTGTAGTCCAAAAGTCTTAAAACGAAGTCGCATTCATTGAACCCCTATCTTTTTTCCACAGTTTCGAGCTGTATAATAAAATAAGAATTCATGGGAGCAATAAATTACCTCGCACCGTCAACTTAGTAAGGAGGTTGTCAACATCAAACTAAAATGATTGCTGCGAACTCATTAATAATGACAAACTCTGATGCGTCACTCGACGTCCTGAGAAAGTAATGAGCTATTCATACACTAGACTGATCTAATGGAGTGAGGTGGTGCAGATTTCAGTTTACCTTGATGGACTAAAACTTATTGATGGAAAAATTTTGAATATTTATTTGCCCCCAGTTTTCACTCAAAAATGAATTATCATCATATCATTCCGAGCTCTAATGCTATGTGGGATTGACAGCAACTTGCTCCCTTGAGACCTTCTGAGAGTGTTGCTTTTATAAAGGATAAATAATTTTCCGATGAAAATGTGCTAGTTTAATTTATGAATATTTATATGATACAGAAACGTTCTTTGGAATAAAATTACTGACATTATAGTAAGCAAAGATCAGTAAACACTGACCATGCTTTGCGTTTAGTGCACATTATGAGAAAATATCAGGAGTAGTCTCCTCTCGATTTTTTTCGCATACTCATAGAAAAAATAATTATTTCCGTTAGACATGTTTTGTTCTTGAAACATTATAAACAATTGCTCAACTTTTCGTCATTTATAATGTTCTGATTTAGATGGATGTTTTAGTTTTTCACCCAAATTTGTTTTTTAGCAGTTACATTGATTGAAATCAGGACAAATAACTGTATATATTGTAAAACTTTATTTTACTCTACTGTGTTTACTTAGCAAATTAATCCGTTATCACAAAGTTGTTGAGGGTTTTTTTTTATTTTAATGATTGATAACTTTTGGTGTTTAAAAGGACAACATTAGATTATCACTAAAAGACCGTAAAATTCATTCATTTAAATTTCACATTTGTATTACTTTCAAGAATCCACAATATACTTACATTTAAGATATTCATCAACATATATTCGGCAAAAACAGTTCGGGCAACTATGGGATAATCTTCGCTATCCACTCCCTGAGGAAAAAAAACTGGCTTGGCGTTGATCATGTGACTATATTAATCTATATTTATTTTTATTTATCGATCAGTTATTTCTCGATACATGAATGGGAAATAAATTTTCTCACTACATTTTAAAATTTTTGTGGTGCATTAATCCATATTTAAAAATTAAATCCAATTCCGATAATATGATTTCTGGATTAGGTCTTGGCAATCTATTTAGATTTGCATTTATTTGTGTTTTGCAATTGATGATTCCTCAATCAATGAATGATAGAGTAATTTTCCAATTAAAGTTGTATGAAAATGTTATGCAGTCATCCGTATTTAAATGAATCCCATTTCGCTAATTTGATTTGTGCTTACAACCCTCAGTACAGTGACTTATGTCTATATTTATTTGTGTTTTGGAATCGGTGATTCCTCAATCACAGAATAATAGAGCACTTTTCTAATTAAATTTTAACGGTTTTGTTTTGTATTCATCCGCGTTTAGACCAACGTTGCCCGAATGGTTGCTGCTGAATGGTTAGAATGGACCGCTGCTCTTCAAATCCCACTGCTGGCATGGATGCTCGAAACTGTTCGGAATCAGATTTAAACAGTCTCTGTCTTATTAGATCTACTATAGCAAAAATAGTAGACCGTAACCAAAGTATACGCATTTAAAAAAATCCCATTTCAATAATATGATTTATGTTAGCAATCCTTATCATAAGGATTCAGGTCTACATTTACTTATATTTTGCAAAAATTCATTCCTTTGTAAAACGACAGAGTAATTTTTTAATTAATTAACGGTTTTGTGGCATAATCATCCATATTTGAAAATGAAAATCAATTCCGATAATATTTGGGCTAACAACCTATAGCATAGGGGTTTAAGACTACATTTATTTGCATTTTGCAATCGATTATTCCTCAATAAATCAGTGGTCTGACAATTTAAATGATTTTATGATACAGTTTTTCCTATTTCTATTTAAAAACATCCCATTTCGATAATAGGATTTATGTTAGCAATCCGTAGCATAAGGATTCAGGTTTGCTTTTACTTATATTTTGCAAAAATTCATTCCTTTGTAGAATGATAGAGCAATTTCTTAAATAATGGATTTGTGGCATAATCATCCATATTTGAAAATGAAAATCAATTCCGATAATATTATTTGTGCTAACAACCCATAGCATAGGGATTTACATTACATTTATTTGCATTTTGCAATCGATTATTCCTCAATAAATCAGTGGTCTGCCAATTTAAACGATTTTATGGTGCAGTTTTTCCTATTTAAAAACATCCCATTTCGATAATATGATTTATGTTGGCAATCCTTAGCATAAGGATTCAGGTCTACATTTACTTATATTTTGTAAAAATTCATTCCTTTGTAGAATGATAGAGCAATTTTTTAATTGAATGATGGTTTTGTGGCATAATCATCCATATTTGAAAATGAAAATCAATTCCGATAATATGATTTGTGCTAACAACCCATAGCATAGGGATTTACATTACATTTATTTGCATTTTGCAATCGATTATTCCTCAATAAATCAGTGGTATGCCAATTTAAACGATTTTATGGTGCAGTTTTCCCTATTTCAGAACATCCCACTGCGGCAATATGATTTGTGCTAACCCTTAAGGATTTAATTATAGGTAACAGGTTATTGGAATGGGGGATTTGGAGAGACCAGTCGAAAATGGAGTCCACCTGTCATTGACTTAATCCGCACTGATAACACAAATCCCTTGAGGGAAATATTCTTGAAAGCAACTGCAGCTAGCCTAATGTATGTTTGTTGAATGCATTTTATCCTGACAACACTATTTTGCAACTAATCGCCTAGTGGTACGTAGATAATGTAGAATGTAGACAAATCACGACTAGCGAGTTATCAGAGAACAAGCTTGATAGCCTATTTAACGCCAGTCTTAAATAACCTTGAAATTCAGATTTAACAGACTAGTTTTGAGCTCTTGAATATATTTCAAAGAATTATGTGTGCTTCAAGAATGTGTGTACTTTATTATGTGTGCTTTCAGCAATAAGTTGCAAGATCTAGTCATACTTCAATAAATGTTCTTCTCAGAGTTAAACATTTCGGTTCTAATTTATCAAATGATTTACGTTTATCTAAGTTTTTTTTCCATCTAATACACTAAGATCTTGGATTGGCATTATATGACTTTGAAGAGCTTTTCACTCATAATGCGGGATGATATTTTAAGTTCAAAGCTTTTTTTGTACTGTAGAAATCTGAAAATGTACACAAGGTAAATATATCTCTTACTTTTAATTTTTTATCATAGATAAATGATCTCAGCTTTTGCTTGCTTGTTCATATGATAAGAATTGGTTTGAGAAATTAACAATTATATCAATTAAAAGATTAACATTCATAATTTTTTCCATAATATTTGCTAATACGTAAAACCTGTTGCTACTGTTCAAAGTATATTCTCATATTAGATTTACAGAAAAATATTTTTACAAGAAATAGCACTAAGCCGAACGCTGGTCGATTGGTTAGGGCGCTAATCGTCGGTACCGGAGTTCATGGGTTCGAATCCCACTATGGCATGGATGTTCGTAGCCGTTCGGAATCGGCTTTAAGCAGTAGGTCCCGGTCTCATTAGCCATCGTGTGCAAAACAGTAGACCGTAGCGCTCCAAACCAAACCAAACCAAAACCTTCAGTACTAAGTGTAGTTTTGATGTAATTCAGTCCATTTATAAAATTGATATCTTTATTAACTAAAATATATGTAAAATGTTTCTTGCCTTGGAGACATTTCAAAGAGCTGGGAAAAATTATGAATTTATCTACAAATCATAAGTATAAAATTATAAATTTGAAACTGTTATGTATATTTCACATTCTTTGAAATTAAAAAAGATGATATAAACACTTCCTAATAAATCGACTACCTTTCGGAATTGGAATTCATCAGTTCGAATTATGCTCCTGGTATGGATATTAGGTGGCTTTAGGGAGGGCCGAAAGCAGATGAAGGGGGTATCGATGGGCTCGGATTTTTCCCCCCCTCGGAATTCTGGAGTTTACTGAATTAAATTTCAACATTGAAATAAAACACATTTTGAAACAAAAAATTTTAAAATGAGATTTTTTATCAAAATTTAATTATTAAATAAAATTTTAGTTTTTCAATTATTTCTATTTTTTTAATTTAAATATTTTTAACGCGGATTGTTTTATGCATTTGCTGAAACATATTACACAAGATGACTTTTAGATCTATTTAATATTTGTATAATTTTAATTGCTATTATTAATTTTAAATATCAACATAAAATTTTATATATTTTTTTACTAATTTTGCTTTTTTTATCTAAAATATATTAAAATATATATTTGGATGAATCCAGTTTGAGCCTCGGCCGAATCTAAATCCTGGATATTAAGAATCAGTTTTAAGTAGTAGCTTCTAATCTTTTTAGCACTCGTATAAAAAACCAAACCGTGGGGCTCCAAACCAAATCAGAAGGCTATGTAAATTTATCTATAATTTCTGGAACTACAAATTTCAAACTATTTTTCTTAGTTACAGTTTTAATATACCCATGATTTACATAACCCACTGATGTCTTTTTTGATTTGGAGAAATTTTATATTTACTTATAGAAATTATAAGCGTTGTAATTAGTCAGAATTTAAAATTTCCCTGTAATTTTCTTATAACTTATAGACCACAAAGTTCGTACTATTTTTCGTAAGTACAGCTTTACTATTTTTACATTTATTTTTAAAAATAATAAAAGATGTAAACTGGGCTGAATTCAAAATTTTTGTGTAATTTTATCTATAATTTCTAGAACTACAAAGTTCAAGCTAATTTTTTATTTATAGTTTTAATCTACCCATAATTTACATAACCAACTGATGTCTTTTTTGATTTGGAGAAATTTTACATTTATTTATAGAAAGTATAAGCGTTGTAATTAGTCAGAATTTAAAATTTCCCTGTAAATTTCTTATAACTTCTGGACCACTAAGTTAATTTCTGGAACTACAAAATTCAAACTATTTTTGTTTGTTACAGTTTTAATGTACCCACTGATAACCCACTGATGTATTTTTACACTTTACATGACGCACTGATTTATTTTTTGATTTGGAGAAATTTTACATTTTACTCTAGAAATTACGAGGGATTGTAAATTGCTCAGAATTGAAATTTTCCGTTTAATTTACCTATAATTTCTGGTTAAAGATATGGTGTTTAGGTACGCGACGAAAAATTCTCCAATACAAAATATCATCAGTGGGGTCCTATACTATACCTGTTCCAATATCTACCCTATTGGTGCAGATTTTTAAATAATTATCTGATTCGATATCCGTTCTCCACCAGCAAATTTCATTGTATTTTCATTGTGTACGCCCTATCTCTGCTAAATACAACACATGTTTCTTTTATTTATTTTGAAAATCAGAAATTCAGCATGTACATACATCACATTTTTAATGCTTTAAATTCTATGTTATCGTTATAAGCAATGGTATCATTACTTATATACAATGCCAAAGATAACTTTGCAGCTTAAAATAAATGGCATTTCAGTACGTTTTGTTTAAAGCCCGTTTAATCAGTTGCCATTACTCTTCATTGATGGTATCACGTGAAAGTTTAAGAAGGATTAGGATTTTATGTAGTTGATTTCATTAAAAGATAAACATGATCATTTTAACTTTACAAAAGCTAATTTTCCAAACAACTTTGATTTTTATCTGCAATTTATTACCATAACTCCCTGAAGAACCTCGCATTTTCCGAGAATATGTGTGTGTGTGTGTGTGTGCGTATATATGTATATACAATTGAAGCTCATTCAAGTTCCGTTTGAGAGTACTTGAATTTTTCTTGATAAGATCATGCTGAACAAACTACTTTTGCTGTAAAGCCAGGAATAGCATTATAAATATAACAATTCACAGAATAAATTTATCTTTGATTTGTTTGTAATAAGTTAGTGAGAGAGTTTAAATGACTGTGGTTTGGTTTGGTTTAGTTTGGAGTGCTACGGTTTACTATTCTGCAACACGAAGGATAATGAGACTGGGATTTACTGCTTAAAGCCGATTCCGAATGGCTACGAATAACCATGCCCCAGTGGGATTCGAAGGTACGAACGCCGATACCAAAGATTAGTGCCCTAACCACTCAGACATCGTTTATGTAAAATTACTGTGTAACAGTCATATTGAATTAATGAAGCTAAATGTTAACCAAAGGGAAAATATTTCTACCGTTAGACGATTTGCATTTTACATTTATTTCCAGCTAATTTTTAAGCAAACGGAACAGAACAGATGATTTTTAAGGTTTTTAATCCTTCCTTTTCGACAAACTATATCTATTAAATCCTTATATTCAGGTGACTTCGGGGGTAATGCCCTCCCCCCGAAATTCTAAAATACTTGCATTTTAAAATTAAAATAAAATTACCCGTTTTAAATATGAAATTTTTTTAAAACTGCATATTTAATCAAAATTTAATTTTTAAATAAAAAATTTTAATTTTATCAGTTTTTGTATTTTTACTCCAAATTGTTTTATACATTTTCTGATACATATTACACAAGATTGTACATAACTTTAATACACATATAATAATAAATTTTATTTAATTTTTACACTGTTATTGAATATCAATGATGAATTTTACATTATATTTCCCGAAATTCTAAAATACTTGCATTTTAACATTAAAATAAAATTATACGTTTAAATATAAAAATTTTGAACACTGCATATTTAATCAAAATTTAATTTTTAAATAAATATTTTTCCTTTTTATCAGTTTTTGTATTTTTACTCCAAATTGTTTTATACATTTTCTGATACATATTACACAAGATTGTACATAACTTTAATACACATATAATAATAAATTTTATTTAATTTTTACGCTGTTATTAAATATCAATGATGAATTTTACATTATATACACTATATTCTGTAATACTGATAAATATTATATGTTATAAATGTTAGATGTTATAATGTTCTATACTTATAAATGTTATTAGCTAAAAAAATACGGTGAAATTTGCTGAACACATTTTCAGCTCTACTCCCCTCTGAAAATAAATCTTAGTGACAATCTTGCCTATATTTACGTTCAAAAATCAGCATGAATGATCTTTTTCTCTCATTTTAAAAATCAATTATTTCTTTCTCTTTTTTCATTCTGTAACATTGTAAACTTTGCTTAAATAAATCTTTCAATACAGACCATTTACCATTAGAAGTATTTTCCCGACAGGTTAACATTAATCTGTAAAAATATAGTGTAGCTGCCACCAAACTTACTCAAAAATCTCAGGACTGTTGAATATTTAAAATATTTATATATCCCAAACCATCAAATCTTAATAGTTCCATTTATTTTAAATAGGGAAGTAAATAATAAAGTTTAATAAAATAATGTATTTTCCTGAATTTTGGTTACCTGGAAACGGGCAAGACCAAAACCACCGTGAGTAACTGGCTGCTGTATCTGGGCGATTCAGGGAAGACTCGGTGGCGCAACGGTAGCGCGTCTGACTCCAGATCAGAAGGTTGCGTGTTCAAATCACGTCCGGGTCATACGATGGATTAATATTTTTCGAATCTCAGACTTTTAATCTATTCAGAGGAATTGCATAGTTACTATACAAAAAAAAACAAGAATTTAAGTATTGACCTAAAGAGGGTTTTTTGTTTTCATTTTAAAAATTAATTATTTTTCACTTACCGTTCTGTCAAGTTGAAAAGTTTGCTAAAAAATATTTTTAGTTAAAGAAGCAATCTCATAGCTGTTAAATATTTATAATTTTTATTTATCCGATTAAATCATATTCTTATCTTGTTATTCTTTACTAATAATGAAGTAAGGGGTAAAAATTCATGTAGTAAAGAATTTTCATGAATGTCTATTATCAGAAAGCATGTAAGACTCGGTGGCGCAACGGTAGCGCGTCTGACTCCAGATCAGAAGGTTGCGTGTTCAAATCACGTCCGGGTCATACATTTTTACTTGAATTAATATTTTTCGCATCTGAGATTTTTAATCTATTCAGAGGAATTGCATGATTATAATAAGAAAAAACAAGTATTTAAAATATTGACTTAATAGATTTTTTTTCTCATTTAAAAAATTAATTCTTTTTCACTTTTCATTCTGTTACTTTGTAAAGTTTGCTTAACACTAAACATACCATATAACGGGTCAAATGACCCATAAGGTTTATGTAAAAAATGCAATGGGAAATGAATTAAAAATTCTTATTCTTTGTGTTTGCAATACATAAAAATTGACAATATACGATTTTGTTTAATTATAATAAAGCTTATTTGTCTATTCCCTTCCAATTTTCATATTTCATACATTTATAATCAGAAAAATAAAGTCCGGTTATTTGACCCGCTATGGTAGAAATAGGTATATATTAAGTGTTGGTATGTTTAGTGTTAAAGCAGTTTTTAGTTAAAGAAGAGGTCTCAAAACTGTTAAATATTTATAATTTTTATTTTTCTGAATAAATCATATTCTCAACTTCTTATTCTTGATAAAATTTGGTGAAGTAAAGAATTTTCATGAATTCCTATTACCCAAACTCTGTCATGGCTCGGTGGCGCAACGGTAGCGCGTCTGACTCCAGATCAGAAGGTTGCGTGTTCAAATCACGTCCGGGTCATAGTATAATTTTTTTAATATTGAGGTTTATTACCACTGTCTTATAAGGGATCCAAAAGCCTTTTATGATTATGATATAAAAAAAAAAAATCTTTAAAAACTTAGCCAAATAGATGTTAAATTTGTAAAGGGGAATTGAAACGGGAAATTATTAAAATATAATAAAAAAATCTGAATTAATTTCTTTTAATCTCATCAATTTCATATTTGAACCTTACGGATCCCATCAATTATTTTTAATTTAGAAATGTTTTTGCAATTAAAAAAAAAAATTTTAATTTGGTGTGAAACTTACTGAGTAATGCAGTTAAGGAGGAATTAAATATGAAAAGTAAAAAAAAAAAAACTGTTATTGTGAAATTGTTAAAGTCTGAAAATGCTTTAATAGGTGTATGGCATATTTTGACAACATTCATTTAATTTGAACAGTCTACTATTTCTATTAGAAAAGTATATATTTGTATTTAAAAGTAGGGAAATTCATTCCCAGTGTTTACAATCTTATTTTTTCTTACATTCTCTCATTCAACTTTCGAAAACCGAAATATAAACTAAATTACTTTCTATTACCTTTTTTATATTATTTTTAAGCTCTTACAAAACTCGTATGGGAGGATTCAGTATAAAACTTTACATACATTCCAATGAAAAAATCCATTTAGAATTCTAATTCTAAGAATTCTCAATATTAAAACTGTGGCTCAGAGTAATTCGTCGTTTTAAAGTAAGAATTCATGTTTTAGTTTACGCTTTCATAAATTAAATTAAATAATAATTTATTAATAATTCCATCGACTAAATTTATGAACGTTTATTCATTACTGATTTTTAATTTGTTTCTAGAGTACTTGATTCTTCAAAATTTTTAATTTTTTTTTATTTTTATACATTAAGTTGTAAACATTTCCAAATATGTCAATATTACTTGTGCCCTATCTCAGGAAACAAAAATTATTACTAATTAAATTATTTTCATCATCTGCCAATTTGGTACAGTATTTAAACAATAAGATGCGCTTTCTAAAACTTTACATTTTTTTAGTTTGTATACACGGTATCTTCCAAACTAATCCTACTAAATGAAATTCCGTGCACTGATATATAATGTCAGCACACACATACTAACTCTAATACATTAAATAATTTAATTATTGTCATCATAATTTTTAATTTTTAAAACAATAAGTTTATTTTTTTAATTCCTGGTATGATTTACGTATAAAAAGTACATTCAATAAATAACGATCTATGCATACGTATGACAACAACGGCTCTTTTCATTTAAAGATATGGACCCTGGAGGTTAAAGAAACTAGGCTGGATGTGAATTTCGAATACATGCATGAATCTTGCAACCGAAAGTGGGTTAACCTCAGCGCCAATGAACTGTGACTGTCTATCTCTTATTTTTTATGTAAGGCTATACTAATAAGCATTAACATATTGAGGGGGTTGGGGGGCTTGCTCACTCTGCTTACTCGGGAGTTGGTTTATTCTGTTTTATTAAAAAGCTATTATTTCCTACTTAACAAGTTAATATATTTCATTCTTTTCATTTAATCACTATTCCATTGGCCAATTTGTCATGTATTCTTAAGTTTCTAAGTCTCATTCGTGTACCTAAGTTGTAATTCAGATCCTCTCTCAAAAATATTGGCATTTATATTTGAAAACTTAATTTATCCAAACATTCAATAAAATGTAACATTTTGTTGTAAATTAATAATAATGTTTCACCCATAGGTCATATTTGATGAAAATAATTTAAAAGAGTCCGTTGAGATTATGAGGGAGGTAACATGAGTAATAACACAAATTGTGTTTCAGGAGTTCATATTTTTATGGTTAAAATTGTTCTGTTAGACACATAAATGGGATTTAAAAAATGAAAATATTATATACTTATTCATTTTACAATCTTGTATCATTAAAAAATTAACAAAATTGCATTAAAAAGGGTTAATTTCATTGGTAACAAACAAAGGTTATTTTTTTCCTTGTTTATGAGTCTATCGAAATATAAAATTTCAGCTATAATAAGCTATTAATTTTTATATATCGGTTTCTTTTACTGCGTTGAAAGTATTATGATTCATGTATTTATTTCAAATTTGTAGGCGGGATGTTCCCCTCTCATAAAAAGTCTTCGATTGCTGAAAAAGCTAATTTTAAATTACATCCTCCACTTTATCGACCGAATGAAATCTTCCTCAACGTAAATGTTTTTTGAGTCCCCCTAGCGTAAAACTTAAAGGGAAACAGATCAGTACTGTACGGAGTACGGTTGAACACTTACCACTGAAATTTTAGCATCAACAGACATCGCAAAACAATAGCCATTTGCTTATGAATTTCCGTTCCTCCGCATTCTCTTGCTAAAAGGAATCGCCCTACGCCTCATTGTTCCTTTTTTGATACTTCCATTTCATACGATGAACAGAAAATACATTTTGGATTGCAGTTTTATAATACTTTACAAAAATACTAAATTTTTTTTAGGTGAAAACTCAAAAAAACTGATTTGGCGTAATAGGCTCCAGAACGTTATTTATAGAATGTACCTTACAAATAATTTGTTTTGTAATTTTAAATTACCATGTATCCATTTTGAGGTAAGATGTAATTATGATTCTGAAGGAATTTTTATTGTTAAAGTAAAATATTTTCTGATATCTTACGCATAAGATTATCTTTAATACATTATAAAAAAAAATTTCAAGTAATGAACATCGTATATATTTTAATGGTAACAACCTGTCTCATTGTATATAGATGGCAAACATACCAGTTGAAAATAAGTCTTTAAAAAAATTCCTAATAAAATTTTGGTATCAGGCACTTTTATGATTCGTCATTTAAAAAATTTCGCAATTTTGGTTGCAGAATGTTTACGATTCAAAGAACAAAATCTGAATGCTTTTAAACAAACATATAACATTATATAGATGGCAAACATACCAGTTGAAAATAAGTCTTTTTAAAAAATTACTGTAGAAGGTTTTGGAATAAGGGGCTTTTATGATTCGTCATTTCAAAAATTTAGCGTATTGGTTGAAGAATGTTTACGTAACAAAAAACAAAATCAGAATGCTTCTAAATAAACATATAACGTTAATTAGCAAAGTAACAAATCAACAACTTATTACTTGCCGTCACATGCAATGGATGGAAAATGTACAGTAAGACTGAAGCTTTACAAAGTCTGTGTTGTCGGTGCTGACGTTCCTCAACAATAACATTTGCATAAATATCAGCTGATTGAAAGGCAAGTTCGACCACTGTGATCTGCAATTGCAAAGTAACACAATTCAGCCCTCAAAGGCTCCTTTTTTGTCATTTCTCAACACTTCAACAATCTTCAGGTTCTATAAATTGTAGTTCCCGGTTTAATTAGACAAGGACTCTTGTGTTGCAAATAACCTATTAACCCCTTAACTAACCCTTGTACTGCAAAAATTTGATTTTAACACTTGAAACTAAATCATTATTCAGCATAACTTTCTGCCATATCTTTTATTTCCAAAATTCTCAATATATGCTTCAAATAATTCAATCAACGAATTCCAAAAAGTCATATATGGTGTCAGAAACTAACTATAAAATTTAAAAATAAAATAACCCCTTTATTTTTATCTACGCGTTTTTATTACTGGAAAGACTTTAAAATAAATTATTCAAAATTGAACTTTTTTTCATAATTTAGATGAAGTTAATGATATTACTGTATATCTGAAATAAATTAAAAATATCCTAAATAAATTTAAGATATTTTTATCATTTTACAAAATTTTACACAGTTCTTAGTTTTTTTATTAATAGTAAGCATAACCTACATCGAAAGTCAAGAATTCTGTGTATAATTTCTGTAAATTCGTTTTCCATAGTATATGACTTTGATGTTCAGAAGGAGAATTTAATTTTATGACTTTTATAAAGTTTGACATGACATTTTCTAAGTCTCTTGAACAATTTAACATTTTTAATAATTTTATTTAAAAGATTGTCAGTTTTCCTAACACTTCTAAAGAAATTCTTGCATTCTATTTTAAATCAATCTAAACGAAAAAGAGGCCAAAAGGTTTAGGAAAATTTATATTTTAAGATTCGGCTGGTCACTATCTTTTTCACTCATGAAAAGTTACAATGCAAAGCTTGGATAAAACTCTATTCCTTAACAAATATATGGGCTTTATATAACTTTTTTTGCTGCATTAAATGTTTATACTTGAGTATTTTTTAAGAAAAACTATGATGGTATAAAGAGAAGCATTTGAGATATAATAAAATAATGTCAACTGGACTGTCCCAGTTTGTAGAAGATTATATATTGGATATTAACGAAGGGATGCATTTATTGGACGCGGGAAAATTTTTTAGGACCGAGATTTTGTTCATTTTCGATATACCTTTTGCAAAAAATAAGTAGTTGGTCTTCGACTGATTTTAAAAATGAAACTAGTAAAATTTCGAGAAAACCAAAACACCAACTCAATTTCTGCTCAGCTAGACTAATGTTATATAACATCTCTCCGTAATTTCATTTCGGTTATTAGCGTCCCAACATGGTATACTCTTAACACCTCTGATTGGCTTACACCCTTGGGTCCATATAGGAGAATGTAGAAAGTTTTTGGAGATGGAACTCCAAAGACGGATGGTCTAAATAAACTCAACATTTTTATTTTCAAATTTTGCTATATTCCTTCATAGTCTAACGACTGCAATTTATCCAACATGAATATAACTCTTAAATTTGTAATGGGTAAACCACACACACACATATAACTATACTGATATATATATATATATATATATATATATATATATATATATATATATATATATATATATATATATATATATATATATATATATATATAATACAGTCTAATATAATATAATATAATATTCATTTTATCTCGTCACCACCTTCATCTTTTCTCTTAAAATGTCTACAGGGCTTAAGATGCACATGATTGTTAACTTTAAAATACACACACACACACACACACACACACATATATATATATATATATATATATATATATATATATATATATATATATATATATATATATATATATATATATATATATATATATATATATACATATATATATATATATATATATATAGTAGCATTCCAACTAGCGTTAAGTACTAATAGACGAGAGTAAGGAAGCTGTGAAAGAAAAGGCAAACATTTATCCTTGATTAATATCTATTTATTCGTGTTGAAGTTTGAAGGTGATTATTTGCAAATGGAGAAATATAGTCACAAGCAATTAGGGTTCTGCCCTAGTTTATGATGTCCATTAATTTCTAATTAATCTCAGATTGGAGTCACAATCAAATAGAGAGTTACAATGCAGGCAGACGAAAAATGTGCCTCACCAAGAAACATAAAATCAAAAGTTCCGATGACTGCATCTGCTTGTCCGTAAAATGTAGGTAAGTAAAACACAATGGCTTCCACAAATATCTTCAGAGTCTGGCGAGTATTCTGAACAAGGCGATCATCCAAAATAACAGGATCCGGATGACTTCCCCCTAGAGTATCCACCACTGTTAAAACTATCCGGAGTTTTTTACAAACTCCTGCTGAGAGAAATTTGGTCTCAAAAATCTAAATCAGGATGACTTACATTAGCGAGCAGCTGCTGAAATCTCGACACGCTAGTTGAAACCCCCCACTGATGTGTCTCTTGTCGTAAAGACTCCCAATCAGCGTTCTTATATAGGTTGTCAATGATTAACTTTGATGACACGTTTCTCGAACTTTCTGGAACATTTTCAAACAAAAGAGGTTATACCTCATAGGCTCCACTTATGCTGATTTGCACTTGAAACCGTAAATGGTCACTGGGGCCTATACTTTTAACACCGGGATATCATTGGGAAAAACAAAAGTCAACTTCGTGCAAGAGACGGTCTCTGCTCATCTCTCCAGTGAAGGGAATGAGGGAACAAGAAAACAATATTACTTGTCTATGCAACGAAAACATCTAGTGTTCATTCTAGCCGGGTCTGAATGTACAAGATCGAGTCGATATGTAAAAAGATTGTTTCTGAAATCAACAATAATAGTTCTAGTAGTCCAAATGTAGTCACTTGGCTTCCTCACACGAAATTTGTGTATTTTCTTAAAGATGTCCGACCGCTTAGTGGCTTTCTACTTAAGCCCTAATTTAATTTCAAGGATTTTTCACGGGTTTCTTTACACAAAACCCCCTTTTAAACGGTTTTGTATGTATATAAATTGTATATATATATATATATATATATATATATATATATATATATATATATATATATATATATATATATATATATATATATATATATATATATGCATGTGCATGTGTATACATACACTCAAGAGCCAAAACATTATGACCACCCCCTAGATTTTGCAATGAACTCGCCTGGATCACGTGGAAAGCACGTGATCAGGTGGAAGTAGTATTTAACTGATGCTGGAGACTCTGAAGAATCATTCTTTCACTAACTTTTGTGTGTGATGGGAAAGGCTGCGGATCTAGGCGATTTTGATAGAGAGCAGATTGTAATGGCTCGGAGGCTCGGCACAAGTATTTCCGAAACTGAAAATCTCTGGGTTGTTAGTGATCTACAGTTGTTAGTACTTATGCAAACTGGATGAATGACGGTGAAACCAGCCGTAAACGACATAGTGTTGGACGTCCACAAGCTATCAAAGAAAAAGGTTGTAGGAGACTGTCTCTCATATTGAAGCAAATCCGGAGTCAGACAGGGGCTTATCTGACAACCCAATACACTGCAGGGCCAAGTAGAATAGTAACGGAGCACACTGTTCAGAGGACACTATTCGATATGGGGCTACGCAGCAAACGTCCAACTTGTGTACTTTGCCAAAGCCGTCTTAAGACCTTAAGGTCTTAAGACGGCTTTGGCTGGGCCCGGGACATTGTGACTGGTCCAAGGATCAGTGGGAGAGAGTTGCCTGGTCAGATGAATCACGGTTTGTCATTCATTACGCCGATGACCGCGTCAGGATATGCCGTCTTCCAGGCGAACAGTTGTTCCCTTATTGTACAGTGGGTCCTACACAGGTCATACAAAGTGGCGGTATTATGCTTTGGTGGACGTACCCTTGAATGTCTCTGGGACCTGTGGTCGTGGTAGAGCACACCATGAATGCTACAGGATATCTTAACATCATTGAGGACCAGTTATACCCTTACATGACATCTGTTTTTTAAGCTGGAAATGGAGTTTTCCAACAGGACAACGCCCAGTGTCACAAGGCTAAAATTGTGTTGGAGTGGTTCCAGGAACATGATGCTGAATTCCAGTTAATGTCCTGGCCGCCTAACTCATCGGATCTCAATCCGATAGAACACATTTGGGATGTCATGGGATGGCTGTTCAGAGGTCAAAGACCACCAATTCGCAATATTTGCGTAACCGTTGCTTAAACATCTGGTACAATCTGTCTCCGGCTATCTACCAAGGACTTGTGGCATCCATGCCAAGGCGGGTTGAAGCTGTGTTGCGCTCCAAAGGTGGGCCAACTCGTTATTGACAGGTGGTCATAATGTTTTGGCTCCTGAGTGTATATATACATATCTGTACATATACACACACACATATATATATATACATAAACACAAACAATATTATAGACTTTCTAAGAAAGTGATCCCACTTAGTCTCGAGCGTAGATACAGATTTTATCTTATACTACAAGTAAAAAAATAACAAATGGAGAGATATACAGTCCTGTTTTTAAAAAATGTTACCACTTGTAAAATAACAAATTTATTAGATGTTACCATTTTAAGGATAACAAGACATAATCGGAAAGATATTTAATTACGACTGGGGTTGAATTTTTACTGATAGATTTCTAATTAGCAGCATAGTTATATATTTCCAAGGAATAACAATATCCATAGAGTTAAAAAAATACACTGGTTTTATGTTTAAAGTATCGCATTAAAATAGGAACTGATAGCACTTGTTATATAATATTACTTTTATTATTATAATGTTACTTTTAATTAACACTTAGCTTCTCTTTTGGAAAACAGTTAAAAAAATTTATAGATTTTTTAATAGATACTCAAGATGACTTTTCTGATATGGATGGAGAATTATAGGACTATAATACTATATGCCATTTTACTCGTTATATTTAAAATCCTAAGAAAAAATGTGTTAGTTATTTTATTTTTTCCTCTCCCATCTTTAATGGCATATTCGAGCACCATGATTTATATACTGATATTAAGTATTTAATTTTCCATTACAGTGTGGGGAGATTTGGTATTCACTCAACTTTGCTTTCGATTTGTTGGCAGATTTCCACGCTTTAAAGGCCATAAATTCCGTAGAAACAGGAGCTGGAATTCTTTGATTTATTAGGCGTTCGGAAATTTGAACCTTTCGTAGAATAATTCTGAGATTAAAAAGCGGAAGATGGAAGTGCTAAAATTAATCTTTGATGCAACGAACTTTGCCTTTTTTAAATCTCTTAGATATTTAATATTGGAATATCATATAGCTATAAAAATGAAGATGGCTTTTTTCAGGCTGGTTAGGACTTTCTCTAAGTAAATGAAAAAGGTATACTTTTATGCATTCAGATTAGATTAGTGGTTGGCAAACGTATTATCCAAAGAGCCAAATATGAACATTACAACAATTTGAAAAAAAATGGGAGCCAAATCTGCTTGTTTAGTAAAATTATTATTAATATAATTACTATTATAGTTATTTAGTAATAAAAATATTCAAAATATTTTTTTTTCTTAAGCCAATAGTACAAAATTATTATCATTATTAAATTGATAAAAATAAAAATTTTAAAAAAAATTATTAATATATGTAACTGCACTAAAAAGAAAAAAATTATTTTTTCCACCACCATCAAAATAACAAAACTTTTAATATGACTAAAAAATAGAAGAAAACTTCCACCATTTGGACAAATAGAAGTTATTGAAAGATCGATTACAAATTTTGTACCGGAACCACAAACATATATAGCAAGTGTAAGAAAATAGTATGAAAAAACCTGTAAGATGTGCAGCTAGATTGAAAAATACAACTTTTTAATAAGACAGTACAACGGCAGACACGGTAGATAAGACAAAACTGTTCACACTGCAACTGCTGGTCTGTGATGCCAATTTGTACCCCTCCCCCCCACCTCGACTACTTTAGAAAAAGTATGCGCGTGCATGCTTGTGGTACCTTTGTATCACACCGGAGTACGCCGATAACATACGAACAATTTCAGCCGGTAGCTTGTACATGGTTTGTGTTTACGTTTACGAAAACTAATAAAATTAAACTCGATGTTCGTTACGTATTTTTACAACGATATAAAATTTTAATTACCTATCTGTCTTTTAACTTAAACAAAAAATTATACATGTTCTCGATTTATAGAAGAATTTTTATTTATCAAAATAAGATGTAATTTTTTTCTTACCAAGCTCTTTTCTAAATGAAAATAGTATTGCGCCTTCCGTGGATAGTTGTGGCAGAGCCGCACTTAAGGAACCAAGGAGCCACATGTGGCTCTGGAGCCGCACTGGCTCCAGAGCCGACCACTGGCTTCGATGAACTTGTAAAAGAAGCAAAAGATAATTATACATATATGTATGTAATATATCAAAATTATTATACTTAAGCTATCTCTTAAAAATTCTCATTTTTCTCTTCGCAATTCTTTCAAATCTATTTTCTTAACCACAAAACATCTTATTAAAAGAAGTGTCCACGACGTGAATTCTTTCAGCCCATTTCCCAAAGCTATCTCTGAAATAAATGCAAATTTTCTGTCCACTTACCACATTTTCCAGCTGCCGCTGGCAAATATCTCAGTTTTTCCCCTGATTTAAGCTCCTTTTTTACTATTGAGGGCACTGACTAAGCTACTTTCTCTGGGAAGTAATTCTTCTCCGCATCTCACTGTGGGGCCCAATTCTGTAAAAGAAAAATGTGTTCATGATCATTCAAGAAAAGTTTAAAGATTTTAAAAAATTTTAAATTTTTAAAAATTGTTAATATTTATGTAAAAACAAATAATTATATTTTATTTATTAAATGTTTGTTATCATTATAATATAAAATCACTTAACTTTTTCAAATAATGAAAAATATAGCCCAATCATATTGTAATCGAAGAAAAATAAGAATCCAAAGTACAATCCAAACAGCCAGCATGAAAACCACACATATTGTAATCTTTGTAAAGGAATAAAGAAGAAGTTTAACAGTGCTTCAGGATTTAAAGAATCTTTGGATGTTTAAATAAACCGTTAATATTCACACAATGTTCAATTCGCAAATATTGGGAGAAATTTTCTATCCTTTGAACCTTTTTTGTCAAGATTGTTTTTACGGGATAAGTTCAAAAGAAATATGTAATACAAATATAGTATATCGTAACTCTGCAGTTGATGTATTGAAACTAATATTAAATGTACAGCTTATTCTAAATATTAAAACCGGTATAACTATACCACAGAGTAATGTTGTATTCAAAAGCTGATTAAAGTGTTAGCCATCACATTTTGGCTCCGCTTCATAGAAAATAATGATGGATTGCCTGCTCTAGTAGAAAAGCCTGGAGGTGGCATACTTGTTAATGTCCTGGGTTCGAGAGTGACAAACACCCGGAAGCATCTCTCTGAACAGATAAAATGTTGGAAGGATAAATATATAGGCTAAAGTTTTTTAGTTTATCCTTTAGAATACTGGTCTACCTGAAATACACTTGGAACTTCGAAATTCTTTCTGACTTTCTTTAAATAACTAAGGCTTATTTTAAATTGTAAATAAACTACAAAATTATAAAAAATTTGAAAATTCCTAAAAAATATTTTAATTAAAAATAAACATTACTTTTTGTAACTTAAGAGTATCAAGCAGCACTGGATATTTGTAATCTTATAAACTTATTTATAATTTCTGTTTTTATATTTATTTGTAATTTTGAAAAGGATATTTTTATCTCATGAATTTTTTTTTTTTCGTTATTGCGTCTTAAAAATGAATATTCCTACAGTATAAAATACCTGTCATTTTTAAAGATAAAGACTGTAATCTATATATATATAAATGAAATTGTGTCTATGTGTACTCGACAGACTCAAAAACCATGCATCCAATCGCCGTGAAAATTTGGGTAATTATTAGGTATATCCCTGGGAAGGTTTTTGTAAATTTTTAAAGTTCGAAATTCATTCCTTCCAAGAATTAAACAAAATATTTTTAAAAAATAAAAAGAATTAAATATTTTTTATATAAAACATTCTGTATTAGTTCTTTTATGTACAGAATTAGGAAATTTTACGTTTCGAAGTTGTAAAGTAGATCATAATTCTGCTATTGATGTATTGAAATCTATATTAAATGTACATCTTATTCTAAATATTAAAACTGGTATAGCTATACCTCAGAGTAATGTTGTATTCAAAAGCTGATTAAAGCGTTAGCCATCAAAATTTGGCTCCGCATTATAGAAAATAATGATGGATTGACTGCTCTAGTGAAAAGCCCCGCGATGGCATACTTGTTAATGTAATGGGTTCGAGAATGACAAACACCCGGAAGCATCTCTCTGAACAGATAAAATATTGGAAGAATAAATATATAGGCTAAAGTTTTTTAGTTTATCCTTTAGAATAATGGTCTACCTGAAATAGTCGAACTTGGGAATTCTTTCTGACTTTCTTTAGATAACTAAGGCTTATTTTAAAATGTAAATAAACTACAAGTTTATAAAAAATTCCTAAAAATTTTTAATTAAAAATACATGTTACTTTTAGTAATTTCTAAGAGTATGATGTAGCACTGGATCTTTGTAATTTTATAAACTTATTTCTAATTTCTGTTTTTATTTTTATTTGTAATTTTAAATGGATTTTTTTTTTTTTTGGAACTCATGAATTTTTTTTCATTATTAAAAATAAATATTCTTAAAAATAAATATTACTACCGTGTGAAATACCTGTCATTTTTACAGATAAAGAGTAACTTTTATAACATAATTCTGTTTCGAGAAAACACATTGTTTTTCCATTTTTATATCGAACCGTATTTGACAGTATTTGAAATTTTTGCAATATTTCTGATATTTAGTGCTCCATTTTTAATCATTTTCCAAGTTTACTTCGTTATTCTTTTAGTTTACCGTTTGCTTGTTTACACAAACTATGTAAAAGTATTTTAATTTTATCCCTTCACAGCGGAAATTTTAAGAATTAACAAAATATGTTTAAAAAATAAAAAGAATTAAATATTTATTTTCTTTATAAAACATTCTGTATTAGTTCTTTTATGTACAGAATTGGGAAATTTTATGTTTCGAAGTCGTAAAGTAGATCATAATTCTGCTATTGAGGTATTGAAACCAATACTAAATGTACATCTTATTCTAAATATTAAAACCGGTATAACTATACCACAGAGTAATGTTGTATTCAAAAGCTGATTAAAGTGTTAGCTATCAAATTTTGGCTCTCCTTTATAGAAAATAATGATGGATTGCCTGCTCTAGTAGAAAAGCCTCGAGGTGGCATACTTGTTAATGTCTTCTTGGGTTGGAGAGTGACAAACACCCGGAAGCATCTCTCTGGACAGATAAAATGTTGGAAGGATAAATATATAAGTTAAAGTTTTTTTAATTTATTCTTTAGTATAATTATCTACCTGAAATAGTCGGACTTGGGAATTCTTTCTGACTTTCTTTAGATAACGAAGGCTTATTTTAAATTGTAAATAAACTACAAAATTATAATTAATTTGAAAATTCCTAAGAATATTTTTAATTAAAAATAGACATTACTTTTTTGTAACTTCTAAGTGTATGAAGTAATACTTTATCTTTGTAATCTTATAAACTTACTTCGTATTTCTGTTTTTATCTTTATTTGTAATTTTGAACGGATTTCTTTAACTCATGAATTTTTTTTTAATATTGCGTCTTTAAAATGAATATTACTACAGTGTTAAATACCTGTCATTCTTACAGATAAAGACTGTAATTTTTATTAAATAATTCGGTTTCGAGAAAACACATTTTTTTCTGTTTTAATATTAAACCTATTTGCCAGTATTTGAAATTTTTACTGTTTTGCTGATGATATTTAGTGCTCCATTTTTAATCATTTTCCAAGTTTACTTTTATTCCTTTAGTTTACCGTTTGCTTGTTTACACAAACTCTGTAAAAGTATTTTAATTTTATCTCATCACAGTGGAAAATTTAAGAACTAAAGAAAATATTTTTTTAAAAAATAAAAAGAATTAAATATTTATTTTCTTTATAAAACATTCTGCATGTGTTCTTAATGTACAGATTTTGAGAAATTTTATGTTACGAAGTTATAAAGTAGATCATAATTCTGGTATTGATGTATTGAAACCAATACTAAATGTACATATTATTCTAAATATTAAAACCGGTATGACTATACCTCAGAGTAATGTTATATTCAAAAGCTGATTAAAGTGTTAGCCATCAAATTTTGGCTCCGCATTATAGAAAATAATGATGGATTGCCTGCTCTAGTGAAAAGACTCGAGATTGCATACTTGTTAATATCCTGGGTTCGAGAGTGACAAACACCCGGAAGCATCTCGTTGAACGGATAAAATGTTGGAAAGATAAATATATAAGCTAAAGTTTTTTAGTTTATCCTTTAGAATAATGGTCTACCTGAAATAGTCGAACTTGGGAATTCTTTCTGACTTTCTTTAGATAACTAAGGCTTATTTTAAATTGGAAATAAACTACAAGTTTATAAAAACTCCTAAAAATTTTTTAATAAAAAATACACATTACTTTTAGTAACTTCTAAGAGTATGACGTAGCACTGGATCTTTGTAATCTTATAAACTTATCTCTAATTTCTGTTTTTATTTATGTTTTAATTTTAAACGGATTTTTTTAACTCATGAATTTTTTTCATTATTGTGTCTTAAAAAATATCACTACAGTGTAAAATATCTGTCAATTTTACAGATAAAGACTGTAATTGTTATCTCATAATTCTGTTTCGAGAAAACACATTTTTTTCTGTTTTTTTCTCGAACCGTATCTGACCGTATTCGTAATTTTTGCTGATATTTGGTGCACCATTTTTAATCATTTTTCAACTTTACTTCGTTATTCCTTTACTTTACCGTTTGCTTGTTTATGCAAACTATCTAAGAGTATTTTAATTTTATTTCATCACATTAGAGACTAAGAATTAAACAAAATATTTTTAAAGAATTAACTATTCATCTTCTCTGTAAAACATTCTGCATTAGTTCCTTTATGTACAGAATTGGGGAATGTTTCGTAAAGTAGATAATTTGAGCTAACTTATCACTGTAAGAGCAAAAGGTCACTGTGTACTTTAAAAGCTTGCTGAAAAACTGATTATTTATTTGTGTTTTATTAGTATAATTTTCATATTTTTTTCTCTTCTGTTTCTATGGTAACTAATGGAAAACATAAGATATTTTTATAACAAATTCACATGAAAGAATGCTACATTCAAATCCAATATAAAAGTACAATACAATATATATACAATATCCTATATAAAAGTAGTTGAAAGGAAAAATTTTTGAGGAATATAAAGTAATAATTTGACATTTTTAATAAAGCAAAATGTAACTATGCTTTAAAAATATATATTCTCTTTCAACGTAAATTAGTTTTGCATACACTGGAAGTATATTTCTCTTTAGGTTCAGAAAATATTGATTATATACATTAAGTAATAAAATTTTTGTCACATGTTAGAATACTAAATGTGATACGATATACTGCTCTCTCAAAATATTTTTTTTTCTATCTTAAAGCCTTATGAAAAAAACAAAATGTGATGGAAAGGAAAAGCAAATATTTAGAAAATATGTATTAAATTTTTAAGACTGGGTATTTTTTTATGTTTTAAATCTTCTTTACCACTTAAGGGGTTTCAAAATAATAGGTTATCTTTAGTTCATCTATAAATATCCTACATAGATGCATATATCCTGCATAGTTTTGCATACATTGGAAGTATATTTCTCTTTAGATTCAGAAAATATTGATTATATACATTAAATAATAAAATTTTTGTCACATGTTAGAATAATAAATGTAGTACAATGTACTGCTCTCTCAAAATATATTCTTTTTATAAATCAAACCTTATGAAAAAAACAAAATGTGATGGAAAGGAAAAGCAAATATTTAGAAAATATGTATTAAATTTTAAATACTGGGTATTTTTTATGTTTTAAATCCTCCTTACCACTTAATTGGTTTCAAAATAATAGGTTATCTTTAGTCCATCTATAAATATCCTGCATAGATGCATATATCCTACATAGTTTTGCATACACTGGAAGTATATTTCTCTTTAGATTCAGAAAATATTGATTATATACATTAAGTAATAAAATTTTTGTCACATGTTAGAATACTAAATGTGATACGATATACTGCTCTCTCAAAATATATTCTTTTTATATCTCAAGGCCTTATGAAAAAAACAAAATGTGATGGAAAGGAAAAGCAAATATTTAGAAAATATGTATTAAATTTTAAATACTGGGTATTTTTTATGTTTTAAATCCTCCTTACCACTTAATTGGTTTCAAAATAATAGGTTAACTTTAGTTATTCTATAAATATCCTGCATATTTTTGAATAGATTGGAAGCATTGGAAGTACATTTCTCTTTAGGTTCAGAAAATGTTGATTATATACATTAAATAATAAAATTTTTGTCACATGTTAGAATAATAAATGTAATACAATATACTGCTCTCTCAAAATATATTCTTTTTATATCTCAAAGCCTTATGGAAAAAAATGTGATGGAAAGGAAACGCAAATATTTAGAAAATATATATTAAATTTTAAAGACTGGGTATTTTTTTTGTTTTGTTTTAAATCCTCCTTACCACTTAAGGGGTTTCAAAATAATAGGTTATCTTTAGTTCATCTATAAATATCCTGCCTTTTACACAAAGAAAGCTGGTGACAAATAACAAGTGTAATAAAGATGCATTATTTTGTGAATTCTTATTTCCTAACTTCCAGACTCATTAAGAACTAGCAAAAAGTTTGACTCCAAAGTTAATAGAAGAATTTCAAACTAGCAAATGTTTCCTTAAAAAAATTCTACGGCTTAACAGTTATTTTTAGAACAAAGCAATTTGCTGACAGAGAAAAATAACCTCGGAGTTTCGAAATTACACGTTTTCAAGTAAATAAATGTAGCAGATCTCTCCGCCATAGACGGAAGCACACTCGAGAGGATAAATAATGGGGGCAATTTAAATTTCTGCAACAAAAACTAATTTTCCGCGAAGTACTAAGTGTTTTTCTGATAAGTATAGCCTCTTTCCCAGCGTGTGACACCGATTACCATTCTTCGCTGTAACCGAAGGCCTCATTTATCTTCCTAAACTGCAACAATTTCACCATCCCACACGACTAAATATTGGAAATTTGCGATTCTTTTTCCATTCTTGATGGGCATAACGGGGACTTCGACTGATCGCAGAACAATATTTCTTCGTAAGAACAAGAACTCGGGCTTGAAGGAGAAACTGAAGCGGATTTTAAAGCAAACATTCTTTTATTTCGTCGGCTGAAATAAAATGATGAATGAACCTTTAAATCGTGTTACAGACAAGGCTAACTATGCCTATAACCACGTTTGGAATTTATATTATATAGAAGAGCGTTTGGTTGTATGTCAGTGTTATGGATCGTTAGAATAGAATTATCTAGATTCCGAATTAGCTTAACAAAACAAAAAAGTAAAAAAGCAAAAATCCCAAAAGTGACTAAACAAATACGTGAAAAGGGTTATTTACCATCGGCTCTCCCCAAGGTTTATACAAAATGAACCAGCATCACACACAAATAAAAAAACACTGGAAAATCCATAAACAACTACTTTAACGAGTTTAAAGATTTGAATATAGTTTTAACGAAATTTGTTGTCCGCTTTGTAGTTATCACGGACACAACACACACGACACATAAAATCAAAACGAATAGAATTTAAACTTACAAATATAACAAAAGTTGAGTTGTCTGAAATTCTAGAAACAAGCTGAGTTGTCTCGAGTTTTGAAACCACAAGTTATTTGTCAAGTACTTTTTTTCTGTTTACTTCGTCTATAATTTTGTCCCGACCTTGATGGAATAGTGCACACTAGACCTATCTGTAAAAATAATGCTACGTTGGCCTAGTGTTTGAGAAAGAAGAAATTAATGCTCATTAATAAACACATGGACAAATAAGTCTTAATTAAATGAATTTATACAATTAAATAAATCCATAAGGAATACAACTGTAACCAACTTATCATTTGTAGATATCGAAGACGATGCTCTCGAGTCGGCGTCACCCCTAAAAACAATATGGCGATGATTTTTCTCAAAAGGTATATCCCTCAAGCCGCGGATGCCAGCAGCGTTCACCTTCTACTCTCCTCTGGTCACAAACTTGTCCTGTTAAAAAAATCAGTCTGCCTCGAGGAGAAAAAAAACAGGGGTCCACTCCAGAACGGCAGGGGGGTCAGAATTTCCCAAACCAACGGACCCTTCTATTGGTTGGGAGAAGTCTTAAGTTTCTTTCTAGTTCAAACCGGTCCTGTTCTGGTATGGCTTTGACGATGACTCACGGGAAGAGGTTAAAAGAGCTGAACCGAATGTAACTTATTGTTACACTTTCCACGAGAGGAAGGTTGCTGTAAACTTTAAATTACCCTGGGACATTAATTAACAGAGATAGTAATTAAAACTTTCAGAGCGCTCATTTTTTTCATTTTAAAGTTTAGTTTCCAGCAACGCTCGGAGAAATGGCTTGCAAGCCATTTCGCCGAACTTCGAAGACCTTTGCGGAGAGATTCGGATATTCTTAAATTCCGATTTGTTCGATGTAGAAAGAGTTAGACTAAAACTATGGAATGAATCGTACAGTCCGATTACTTTTTCATCACACAATATAATTATTTTTTAAAAAATAGAGATTTTTACTATTTTTTTATGAATTTTTGTCAAAAGGTCAAATTTGAAACATTTTTTATGAATCAAATTTTGAAAATGTCCTGTACACCTTTTTAATTCTTCTACTCAGTATGTTTTCGCATATTTGAAAAGTCCAGAGTTTTCTGTCTCGAAATGTGTAATTAAAATATATTTATATATATTTCAATAATTTTTTTCTATGTGCTTTATAAAAGAATCAAAATTCGACTTAACCATTTAATAACTCTAAATTTTCATCCGAATGATTATTTTCCTTACGGGAGATTGCAATAAACAGCTTTACTAAAAAAAAATTCAAAAATTTTGAATTTTATAAATATTCTTTTGTTTTTTGATTAAATGTTCAATATCTCATATAATCCTGATTTCCTATGATCCTGTCAAGCAAGAAGAATGCTTTTTTCAGCAAACCAGATATTTTGCTTGTTCTCAGGTACCATGAATGTTCGTATCCCTTTGGAATGGTTTGGTTTGGTTTGAAGTGCTACGGTCTACTTTTTGCAACAAGAGGGCTAGCGAGACCGGGACCTACTGCTTAAAGCCGATTCCTAATGGCTACGAACATCCATGCCAAAATGGGATTCGAACCCACGAACTCTGGCTCCGAAGGCCAGCACCCTAACCATTCGGCCATCGTTCGGCCCCTTTGGAATGGTCTTTGAGCAATAGGTTCCGGTCTACTTAGCTCTCGTGTAGCAAAAATTTGACCGTAGTGCTTCAAATAAAACAAACCTACAAGATAGATATTAAAAGCAAATAAATAGGATAACATTCTTTGTTATCTATACTAAATTTTTGAAATTAGAAGACAGCTGAAGATTATTAATGCTACCCAAGAAAAAAAAAGTCCTTATGAAAAAAACAAAATGTGATGGAAAGGAAAAGCAAATATTTAGAAAATATGTATTAAATTTTAAATACTGGGTATTTTTTATGTTTTAAATCCTCCTTACCACTTAATTGGTTTCAAAATAATAGGTTATCTTTAATTCTTCTATAAATATCCTGCATAGTTTTGAATACATTGGAAGTACATTTCTCTTTAGGTTCAGAAAATGTTGATTATATACATTGAATAATAAAATTTTTGTCACATGTTAGAATAATAAATGTAATACAATATACTTCTCTCTCAAAATATATTCTTTTTATATCTCAAAGCCTTATGGAAAAAAAATGTGATGGAAAGGAAAAACAAATATTTAGAAAATATATATTAAATTTTAAAGACTAGGTATTTTTTTATGTTTTAAATCCTCCTCACCACTTAAGGGGTTTCAAAATAATAGGTTATCTTTAGTTCATCTATAAATACCCTGCCTTTTACACAAAGAAAGCTGGTGACAAATAACAAGTGTAATAAAGATGCATTATTTTGTGAATTCTTATTTCCTAACTTCCAGACTCATTAAGAACTAGCAAAAAGTTTGACTCCAAAGTTAATAGAAGAATTTCAAACTAGCAAATGTTTCCTTAAAAAAATTCTACGGCTTAACAGTTATTTTTAGAACAAAGCAATTTGCTGACAGAGAAAAATAACCTCGGAGTTTCGAAATTACACGTTTTCAAGTAAATAAATGTAGCAGATCTCTCCGCCATAGACGGAAGCACACTCGAGAGGATAAATAATGGGGGCAATTTAAATTTCTGCAACAAAAACTAATTTTCCGAGAAGTACTAAGTGTTTTTCTGATAAGTATAGCCTCTTTCCCAGCCTGTGACACCGATTACCATTCTTCGCTGTAACCGAAGGCCTCATTTATCTTCCTAAACTGCAACAATTTCACCATCCCACACGACTAAATATTGGAAATTTGCGATTCTTTTTCCATTCTTGATGGGCATAACGGGGACTTCGACTGATCGCAGAACAATATTTCTTCGTAAGAACAAGAACTCGGGCTTGAAGGAGAAACTGAAGCGGATTTTAAAGCAAACATTCTTTTATTTCATCGGCTGAAATGAAATGATGAATGAACCTTTAAATCGTGTTGCAGACAAGGCTAACTATGCCTATAACCACGTTTGGAATTTATATTATAAAGAAGAGCGTTTGGTTGTATGTCAGTGTTATGGATCGTTAGAATAGAATTATCTCGATTCCGAATTAGCTTAGAACTAAACAAAAAAAGTAAAAAAGCAAAAAGGGTTATTTACAATCGGCTCTCCCCAAGGTTTATACAAAATGAACCAGCATCACACAAAAATAAAAAAAGCACTGGAAAATCCATAAGCAACTACTTTAACGAGTTTAAAGATTTGAATATAGTTTTAACGAAATTTGTTGTCCGCTTTGTAGTTATCACGGACACAACAGACGCGACACATAAAATCAAAACGAATAGAATTTAAACTTAAAAATATAACAAAAGTTTAGTTGTCTGAAAATCCAGAAACAAGCTGAGTTGTCTCGAGTTTTGAAACAAGTTGATTTGTCAAGTACTTTTTTCTGTTTACTTCGTCTATAATTTTGTCCCGACCTTGATGGAATAGTGCACTAGACCTTTCTGTAAAAATAATGCTACGTTGGCCTAGTGTTTGAGGAAGAAGAAATTAATGCTCATTAATAAACACATGGATAAAGTCTTGATTAAATGAATTTATACAATTAAATAAATCCATAAGGAATAGAACTGTAACCAACTTATCATTTGTAAATATCAAAGACGATGCTCTCGAGTCGGCGTCGACCCTAAAAAACAATATGGCGATGATTTTTCTCAAAAGGTCTAACCCGCAAGCCGCGGATGCCAGCAGCGTTCACCTTCTACTATCCTGTGGTCACAACTTCGTCCTCTAAAAAAATCAGACTGCCTCACGGAGAAAAAAACAGGGGTCCACTCCAGAACGGCGGGGGATTCTGACGGCGGGGGTCGGAATCCCACAAACCAACGGACCCTTCTATTGGTTGGGATAAGTCCGAAGTTTCTTTTTAGTTCAAACCGGTCCTGTTCTGGTATGTCTTTGACGATGAAGGGGTAGAAAGAGCTGAACCGAATGTAACTTATTGTTACACTGTCCACGAGAGAAAGGTTGCTGTCAACTTTAAATTTCCCTGGGATTTTAATTAACAGTGATAGTAATTAAAACTTTCTGAGCCTTCATTTTAAACCTTTAAAGTTTAGTTTCCAGCGACGCTCGGCGAAATGGCTTTCAAGCCATTTCGCCGAAAGTCGAAGATCTTTGTGGAGAAATTCGGATATTCTTAAATTCCGATTTGTTCTATCTAGAAAGAGTTAGGCTAAAACTATGGAATAAATCATACAGTCCAATTACTTTTTCATCACACAATATAATTATTTTTTAAAAAATAGCTAGTGATTTTTACTAATTTTTATGGATTTTTGATTAAAGGTCAAATTTAAAACATTTTTTAAGAAGCAAATTTTGAAAATGTCCTATACACCTTTTTAATTCTTCTATTCAGTATGTTTCCGTATATTTGAAAAAGTCCAGAATTTTCTGTCACAAAATGTGTAATTAAAATATATTTATATATATTTCTATAATTTTTTTCTATGTGCTTTATAAAAGAACCAAAATTCGATTTAACCATTTAATAACTCTGAATTTCGATCCGAATGTCACGATATGTTTCCTAACGGGAGAATGCAATAAGCAGCTTTATTGAAAGTTAAAAAAAATTTCAGAATTTTGAATTTTAGAAATATTTTTGTACTTTGATTAAATGTTTAATATCTCATATAATCATAATTTCCTAGAACTCTGTCAAGCAAAAAGAGTGCCTTTTTTTTGGCAAGTCAGATATTTTGTTTATTCTCAGGTAGCATGGCTGCTCCTATCCATTTGGAATGGTGTTTGAGAAATAGGTCTACTTAGCCGTCCTGTAGCAAAAACTTGACCGTAGTGCTTCAAACAAAACAAACCTACAAGATAGATATTAAAAGCAAATAAATCAAATAACATTCTTTGATATCTATACCAAACTTTTGAAATTAGAAGACAGCTGAATATTATTAATGCTACCCAAGAAAAAAATGAGATATAATAATTTATTCGAAGCAACTAAAAGAAACTTGTACTTTAATAAAAACTGCAGTGATACTACATCATACGTCATCTTGCGTGCTTTATCGTACACAACATTCCATTTTCAATCTTTCTATTACTCTTTTCGTTCAATCTATACTACTTGCTGTCAAATGCAGAAGCAGGTCCTATTTCTCACTTACTTGAGAATGTCTTTTATGCTTAAGACTTTTGGTACATAGTTTCTTTTATCATAAATACCGAATTAAATTTTTTAAAAGCTCCCATGCCTTCTAAAGTAGACTTGATGCATGTGGAAGTGTATATCTTCTGAAAAACCATAATTATTTAAATATTGAATAAAATTATACAATAAATTCGTGAAATATTTAAAACCTTTAAAACTCTAATAAAATCATGAAATAATCACTTTTAATTGATTATAATGAAAAATGTAGAGCAAATAATACAGGGAAATTCTGAAAAAAATTCGTATGCACGGACCTCAAGATAACTAAATTCAGAATATAGGTGTTAACATAGTCTAAATTAAAGTGATCTCAAAAGTACATTCTATGGTTTATTATAGTTAAAAAAGAAGAATAAATAATACAGGAAAACTTTGCAAAAAATCATATTTCATACAACGGTCCTCACGATAGCTAAATTGAGAATATAGATATTAACCTACAACCTAAATTAAAGGGATTTCAAAACTACATTTTATAATTTATTATGATGAAAAATGTAGAATAAATAATACAGGAAAACTTTGCAAAAAATCCTATTTCACACAATGGTCCTCACGATAGCTAAATTGAGAATATAGATATTAACATACAACCTAAATTAAAGATATCTCAAATGTACATTTTATAATTTATTATAATGAAAAATATAGAATAAATAATACAGGAAAATTTTGCAAAAAATCCTATTTCATACAACGGTCCTCACGATAGCTAAATTGAGGATATAGATATTAACCTACAACCTAAATCAGAGGAATCTCAAAACTACATTCTATGATTTATTATAATGAAAAATATAGAATAAATAATACAAGAAAATTTCGAAATAAAAATTAAAAACCTTATGTTATATTACGATCATCAAGGTAACTCAATTCAGAATATAGATATTAACTTAAAACTTAAATTAAAGTGATCTCGAAACTACATTCTATATATTAAATTAATCATACGGAAATCTATTTGATATAAAAAATCCAAAATCTCATGCAAATTTTAAAAAAAGTAGAATTAGAATAATATTAAAAGTCATTAAAAATAGTCTACATTTTTAATTATATAAATGGCATTAGTTCTTTCTATAGTAAATGCACAACTATATACGCACATAAAAAATTAGAAAAATTAAAGTTAAACGATTGAATAATATTTTTTAACTCATAAGGATCGGGATATAAGGAAAGGGTAATATCATTCGTAAATGTTTAAAATAAGAGTGTATGACCGATTTTAACACAGTAAAATAATCCTGCTATTCAAAAAATGTCTTTTGATAATGAAGCATGTACCTAACTTGATTTTTTTCAGAACAAAAAAAAGAATTCATATATTTGGTCAAAATCTGTCATTTCGAAGGTTCTTTGTCCCATTAAGAGAAGTCAATGCTTTATTGACGGTTTTAATATAAAGAAAGCTTTTGTCAGTGATATCATATAAGTGTAATGTTCACAATGACAGTATCAATTGAATGCTCATGATTCGCTTTAGGCAGCGGTTTTCCAAAATAAATTTCAAAGCATCCAGTTGAATTTGGAGAGAAAACCTTGAAAGGCAGTTTGAAAGGGCGGATTTTAATACACCAGTTGAGTCTCAATAATAGTTCAAACTGATAACAGATGATAAAAGATAATAGTTCAAAACTGAAAACCGACATCTATAAAAAAGCATTCATCTTATGTTCATTCATTTAACAGTATAGTTTTCCTTAACAAATTCAATCAAAAATTTCAAATTAAACACAATAGTTAAAAAAACAACAAAAACAAACTTAAACTTAAAAGGTTTTTAAGTGTTACTCAGTTCCAATGGATAGATCTTTTTAAGGTCCCAGTAGCTGTTCTCAGTTAAAACTCATGAATCTATGAAAGGCTTTTCATAAAAATTCTACTGGAAATTTGTTTGGTCAAATAATACATAAAAAATTGCAATATTGCTAAATAGCATGAAGTTTTACCCACTCACCTTCTTATTAAAAGGTGAGTGGGTAAAACTTTATGCCATTTAGCAATTTGGGAATTTTAAATTGTTATTACAGGAAGTCCATGACAAATATGAAATTGAAATGAAAATTCATAAGCAACAACTTTTATTAAAAACTCGATCTATTTTTCCTGTACTTTCTTTCTTTTCTTGCAAGCAAGAGGCATTCTCCATACGTATGAACGTAAGAGAATTTAACGTATTATTGATGGTTTTAATATAATTTTTTTGCTTACAGATTTTGTCAATAATATCATAGAAGTATATAATCCACAGTGACAGTAGCATTCGAATTCTCGTGATTCGCTATTGACAGTGGTTTTCCTAAATAAATTTTAAAGCATGAAATTGAAATCCGACATGGATAGAGAGTATTGAATAGACAAAGAGTTGGAGAAAATGGATCTAGAAACCACCAGTTGAGTCTCGATAAGCCGAAAGATAATCGTTCAAAACTGAAAACCAACATCTATGAATAGTTCTCGTTTTAAAACTCTCGATTCTATGGAAGGCTTTTGATCACAATTCTACTGAGAATCTATTTGGTCAAATAATACATAAGAATATTTCGATATTCAATATTAAAAGGTTGGGGAGGGGGTACTTTATGCCCTTTAGCCATTTTATATATCTCAAGGATTGTGATTACATAGCTGCATCGAATCGAAATCGAAATCCTTGTATTGATCGCGCTGAACAAACCCGAGTCTCCGAATCACTTTTGATGTCTATCTAACCGGCCGGTGTTCTTTGAAGTTATAAAAGAGCGATCCCCACTTGATCAGACGAGGGGCGGGAAACGTCCCGCAGAAAAGGGTGGTTCATTTCTTTTCAATTATTCAAGGGGCACAGCTCCGACTTCAAAGGGAACCGCTATTCCAGGGCGCACGCTCTGTGATGTCTAATTTATCGATTTTTGTCCATTTCGGAGAGGGATCTCTGCCGATGATGCCATAGAGTTGAACACACGTTTGTTCCCTCTTTGATATAGATGAACACATTTTTATATAATCCAACTTTTCATCAGTACAAGTCGTG
>CM063505.1:150103906-150292014 GCA_032207245.1 Pardosa pseudoannulata
TGTATGTCCCATGGACATTAAAGTAAGTGTACTTTTCTTTTTTTGCAAACATAATATAAAAGTCAATATTTATAACAAATATTTGCTTATATGTGTGTGTGTAGATGCAGCTTCCTGGACGAGTCAGGAAAGCTTTAAATTTATAATCACAATCCGTGATCAAAATGCTAGAAACATTTTTTTGAGCTCCAAGAAAAATGTAACGACCAACGTGACCGAAATGGTGAAATTGTTAAAAGTGAGTTATATGTTCCATACTGAACTAACGTGATATGAAAAGAAGAATTGCAGCCTCAGATTTTCAGTCTTTCTGCCTCGAAGTTCTTCCTTTTCAGAAATTACTTCCATAGAATTTTTAGTAATGTTGGTTTTATAAACTGATTTCTATGTAATAGAAGAAAAAGCCAACTTACCACAAGGTGAAATGAGGCAAGTGCGTCGTATTAGGTGCAAAGTTGAACTTCAGCCAGACAAACAACTCAGCTAGGCTATTTTTATTTATTATTTCTTGTGTTTTTTACCGTAAACTATATTATTTTAGTATAGTTTTTTTTATTATGTTCTAAAATTGATTATCAGTTTAATAAAATTGGTTTTTTAACTGAAAGTTGAGTAAAAAGAAATTGCTCCAAGTCGGAAATCGTAGCACTGAACAATACGTTACTAAAAATGGTTTTTTGGTGGCCATTATTGTTAGAAGAGCAATTTTATGTGGGAATGAAAAATAGAACGTAGTATTACAATCATTGGTACAGAATGTCTTTCGATATCCCTTTCACCTTAAAATATTTATTGCCTCGAAAAATGAATTTCAAATTAAATTAGTTAATTTTCAACTAGAAAAATTTCATTTCAGAATAAAATTTTAATAATTAAAAACAAGAGTATTAAAAAAAGCTTATTTGAAGCCACTTCATTACGCAATGTTTCATTTTAAATATATACACTCATCTTAATATTGATATTTTTTCCTTGTTAGACGTCTTCTAAAGAAAAGGAACTATTATCCACTGAAAGAAATAGATTCAAGAGATATTTCGAATCACCAACACAGGTAAATTTTAATTCTTTACTCTGTCATTAGAATAAAATCTCTTAAAATGGGATGACAACAATTTAACTGTGTCTCAATCTCTCCACTCTCACTTTCCTTTTCTCCCTCCTTCTCTGTATCGTAATATAAATAATCAGTGATGCGCACAAAGGAGGGGAGAGCAGAACCACTACACCCTCCTGATTTTTTTTTAAGATTTTTTATAGGAAACAAGGTTTTAATCGACTATAACTTTTTAAACAAAGTAAAATAAATAAGAAATACACAGATATTCATATACAAAATTATATTTCTTTTTTATTCTTTTACGTCTACATTAATTTGTCTCGTTGTAAGAAGGCCTAATTTGGTAACTTCAATATTATTTGCATCTATCCCAGGTTATGTGACCTTCACTTCTCTCAAACAATTTCCAAATGCATATGAGCCTAAAATAGCATAGTTATTCGCACACACGCGTATACATATATAATCCTGTATATATTTATCCTAATATATATATATATATATATATATATATATATATATATATATATATATATATATTGTTACGGGGATGAAAGTACTGGTGGCACACAATAAAGAGCCCAGTTAAAGAAATAACACCGTTTATTAAGTGCCAAGCTACCTAGTTCGTACTCAAACAACAACTACCGCTCGCAGTTTTAACAGAGGCTTTTATATGGTAACAGAACATTCTAGATGTATTTTAATGGTACAAAAATTTGCATGATTTAGAAGTCTTTATGTCTACTTAACAAATCGAACATGAAGTTACGGAAACAAATTTGCCCTGACTCAGGATCGAACCGGAGACCTTTCGGTTTATAGTCCACGACTTTAACCATTGGGCCATTGAGCTCAGTAGACTTCGTTTGAAATGTGGCAATATAAAAAAAAATAAATATATATGAATCCTCTTCCCACCCTTTGTCACAAAGTGTCACACCTCCCTTCCCTTTGTCCCATTTCACACAATATTATATAAACATATACTTGCTGCTCAGAAACAAAGCATTATGTTACAGACCATATTTTCAATTTTTTTTAATTTTAAGTATATGGTTTAATGACAACTGTAAATATAACAAAAGTTATTCGTAGAATTATTTTGTAAAAAATAAGAGGAAATCTTTACTGCAAAAATATAGTTAATATACAATAGCATTAAAATATTAATATAAAAGACCAATTGAAAGCAGTAGTAGTTGAGTTTTAAACAGAATTTAAATATTTTGCTTTAAATCTTATTTTTACTCTATGAACACAATACTCTCTTAAACAGATTGAAGTTTTTAAAAATATCTCAATATTAGATTTACTTAAATGGAAATATAATCTCATTTCATTTATTACATTAATTATTTGGACATTCATAAAATTATGTACCTAATCATAAAATAGGAATGAAGGGGAATCCTTTACTATTACAACTCTTCCTCCTATGAGAAAAAAATCACATGAGAGTGGCTTTCGCCCCAGTTAAGAAAACACCTTTAAATTTTGATAATTTTAAAATAACTTCATAATTTAATTTGTCGAATTTAAACTTTTTTAACTAAAATATGTGATTCCACACTTCCTGTTACGCCCCCCCCACACCTTTTGTCACAAACTGCACAATTCTACGAACTCCCTCCAGCCTCTCCCAACTTGACATTATTTGCCCTGAACAGTTAGAGCTGTTTACTTTAATAAAGTAAAATATAAACATTTAAATCTTGATAAAATATTACATAATAAAATCAATTTTTTAATCAATATTTTAAATTTTTAGGAATTTTTTTAAAGCTTTAATTGAAACTTAAACACGATAAGAATAGTACAGGTGTAATACGACAGTTACACAACTTAACATTTTTTTAAAAAAGTGTATTCGTAAAAATATGAATTTCGAAAAAGTCTCATCACTTAATGAAGACTAATATTAGTTCAAAACAATCTAGCTACTGGAAATAATATTTCGTGTTTAGACATAAAAAAAAAATCTCAAATGCAATAAATGTTATGATGGTTTATTTTATTTCTTGGGATTTTTATATGCACTATGAAAAGGGCAGAAATGAGAGTACTTTGAGGTAAAGCTGAACTAAAATGAGTTCATATACGAAGCTCATCCTGAAAGTACGTCGCTCTGGAGCTCTCTTGACTGGCTTTCCTGGGCCAAGCCCTCTAAGCCAGCACTTCTGTAACGCATGGTCATGAGAAATAACAGATAATTGCAACACGATATTGAGGACTAGTTACTAGCAATTGATTAATAATAGGTATAACAAAAATAAGGTTCACGAGATCGGTGAAAGGAAGACACAAAAATATATAAAAATAAAGTACAACATTAGCATAGTTAAGAAAATTAAGTCCAATACATTAAGTGTACTTGGCATATTTAGTTAAAATTTGATTTACGTTTAACACTTTAGGTACAAGTATAAGAATTAATCACTATATTTTTTTATTATTATTATTATTATTAAAAGAGTTTGAAGAAGAATTGAAATCAGCAGTCAAACTAGCGTTTCCGAAGGACGGATCCAACTTGAGTTTAGGATCAATTTGATTCGTTCCTGGGAGCCAATGAAATTTGTGCTAGGTCCGAAGAGCCCTCAAGAGTGATATCGAGCAAGTTTCTGAGTTTGCAAGTGATATCCAGAAAGTAAGTTTACCTATTTAAAAGGAAAAAAAGAACTCACACTTTCAGGAACATATTTATTGGCAACAAGTACAGCAATGTTTCAGCTATTTTTCAACATAGCCACTACCAGAATTGAGACATTTGTCGTATTGTGGGATCAACTTTTGTATCCCTCTGTCGTAGAACTCTGCCGCCTGTGAGTGGAACTAGCATGTGACAGACGTTTTTAGCTCTTCATCGTTGCCAAAACGCTCACCGGAAAACAGGAATTTCTTGAGGTGCAAGAAAACGGGCAAATCTCTGGGAGCAACATCAGGGGTGTACGGATAATCAAACAACTCCCAGCCAAATTTCGTCAAAACAGCTGCTGTGCTTTGAGCCGTATGTGGACGAGCATTGTCATGGAGGAGCATAACACCTACAGTAAGAATTTCACGACTCTTGTTTTGAATGGCACATCGCAATTTCCGCAGTGTTTCACAGTAACGGTCAGCGTTTACTGTTTTACCACGTGGAAAGGAAACCAAAGAGTAGAATGCCCTTCCCTTACGGCGGGCTTCCATTTCGGACCACTGCTACCACGGCACTGGCACGAGGCGAGACCTTTCCATTTTTATGATTGATACTCCATAGATCTGTTACGCAGGCTCAAATGACAAGGCTAATTGCGTTTACTTTATAGAGGAAAACATCGGGAAACTTAATTTCTGGTTGAACCTTGTAATTTTATTAAAAATTCTAAAAATTCTTTAGATCATTTTAGTATTAATATCTGCTTTACTCATTTTATTTGTAGATCTATTGACACTCGAGTTCCAATAGAAATAGGGTCATCACAGGCACCAAAAGTTTCCCTGGGGCAGGAACTTGCTGAAAGGTACGTATGTATTGAAGGTAATTCTGATCGCACATTTAATTTTTATGGAGGTATGTATTTCCCTACTGAAAATCCTTCATTAATTCAGCTGTTTTTTAATTCAATTTATTTTAAATTAACCCTGTTGTTCTGTTTAGACTAAAAATTTTCCTAGCTCGTTAATAAAGTCCTACATTAAAAAAATTATTTAGTTTTGTAAAATGAAACAATATATTTAAAAAAAATAAAATGTCCACACCAATTGAAAAAAAAACTAGAATCCACTACTCGAGAAATAACTTATAAAATTTGTAAATTAGAAGCTATTTTTTTGTATCAAATAGTATCAAATTATTTTTTTAATTCTCTGAATCTCAATTCTAATAATGCAAGCAATACATTGAGTATTTGTAGAAAGGTAAAAGCTAATTTTTTCTTTAAATTTTCAATTGCTAATATGCTTTTACAAGTGCAGTTTTAATTTCTTATATGCGTATTTCAAAATTTATCTAGAAGGTAAATAAATTTCCTTCTTTCACTTGGCATATATATGTCATTTTTAAAATTTTGTATTTCAAATGACAAAACTAAGAAGTTTTTCAAATCAAGAACTTTGTCAAAAGAAATTATATAAAATTCATTCTAAAAGGAGCAGAACATTTTTATAATGTATCTATATAAGTAGTTTAACTAGCTACATCAATAATTTTGTATCTATCTATTCATTACCTGCTGTTTTTAAAATTCTCATTTCTATCAAATATTTTGCCTTTAGCGTTTGTTACAGGTGTTTTCTCCTCTTAAAGGTCAAACATTCTTTTTTCTTGGAGGGTCGATTAAAAATGTAACGTAGACAGCGGTTTGAAAGATCGAAGAACGGCTGTGATAAGATCGTTATTCTCTTTCACCGGAAAGTTGCATAGACGTAAAAAACATCTCAGACGTTTTTACAGCGTGGTGAAAACAACTGGTGTGAAAAATAACCTTTACAAACCTCGAAGCGTATGCATATTGCTTTCTAGTTAGATAAGCTCAAGTGTGAAATAAACCTTACCATGAAGTGAAAAACACCTTTAATGCATTTCAGTCAGATAAAGTTTATTTCTAACAACCAAGCTTAAATTGCTTATCAACAATTTTTTTCTTTCTCCCTCCCTTTTTCCTCCTCTTATATTTTTTATGAAACTGGTTGTTTATGAAAAAGATAATTTTCAGTTTTATTTATTGAAAGTGGTAATTTTTTTTTATCTTTTCAAGACCTTCTAGATACAGAGATGTAGAAAAGAAAAACTTTCGAAAGAGAAATCCTTCAAGGACAAGGCAGACAAATGAAAGGTAATTTTCTCAATACTAACAAATTTTATGATACGTTTTAAATAATTTTAAAGAGTAAGATAACTGAATGTAAAATATACATAAGTTGGAAAATTATGAAAGCCTTAGAAGTTGTGTTTAAAATTTACCTGTAGGGCTTTTTAGAGATTACACAAGAATTAATTAAAAAAGAATAATAAATTTAAAAGCTTTTAAAAAGTGCTGAAATTTTTCTCATAAGATATGATTGGTCTACTTAGATGAACAAAAATATTAGTTATTTGATTCTGGTTTAATTAACTTGTTCATTAAACAATCTTGGGTTATGTCTGACCTGCAAAATATGAGTAAAAAAGAGAGGCACAAATAGTTTCGAGGGCATATTAAAACATAAATTTATAAAAAAAAATTAAGCATCTTTTAAAACATTTTAGCTCGTTTTTAAAGACTCTCTAATTTGGTTGGTTTTGGGTGCTAAAGTGCACTTCTTTGCTACACGATGGTGAATGATTTCAAATGGTTTCAAACACATACCTCCAAAGAGGAGATTTGAACCCCCAATACTCGGGGCCAAAAGGCAGGACTGTCAAATAAACACCTTTACACAAAAGTCTGAAAATGTGAAGAAAATGCAATGTTCTGTTTTAGAACCAATTTGATATTCCGTTTTGATGGTTTTATTTAGTACCTTTAGGTCAGTTCAGCCATTCAGTCTAGTTCAATTATGATATTCCCTTCAAGGTGTCTTGTTTAGATCCGCTGCAACGGACTGTAGTTGTAAACATCTCATTGAGATTGCTTGGGGATGTCACCTATTTTTGGCTTTTTGGACGACTTTTTAATCCCCAAAACATGCCCCAAAAGAACCCAGAAACGAGAAGACTTAATTACTGAGGTGAATCGAACATTTTTCTCGAACATGTGAAACGGGCTAATCGTATCGTCTGAAACTTGGCGTTGAGAAAAGTCAAAGTCTCATCGACTCTCCAAGGAAAAAGTAAACATACCGGTTAAATTTGGCCTGGATAATGGCTCATTTAGAAATGCTAGGCAGAAAATATATTTGGAAGTGATACTTGACAGTAGATGACTCTTCTCTGTGCACCTCGATTTTGACTGTAGTCAGGTGTAGAAGATGATACAGACGTTAACCCGCATCTTCCGTCTTACTTGAAGACTCGGAAGAAAGACCATAAATGCAATAAATCCACCTCTTTAGGTACGAAACCTGGTATAGTAATATCGTTAAGCATAATTTGAAACTAACTCAGATCTACAGCGTTCTTGTTTGCTACTATAAATCAAAGCTTACAAAACGGTTCCACCTAGACCCTACTAGTATTGACAATGTTTTGCCATAATTGAATAGTCCTTTCGTATCAGACAAATGCTTTAATGTTGCAAGAGGGAATTTCTGACATCGATCTGTACGGACTGGCTTTCTCTAGGAATGATACTAACTATCTGAGTGGCTGTATGGTGAATCTATACAACCTCGTCTCTGTCGAATTCGATAAACTCATGTTGACAGGCAGCACATTAGAGATATTCAGAAATAGCTCTAAAAGGGATATGTCTAGCAAGAAAACCCATGTTGGATGGCATTTCTAGTATACAAATACAACTCACTTGTATATTTGGGTGTCTACCGACATAACTTGGTTTTCGTAGATCTCTAATCCATTTTATAGGCCCTTCTCTTTGACATAAGGAAGGTTTAGATTCCTCTCAGCATATCTTCTCTGCTCTTGCTAAGGAAGATTTGCAGCTATCACCCTTAAATGTTGCCCATCAAAGGCACTTTGGATTAGATTCTAGGGGCATCAAGATGGACTTCAGTTGTGTTCCAACCCATCGCGTCATTTACTGTATCGAAAAAATAGAGGACAATCTTACCAAGTCTGTTACTCGAAAGGTGGAAACTAAAGCCAATGTGAAACTTTCCTGATCGGAAGTCAGCGGTGTGTTTAAAGAAGGTGGTTACTCAAGTATAGCAGAAAAGGAGGGATAGCTCCAGAAATGGAAGGTTTGGTCATTCGTTCTTTCTAAATGTGAGTTTCCAGAGAGGCAAGACAAATTTTTGTCTGTATGGAATTCTCGTTTGTATCATTCCTGAACATGAAATTAAAAATAATTCTGTAAAAGTGGACTGTACCTGTTTGATTATAAATAGGACAGCATCAACCATAAGGTCTTTCACCACAGTATCCAGTCAGCCCATAAAGTCTTTGAGATTTCTCTGTCATTCCTTGGTTTCGTGCGAGGCTTATGAAAAAAGGTCAAGTAGATGTTGAATGTTAGACTAAGATCGAATTGGTGTTTTCTTCGTTCATGTAGTACAAACCCCAATATAACTTTTTTGTGACCACCACATAACTTTTCTTCGGCAGAGAAGTTCTTTTGGTGGTTTCCCTGCTTTCATATGCGCCTCTCCCTATGTCACTGCCCAATTCGTTTAATTAAATTGCATGAATAGCCACTCACTCCATTCTCATTGACTCTCTTTTTCCTTTTACATGGTATTGCGCTCTTTGAGTAACTTGTTCGGTTCCCAAGGGAGTTATCGTCGACGACATGTCAGGTAGCACCGTAAGACTCCCTTAATTCGTATTCTGGTTGATGTCATATTCTTACTTTTATGTCAACTAACATAATTAACAAGATATTTGTGAGAGACTATCTTAAACTGATAGTGACGAATAGCAACAAAATATCACTCAAATTTACCTTACAATGTTTCTTATATATATTATAATTATAAAACACACTGCTGACATGGATGCTCATAGCTGTTTAGAGTTGGCCTTAAAGATTGTTTCCGGTCTCATTAACCGTCTGTAGCAAAACAGTAGCGCTCAAAACTATCCAACCTAAAAGAAAATTTATGATTTATAATTTCGTTGAGAATGAGTACAGTGACAGTTATTTTTTTTTTCTATAATTTCTTGAGCTGATAGAACTAATGTAATAAATAATACCATTTCATCACATTTAGAGGTTTGTGTTAAAAATACTTAATAATTTCATAACACGTTATTTTTAGATTGTTTCGCCAGAAAGATTGCACAGAGAGAAAGCAAAGCCAGCCAAAAGAAGTTTCAAACAGACATCAAACGAATGACAGGTGTTGATTTTCAGCATTTATTCTTAACTTTATAATCTTCTTGTCTTTGAGATTTATTCAATGTGCTATATTAAGAGATAGAAAGTCACATAATCCCTTAAAACTGCAGTTTATTAGAAAATTTAAACTAGTTAAAGAAACATTTTATGTTGAGATACGTATAGCAAAAGAAAAAAAAAATTGGAAGGTTGAACAATCGCAACATATGGTAATGCTTTAAAAGAAGTATTAAGTGAAGTTTCTCACTGTCTCCCTACTTACTTTGTTGAAGTTATTCAAAATTCAATAAAATTCCATTGATAATTGATAAGTTATATTCTAATTTTGATCTGTCATGTCATTTTGTAAGAAGATATTAAACATTTTATTAGTTTCTCGATAGGATTTTCAGTTCTACAATCAAAATCATAGTGTTAAAATAGCTTATTACTTAGTTAAACACCATATTAAAATAATGTGTGTAACTGTGAATTCTATAATTGGATTTTTTATCCAGCAAAAATTATTTTATCCAAATGTTACCTTTAAAAAAATTATAAATTTAGTTAACAATAGCTAAAATCAGCCAGTGACAATATAAGGGTTTCAGTAAACTCCTCAAACATAGTGCCTTTCAGTGGAAATGATTCCAACCTGCTGGCAATAGTAATAAATTTTCCAGTCTACTTCTCTCAGTAAAACAACAATGTTAGCTTAATATTTTAAAAACTTTCTGATTCTTTAAAAATATTTCCAATAGCAAATCAATAACATCTGCCGATAATGTTAGTATACTGCATTGTTTTCATTTAGTTTTTGTGAGTACTGGAATCACTTGAAAATTTTATTATAATGAAGTTCCTTCCACAAGTCAGAAGGACTAAAATCTTAAGTCGTGAGCCCTCTAGGGATTATGAAAAATTTTTGATTGTTGTCAAATTTAAGAAAAAAGTTATTCCACAATATAAAATACAGCTTTACTTCAAATATCAGATCTGAATAAAGTAGAAGAAAAAATTATGTTATTTCTAAACACAGAAAATACTTTTTTAATCTAAAGTCAGAACAAAATTTCACTCACATTGGGGGAGGGGGTTCCAGGTGGAAACAGTTTGCGTCCCATTACTGTAAGTTGTAGTTTTGTAATAAATAAATAACTCAACATAAAAACTCAGAATATAAATGCTAGTTTGCGTTTGGACAAGTAAAATTTCTATTTTGATGCTAACTAACATGTAAAGTCAGTGTTACTTAAAGTACCTAATACTTATTACTTAAATATAAATAATAGCAAAAGAAAGCATTGAGTAATTGTGTTTTTGAAGTCTGCTCAAAGGGACTAAATTCAGTAAACTGAGCAAAAGCTTATTGAGGATCAAGGAGATTTGAAGCCTGTCTAAAAAATAATTATTGTCTCTATCTCAAATATTACAAATTTTTAAGTGAGCACAAAGCCTTGCTGATAACAATACATGAAACATTATTTTTTCAAATAAGGGGAAAACTGGGGTACTGTGTTGAATAGCGTAAAATTTGTATTTTTTAAACCAATACCTTTCTTTAAGTATCCTAAAAAACATGACTAGAACCTTTCTATAATTTTTAATAGCTCATTTGTTTTATGTTTATAAAATAATCCTCGTTAATAGGCACCATAACAGATAAAACTTTTATAAGGATACAATTATTTTTCTCTAATTCAATGGTGAAATAATAGAATAAATTACATAACTTCACTTGTCTATAGTAGGTGCTACTAATTCTAATACCAACAAATCTTTGAATGAAAATGTCAAGAAAATACATGATGAATGAATTTTACATTTTTTTTAGCATTAACTCGAAACCTATTGATTCGTTCATACATTAATATGTGAAAAGATTTTCTTTCTCTTTGTGGAGCATGATTAATTTGTTTGGAAAATTGATATGAAACTGATATAAATTTATCTGTGAAAGTTGTAATAAATTTTGAAAAGAAATCTTATATTTGTCTCATTTTCGTTATTTGCGTGACAGAATTAAAATATGATAATGTTTCAAAATTTCACTGGAATTACTTTTTTCTTTTCAGATGCCTTTTACCTCGTGTTTTAAGAAAACGGTTTCAAAAATCAGAGGATAGAGAAAAACAAACTGAAAGGTACGTTTTACATCTGAAAAATTCTTTTTTGGCATAAATACAGTACATTGTTCAATACCGATAACAAAATTTAGAATTTCTCTTGAAAAATTTTTAAAAAATTAATTTTCTGAATATAGGAATGAGGAAAAACTAATTTTAAGAACAAAAAAATAATTCAATTCTTTTATTAATTGATAATATGTATTAAAACTTTTCGATATGAAACTACAAGTTTCATTTAAAATTCCGGGATACCTACTAATAGTATTCAGAATACAGTTGTAAATTTTGTAACTTACTTTATGATTTTCTCAGCTTTAATCATACTTGTCTTGAAAAAAAGATTTGATATTTATTCTCAAAATCAGTAGATCCAGTATTTCTGGAGGGGGTTAGTAACTTAGGTCATAATTCTACTTGAGAAACTTGAAAGGTTTTTGTACCCAAAGCTAAAGAAAAGGAATTAATACCTCACTCGTCAGTTTTCAATTTGTTTCGGCAAATGGTTTGGGATCACTTACACATAGCTGTCTGAAAGTTTTGACAAAGTCGATAAAAATCCCCTGAAAAAACGGACTTCACGTCCTATTACAGTAGTAATTACTCTATGCTTTAAATAGAGTAATATATTACATATATATACATTTTCTATAACAAGACCAGGGAGGCAAGGGAGGGATTTAGGGGATCGGTCCCCCTCCGAAATTCTTAAAGACCATTTCGTGGAAAGAAAATGGACCATGTGTGTGGGTATGTCATTTGTCTAGCTGTGCATAGACAACAGTGGGTTTAGAACAGTGACGTTGCGTTAAGGAATAGTTGTAAATTGGATTCGACATGTAAGAGCAGATTGACTATCCTCTTTGGCACCTCATCACAATATTGTTGCACAATTGGAAGAAATTGTGAAAATTTTTATGTGAAAGTTTCAGAAAGAGCATATTCTATAATATACAGGTAAAAATTTGAACAATTTCACTTTCTTTCACAATTATACTTTTTCTTTAGTTTTACTTTTTTTTAAAATTAGAATTTAATACCATGTATAGTTTATATATTTTCAGCGTTAATTTTACTTTTAAATTAATTGTGTAGTTACTGCATTACTTATTCAAGACTATAAATTTGTTCACTATATCATTTTTTAAATTATTTTGATATTTTAAAATCACATTGTATTATGATACTCATTAGGAGTATATATACGTAAGAAAACCTGTAGTTTTATTGAAGTATCATTCACAAAAAAAAAACAATGTCCCCCTCAGAATACAATTTCTGGCCATGGACCTAGTCTATAATATATTACGTATAAAACAGTGGATAGTATTATCACTGACATCATAGTTAAGAAGTTAATTAATTTTCCTCTTCTGTTGTGATAACTCATAAAACTGAACGTTACGTATTTTATACTATTGCTAGCAAGTTTATTATTTATTTCTGTTTTTGAGAAAATAAATTTTAAAAATTTAAAGTTTCTATTCTTTATTATTTTGTATTATGCTAAGTGTACCTTTAAAAAGGTTAAAATAGAATGTCAATTTTTAATTGAGCGGGGCTTAAAAACCCTTAGTTCCTCTCGTGGCTGAACCTTACTGCAGTTTACATTTCCGCAGTCAATAAGAAATGGTTTTTCTATGTGGCTAATGTAGATTTAATCAATCTCTCATAGATTAACTTTTTCATAACTCTGTATTAATCACTTAAGATCCCTATTCAAAATCAAGAAACTAGTAAAAAAGGAAAACTCGTTTTTTTTCCTTCAAATTCTTTGTAAAAATCGTAGTCTAAAAACAGTCTGATAAATTTCATAATCTTACGTTAAATTATGAAAAGCTTATGTTGGAATAGTCCGAGAGATTTTTGAAATATTACTAAAAATTCTAATTGTCATCTTCAGACTCTTCATTTTAAATACTTCATATTTAACGTGATATTAAATTAATACGTGTTGTTTGTGTTTATAAATTAACAATAATTAATAAGCACCATAATAGGTAAAAACATGGTGTTTATGATTATTGGAGATATATTGGTTATATGGAAAGATATGATTATTTTTCTCAAAATTCATTAGTAAGCAAGGGTTAAACTTCACTCTTAATGAAGTTTTTCACACTTGTTATGAGCCATCTTAGATCATTTGGGGAGGCGAACTGGTTATTATAATGAGATGATTGTGGGGCCTGAAATTAAAGACGTCGTACATCATCGCCATTTTAGAAGATATTATAAGGAATTATATTTTCTTTATTCTTCTTCATTCTATAAGAAAAGACAAGATGTGAGACGTGTTAGATCAAGAAGAAATTTAGTTTATACTTTAGCATTTAAGTTGGAAGTAATGTAGCATGCAACAAGAAATGATAGCCGTGGTTCAAGTAGAATATTCGTGTTCAAAGTTAATAATTAGTGTTACTAGCAGTGATGTATAAATAAAGTGCAATAGTCATGAAATGCAGATGCATCAATACTTGCATTGAGTAAAATTTTTCCCTTTTAAGTTATTTTCTTCAATATCTATTTTCATTCATACGTATATCGAATGATTACAGGATAATTACTAATACATATCGAATAATTAATATAAATAATTTCGTTTGTAACACACATTTTGAGTTTTTTCCCCAATTTTTTTTTAAAAGTACATGTGTGTTTACATGACTCAGTACGACTTCTCAACCAAACAAACTTATGCAACCAAGGCGCGGCAAGTAAAATTTCTGCTCGAGTGAACCGAGAACCAAGCTTTAACCCCTTGCCTATGAAATATATTAGAGGAAAAAATGCCAAAAATGGTAAAAAAAAAAATCTCTTTAATTTTGTCCATCATTATCATCAAAATGTTAAAAATAAATTATTTTTTAAAAAATTTTAAACTAAATAACTACTAGTTTCAATATTTTTACATATATGGGAAATGTTAATGGATTACAGTAAGTTTTGCTCAAATTATAGCAAAATAAACCAAATAACGCAATTTCCTGGATAAATATAATAAACTAATACAACAATATTATTACCTCTATCAACTGTCATGAATTCCATGTCTCTCAGATTCCTTTGAATTTCACAAATCCTTTACAGTATTCGAGAAATAGCGACAAATGGCACGAAACTACCTAGCTTTTCGAGGGAAAGTATCTCAATCTATTGGGAAAATAGTGAATTAAATATTATGCATTGGACGAACCGATTTTGGGCCTCACTGAATTGAAATATCGCTCTTTTTCTCTTGCCCGATTTCAGGTCGGGCATTCCAAAATTGGTGCATTTTCGTTGCCCGAACTGAGTTGGGACGTCACAGGCAAGGTATTAATGACATAGCAAAAAGGTAATAAGCTTAAAAAATAAAAAATTGTATATCGCTTGTACCAATTGCGTTGACCAAACTCAGTTCGGGTGTCACGGGCAAGGAGTTCATGACATAGCAAAAGATAATAAGCTTAAAAAATAAAAATCTGTAAATCACTTATACCAACTGCGTTGCCCGAACTCAGTTCGGGTGTCACGGGCAAGGAGTTCATGACATAGCAAAAGATAATAAGCTTAAAATATAAGAATCTGTATATCGCTTATACCAATTTTTCTTTAATTAAAATGTAAAATTCTTTTTTTTTCAGGCATATTGATCCTGAAATATACATTGATGTCGCTGGACCGCTAGAATGTAAAGATACGACCACTACTAATGTATATGAAAAGTACCGTATTTATTTTTTCTTTATTATCGCTTTTCGTCTACAGCTTTTTTTCTATGACAGTCAAAATCAGATACTCAAATTTAAAAACATATTCTATGAATTTTTTTTTTCATAATTCTAGATATTATATTAGAAATAAATTAAATTTATCACCACAAAGTATTTCATTTTTAACAAGAAGTATTTTCAAAATACAGACACTTCGGTCGCTTAGACTGATAAACATGAGATGACAAATTCATAAAAGCTTTCTTTTCAGTGCTGTTAAAGATAGATATTTATCGCCTAAGTTTAATATCATCTCAATTTTACTCTCGTGTTAAATCCTTATTGTAATTAGGTTTATAATAATATTCTTTAAAATGTAAAATATAAAACTTACAAGACTGATTCGTATTTTTATCAAATTTATTCAGTTATATGTCTTTAAGTTACTAAGATAAAATCTTTTAAATATTAAATATTTTTACGTTTATTTTAGTCTACAAATTTTATCTTACTGTTTAAGAATTTAAATTATTCAATGAAACGAAAGTTATCTTAAATCTTTCGAAAGCTGCATCAGTTGAATGAAATATTTCTTATACGTGACACATAATTTGAACATATATATTATGTCTTAAAGTTTAAACGCGTATTTTTCTGTGGTGAAGCAAATTCGCATTTGATTCGTCGTATTAGATTCAGCAAAACGCACACTTTATTAAAAAATCATCAGAAATAAGTTGGAGTTCCTTATAAATCAAATTTATTCATTGTCTAAAAGCTTTAACGGATCCTTCTAAAGAGGTGCCGAACGACAGGGTTGAACGCTGTTCTTCAGTGTGGAGTTCGTAGATTCGAATACCACTGCTCCGATGGACCAAACCGGGAAAGGTGCTCTCGAAGATTAAAACTGGAACGATCTCTCGCTATTTGGCAAGGAAACCTTCTTACAGGAGTCACCATCTGCGTGATCAACACTTAGTGCTGTTTAATTGTTATTGACTAGGTCTTGACATAGTGACGTCACAATCCCGGAATTACAAATCCACATCTGCTCTAAGGAAGGATACAGATTCGGTCTCTCGGCCTAATAATGTTCAACACCATTTGCAGCTTTAACAGAAAATTTAATCTAGAACACAGTACAAAATAAACTTAAACATTGTGTACATATTAGTATATACCTCAAGTATACAACCTACAAGGTTTGGTTTGGTTTGGAGCACTAGGGTCTACTTTTTACAACATGAGGGATAATGAAACCGGAACCTACTGCTTAAAGCCGATTCTGAACGGCTACGAACATCAATGTCCCATGGGATTCGAACCCACGAACTCCGAAGGCCAGCACCCTAACCATTCGGCCATCGTTCGGCTTTGATATTGTAGATTATTTGAAAGTGCATAAGTAACAGTCAAGATAGATAAACTGAAGAAATTATTTACAATATTTATAGCTATAAGATAAATTCTTCAATCTCCAAAACCTAATGCTTAAAGACGATTCTGAACGGCTACGGACATCCCTGCCATAGTGGAATTCGAACCTACGAACTCCGGTACCGAAGATCAACAACCTAATCAATCGGCTATTGTTCGTCATAATCTCCAAGGAATTTTTAAAAATCCATACATGAAATTTACAAAACGCAACTTAAAAGAGGAATGAAGGAACTGGATCTGAACAGAAGCCTGTAAAGTAGTTTTTCTGTCAAAGCTTTTGGAGATAACTTCTTTTGCTTGTGTATTTACATTATCTCTAAGGTGCCTTTCCTTCTTCCTGTGTTTGTATTCTTTGTGTGGATGTTCGAAGCCACTCTAGCCGTCGGCTTTAAGCAGTAGTTTCCGGTCTCAATAGCCTTCGTGTAGCAAAAAAAGTAAATCGTAGCGCTCTAAATTAAACTAAAGCAGACAAAGGTACAGCTAATCAAGTGGGATTTTTTTTTTAAGATCCTGGAAAACTTAAGTTTCCGCACTCTCTAAATATCTGAATAGTTTTTTTTCCTATAAGAAACGGGGGTTAAAATAGGAGAAAACAATTTAGTCACTATTTGGATAATTTTTAGTATTATATATAGAGAGATAGATAGGTAAACGAGTAAACGGGAGTAAAAACGTATTCTAGAAGTTCGTCTCCTATTGCTTATATCAAAAATCATTTACTTACATGTAAAATTGTATTCTAGATCAATTACGTGTTACTTTCAAAGCGCAATTATCATTCGCAAACCTTATATAAAACCTACAGACATTGCATTTGTAAGGCATGTTGAAGTGAGTAATTAGAGACTCTTAAAAATATATTTATACGAGTAAGTGGGAATACAGAAAAACAAAATTTATTTTTCTTATAATTTAATGAAAAAATTATTTCCTTTTCTAAGGCGTTTGAAAGAAAATATCATAAAAAGAGAAAAGTGGCTGAAAGAAGAGGCTTTGAGAAGACAAACAGAAACTGAGAGGTATAGATAAAATATTTGTTTTTGTTTCAATTTTTCAATTTTCATATTCCTGTTTATAATCATATATAATCTCCAACTTGGAAATTTAATACAATAATTATGTATCTAGGATATTGAACTTCATGTTATCATTCTCTATTAAATTATGTCAGCGTTTCTAGATATAGTGGGCTTACAATTAAACATTTTTAATAACTTCACTTCCTTTACTGAAGCAACAATTTTTTTCACATACAATTGATCCAATTTTTTAATAAAAGTGGAAAAATGTGTTCAATTTAAAATTATTTGAAACAATTTCATACATTCATGCATATATAAATGTGTGTGTGTGCGCTTGCTTGCTTGTGTTTGTGTTAAATGACAAAAGATTAGAGCTTTCAGTTCTCAAATTCTAAATTCAAATTTTTCATTTAATTAATAGAGAAGATAAGCTATTTTAGGCTTTGGGGCAATGCAGTAGAGCGAAATATTTTAATGTTGTCTTGTGGTTTGCATGTGTAGTGGAATTGGAAGTGAAATTGCTGAATCATACAAAGGGAAGCTATATAAGCTTGAGCATGAGAATGAACTATATGTAAGATTTGTATTTATTTCTTGTTAGGTATTTTGAAAATAACTAGATACCATCTTGATAATAGGCGTAAGTTTTGCCTAGTGATAATCTAAGAAAAAAACAAAAAGATTTCAATCACTACTGACTGGTTACGTGTCTTCAATGTTCTTCCGTCTTTTTTAATATTGTGCGCACTTTATATATACGTGAGTGTGTGTGTGTGTGTTCAGCCATGGTGTAATATATCAAAATTATCACCTCTAAATTTTCTCAAAACTCTCCCATGTTCAGCTATATTTTTTAATATATAATTTCTCAGCCACCAAAATTAAGAAAGAAAGAAAATTGAGTGGAACTGAATTCTATCCAAGATTCTCAAAACTATACACTGAAGTTATAAAAGCCAAATGTGAGTCCTTCCGTACATTTTTCTTATCCAGATGTCGATTCTCCTAGAAAATCAAGTTTTCTTGCAAGTTATATTTATGCAGGGGTTTACTGGACTTCAGCTTAGCAATTCAGAAGCACCACAACCAACAGAAAAGCACTGAACCAGAAACCTTCCCAAACATTATTTAATGTTTGGTAGATGATGCCATTGTTGTAACCATCGGACGTGTTCCATGCGTGTCTCAGATCACCAATCATGAAATAAAGCTAACTCTCCGAAATCTCTGTCGGGTCTCAATATTTAAGTGGATATAACTCTTCGTGACTCCTAAACGGAGTATAGGCATTAAAATGTTTTAGTGCTTACACTCACCTCTCTCGCTCACTCTCTCTCTCTCGTTCTAACTCTGTGTGTGTGTGCGTATATATATACATGTATGTATATGTGTGTATATATATATATATGCGCATACATATATACTCATATATATATATATATATATATATATATATATATATATATATATATATATATATATATAATATGTGTGTATATAGTGTGAGCAAAAAAAAACTGGTATAGGCATGCGTATGCAAATAAAGAGATAAAGAATCAATTAGAACACGGTGCTGCGGTCGGTAACGCCTATATAAGACAAGTGTCTGATATAGTTGTTATATCGACACTGCTGTACTGTTGCTACAATGGCAGGTTAACAAGATTTAATTGAGTTTGAACATGGTCGACGCTCGAATGATGGGACATAGCATCTCAGAGGTAACAATGAAATATGGATTTTCTAGTACGACCATTTCATGAATGTACCGTGAATATTGAGAATCCGGTAAAACATCAAATCTCCAACATCGCTGCTGCCGGAAAAAAGATCCTACAAGAATAGAACCAACGACGACTGCGAAGAATCATTAGACTTGACAGATGGGAAACCCTTTTGCAAATTAATGCAGATTTCAATGCTTGACAGTGCGAACCATTCAACAAAACATCATCGACATGGGCTTTCGGAGCCGAAACTCCACTTATGTACCCTTGACGACTGCACGACACAAAGCTTTAAGCATTGGATACAGCCGATATTATTTGCAGCTTCAAGTCACTTGATACATACTTTCATTGTACGTTTTCTCTACACAGTTTTTCTAATACAATGAGCTTAAAATCGACATAAGCATTCACTTTACTTTCATTTAACTATTCCTTGTAGCTTAAGCTGGGTTGCAGTGACAGTAAACTTACTTTTATTCACCAATTCCTTGTGGCTTATGCTAGGTTGGAGTGATAATACACCTACTTTAATTCACCAAATATGTGAGGTTGATGCCAGATGGGAGGGACAATACGCATCCTTTAATTCACCAGTTCCGTGTGGCTTAGGCGGGTCGCAGTGACAATAATACACTTACTTTAATTCACCAGTTCCATGAGGTTTAGGCTGGGTCGAAGGGATGATACACTTATTTTAATTCACCAGTTCCATAAAGCTGAAGCCAAAGGGACAATTCACTTGCTTTAATTCACCAGTTCCGTGTAGCAAAGGCTGGGTCTAAGTGACAATATACTTACTTTAAATCACCATGCTTTAGTTTGGATGGTCTTAATCCGGCCCATTACACAGGCCAATTAAACTAATGAAATGCTGCCCATTGCTCCTCATTATGAAACTTTTTATTTTCTCGTTTTGTTCCTTCTCTCATAACAGGTTCAAAATACCAAGCATGCACCTGGGCTGTGTCGGAGTCATCACATATCAGTAAAGAGAGGAGAAAACCACAAAAGACAACAAAGAGTTCACTGGGATAACAACACGTTGCGACCAACTTCTAAATGCCCATCAACCGTGCCCAAAACCACAGAAAAACCGAGGTATGAAATGCATTAATGTCTCTTTCACATTTTACTGATGTTTTCTCTTAATATTATGCCCCAAAATTATGTCATTCTGGAATTTATAATTTAAATTTTAAAAACCTGGGATATTCAAATAAAAAACGGCTCTATGTAAAAATTTAGATAACACAAAATATAACTACAAATTAAGGTTAACTTTTGATTTTTAATTCAACATTAAACTATCATTAACTCACAAATATATTTAACAGAGGCCAAGGTGGCTCATTCAACAAAGGCGTCAACTCATAACGGATAGTGGGTAGTTCGAGGCTTGAGTTTGCCAGATTTCGGTTATTAAAATTTTACTGTTGAAAAGTTAACGCAGTATCACATGACAACAGTAGAGACGAACTAACAGTATTAATTAAGTATAATTAAAAATCTAATATGCGTTTAACCCCTAAAATTCAATTTGACTGGTCTTGCTGGGCAAAAAGAACTCTTAGTCGAATTGCAGTCAGGATATCAGAAAAGTAGGGACGAACTAACAGTATTAATCGAGTATAATTAAAAATCTAATATGCGTTTAACTCCTAAAATTCAATTTGACTGGTCTTGCTGGGCAAAAAGAACTCTTAGTCGAATTGCAGTCATGATATCAGAAAAGTAGGGACGAACTAACAGTATTAATTAAGTATAATTAAAAATCTAATATGCGTTTAACTCCTAAAATTCAATTTGACTGGTCTTGCTAGGCAAAAAGAACTCTTAGTCGAATTGCAGTCATGATATCAGAAAAGTGAATTCTGAAAAGTCATGGAACTTTACTTTTATTGAGAATCAAAAATACATCGGTCCACCCACCGACTTTACAGAAAAAAATAAAAAATTCTCAAGCATTCATTTAAACGCCACAAAACACTGTTGAAGATATAGTTGAAGCTATTTTGAATATATATTCTCCTTGTGCTACGAACAAAACGATAGAAAAAATTGAAAATATCTTATACAAAACTTTCCTCTAGTAAACAATATATTTCTCGAAAATCCAAATATCTTTAAAAGGTGGTGAGGGAGACAAACATCTCTTTTGACTTTATTATTCTCGAAAAACATTTGTAGGAGTAAAAGGATTTTCCCTTAAAGTAAAATGAAATGCCAACGTTCTTAAAACATGTATATTTGAAATATATTTCATGCCAACATCTCTGTTATTCTTGAAAGTACAGTGAAAGGCATTTTACCTCAAATTACATAAGAAGTCTAATGGAGTGAACTATGCTATTTAAAGGCTGAAAAGTGTTTGTTAAAACAGCCTTTTTTGAATCTATATAAAATTTTAAATAGTAGTTATAATTAAAATAAAAAAAATTTCTCCATTAATCCTTTGCCTGTACCGTGTCCGTACATCACATACACTCAAAAGCCAAAACATTATGACCACCCCAACATTTTGCAATGAACTTGCCTAGATGACGTGGGAGGCACGTGACCAGGTGGAAGTGGTATTTAACTGCTGCTGGAAAGTCTGAAGAATCATTCTTTCACTTGCTTCTGTGCGTTATGGGAAAGGCTGCAGATCTAAGCGATTTTGATAGAGAGCAGATTGTAATGGCTCGAAAGCTCGGAACAAGTATTTCCGAAACTGCACGACTCGTGGGTTGTTCGCGATCTACAGTTGTTAGTACTTATGCAAAGTGGATGAATGACGGTGAAACCAGCAGTAGACGACATGGTGTTGGACGTCCACACGCTATCAAAGAAAAAGGTTGTCGGAGACTGTCTCGCATGGTGAAGCAAAACCGGAGCCAGACAGTGGCTCAGCTGACAACCCAATACAATGCAGGGCCAAGTAGAATAGTATCGGAGCACACTGTTCAGTGGACACTGTTGGATATGAGGCTATGCAGAAAACGTTCCACTCGTGTGCCTTTTCTGACCAAGCGTCATCGCCAACTTCGCCTACGCTGGTCTACGCGTCTCTTTGACCCTTGGCTGTGGTAGAGCAGACCATGAATTCTACAGGGTATCTGAACATCATTGCGAACCAGTTGCACCCTTACATGGCCTCTGTTTTTCCAGCTGGAAATGGAATGATCCAACAGGACAACGTCCCTTGTCACAAGGCTAAAATTGTTTTGGAGTAATTCCAGGAACATAATGCTGAATTCCAGTTAATTTCCTGACCTCTTAACTCACCGGATCTCAATCCGATAGAACACATTTGGGATGTCATGGGACGGCAGCTCAGAGTTCAAAGACCACCAATTCGCAATATCTCGGATTTGCGTAACCGTTGCTTAAACATCTGGTACAATCTGTCTCCGGCCATCTACCAAGGACTTGTGGCATCCATGCCAAGGCGGGTTGAAGCTGTGTTGCGCGCCAAAAGTGGGCCAACTCGTTATTGACAGGTGGTCATAATGTTTTGGCTCTTGAGTGTATGATACATACATCTAATGCTTTATGCACTTGTATATCACATGTGATACACAATGAACTATATTTTAAGTGAAAAATAATTTGGTGTAGAGCCTTAAATTTAGTTTATATTTAAGTTAGTATTAGTTTGTATTGCATTAGTTGCATATTAGTTTATATTTTCCAATTTGACGCATTACATTTATATCTTTATATCTAATGCGCATCGGATAATTACTTTCTCATAAGGAGACAGCCAAAGTTTTAATAATTTTGTTAGATAAAGCAATACATTAGTAAAAAATCAACAAATATAAACACCAAATTAAAAAAAATAGAAATCTTCTTACTCACAGAATAACTTGTAAAATAAATTGTAAAATAAAATGCAAGATAAATTTTAAATTAGAAACTAATTTTTTAATTAAAATAGAAGCTAATTATCATTTTTTGTTCAGGGGGGGGTATGCTGATATGAAATAAAATATACAAGTGGTATATTATATTTCGTATCAGGATAAAGGCTATTTTTTTAAATATTGAACTCATTTTTGGTTTTTAATTTTTTAAATTTAAAATGTCATATATCTCTAAAGTTTTAGTTTAGGATAAAGCAGATATTTTACTTCAATATTAAAAATTATAAATTGAAATATATCGTTCGTATTGACATAACTGAGGTTTTATAGAATAAAAAAGATTATTTATTAGTTTCATTTAATATAAAAATTTAGTTTCAAATATATTTTAAAAGTTATCTTGTGGATGAATTTTATTTTTTGCATTTGGTGTACATTTTTTATGTTATAAAAAATATACTTCTTGAAATGACGAGACTAAGTAAAATTTTAGAGCTGGAGTAATATTATAGACTTGCAAAAATTTTTTACTAAAGGAAGCAGAACATTTTGTTTTATGATTAATCGAAAAAAAATTGTTATCATGAAAATTTTAGGTCTCGAAAGGTACTATGTCCCCTTAAAGGAAGTTTGTTATAAATAAAGAAGCCCAGTGTTAATTTAATAAAATTTACTTCCACGAAACATCAACATTTACCCACAAAACAGAAATATAAACATAATGGGACGGGAATTTTACAGTACACGACCATACCGGTCGGCAGCAAGCCTCGAACTCAGTTCTTTCTTGGTATATCCTATAGAGGACGCTGTAACCTACGTCACGGTCTAGACTTATTTGCTACAAGTTTTAAATAGTTGCAAACTTTTATGATTAAAATGTAATAAAACCCTCGGATTCCGGTAGCTAACCCCAACTGAAAGAGAAAGAAAAATATCACACATGCACTTTAAAGTTAATTTAGAAGCATAGATTCAGAAAAAAATTATTATTACTTACATTGCATATGGTATGTTACACTGTTAAAAGTTTATGTAATTTGAAAGTTTAAAAATCAATTGGCTCAAATGCTATATTTTTTCAAAAGTATAATAACAGTATAACATAGTAACCTAACTTGCTTTTTATAAACATGAGAACTTGCTAGCAGTTTTCAATATTATTTTCTTTTCTTAATATAATGACATATTAACTACATTTGGAAAAAATAGAAATAAATTAAAATGCATTCACTAAGTGGGTTAAAATAACAAAAATGTTTTTTATTTTTATTTCATAGCTCTCGGAATTATACAATGTACAGAATAAATTAATTCTGCTAATTATCTAAAGTAAATAGAAAACCCTTAAAATAGAAACATTTTTACAAGTTATTTCTCGTAAGCGTAAAGACAGGTGTTTTGGTTCATTCTGCTCTATATTTTACAGAGATCGAACAGGACCTAAAAATCAACTTGTGGTCGGTTACTTCTTTGGAGCTAATTCAATCCCCTTCACTACTCGCTTCGATGGAGACAGAATAACTTTAGGTCAATTCAAATCGCTAGTCAACAAGAAAGGAAGGTACAAGTAAGTAATGAAAAATATCGAATACAGTTAAACTCAAATATGTTTGATAGTTGTCCTTCGTATAATCCTCAATACAAAGTGCTAACACAAATAAAGCAGACAAGGCCTAAATTCTTGGGTTTTCGCCTGTTATAGAGAAATTAGGAATGTGAGGTATTTTTAATAAATGCGGCTGGGGCAACTCTGCAGAGTTTCATTCCCCCGTCACTTGCATTGCTACTTGTAAGGTTACCATAAAGAGCGACTTATTTAGAAAACTGGTATCGCAAAGACATCCACTCAGCTATTCGATTTCTGTCTCCGAAATAATTAACCGCGACTGAAATTATTGGTAGAGGATTGCTGAGAATGTCTTGTCAGACAAAGAGTGGTGTCGAAAACTTGCGCCAGATAGAGAAAAGGACACTGATGACGGTTGGGACACCATCGACCAATTTCCTCACAGTCACAAAACCAACAAAGCTCAATTGCCTTAGTTAATTTTGTACATTTGACGGGTTTTGAATAAAGTTCCTCTGTTCTGTTCGCGTTTGTTGCCCTGGGGTGGTTTCTGCTGGTAGTGGAGATCTTTTCTCTTCCATTTGGACTTTGGTAGTTATAAAAACTACTGGGTTGTCCCTGGGTAAGAGTGAAAAAATCCTGGACCTTACTCCAAGTGACTTTTTCCTTCTTTCCGTACTTGAGAAAGAGCTCTTAGAAGGTTAACTATTCGCTTTAGTTCCCAACTTAAAATATAATGTATATGTATATGCATATGTATATATATATATATATATATATATATATAATATATATATATATATGTATGTATGTATGTATTATAGAGTTTGCTTTAAATAAGAGAATAACAACGGCTTAACAACCGAAAATTCAGACGCTTGCATTTTAGAACGATCATTAACCTAACTTGACTAAATGGACACAAGTTCAACATCATGGGAGTCCTTGAAATCGAATAGAATATTTATAAATTAAGCTGCTTCCATTATATTTGTTTTTAAATTAGAATTATAACTAAGATTTTGTTTCATTTTGTTTGTTTTGTTTCTTATGTTTTGTTTTCTTATGTTTTGTTATGTTTATATTATTTTTGTGACTATAATTTTAAAATGAAAAAAACCACTAGCCTGTAACATCTTAATTAGTTTGGTATTTTTGACGGGCAAATGAGAATGCTTGCCGACGCCTGAACTACATTATAACAGAAAAATGTGTCTGGAAACAGAATTAGACTGTAATTATTCTACAAACTATTTTTCTAAGGGGAAAACACTACTTTATAAAATTTCTGTTATATTGAAGATAAAATTCCTCAATCTGTAAAAGGATTCTCTACTTAAAAATTTTGAAATATTACCTCTTACCTTTCTCTAAGTAGTGTCATTTTCAGACTTTTAATGTAAAGTTCTTTTCTTTAAAGTTATTTTTCTTCTTTTGGTTTCAGAGTGCCTAGCTATCTCTTTCTTTATTTTTGAGATTGGAAATATTTTTTCCATTAATATGAGAATTTCCTTTTATTAAAACTTCTTAGGCATTCTACCAATTTCCTCTCGTGTTACCAAATTGTTCAAAAAGTAACATACCTTTATTAGTAATCATCAACTGAGAGATAGTAGATTTTAATACATTAAATGACACACGACACACTGATTGCTTTTGCATACCATGGGACACTCCGTCCATCATGACATCAATTGTAAAAATTAAAACTATTATGGTTTAATCTTTGCCTGATAGATGTAAAATAAATGGTCTTATTCTAATGTTTACAGAATAATAACACCGCATGACTGTTAATATGTTAAAGTTTTAACAGAATATTCAGAATCCATTATATTTCCTCGCAAAGTCTTACATACAGGGTATAGATAATTGTTAATGTGTTCAGATTGCCTCACCATACTCCAGTGCCAGAATTTGAAATTCCCAATTCTCTATCAGCATCTTATAGAGTGAAAAAAAAAGTCTTCCTCCAATGTTTACAGAATAATAACACCGTGTGGTAGTTACTATAATAAAGTTTTTAACAGAATGTTCAATGTTAAGGCTATTTCTTCTTGAAGCTATACATACAGGGAACAAGTAATCGTAACTGTGTTGAGACTGCCTCACCATATGCCAACGCCAGAATTTGAAGTTTCAAACTTTCTACCCGCATCTGATGTGAAAGAAATGGTCTTGTATCTACATCATATCTACCCGCATTTCATACTTCGTCTTTATCTGTTTGCACAGTCGGGTGTAAGGTATGATGTCCCGCAGGATAATCCCCAAAATTTTGATCATCCGTAGTACATGTGCTTGGGAGGTGGAAGTCTACTGATTCGCAGTCTTTCCCTACCTACTGTAACGTATCCGGTCCCTGTTTTAGGTGACACAATGAAGAACCAGGTGTGTCTTGAATAATGAATTTATTTACACTGCTGCTATATAAATCATTTCTATATACGCAAAAAAAAATTTCAGATCACGATCACAGGTATGTGATTCGATACACGCAGACCTGAGTAGAGACTGAGTAGAATATCTAAGATCTGCCTCTGCCGAAATATTGGTGATCCGACGGAAGAAACAATTCGGTAGCTCGCTCGAAAGTTCACTGAAATAATTAAGTAGAAAGAACTCTCAATTAGACGTGATAAGTAGAGATCACAACTTATTTTCTTCGAAGAATATCAAAACACAGTTAGAGTTCCTAAGGGGAATATGCAATCAATCCTGAAGAGAATTATATTAAAAGAAAACCCAAGACACAGGGTATCGTTCTCAGTCTCAGCAAGAGATGTATCCCAAGGCGGGATTTTCGCTAAAAAAAACTCTCCGATGGAGAGACTGGTCAAGACGACCTCCGAGTTAGCCGATGCTGGCTATTCTCAAAAGAAATTATCCCAAGGTGGGATTATAGCTAAAAAAAAACCTCTCCTATAGAGAGATTGGTCAAGGCGACCTTCGAATTAGCTGGTTGCTATCTAACTTCTTCTCCCAAAAAAATCTTCCCTCGTCTCTTTCTAGGGGAGGGGCCTCACCCACAATTTCTTTATTGGATCATCTAGCGATGACCTCACCTTCAACCAATTGGATTGGTCTGGGTTAAACAATCACCGGCCGCAGACCCAGGGTTCTCTGGAATTCGTGTCGGCTAGATCCAAAGTTGCAGCAATTCCTTTGTAGTTCCGATGGTAATATTTCTGGCTGTCAGTCTGGGTGCCAGGTTGTCTGGTCTAATGTTTCGTTACTATAGGACACAATAGTCTAGATATCGTGATGCCAGGGAAAACAATTCCTTTGTATCCACACAAGAGAAGTCCGCCTCTCAAAACAAAGTTTTTTGATGTCGACACACTGCTAAATCACACCGTTACACTACCAACCTTCCAGGGAGAATATTTTGAGCTCACTTATTTACACTGCAAGTACTACAATTATAAGGAGAGATGTTTTAAGAAGTATTCCAGATTCAAACAAGGAAACCTGGTATTCAAGAAGCTTTAGGCCATCTCTGAGCTCTAACTATTTATTTGTTTCTAAAGTATGAAAAGAAGCCATGAATGTCCTGAAGCAGGACATAAAAGGAGTAACACGCTTGAGACATCGATACACAGGAAGAAATGAACAAGAAAATCTGACACAGGATAAATTGAAAATTTCATACAAACGATACGATACCAAGTGACATATGACATAAATATTTTCTAAATATCCTCGTGCACACTTGAAAATTTCTGACTAAAAATATTCCACGACAAACAAGTTGAGAATCTTCTTGCTCTTCACAGTGCTCGCACTTGTTGTTCTTTATAAACAGATATTCACTAAACTAGCATAACAACCCGAAACACATTGCTCTGCAAAAGGAACCCGGACTTTCTGAAATTTTTTCATTGGATGGCGTTGTGTCCATTTATATAAGTCATATGGCCTCTCATGTAAAAAACACCTCGAGAGGTTAGACTTCTAAAATGGATCCTCGTAATTTAGAAGCAGGAATCACGCAAAAGACCCCAAGGTTTGGCTTGTCACCTCCAGAGGTATCGTGTGGGAACTTGAATGACATTATGACCCCAAACCTATTTACATGCTCTAACCGCCAATAATGAACACGACGGATCTTTGGTCTTCTCTAGCCTCTATCCCGATACGATCTGGTTACGAGGTTGCTTCCTGTGCCTACTGTGGGTCTTAAATTGTTTGAACTACCGAAATGCTACTAATTGTTGAAAAGCATCTTTGGCTTATGATTCTATTGCAGTTTACAGCTGACGAACGTAAAGTGCCAATATTGCACACTGCTCATCACAAACAAATCTTAATTTCCGCATTCGAAGGACCGTCGTGTTTGATTTCTGCTAAAGCATCACCAAATTAACATAAATTCACAAACAGACGATATCCTAGCTGTTTTTAGATTTATTTTACATTTTAATATTTAATACTGAATATTAAATAAATTCATGCTCGTTCTTTTTTACTAGACTTTGAACATTAAACTGTGATTATAAGTCGAAATGTGTTTACGTAACGATAAAATGAAGCGAGCGTAAATTTAGTCTCTAAACATAGATATTGAAAAAAAAAAACTTTTATTTTTTCAAAATGTTGATCTTGTTCCATATTTAGTTTACAAAGAAACAATTACCGTATTTTTGTTTACAAAGAATTCATCTCACTAAAAAAACAAATTTGAAGACTTAAGTTTCAGACTCAACCACTGTAATATGTTATTAAGCGACGAATTTCTAAAACGAAAAAATGATAATACAAAAAAAAATTCTTCACAGTAAAAAATATCTTTCATAAAAAGTAGTTACTATACTTTTTATTTGAAAACTAATTCACCTTGTTTTTATGCTAAAAAAAAAGATATTTGTACTTGCATTCTAATCTTCTAAACCTTCTAAGAATTATTCTTTCTATCTCTATGTTGAAGGCATCTTCATATTATTTACAGTGATTATAATTTTTTAAGAAAATTATTCTTAATTTTTTAAATCCAAATAAACAGCACTGCTTTTAATTTTCTAATTCATTTTTCTCCTATTCTAAAGAACAAAACTTTTTTTTAAAGGATGAGGTAATAAATGTATTTTTGTAAACATATCTTTTAAACAAACATTGAAAAATTAAAGATGAAACAAAATTATGTTAATAAATCTTATGTGGGTTTGTCAAATCACAGAATCAACTAAGGACGGTTGCAGCATAAATTGTGGACAGTCTACCAGTGTTCAGTGGCCATCCAAAATTACCTGAAGATGTTGAAATAAAACCAAACTAAATTTGTTACTGCAGGAGTTGAGTTGCAGTCCAATTCCGCCATTATTTCACTTAAAAATCGCGTACTGTCCAACAGAAATTTGTGAATTTGGCATTGGAACATGCCTGTGTTTTGTAGAAAGAATTATATTTAATTTTTATAAAATCTAGATTTCTTATAGAACCTAGATTTTTATAAAATCTAGACTTTATTTATCTGTTCCAACAAACAGAAAAAATGTTCTCAATATCAAAGGTATTCGCCATATGTGTAAGGTTTTATTTTTAGTTACTCCATACATTTAAAGAGTCATACGGAAGTCGAGCGGACGTTGTAAATACGGAACTGATGTTCAGTGGACACTGTGTTCCGTTAGGGATAGGTATTAGCCCACAAACGGCAGAACGCTGTACTGTGATACTCCTGGTCAGTTTACTACAATACTTTGGAAAATAACTATTCCTGATTTCACAACTTTTCGATCATCCAAAGATGGCAAACTGCCTTATGTCCCAACGATTTTCTGATTTTCAGTGTAAAAGATTTATACACTCTCTACCAATAAATATTTGGACTTCACTCTATAATTGTATCTCGTGGAGGCTCTACCAACTATTGATTTTGAATAAAGCTAGTTTTTCTATTCTATCACAGGTGTCCAAATACTTATTGGTAGACAGTGTTTTATTATATTTATTTAGTCTAAAACACATTTTAAAGTCATAATTTTAACAGGCAAATATAAAAAATGCTATTTATTCATTATATGTATATGTTACAATTATATATATATATATATATATATATATTATATATATATATATATATATATTACTGCATTACTTACTTGTCTTTTCTATTTATCGTTTTAGGTATTTCTTTAAAAAACACAGTACTGAATTTGGAACAGAAGCAGTGTTTGAAGAAATAAGTGATGAGAAAGCATTTCTACCGCTTTGGGAAGGAAAGATATACGCTATTGTTGAAGCAAATTGATGACCAAAGATTGGATTAGTGACAACTTTGTGTAAATGCTGGGAAAAAAATCCACTGTGAGCTTTGTTGAATTTTTCAATATTTTAATAAAATGTGTATTCGTAGATTGAATTTTCAATAATAACAATTCATCTCATGCTACTTCTATGAAATCGTAATTTAGACTTCGGTTCTCCTAACATCGTTGGCAGAATGGCAGGACGCTGCTCTTCGGTTTCGGAGTTCACATCCCGCTGCTGACAAGGATGTTCGGAGCCATTCGGAATCTACTTTAAGCAGTAGTTTCGGGTCTCATTAGTCCTCGCGAAGCAATACAGTAGACCGTACAGCTCCAAACCAAACATATTTCAGATCAAAAGTAAGTTTTACATAGTACTTTAATATCACAGTTTCGTCTAATCAGGGATGAAAAAATTCCAAATTTTCCTTTTCATTGTACTTTCTGGCTAAAACAAGGCCGAATAGTTAAGGTGCTGACCTTCGGTACCAGAGTTTGAAGATTTGAATCCCACTGTGGCATGTAAGTTCGCAGCCGTGCGGATTCGGCTTTAAGCTGTAGGTCCCGGTCTCATTAGCCCTCATGTTACAAAAAAGTAGACCCTAACGCTCCAAACCAAACTAAAACAAAAGCTGGACTATTTTATTTTCATTATAAAATGAAGGAAAACATTTGAACACTCATTTTCAAACATTTAATTCCGGAGAAGGTATAGAGAGAAAGGTGCTGACATTTGTAAACATAGCCTGGTCAGAAAGATGACTTTTATTTTTGCTTTTTCCTGAGGATTCACTGAATACGTGCTACTTCAGCCTTTAAAGTTCCTGTGTATTTAAGGCAATAAAATTTCTTGTTTGATTTACTGACAGGCCTTAAAAGCTCAACTTGTGAATGAATATTTTAACATACATTTTCCTGCATTTATTACACAGATGCAACTTTAGTTTTATGGAAAAGAAATCAATGAGGACTGTAATAGAGCATGGCAAAGGAGGTACTTGCTATAGATGCATCAATCGTAGGGACGCTACACTGAACAAAATGCTTCCTAAAGGAGAGTTTTGAGGGACAAAGATCCGAACGAGGACGATTCGCCCCCAACATAGAAATAACGAAAAGATGAAAAATAATTTCCACAATCCCCATAATTATAGGTGATATATAGGATTAAAAGACAATTAATTAGAATTATTAAAAAATTAGCTATGGAAATTTACATTTATGAATATCAGAGTAGATTTCAATAATTCTAAAACTTGGAAAGTCTATAAAGAAGTTTTGGGAGGAATACATCAACTAGAACTAAACAATTTGGATTTTTGGCACAAAAAATACGTATTAGAAAATATGAATTTAAAAAAATAAAATAAATAAGTAAACAAAAAAAGCTTTTCATAATCTTATCTATGTATGAAACATCGAAATATTTTTAAACTGAGCTTTATTACTAAATAAATCTTTGTTCTCCTATTGAAAAAAAAATTTTCCCATTGCCTTTTGAACAGCAGCAGCTATTTTTTTTATTTGTTTCATATTCATTCTTAAAGTCTACATTCAATTAAGTCAAATCCTTACATTCAGCTCTTCCTGTACTAAAATTTTTGATGCAGCATTCTTTTATGTTAACCATCTTGAAGATCAACCATCAACATGCTTTTTTAAAATCATTCTTCATTAATTCAAGTTCTGCCTCCAATTTCTTAAAATCTTACCAACTTCATAATAATCCTTTAAAAAATTAACTCAAAAGTGTCTTCTCCTAACTCAATTTTGTATTACAAAAAGGAAAATTGGTAGAAAATTTTGGGGAAAAAAAAAAAAAAACATGGGATTTTATTGATTAAATTCCAAATATTGCAGGGACCAATTTGAAAAGTACTGACTTTCACTGAATACCTTTCACCCTAGAGTGTACTAAAGAGCTACACAACTGCAAGCATAAAGAACTTCTGAAATACAACTTAGCATGGTCTTTGCCAATGTGTGAATGTATCCTAGAAGTTCTGCATGTCATAAATCCTGCAGGGCCATTGCTATAGTCTGTGAGGTGATGGATATAGGCATCCCACATATGTTCATATTGGGTCCTTATATTAGCCAACCAAGAACTTTGAGCTCAGGACACTACTCCTGGAATCACTTGTTAGCAATCTGGTGTTGTTTTTAAGCAGAAATTATCTAAACCAATCCAAATCCACATATGACATCAATGAGCTTGAAGTATAATAGGCTGTGGAGACACAATAGAATTAACCTTGTCATTTTTCAATTCTTTATTGAATGTACAATTTATATAAAAACAAATTGCACATATAAAAAGAACTAAAAAAGGGTAAGGCAAAATCCATTGACATAGGATTTATATAGAATCATAGAAAACATTTCAAAAGTATTTCCATTACCACTGATATTTTTTATCGGCAGCCATATATTAAAACGTTAATGAGAACACAAATTGCCACCATACACTATATATTCTACGTGGGTGTAAATGATTGAAAAAAGTACTTACATAACAGTCACTTAACAAGATTGTCTGTAGACATATCAGGGGTTTCAAATAATATGTATTAAATTTCTCCTATATCATCACTTTAAAGTCACTTTTCATAAGAATTTTCCATTGCATTAGAAAAAACTAATTTAACTGCTTCCCTAACTGCCTGTTTTATACAGGTATTGCTGACAACATTGACTTACATTAAATTGCTATATTTATTCATTGTATATGTGTATTGGTACATTTGTGCCAGCTTTTATGGGACATCAGTTTATAAATGTATGCACATGTATAAATGTGTATGTATATATAGATAGATAGATAAATTTAAACACATGCATTAACAGGCAATGAAGGTGTGTTGCAGCTAGTAAATCATAAAGTAATAAAATAAGTTGGTCTAAACCAGGGGTGTCACTTTTGGGATCCGTGGTCTACTCCACATTTAAAAAATCAAAGGCAGTCTACCAATGGCAGAGCTAAATTAATATAACATTCATGTTTATATATTTATTTTTGGTAATAAGAAAAAATGGTAAATTATCTAATTTTCTAAAAAAAACTTAATATTTACAAAATAAAAATTTACTGACAAAAATAATCAAAGTATTCATATATCAAAAATTAACCATCCTATTCACTTTGTTTAGTTGAAGTTTGGCACTGTATATCTGCGACAAGTTTATCATATTGTGGCTGGCTAGAGCTTATTGCAATGCATAAACATGAAATTAAACATTCATCTGTTAAGCATGACCAATGTTTGGTTTTTATGGTGTTCATGGTTGAAAAAGCAGATTCACAAAGATACGTCGATCCAAAGTATGATTTCAAATACAAAATCAATTTGTAAATATTTGGAAACGTCAGACATCTTCCAAAAAGTAGGCAAATTTTTCAACAAAAACCGTGGTGTGTATATCAAATCAGTACCATATAATCTAAGCATCCCACTTTGTCAAGTTATTTCTATTTAATTCTCCACTGTAAAACGACAAATTCATTGTATTATTTTGCACAGTTTGTTTTAGGTTTTAAAGCATAAACTGTAGTAAATTTTTATTTTAAATAATTCATTAATTCTATGTCATAAGTCATAAATTGAATTGTTAATATCCAAGGTCATTATTGGGATGGTCGCGTGGACTACCTAAATTGTCTTCACGGTCGACATCTTGGTCATCCCTGGTCTAAACAGATTTCTCTCTCAAACATGTATTATATTTTCAGTCACCGCTATTGTGAAATAACATACTTTAAAAGTATTCTTGCGTAAATATTTTATTCAAAAGTTTCAACATGTTCAACAGTTTATACATGACTTAAAATAAACTAATACATATATGTACATAAGTTTGGGCCACTGGAAAAAATAAATGCTGCCAATAGTCAACACTGGAGAATAAAATCCTTTGGTAGTGGGCATTACTTATAATTAAGATTTTATAATACTGTCAAACGGCTTTGTCTTTTTTCTTTTTGATTTGTTGTGCTAAAATCTTGTAGCGTTCAACACACTCCTCCTGTAAAAACAAATAAATCACATGATTGATTTATGCACAATATAAATAAACTACTTTATTAGAAAATTCTAATTTACACTCTCCCTTTTCAGAGAAATTTCTCTGTTTCACAAGCCTCTATTTTGTGTTTTCGATAATCACACAAAATAAATAATAATTGATGTACAAATATGGATAACACATTGAAAAGTTTTGAAAACTATTCTAATGAGAATAGTAGGTTAATTGTACAGGAAAGTAATTTATAATTAGGCCGATACTGATAATAAAATACTTTTTCTTCTTCCGAAAGGAGATATTTCTCCTATTTAAATTATATTGTTTGTTTTTTGAATAGAGATACCTAATACTTTAGTCAAGATGATTAAATGTATTTAGACAAAATATTAAATATTTGAAGTGTGTGATAGAGAAGAGACCAAAAAAGATAAATGAATATAGAAGAAAATAATATATCAAGAAATTCAGACTGGATAATTTTACTTAGCAACAACAAAATTTAATCAACATTTCAAATAAAAACATTTCTAACATAAAAATAACTTTAAAAAAGAAATTTATAAAATTTAACATAAGAATGCCCATTTGTTACAATCAGTAAACAAAGCTTCTGCAATTTTCCGTTTGGTTAGGGTGCTGGCCTTCGGTACCGGAGTTTGTGGGTTCGAATCCCACTGTGGCATGGATGTACATAGCCATTCGGAATTGGCTTTAATCTGTAAGTCCCAGTCTCATTAGCCCTTGTGTTGCAAAAAAGTAGACCATAGCACTCCAAACCAAACCAAATGTTTACTTACATTATATTAATTCTTAAAACTTATTGTCACAGTAGATTTTTTAAAAGCATTAAAATATACAGTAAAAAATACTTTTCTACTGTCTTTATAAATGAAAAAATGATCCATGGAATTCAAGGAGACATTAAATACAGGAACAGGAAAATAAGTGCAATGTATCATTTCCTAGGACCATTATTATTGACCATTAAAGTCCTTCCGTGATAATACAGGACAGTTAAGTAAATGTTTACTTCTATCATTTTATTTTGTGGACCTAGTACAGTAGAACCTTGATGCATTGCTTTTCAAGGAGACAGAAGTTAAAAACAAAAGATGCAGTAAGTGAATGTAGAAATTCAGTAAAATATGACTATGAATAAATTATGTACAACATTAATTAAAGTACTTAACACTTATAAAATCTAACTTATATTTAAAATGACACTTAACATTTAAACAAATATTATGTAATAAAAGTGTTCAGTTTAGCTTTAAAGAATGATTGTTCTATCACCTCTACTTCAGCAAGTACAATATCACTGACAGTGTGCTCTTTCATATATCATTTAAATATTACAAAGCTTTACACTACAGAAAAACATGGTATTGACTCTGGTTCATTTTTGACTTAGAGGTACAGTAATTAAGAATATTAATAATATGTTAAAAAAATAGGAATATGAGTACATGTAGCAAATAAAAGTAAGAATTTTAATAATAAATGAAGAATCTACGACAAAAAACTCACAAAGCAGCTATACATTGTGAAGAAGTTATTCTCAAAAATGGCAAGAATAGTATTAAAATATGAAAATAATGCTTTTTCTTCCAGTGTACAAACAAAGCAGAAGTGAGGTTATGACAAATTGATTGTTAGTTTGCTCTATTCTTTTGATGCAATATCTATTCTCAACAAAGTTGACAAAACCATTTAAAAAACTTTCTTATGATCTAGGAAACGCTTCTGGTGAGTCAGGAATCTTTCTAGTGTCACTACAACCTTAGAATATTCTTATTAATCCATAAAACTTATTTCCCAATTATTCAGAATTCTTCCTACACGATACTTTCCAGGAAATTGAAATGACATGTCCGGCATATTTTGACAACAGATGCAAGAAAACAAATATTAAGGGAACAATTAATGCAGAGCAAATAACATTGGTTTTATGGGTATAAATCAGGGACCAAATTAAATCAATCAAAGCAGGAATGATAAATCAAAGTCTACAATTTCATATATATATTTAGCAAACTAATCCTTTTAAGTACTGAAGGCTATTACCGTATCAGATCTAAGAGTAGCTAGAATCTAAAAATCGTATCCTTCCCTTTTCATTTTTAATTTCAAGACATGAATTATTTTCATATGTACTTCTCATAATAATCTTAATAATACTACAGAATAATAACTAAAGAAAAGATTTTTAAACATACATAAAAAGGGAAATGAATTATAATAAACATAAAAATAAATGACCTTTGTTTTTGTAGACACAAAACTTGCAATCTTATCCCAACGAGCAGGTGTATCTTTGGGATATTTCTGAAGTGCTACTTCTAGAGAACGTTGCTCCTCTTGTTTCCAGTACTTTTCAGAACTAACAGAATCAGGCTCAGCAAAAGTCTGTTTATGTGCAGATCCATTCATACAGTTGCCATTACCCACTTTTTTTTCATTGTCTTGTTCTGATCTGTCAAGTTTAGCTCCCTTTTCGGAGAATAATTCAAGTCCATGATTCTCTTTTTCAGTTCCTGTAACTCCTAAACAGCAAATTTTTAAAATGAAATATAGAAAACTTTAAGAAGTAAATCCAATGAATAAAAAAGACTAAAGAAAAGAAAGATTACAAAAGCTCTACAACAACACTGTCCAATTTTTATGACATGTAGGTCACTTCATCTTCTACAAACATTTCAAAGAATAAAGAAAAGTGGCAATTAAAAAGTCAATTAATCAATTAATAATTAGCCTATATACACAAAAAAGGAAAATTAGTTTCTTTAAAGTAATGAGAACATATGGAAAATATCAATGAGAGACGTGTGCAGGGGTAATTATACCTTTAAGTAAAAACCCCTATACTAAAAAAGTTAATCATATATAACAAATAATTAATTGCATGTTACCTATATTACATTTAACATATTGTTTAATAAATTTCAGACAGTGAATTTAATAGTTAGTAAAGTAAAGCAGTGATTGCTTTAATTTACTAACACTGTCACACTACTCAAAATGAAAAACTTACCAACTTTTGATGAATCTCATTCTTACACATTAAACAAATTAGCCTTCTTAGAATTGAATTTTTAAATCTTGAATATTAATTATATTTTACTTACAATAAATCTGTTTTCTAGTACAATAAACACTAGATTAAACTATTGCTAGACACAGAAGTCAAATATTTGAGAAAAAACAAGGGGAAAGAAGGAGGAAAATAAAAATAAACAGAAAGTGAATATTCATAAAATTTAACAATGATTCTTCTCTTATCATAAATACGAGCTCAGATTAAAAAATTGAAAGTACATATAAAAGTTATAGAGTAGATTACACCCTAACTACTGTCTGACCACAATTGTAAGACTCCTAGTTGGAAAAAATCTAATTCATTCCATTCATACTCTAGGAGGTAAAACTATATGAAAATGAATTAAGTAAAAATTTGAATAACTTGTCTCTTGCATTCTGCAAAACTACCTTTTGATCATATTTGTTTTGCTTTGTCCTAAAATTATATTGTTTAGCATTTTTATTTAAGTTATTTATAAATTCTTTCATTAATGCATGCAATTTATATTTGCTAGGCTGGAATATGCTAATAAATACATAAATTGATCTAATTTGTGAGACATTTGGTACCTTAAAAATGAAATCGTAAACAAATTCATAGTAGTATTGCACATAATTTAAAAAACTCCAGTGTTTGTTTCAGATCATTGTTATATCTACAATTGAATGTGATAGTTAAATGAGCATTTTACATACAAGGTATCATCCCGTTTTTCCATTAATGGAAAATCACATCACTGAGATTTCCTTAATCTTTAACTACTGTGGATATATTTTGTGAGACAAAATTATCTCTAGCTGGTCATTTTAATTAAATTTTAACTAGCTTTAAACTTGCTTGGTAAGTGATCTTGATAGCATACTTTATAAAAATACTGAAAAAAATTATGGATGAATTGTGATTTAGAGGGGTAAAAAAGCTAAAGGATGAAATCTATGAAACTCGGTTATACTACCACCGAGAGAACTAAGGAGACTTGAGCCGCTCACTACTAAAGTTGTTCATTTCAATTAATATTTAACTAATTTTGAACTTGATAAGTGATCCTAACAGCATGCTGCAGGAAGATACTGAGAAAATTATGGATCAATTGTGATTAGAGAGGTGAAAATGCTTAGGGATGAATCTATGAAGCCCTATTTCTCTCTGAAGCTGTGCCTCAGAGTGAAATAAGGGGGCTTAAACAACTCCCCAGAAGTTAAGATTTTTCCTTCTTTTTAAGCTTTTAAAATGTACAGTCAACATAACTCAATGCAATAAAATTTACATATTTTTAAGTTATCTTTTTAAAAATTGAAACAACTAATTTCATTGTTAGCAACAGAACAAAAATATGTGACCTTTAGTCCCATCTTTTGTTCACAAAACTATAGAAGAAAAGTAATGAATGTTCTTAATGATGGTGTAAGTAATAATACTATCCAGTGCTTTGCACTTAAAATACTTTAGTGAAAACCATTTAAAACAAAGGTTTTTAAGAAAAAAGACAATTACTACAGTTGTAATTGTATTGCTTTATGGGGTGATTTTTGCTGTTGAGATTATCAAAGCTTTCAAAACAACTGAGTGAACATGAACCTACAACTTTGCCAAGAGCAACTTGCGGCAGTGGTTTAGTGAAGTATTACTTTCTAATTTCTAGCTTCAGGTACAATAACTTTTAAATCACACGATTATGAACTTCAATTAAATGTAGAGTTTGGAAACTATTCCCCTCTAGACAAAAATTCTGGTTGTGCTACTAATGAGACCGTACAACAGTAGTTAAAGAATAAATACTGGGCTATAAATAACAAAGCATAACTTTAAAAATAAAACATTAGGAATAAATAGATGATTAAGCAAATCCAACTTTTTGTTCAAATATAAAGGTTCAATTTGGATCTTGAAACATGCCATATATAATGTAATAAAATATTGTTAAAATGAAGATTTGGAAGGTACAGATATTATTCCAATTTTTAAATCCCAAAAATATGTAAACTATATTTTTCTTGCAAGTCTAAAAATTTTAATACATTTCATTTGTTTTTTTACATAATTTGTTTCATAAAAATGTCTACCTGAAGTAATTACTATTCTGGAATTCTATGCATACAGAGAATTTTATAGACACTTTAGTACCTTCTTATATTCTAGTATTAATGGAAATAATTTTAAGCACAATTTGATGTTTCATTCAATATTGTACCAAAGAAACACAATGCTATATACTTTCTGAACAAAATAAAGATGGGAAACAGATTTTCTAAAATGGGCATTTTCATAAATGTATAGTCTGGTACAGGATTTCTGAACCAAGTACGGACTTACACTATATTTCTGATCTTTCTCTCTCATACATATACACATACAAACATAACCAAAAAAATATAAGTGAATGAAATTCAGAATAAAATTTCTTCATGGAGTTGAAATGAGATGACAATTCAGCTATACAATATATTTGGGCTGTTAACACTTTATATACTCAGACCTACAGATAATTCAACTTTAACTATAGTTAAACTATAATTTATTTAAATTGACCTAGGCACATAACTAGTTTTACAGAACATATTCCACAACAAAAGTACTTTTATAATTTTGATATAAGGCAAAATTATTTTCTATTGAAAATGTTGATAATATTTAAAAATTAAAATCACCTACACAAATATACAATTATTAGAATATTATATTTATATTCAAAAGTTATTAACATTTTGACATATGCATTGTCTTAAACATCTTGATAAAGAATGTGATAAAGTTTAAATCAGATTTCCAACGCACAAGTGCTACAACTAAGTATTATCTTTAGTCATTATGGAAATTTTAAATTAATTAATGAATTACACATCAGGACTTAAGAATAAACATTTTGTGATTTTTGTGGCATATTTTCCAAAATAAGTGTAACAAAGTAAAACAAATGTATAAGATTTACTTTTCTAATCAGTATGTATATATATATATATATATATATATATATATATATATATATATATTTCATTATACAATCTAATCTTGAATATATATAAAATCATAATTGAGCTAATGAGGAATTTGCACATGTGGGGGATTCGAACAACTTAGTAATAATTCAAGAGTTGTAAATTCCAAAAATGTTCTCAAAAATGTTGAAAAACTGGGTCCATAATTTTAAAAATTAATTTTAAAGTTAAGCAAAAATCCCGTGACATCAAAACGCTCCATGATTGGTTGTGATGTCATCGTTCAAGTTATCCAATATTTCCTTATTGCTTCTAAGCGTGCACTATTTTCCGATTTTGTTTTTGCAAGTTCTTGAAATTTTCTAGCTATTATAATTTATTTTTATTCAAACCTGAAGGTTTATTTTATCGATCTCGACAGCTTAATTATCTCAATTTGTTATAAATGTCTCTTCTACCTGGATTTACAAAGAGACAGCCAGACAACCTCCCAAAATTGACATGATGTCAATGTTTTCGTTCTTGGGAAAAAACCCAGATGTTATAGGAGCAAAAATATATTTGAATTAAAACCCAAAGGTGTGTAAAATCATTTATATATTTATCCAGTTTTACTTAACATGTATTAATATTTTATTCATGCTAACCAAGCTCTTCTGTTTGTAGACACAGACAAGTCAAATAAATATACATATATCATATACAGACACATTTGTAGTAGTATTGCTTTTTATAAATAGAGATGGATGTAATATTAAAATGAAAATTAGAGAAGGTATTATTGTGGGTTGTCCCGGTCTCATTAGCCCTCATGTTGCAAAAAGTAGACCGTAGCACTCCAAAATGAAACCAAAACCAAACCAATTCTTAAATACTTTAAATTTGATGAAAAGAAATATAAAATCTTTAAAAGGCTTTACTTAATTATTTATACAATTTTAAATAGCAATACAATTTTATTGCCTGTAATATTAAATTAAAAAATGTATAAAGTTTCTGAAATTAAATTTAATTTTTAAAGTAATATCATTATTAAGTATTTTAAAAATATTATACTTTTTTAAAAATTAGTCACCAATTTAATTGAAAAATATCACTGTGAAATCATACACATAAAAAGGTATGTATCTCTGAAGAAAATATTTATAATACCTTGAAAATGCATAATCTTCCCCTCCCCCGAGTTATTTATTAGATAATTATATGCTTTAGATATTTATATGTTTTATGATATTTATATGCTTTATCAAACATTTATTGTACTTGAACTCTGTGATAATACTCGAAAATTAGCAGTTTTAAAAGTTAAATAGCACTAGTTAATCAACAGTCCTTTTAAAGGTATAGATGTATTTTTATATACTTTAACTGTTCTAAATTAGTAATATTTAAACAAAAAATAAGCATTTATTTGCCAAAAAATGGCCTTTTCAAACCCATAGAGATGATTTATGATAATTTGAGGTTTAATTTCTCATACCTTTTCATCGCATTTGTCCAGATTTTACGTGTATGTGGATCTTTGGGAACGCTGAAAAATATTTTCTCATTGCAATTAGTTGTTGTATTTTTACAGAGTGGCATAATACAATATTTACAATATCATTTTTAATGCCAAACATAAAAAAAAATTCTATTATATGCAATACTTTACACAGAAATAAATTTAAAAGTCGCCTTTTAACATGTAAACAGCATAGGCGGTCGGTGTTTTCATGAACAATGACGTCACAAACTCGGCAGAGGAAAAGTATCGTTTTTGAGAGACGTTAAAGGGTTTGCTATAAAACTCATTAGAAATCCCTAATTAGGCCCCCAAATGAAAGAAAAATAGGTGCTGTCCTGCTTACTTTTTTGTCTTCTATTGTTTAAAATTAAAATTAGAAAACGTGAAAATTCCTTATTATTTTTGAAAATGTTTATTGAACTGTATGAACAGATATATTTACTTACTATTGTTTACAAATTGTTTAGGTGTTTATTTTTTCAATGTGTATTCTCTTTAAATCCATGTTATTCTATAATTATATTATTCTTTTCAAATTTCCAAGATATCTTCTATCTCTTCATTCACGTTTTTAAGATTCTAGAACTTTAGTTAACATTTAAAAAGTTGTATAAATTATGGTGGTGGTTTGCAATTATCAAATTGTTTTTGTTAATGTGTATTTGTTTCCTTTGCACTATAAAAATAATATTTTCTTTTACAGTTGCAAATTAAGATAACAATAAATAAATGTTACAAAGCTGCAACTATGTACATTGCAATAATATTAGGTATGACTTTATTAAATGTGATAGATTGGTCTATGCTGTTCACTTTACATGTTAAAAAATTAACTTTCTTTGGAACTTTGCTTTAGGAGGAACACACATTTGGAAATCAACATAATTGCTGAAGTAAATAATAATAATGATAATAATAATGAATAGTTATTAAAAATTAATAATGTTTTAAATATTTAATATACTGTGGCATAGAAAAGTGTAGGTCTATATATAAATTTGTATACATTAGAGAACTCCTTTAAAAACTATACTAATAAGCATCAATTCTTTTAAAATTATCTATATATAGAAATGTTTCCATTAAGTGTTTCTTTTTTTTTAAGTCGGCACAGCCTAGTTGGAATCAAGCACAAAATATTAGTAAATTCTTAAAATTAACCACAAAATTTTAAATCTTAATAGTCAAAATATGTCATCAGCGATTTACGACATTTTCCAACCATATTTTACAAAAATTGTTCATACTATTTTAAAATAAATAAAAACTCTAAATTAAACAATATATAAAGACATAATAAAATATAAATGCTAAGTTTGAATTTCACTGTGTTCAGAACTACAAATAATAATAAAATGCACATAAGTCATACAAATATAAAAATATTTTGCAATAATACATGCTACCACAAAATTTCTATTAATTTTAAATAAAATTAATAGAAATTCATACCATAAAACAATTTGATACTGAGGAATGACCCTAAAATTAATTAATGACTAAAAAGTTGCTATTGAATAAATATATTTGAAAATTTTTCATGACCATCCCAATATAAATCTCGGCATTTTGATAGTGTTTTTAATCACAAAGGAACAAATATAATAATTATTTTTACTTTACCTTGTAAGGAAGTAGGCACACTTTTAGAAACTTGTTGATTTTTCATTTCTTTAATCATAGCAACAACCTATTATAAAAATACTATTGTGAACTTCAAAAACTAACAAATACATATTAATTACATACTACTACAGTGAAACTTTAATCCATCATTTTTGCATTTTTCATTTTCTTGCATTTAATGTTCAGTTCATTTAGTCTTGGATTTATTCCCATTGAACAGTTATTCTCAATCTGCGTGTGAGAGATTTTCAAGAGCACTGCAAAATGTTCCATTTATCCTGTGTCATTTTCCTCATTCACTCCTCCCCCTATATAGGATTTTCAAGCATCTTTCTCATTCTAACTTTTTTTAATCTGTGAGCATGAGATGCAATTATAAGTACTTCCAATTAGTGCTTTAAATAATTCATCCATAACTATGCATTTTATTGAATTTATACATCAATTTCTTGCATTAATCACTTTCACTTTGTATCCCATTGAAAAACTATAGATCAAGGTTCCACTGTATATCCAAACTTTATAAAATTAAGGCTTTATTTTATTTAACAAAAATATAATCATTGCTAAAAGAAAACCTACTAAACTACACATTTAATAAAAAATAAATAAAAACATAAAAAATCAGATTTATTTTAATACTACTAAAGGTTATTCTGTAATTCATTTAAATGTATCCTACAAAAGTAAACCAAAGCAAAATTATAAAAATGAACAGAAAACACTGAATTTGTCTAAAGAAAATAATAATAATAAAATACTAGCACCAATAAAACTATTTTAGTGTTATGATTAAGTTATAACATAATAATATTAATGTTACCTCTGTGACTTCACAACCAAGAAAAACAGCAACTTTTTCCCATCTCTGAAGAGTTCCAACAGGAAACTTTTTCACAGCTCTTTTGAATTCTAAGACTTGTTGCTCAGTAAGGCTATCCCATGACCATTTTCTCTTGTGCTAATGATATAAATTATTATAACAGTATAAAACATATGCAAATCTGAAATACACTACATCTAATAAAACTCTTTACACAACTTTCCATAAAATATATCACGTAGAATTTTTTCATGGGGAAACTTTTACTACAAAACTTTTAGAACACATTGATTTTACAAAATACAGGTTTAAGATAATTTCTGCTTTTTAGCAAAGAAAAAAATCAGAAAAAGGAATAAAATGTATCTGATTTAATGAAATACCTCTAAACTTTTTTTGTGCTTTCCTTTTTGTCAAAACAAGCCTTAGAAAATGAAGTTAATTATTCATAGAGGAGTCCGTAGATTAACAAACAACATTTATTTCTTGATTAGATAAAAGAAATGTAGAAACATTTTAAAACGAGAACACGCACACAGCAGACATATCGTAACGGCACACAGCAGAAGATTACTTCAACGCTTTCTGACTTTGAATGAATAATGAATATGCAGTGCGCATGCTCCCGTCTCAATACTTGGCGCGCCAAACAGAATAAATGTAAAAATGTTCGCTCGCTTCATTTCCAACATACCCCTCCTGCGAGGGATACATTTTTCCTTTCAATTCTAAAAAATTAGCATATACATATAAATGTAATTACAATAATCACAAAAATAACACATACAATTATACATACAAATTACAATGTTACACAATTAAAAAATTACTGAAATATTCTTCAAAGAGTATAACATTTTATCTTCACTTACGGCTTTAGTGAGAAAATCAGCTAGTAGTTGTTCTGTTCGAACATATTCTATCTTCATGACATTTTCTATTAACAAATCTCTTACAAAATGAAATCTTAAGTTCATATGCCGTGATTTATTTGAAGACCTTGTGCATTTGATCCATTGGATAGCTGCTTGGCTATCTGAGCTTAATGTTACAGCATCATTTATAAATTGTTTACAATGCAATTCGGATAATACATTTACTAACCAAACAATATCTTTACAAATTTCAGAAATTGCAAACAACTCTGCTTCACAAGTAGATAGACTAACACTTCTTTGTTTATGACATTTCCATGAAACTAAGGATTTACCCAATAAAATTAATCCCCCAGAAAATGATTTTCCATTTTCTGCGTTTCCCCAACTTGCGTCAGAGCTAGCATTTAAAAATCCAAACTCATTATCATAAAACAATTTTTTATCTTTAGTGCCTTTTAAATATCTCAATACTCTTTTGGCTAACAAATAATGTCTTTTTTCGGGTTTATGATTAAATTGTGACAAATAAGTTGTTACAAAAGATATATCTGGACGTGTTCTACTGGATAAAAATAATAATTCACCTATTAACTCTTGATACATTGTTATGTCAACCATTTCATTTGTAGGAGGAAAGCTCTTATCCTCACCCTTAACAATTGGTGTTTTCACTGTTTTGCAATCTTCAAGACTATGTTTAATCAGCAATGATTCAATATATGAAGTTTGTGATAAACTAATACCATTAGTATGTTTTAAAATTTCCATACCTAAAAATTTAGAGTTATTATTTTCATGCAATTCAAATACATTTTTAATTTTAGAAATAATATCTTCATACATTTTATCATTGTTGCAAAAAATACCTAAGTCATCAACATACATACATAGAATAAATAAATTTTTACCATCATTTTTTATAAATACACAATTGTCAGATGCCAATTGAACAAGTCCTATTTTTTCTAACTCAGATTTTATTTTTAAATACCAATTCCTACCAGACTGAGGTAATCCATAAATACTCTTTTTAAGTTTTAATACTTTTCCATCACCTATTGTTTTTTCAAAACCTGGTGGAGGGGACATAAAAATTGTTTCTTCTAAATCACTATATAAATAAGCGGTCTTTACATCAAAAAACTTTACAATTAAATTTAATTTAGCAGCAAGAGAAATTAATAATCGGAAAATTTCTATTGAGAAAACTGGAGAATTAGATTAGATTAGATTTAGGGTGGGGCGGCCCACAAGGGCACCAGCACTGCGGCCCAAGGCCTATTGTACTGAAAAAGCCCCCCATTCGCAGGAGTAAGAAGCTCCAGCACATGGCCAAGAAACAATGACCATTAGATCTCAGAGAGACCAATAGCTGAGATAAATTTCAGCAGCAATTTAACCGGGAAGTTAACCAGTTCCCACGGCTCGATGAAATGATACCCAAGGAATTCAAATCTCTTGGCGCAGTAGTATTCACATTCACATAGAATATGTGATGGACTCTCTTCTGCCATATGGCACCCCCTACATACTGGGTTATCTATAATGCCAATAATGTTGAGATGCCTCTTAAGGCAACAATGGCCAGTCAGCAGGCCAATGGCTACCCTTAGCTCCTTTCTACTGAGCCTAAGTAGCTCCTTGGCCCTCAACCAGGGATAACCCTGGTTAAGCTCCTTGGACTGTCTTTGATTATTAGAGTCAAGCCAGTCATTATAAGTCTCCCCCATTAGGAGGTCCCTAACGGTTCTTCTCACTACAATATGAGGAAGACCAAGTACAGGTTCTGGCCCAATGAAGGGCAACTCAGAACCGTACTTAGCGAGATCATCGGCAACCTCATTGCCAAAAATACCGCAATGACCAGGAACCCATACTAGGGTTACCTTATTGACCATAGCCAACTGGTTAATGGTCCTATAGCAATCCCACACAATTTTGGATGAGAAAAACTGGAGAATAGGACTCGGAAAAATCAATATTTTTTATCTGGTTAAACCCAGCAGCGACTAATCTAGCCTTATATTTTATTTCACCAGAGTCAGTTTCTTTTAAAGCATAGACCCATTTGCTTTTCACTAATTTAATCTTTTCTGGCCTTTCTATAATTTCCCATGTATTGTGTTTATTCAACGAATCTAATTCATTTTTCATAGCTATTTGCCATTCAGGCCAATTAACACCGTTTTTTGCTTCTACATAATTATCCGGTACACGTTCAGTTAAATTAGCTTGTAATTGTTTATTTTTTAGTCTCTCTGATCGTCGGGGTTGAAAATTATGTGGGTCATTATCCGAGATCTTTATTTCCCGCGATTTTTCATTCTCTCTTTCGGTCCGCGTTTCAAAATCAACAGAAATGTTTTGATTATCGGCGACTGGAGGTCTGGACGATTCATTTTTTGTTTCTGCTGCGTCGTCAGAAAACTGAGTATGGGTAATTTCGTTTCCTGTTTGTCTATTAATTTCAATCTGACTATGAGATAAATTCTCGAAAGAATCAATATCCCACATTTGTGAATTTTCTTTTTTTTCTAGATACAAACTACCTTTTAACTTTTCGTTAAATTTGACCGATCTTTCTTCAATTACTCTTCTATTTTCGATATCATAAATTCTATATGCTATTCTTTCCCTAGAATAACCTAACATAATTCCACGTTTACCAGGGATGTCAAATTTATTTCTCATTATTTTTGGAACGTGAAAATAGGCTACACAACCAAATTTTTTAAGATAATTTAGTTTTGGTTTCTTTCCAGTCCAAATTTCAAGAGGTAATTTATCTTTACCTTTACGGGGAGTTACATTCGATACACGGGTACTAAAATTAATAGCCTCTGCCCAAAATTTAAAGGGTAGGTTACTCTCAAATAATAAGGTTCTGGCTCTCTCTAAAAGAACTCTATTACATCTTTCTGCTTTACCGTTAGATTCACTATTATAGGGTACTGTCTTTTCATGAAAAATACCTGAATTTGCAAGATAATTATCTAGTTTAGCATTAACGAACTCTAACCCATTATCAGATCTGACTTTCTTAATACGTTTACCTGTTAAATTTTCATATTTACTTTTAAATTCACAAAATACATCAAACACTTCATCTTTACTTTTTAAAAAATAAGTGAAATACATTCCAGAAAAATCATCCACAATTACCATAAAATATTTAGCACTCCCAAAGGATTCAGGTTTGATAGCCCCACATAAATCAATATGTAATAATTCCAGAATTTCAGAGCTTTGCTCTTCAACAATATTTGGATGAGGTTTTCTGGTTATTTTACTTATGTCACAAACATCACAACTAAAATTATTTATGTTACTATCATCAATATCAATATACTGCTTCATATTTGTCATATATTTTGAATTTAAATGACACAACCTACTATGCCAAATGTTAAAATTATTTGTATGTTGATTGGCAAAACAACATTCATTCTCAGATACAGGTTCTAAATAAAGTTCTAATCTATTATTATTCTTAAAAGCTTTACAAACTAACTCATCATCTTTATCAAAAATTAGCACACAGTTATTAGTAGTTTTAATTTTACAGCCCTTATTCATCAAACAAGTAACAGATAGCAAATTATATCTTAGATTTGGAATAAAACAAACATCAGTTATAGTTAAATTAACAGGATTTTTTAAATTTTTAGTTTTAGCTTTAACGGTTCCATGTCCAACAGAAATAATTTTTGAATCTTTACCTGCTAAGTATATGTCCTTATTTTCTGGTATTATATTATTAAACCATACCTTTTCTTTTGCCATATGGCAAGAAGCACCAGAATCTAAAATCCATATGTTATCACACACAGAGTCACTATCACTAGAACAAGTTGCTGAGAACACAGAGTTCTTGTTTTGATTTTGTTCTTTTCTCCGATTTTTAGAAAATTTTCCTGAGTTCTTATTTTGGTTGGAATGAACAGTTTTTTGATTATTTCTGTAAAAACAATCTTTTGCAACGTGATTTGGTCTTCGACAAATATAACATAATCTTGTATTCGAATTAGTATTCTTTCTTGAGTAAAATGCTTCGGCGGTACTTTCAGAGCGGGATCCACAAGATGTCATTTCTTCTTCACGTAGAATTTCGAGGATTTCTTCCATAGATTTTTCTCTCTGCGTTTTTAATATTTCGCGAATTTTACAAAATTTGCCCCTTAAGCCTCGTACAGTGTGGTAGACCAATTCTCTTTCCGAAATTTCTAATCCAAGAGACAAACATTTAGTGGAGATTCCTTTAGCTCGAGCAATATAATCGTTCGCATTTTCCGAATTTTTCATTTCTAAATTTTTAAGTTCATTGCTCGCATCAATTTTTCTATCTTCGATTCTGCCGATGAAAGTCGTTTTTATTTTTTCCCATAAAAGTCTTGCGTTGTCTTCTTGCGCAAACTGTAGCGACTGTTCGTCAGAAAGGGACAGTTTGATGTAGGCGACTGCATCAGCATTTCTTTGATCCCATTCCGCGGATTGTATAGCTTCCAAATTTTCAGGTTTCACTTCATCGAGAACAGAGTCAAGCCTTTTTAAACTTAGGGCTGATTTTATTTTCAACGCCCAAATAAAATAGTTCGTTCCTGTTAGCTGCGGAACATTGAACTTCTCCATTTCCGAAAAGGTTCGAAGTTTCGATTTTGATGATCACACAGTTCTTTTTCTTAATGCGGCAGATTCAACCACGGTCTGCTACCATATGAAGTTAATTATTCATAGAGGAGTCCGTAGATTAACAAACAACATTTATTTCTTGATTAGATAAAAGAAATGTAGAAACATTTTAAGACGAGAACACGCACACAGCAGACATATCGTAACGGCACACAGCAGAAGATTACTTCAACGCTTTCTGACTTTGAATGAATAATGAATATGCAGTGCGCATGCTCCCGTCTCAATACTTGGCGCGCCAAACAGAATAAATGTAAACATGTTCGCTCGCTTCATTTCCAACAGAAAAATAATCCAAAAGAAATAGTAGGGTGTCTACAAAATTTCTTAAAGTTCATTTCCTATTTTTAGTGGGAGCACTATTGAAGAAATTTCCAACATTTAATATTTTTTTAAATCTTAAAACATATGCATATGTATGTTGCAGAGTAGCAAAGAACTACTCTTAAAATTTAAAAGATTTAAACTTATCCAAAGTTTAAGAATAAATCACATGATATTTTTATGATACCTTTCCTTGTAGAAAATACTATTGACACCATGTTTCCCCCCAAAAGAAACCTGTTCTTATATTATATTAACTTTTTCTGCAAAAACCATATGAGGGCTTATTTTCAGATTTTTTATTTTTAATGCACAATGATTAATATTTGTTCATATTCAAGAACTACATGTATTTAGGTTCAAGAAATATATTTATTCAAGTTTAAAAATTTATTCATTCCTGAAGCTGTCTACAATTCCTTTCTTAAATATTTGATGGAGTAACTCTTCCTTTTTATGCTCATTTTATCTGAGCATCAAAATTTATTATTAAATTAAGTGCTAAATGTTCATTGATAATGCAACAAGTTACATTATCAACAATAAAGTATTGTTGATAATGCAATAAATAATAAAATATTGATAATTGCAGTTCAGATTACTGAAGATTCTAAATTGTTGCAACCATGTCCTTTTGTTTCAAATCTGCCTGCAAGCTGCATCTGCACTTGCTCATTCAACATTAAGGTACCTATCTGGCTGACAATCTTAACTAGGGCTTATATTAGGAACACCTGAAAAATCCTTCTAACCTCTGATTAGATCTTATTTTCAGGAAAACATGGTAATACAAAACAAAAAGTGATAGCAGTAAATTACCAATGATTAAATTCCTATTTTCTTTTATATGTCTACTTTTTGAAAATTTTTTCATTTTAATTTTTAAATATTTTTACCTGTTTTCAGCCAAATTGTTTCACAGAACCATTATGATGAGGACAAATTTAAAAAAATTAACAGGCAACTATTTTTCCTGACATGTTAGCCCTTTTCATGACATTCTAGACAGTAGACACATCAAGTAGGCTAAAATTGACAGAATGGTGCTAAAAAAAGTTTACATTCATAAAAATTCAAGCTATAGATAAGATAGGTAAAAGTAAAGGTTAATACCTAAAAATAAATTGCCACATGAAATACTACCTTTTTGAGTAAAAATTAACAATCAAAATTGTTTTTTAAGGTTCATATGACTCTCAATATAAAGATAGATAACACACACCTGAGATAATGAATATGCATAAAATCACTTTTTTATAAATAATTTTTAGATTTCTCTATTATTTTTGGCAAAGTTTATCATATAAATATTAATAAATCTAAAAGAAAATTATTAATGTACTCACTTTGATTTCATATTCTGGTTTTTCATTAACATTAGAACTCAAACAGTGTTCTGACTCATCATAAGAAGATATGGCAGTATAGTCAGGGATTTTTGGCTTAGCAGACTTTCGATTACGAATGCGATTTTCATCTAAAAAAGATAATATATCACAGTTAGAACTTTATTCTTACATTTTTTAAACATATTTCAACAATTGAAGCAAATTCAAAATTTTATTTGAAGTAAATAATTCCCAAAATAATTAAATATATACACTGGATGAACTATAGAACTTGCATATGAAAAACTGGAAAAAAAAACACAGAATCTCTTATTATCACAGACAATTCAATTTAAAATACAAAAAAAAATGTAAAACAAATAACACAAAATGTACAAAAACAGCCTTAACCATTTATATAGCTACCTACAGCAGATGAGTAATAAAGGGTTCCTGAACAATATACCAGAGTTGTCAGATTGGGCCCATCCCAAAAAAACCTGGGTAAGCCTACAAACAAAAACCAGCTGGATTTTTGTTAAAAATGGGGGATTTTGTACAAGATTTATGATCTATTTCCTTCAATTACACTAAGTTATAGAAATTGCAGAACTTTTTCACTGTTTCTAAAATGTTTCATTTTTGTGCTATTACTTATTTGTCTAAAAATATGAAGATTAATGGTCTATGCACAGATGTTGAATGTCCTGCCTTTAGACCACATGTAGCTTCTGTAAGTTTGTTTGTTTTTTTTACTACCCTTATAAAAATCTAGTATTTGAATAAATATTATATTTAATTTCACAGATTACAATGTTTTCCTATTATATATTTCTTTATAATGTCATAAATTTATTTTAAAATACCTTTCCTTCATTATCTTTATTTAAAGTGATATAAATAAGTAAATGTTTATTAAAAAATAAATAAATAAATGTTAGAACAAGTTAATACCCTTATAAATAATGTTAGAACCTGTTAAAATAAAATCCTGTTAAAACCTGTTGTTGTTCAACCTGCTACAATAAAATCTAATATTAATTTTAAAATAAATTTAAACTTAATTTGGGAACATTAATTACCCAAACCATTGGTTGGTCATAAAATGGCAAATTCAGATAATATAAACATGAAGTTAAACAATTTTGTCTCTTCTCTCACGACATGTTTTGTCAGTATATTATGAAATTAATAACATACAGGTGTACTTTTATCAATTTTATTTTTACATAAAAGCTTGTAATTTAATCTACTTTCTAACATAATTTCCACTGATATCAAGGTTGGTTAGTTAGAGAGTGCTATAGTCTAATGTTTTGCTATATGAGGTCTAATGAGAACAGAACCTACTGCTTAACCCCTTGAGGCCCAGCATGTAAATGCTATACGAGTCGACCGTTGTGAAAACCGTTGCCATTTATACCATCTAGTAATTAAATCTAGCATTTAAAAATTAAAATAAAATTTTCAGATCTCCTACTACACATACGCGAAGCTAGTCTCTCAATATCAACCATAGATCATCATGTGGAGGCGACACTGGACTGATAAAAGTGAAATCGCTATGTCACGTATACAAGAAATTTGTCGCGAAGGGTTTAAAGCCAATTCTGAAAGACTAGGAATAACCATGTCAGAAGTGGGATTCAAACCCACAAACTCTAGAAATGAAGAGTAATGCCCTACCAATATCAAAGAATTTGTTAAATCGCAGAATTAACTTTTGAATGCCATCCTCATAAATGCCTGACATATGGCTAATTGTTTGGTTTTGTGACCCCAATCAACATCTTGGGTCTCCAACATGAGACAAACTTTTAAATACTTTCCCAAAATAGGCTAAAAAATAATTTAATTCTTCTGAAATGGTCTTTGGCTAGCCAGCAAGGTACTAGAACTGGCATTTGTGGAACAGTATTCAGTATTGCAGCTACTGAATTTCAAATCAATACTTAATTTATTAAAAAAAAAAAAGTCTCATACATGAATAGAGAATAAATGATTAAATGTTACTTACTGCTTTTAACTTGCAAATTATTTATACTTTAAGAATTAAAACAATTTACATACAACAAAAGAGAAAACTAGATTTTGATGTTTAACTGTCTTTATATTGTGAACATTATTTACTTAAAATAATTTACTTTTCATGTGTCACACTTGCAGTAATAAATCAATATAGGAAATCTTACTTTGTGGTTCCTCCTCTTCTATTTCTTCAATCTCAGGTTTTCGTACTGTAAGATATTCTTTACACGTAGCTAAATATGATGGTGATGATTTTATTATATATATTAAGAAAGCAACTAATCGAAAAGGAAATAAATCTTGGCACCTAGAAACAAAATAGACTTAAATTATAATAGTATATATATATGAAATATACACATTCTTGAACACTTCAGATATATTTATGTATTGTGAATTTTTAGTTTTTCCTTTTGTACTCCTTTCTACTACTTTTGTATAAAAAATTAACCAAGCAGATTATTTTAAAAAGAAAATTCAACATGCAATAACAATTATTTTTCAAGATGAAATTCTGATATATGCATACAGAAAACTTTCAAAATCAATTACAATGCACTAGAAATAAATACCTTGGCTTTTGTAATGCAGACATTGCTTCTGATACTGTTGCATCTTCATCTATTTTAGCATTTTTGCCTTTTCTTTGATTCTTAGCTTTCTTTCTCAGTTTAGACAATACAACTTCTTCCTACAATAAAAAAATTCACTGAAATAACTGAAAAACTTAATAATGGTTTCTTCTAAGTTCAGCTTTGTTTAAATCTATTAAAAATGCTTTTTCTTGGTAAGAGAAAAAAAATCCTTTGATAAGACACAAAGTAGTAGACTTGAATTTAACTGTAAAGAATACAAAATCCAAGAAAATATTTTTAAAAAAAATTTAAACCCTTATAATTAAGCAATTAAGAGTAATAAATTCTGTAAAATTATTATAAACAGAAACATTTTTCAAAAAAAAATCTCTATTACACTTAAACAAAATTTATGTTACAATAAAAAGTATTACTCAAAATATTAATTTTTAGTTTATTTTATTTGGAAAACACAAAAACTGTTTTGATATATAGAAGAAAATGCCAACCTTGTTACACCATTGAATTTAGAGTCAAGTATAAATTCATAATACCAAATGAACTATGAATTTCACAGTTTGGATTTTGGATGCATTCTGCTAGTGCAGTCTGTAATGACTGGCTTTAGCACTTACTATTCTGATGGGAGACAAGTTCATTGACATTCTAGAAATATGCATGCTTCTTATGCTGTTGTAGTACTACAGATTTCATGGTTGCATTTGCAGGAAGATAGTGAAAGATGGTCCCAAAGTACAAGCTTTGTGTAGAGTTATAAAACCTTGAGCATAAAGTAGTTATTGTGGCTTACTCACAGCTTCAAACTCAATCCAATATGGTATTTATAAAATAAATTGGACTTAAAATAAAGATCAACAAATTGGTAACTGAACTGGTATCAGTTTTGAAAGAGTATAATGCAGAAAAATTTTAATTTACATGAACAACAAATACTTTTAGTCTTCCTGAGAGAGCATTTACTATAGTTCAAAGATGAATTTATCCATTATTAGAATATTAGAAATATCTTCCCATGTTTCTTTCATTCTAACAATTACTGGTAAGCAATGTATAACTATTTTAAACTAAAACATTAGCTAATCTAACTTTAATGAATTATGTAAACCAATTTGGATGATTTTTAATAGATTTAACTGCACAATTAAGCATTGAAATAAGAAAAATAAAACCATTTAAACACAAAAATGGCTATGATAGACAATTTGAATTTTACTGAATAAGTTTCACATTAAAAATACATTAAGAATAAAACACAAATACATACTATTTCATATTTTTTCTCCCAATACGATGACCAAGCAAATAAATATTGAGCAAAGGTAGCTAAAAGAAATAAAAATATAGTCATCTCAAACAGTCCCATATTTCGAACACGGCGGTAGTAATAAATAGGTGCTCGCCAGTCAGGTAATCCAGTTTTAAGAATGAGATCATACCTAAAAAATAATAAAAAACTATAAAAATTTGATTTTAAAAAATGTTTCCTACTATCACAGTTTCAATATATGATCTTTCTGCTCATAAAGAACTGATAACTTTCACTTTTTATACAGAAGTCACTAGTTTATCCACATATAAGCATTTTTAATCTTTCCTCATAAAATCTTTTGTTTGACTTTACTATTTACTTGGTTGTGATTCAAATGTACAAATCTAGTTTTGGCTAACCTACAGCTTAACATGCTACATGGATTAGTAAATTCCAGGTTTATTTATTATTAGATGCTCTGTTCACTATATCACTCTCCTAAAATCTTTAATTATGGAAGTTTTCTAAGTGATGAGATAGGAGCTTTCTTTCTGAGTTCAAAATTGTGAAGTTTGCTGACAGAGTCAAAACCTGGAAAAGTATTATGCTAAATCCCATTAGCATAGCATAGCCACTAGCATATTTGAGTAAATTTTGTGAGATGTAAAATAGCATTCATACTGCTCAAAAGGTATATAATCTATTATTTTGGTATTATCAAAAGGTTAAAATTAGCTGAGTCTTTGTTAACAAACCAATTGGATGCACTCACATGGATAATGTTACTTTCAGTTTCAGGCTTGCTTTCTGCCTCTATTTGTGTGTTTATTACATTCTATTCTAAAATAACATATCTTTTTTCAGAGCAAATAATAACTATTTGCAATCAACATTAAGCCATTTAATTTATAACAGTCTGTGAAAATTTGACTAGGTTCATTTAAAAACTATTTATAAATTCTAATTCAAAGTTTAAGGTGGGTTTTTTTTTATCTTAATATAGTTTTAATCTTGTTCCTTTCAAAAATAATATATTTAATTGCTTTCTTATACATAGTATAATTAAATTAGTACAAAAAAAAAAAAAAGATAAAGTGAAATGAAACAAAAGCAACTTGTGACCTTATTTAAAAGACTAGAAACAATTACTATATATCATTTATATATTAAGAAAAGTAATGAAAATAAATTTTACAAATATGTTACAAAAATATTTTTCTTAATTCTGTGTTTTTAAAACACAGAATTTTTTTTCTTCATAAAATCCAATGCAATAAAGATAAGCATAATATTTAGGCCAACATAAAAATGCAACAGATTCTATTATTAAATTTTTTCCATTTTTGATATTTTTTAAATTCAAACAAAGCATATCATTTAGACTTAGGAATGAAAATATTTGAATGAATAAATCTTAAATAATGGATGTAAGTTTAAAAATTAACAAGCTATTAAACTAAATCATGCTGTATTTATACAATTTTGCATGAAATAGAGCAAACTGTTTCATAAACACTATTAAGACAACAAAAAACTGATAATTAATAATTAATTTTCAAAACATTTCATACGTTTTACGCCTTTCATCATTTCGAAGTACATCAGCAACAGCTGCAATCTGTAAAATAATTAAAGAAAGATATAAATACTTATAATCTAATGTTTTTTTTTTTTTTTTAATATATTTAGTTTTAAAATAAATTACCATTCTAAATGTTTCTTCGGCATTGGATTCTTTGTTTTTGTCTGGATGATACTGGGTAGATAACTTCCTATATGCCTTTCTAATATCACTTGATGATGCTTTCTAAAACAGAAAAATATAGCAATAATAAATACATTTATTTGTATGGTATAAAAAATCTGTAATAGATTTATAAAATATTTTAGAATTTATGTTTAGACTAGTTATTACTTTATACTCTTATGCAAATGATACACTTTCTACTAAAATCAGAAATCTCATATTCTAACTCCAAATAAGACATGTAATATATAAAATATGGAATTACATATAATGTATAAAGGCAATAATAGCATTAAATGAAAATAAAGAGCATAGTAAAATAAAAGAGGCAAAGAATGAAATGAAATAAAATAAAGAAAAGAAGAGCTAAGAAACCTTATAATCAGTATCTATTCATCCTGTAATTTAAGCTGCTTAGATTGACATGAGCAAATATTTAAATTGCTTCGAAACATGAAATTAAAATAAAATGTTATAAATAGAAGAAAAAAAAACAAAATGTTATAAATGAAAAGAAAAATTTCTTTTTGAGCAAAAAATCATTTTTTTCTCAATGCAAAGGGAATAGTGCTACTTAGACCTTAATCTCAAAGAAACCCACAAAACTGCTAGTAACATTTATATACTAAGTATCTGCTTACTTGACATTATTATACCAAATAGTATCATGCTACACATTACTATACCAAATAGCACCATGAAACAAAGCCAGTACAATGTTAATCTGATATACCATATATTCCATGAAATAACATGAGCCGATAACTTAAAACTACATGCACTCTTTTCTTTATAGAGAAACTTGAAGTGCATATTTATGATGTTCTTATTTTTTAAGTCATTCATTTGAAGGATTTTGCAATAATTAATAAAAAATGTAAAATCCTATGAATACTTCATATGCCAAAGAACAAATGTATTTAATGTAAAGGAGTAACGAAATAGCCTATCCTGGTAGGAAGTGTTACTGGATTCTAAAAATCACCAAATTAAATTAAATGTGTAACAAAAAAAGTATATTTACCTTAAAATGGGGGAAAAATGCAAATGAAAGAATTTATAAGTTTATAAGGTATGTCAATTCTTTTAAATAAATATCATTGAAGTACATATAGAAAACTAATTTTGTATACTCATTTCTCCTTATTTTAAAATTTACCATTTTTATATTTTTCATACAATGCACATCTGTAAATTAATTTTATTTATTTATTTACTGTATTAAACCTTTAACTGCTATGAATATATTTTGTGAAATAAACCTATGTGCAGTTATTCTTTTCAATTAATTTTTTTAACTAGTCTTCAACTTGGTATGAAATCTTAATGACACACTGTACAGATAGTGAGAAAGGCATGATCAAAGGTAAGGTCAAGGTTGAGAAGGTTGGATCAATTATGATAAAGGAGTAAAAATGATATAGAAAAAAAATCTATAAATATATGAGTGCATATTTTTGTAATATGTTCAAAGAATATTAGTAAAATTGAAGTCAATAGAATAAAGTTAAAGCCGTCTTTAAAACCTTTGATACAACAAATTCTTTTCTAGAATTGTACTTTGAAGTTTTTTGCTTCTATTAATGTTTTAATACTCTCTGGATATTTTCCTGGGAGTATTAAAATAATAAATCTATCCTGGTCTATACAAACCAGGTGAACATACATCATAAACATAGATCAATAAGACATATCTGGCATTAAGACTGTTGTTCAAACAGACTTAGACTTGTTTTGACTGTTTAAACAGATGATATGCTGTATAAACTTATTAAACCTAAATGACTGATCTGTACACTAGAATGTATGTATGTATATGGAAAAAAGACTAATCATCAGAAACCATTACATTTTTATGAAATGAATGTAAAGAAAAAATGGCATTGCTAATGAGACCCAAAAAAATATATCCTTAGAGCAGAAAATAAATGTTAAACAAAATAGATGTTATTAATTATAAATCAGTCACACAAATATAAATTCAGAAATATCCTATTACAAACAGAATATTTAAAAAAAAAAAATGAGTTTTAACCCTATTATAACAAAAAAATTTGGTTGATTTAAAAAACTCAAATCTAAATAGGTCAATAAGAATATATCTGTAGAAAAGGATAATTATGAATGCAAATATTGAAAAATGTCTAATAATTAATTTCCTGTTCAAAAATTCTAAGAACATATAATCCCAACAGAAAAAATTAAATTATATATAAAAAATTTTAAACAAACATACAAAAAAAAAAAAAAATGAGGGTCATAACACAATGAATCTAAACATGGCTCTTACAGAATTTTTGTATAGCACAGATTTAGTATTCTGGGTAATTTCATAAACATAATTATATTACATACAGCATAACTTTAGAAAAAATCAGTTAAAATTAAATATAAGCTATTCATGTAGTAGAAATTTCAAAGAAATTTAATATAAATAGAGCAATTGGCTAAATTTTACATTTGAAATGTATAAAAGTTGGTAACAAAAATACAAATATGAAAGGAGTAAATAAATTCATTCAGTGATAACTATTTATTTCTTAATACCAGTGCATATTTCTTTTTTAAATGAATACAAATTTGTGGTTCTAATGACTAAATTTTCCATTCCTTCAGTTTCCTATTATTTACTGATTTCATTAACTTTTTTTACTTTTTCAACTTGAATATAAATTCTCTCCAAAAGTGTCCTTTAATCTAGTATTTAACTAGAGTGAAATGAACATTTCATCTGACATATTAGTATACTGTTATTTGGCTTGTTTACTTATTAAGAAAAATACTGAAAATAGCATCCCAAGAGAAAATAAAACAATTACCATTTGTTATAAACAAAAGCTTAGTTTAGTAACATGTAATTCGTAACAGATTTGGGGATAATCAAGGGGCAGTATCTTAGGGATTACAAAATATGACGTAAATGAATCACATATTGAAGTTATTTATGTCAAGATTCTTATGTAAATAAAAGCATATTAAAAACAACTCTTTGGAATGATATCTAACAAAATTAAGATGCAAATTTTCTTACTGGATCAACTCCTAAGACGTCGTAAAAGTTTTTGGGAGTATTTTCTACAAGATCAAACAATTCCATATCTTCCGTAGTCCAACAATTTCCATGATGTATAAATATTACAAAAATGAATATAAAACTCAACCACTTCATAGTGATCAAATGGTGAAGAACGATGTAACTAACGAGCAACTGAATAATATGGGACACATAACGGAGGAATTCAAAGTGCTGTCAACATTTCCTCGGACAGCGATGCACACGCTGTCAGTGCCTTACACAAACAGCTGCTCTCGGAAGAAAGATGTAGCGTAAGAAATGCTCTTCCGCATACATTTCCGCAAAAGTGTGAAAGAAAAACAAAACAGAAAAAAAACTTAAACTGAAGTGAGTTGAGATGAAAATTATCAGAATCGATAGCTAAAAGATATAATATTGCAATTTATCAAAATTATTATTCTTTACCATAAAATAATATCTTTCCAAATATTTTGTCAATTCTCAGAAAATATTTTAACTAAATAGTAATATCGATTTATGGCTTTCCACTGTTGAACCATAGAGTAATTCTCGATCTTTGTGCTTTCTCTATGTACTGAACCAGAGTAAACACATCTGGCAACACCACGTAAAGTTATCGTGCACAGAAATCATATAAATAATAAATATCCTGTATAATTTTTCATTACATTGTATCATACTCCTAAAGAATTAATTATTTAGCATCTATCTTATGATCTTTTGAATATATATATAACCATTATCTTGATAAATTGACAGTAAGTCCATGCGTTGCAGAATCCGCTTATGTTTAAAATAAATTCAGCTATCATCTTTGGTCTTTAATTATCTGCAAACGTGTCATTTAACTTCTTCAAACCTATATCTTTATGAATTTATGATTCTATATACAGCAAGTTTAATACATCAGGGGGTAAATTTTCTAACTTTAACAAAACTGTTAAATTTTGCAGAATTGTAGTTAAGATTTTAATGCTGCACAATATATAAACAAGTTAACATATACGACATTAATCTTATTCAATTCAGTATTAAGGGAACAATATTTAATTTTATGAGATCTTTTTCTATTTACATTGCTTGGGTTTTGGGAGAAAACATCAGTTCTAGTAATTTATAATTTGTCTGACAGGCTGTGGAAAGGATTCATTAAGTTGTTTTGTATATGTTAGATGGCATTTATATATATTTTGTATACATTTATACCTTGTTTACCTAAGGAAAAAGCTCCTTTATTTGAACATAAAATTTCAAGTCTGAATCTAAAATTGCAGATATAATACATAATTTAAAAAATTTGATCTTAGCAATACTACTTACCATAGTTTGATTTTTGTAAAGTTTCTGTTCCTGTAAATTAATGTATGTTTATCTTAAGATAAATTATTTATAATATATGCTGTAAGATTAGTTTTAATTGATAGTTCAATTTTCACTGTAAAATTTAAAAAACTATCAATTATACATCATTTTTCTTTTGTGTAGAGTACTTCTTTAAAATGAGTCTAGTTTCCCTCCCAATCAACAACCCTGCTGCCAAGCAATGGCTTCTGTCAAGAAAAGACAACATTCGTCCATGGAGTCAATTTCTCGATTTCAAAATGTTTCATGTTCCAGCAACATTCCCAAAGTGTACAACCAGAGTTGTCAGGAATGTTGAATATTTTCAAAGCAACTATATAATTGTATTCATAGGATTAATTGTTTATTGTATGTAAGTATAACTTTTGTGTGATTTAGTTATAATATATAAAAATACAAATTGTAGCAATTTAATGAAGTATACTTATCTCTAGCTGTCAGTCTATTTACAATCTAAATTTGCATTAAAAAATTGAATCATCATTTAAAGCTACTTAAATAATTTTATTCAGTTGTTAAACTTAAATGCACTGAGTTACCACTTTATATTGTAGCGGCCGGATCCAGCCCTTTTGCTTACTTTATCCGACCCGTTGAAAAATGCTGCATGCAATTTTTTTAATCTCTTATATGCGATTTTGTTGAAATCAACAGTATTTGTATGCATAGTGTACATATAAATAATGAAAAATATATAAATAATAGAAAGTATTATAATTTGAACAGCTGTAACCATATCCCTACTTTAAGTATGCAACATGCATACTCTCATAAAGTGTGTGGTTAGCTTACTACATAAAATGGAACATGCACTCCTCTCACTCTTCGATTATTCTATTTTAACGTTTGATGTTTGTCTTTTCTTTTTATATTTCTATTTACTATTATATTACCAAAATGCAATATAAATATAAAAATGTAATAACTATGATCAAAATAAAATAATTTGTATCATTAAGATATAAATAAATATCTTAATAAAATCTTTCATTAACTGATTTATTGAATGACCATTAATTTAATATAATGGATCCTATTTCTTTAATAATTACATGACATATTTTACTGGGCACAAATTGTTCACATATACAAGTAAGACAATTTATTATTACTATTATCTTTTATTAACTGTCAAATTTCTCTGTCCAAATGCTTTAAAATGATACTTATAGTGTTTTTGTCAAAAAAAATTACTTGGGCATGGAAAAAACTCTGCCCAAAACATTCGCTTGTGCACAGCGTACGCAGTATAGTCCTCCGGCCCAGGAGACATTTTGAAATTTTCATTTTGACCCGCACTTAAAAGTATTTGCCCACCATTGTTGTAGACATTAATTAGATATTTACACACATTACATAAATATGTACTCCAAATCTTTTAATATATTTTAATTTTCATCTTTTTTTTTTTTCAATGAAAATAGTTGTGATTTTTTTTTTTCTGTAATAGCTACTTTAATATTTCATTGTACCGCAAAGAATCAATTCATCACTATTTCATTTTTTAAAGCAAGTTTTCATTTTCTCTGATTTTTTTTTTTTATCTATTTCATCTTTCAATTGTTTGATCATTAATTTCAATTCACCATCTCTTGAAAAATTCTCTTTATTTGATGGCTCTGTGATTCGGCATTGCAAATCTGTTTACTGATACAATTTTAATCAATGGTATGAGAAAAAAGTAGCATAGACTACTGAGACAAAATGTATTTAGATTTAAAAAAAAAAAAAAAAAAAAGATAATCCTGAGAAAATGTCCAAATTGCCATTGCTGACTGGAAGTCATTAGCTGGGTGTATATAAATTTGGCACTTTAACCTTTTTTTTTATAACATTGTAAGTTGTGTAGGGAAGATTTATTCATACATATACAATTTGACTATTTTGAAAGTGTCTATATTTAATTATATATATTTTAATTATCTCTAATATACTGATTCAAATTATCACAAATATCTATTATATAGTGAAAATTTTGAATAAATTTAATTTTGTATGTTTAATAAAATTTAATTAAAAATTTATATTTATTATTAATATATGTTTTAATTTCAATTCTTTATAGTTTAACATCTCCCTTACTTCTAATTGCAATTGCTGCCTTTTTGGGTTCATGCTATATCATAAAAGTACGAGCTGATTCGAAAGAAGTTATTCTGTTTGGTAATGTTTTCATCTTATTTTGTTTATTACTTATTGAATGTGACATATCTCGATATCAAATAATATTAAAATAACAAATCGTATATTCATTAAGGCTTATACAGTCAAGTCTTTTATAACAAACACTAATAATTTGTAAAATGCTATATGCAAACTGTGTTTTATGAAACTCATAATTTATCAGGTCAGGAAATTTGTTCTATAGAAATTGTGTCATGAGAAACATATAAATAAAGCAAATCAAACTAATTTATGTTGCATCACAAGAAATTCAAAATTAACACAAATTAAATCAATTTGTGCCTCAATTTATAGAATCTCATAATTGTACATAAATTGGACCTATATAAGAGCTGCATTCTAAAATTATCAAATTTTGACTGATACAGTTAATGAATAAAATTTTATGGTATACATAATAATGAATATGTAGATTTTTACATATTTGAATTTAGATGTATTAAATATAAAATTTAACATATTGAATAAGTGCTGCCATAGATAAATTTTCAAGCTATATTAGTGTGTGGAATATTCTCATACATAAAAGGCATTGGCCGATTGGTTTGGGGGCTGGCCTTCAGTACCAGAGTTCGTGGGTTCGAATTCCACAGTGGCATGGATGTCCGTAGCCGTTCAGAATCAGCTTTAAGCTGTAGGTCCCGATCTCATTAGCCCTTGTGTTGCAAAAAGTAGATCGTAGCACTCCAAACCATAAAAGGCGTTGTAGGAAAACTGTCACAATTTTTGCTCTGCATTATATAAAAATCATATTATGGGAAACTTGAGACTGTAGTAAGTTTCCTAATAAAATAAATGTTTTAAAAAGAAATATAAATATTTAATTAAAGAAATTTTATTATTGTAAATAAAAATTCAATTGCTCTTTTACTATTATTTATCTTATTTTTTTTTCTTTAGCACAACATGAATATCAAAACTTGTGCAAAACTACTATGAAACTACAAAATGCATTGACAAATCATAAGACTGTTTATACTTAATACAAAATAGGAATGTTTTGTTTAAATCTGTTAAAAGAGTTTCATATTTGATGGATAACAGTTTGTGAAAATCTGCCTAGCAGATATAATAATTGTTGAGTAAATTTTGATGAAATTAATTATTGATCTCTTTAAGTAATTGATAAAAGAAATAGAAACTATAAGATGTATAGTATCTTATATCACTGTTTATTATTTTAACTATGTAAATTTACTTTTAAAAATTTCATATTGCTTAAAAATTCAGATTTTTAATTTATTAATAAGAACATTGTATTTTAGGTCAAAAATTATCATTGGCACACCAGTATGCTTTAGTTTCTATTATCTCATTCCCGTTATTTTATTTGGCTGGTGCTGGTCAAGTTGTATTTTGGATTTTAGGTATGTATGTATTTGTAAATTGTTTATATTAAAAGAAATATTATTTAAACAAAATGTACATGCAATAAACTACAACTATGTTGTAAAACTTAATATTAAAAGTTCTATATAGTTATTAACTACTGGCATATGGTAGATTCCTCACTTTTCATAATTACTTATAGCCAAACCATAAATTAAAGTCAATAATTATAAATAAGTAATTTGAAAAGCAATATAAATTAAATTTATAAATCTGTTTATAGACTCTGAAATCATAAGTATAAATTTAGATACTAATGTTCAAAAAAAAATTTTAGAAATCAGTTCTGTAATATTTTTTTGAATTTAACTTAAGTCAATAAACAATTTAAATTAAAATCAACATAACTTCTATAGAACTCACAAAATCTACTAATTTGAAATTTGATAAGATTGATATAAATAATGCTAAAATTTTATTTATGCAATATGCTGACTAATTAAAAGTGTCTAAAATAAACCCTGCATATCATGAACATCAGCTACAACATTTATCTGAACACTGTTCCTAATGTTTTAATTGAGCATTACTAACTAAAAAAATGTGTTTCACTTCTGTTTTTAAGATAAACCTTATTATTATTAATTGCATTATAGTAAATTTGATATTCATAAAAATGGTAAATGAGAAGTAAATATTCCTTTTACATTTTTTTTTCTTTTGACAGGGCATTGCTAATAGACTAAATTATATTTATGAAGTAGCAGTTTAAATACAACACTGCCCTATCAAGATATAAATTATATGAATTTAAGTTCCAACACTTAGTACTTAAGATTTTCTTTCTTATAATTGCATTTGCTTTTGGTCACATTTAAGAAAAGTTGTATTTAATCTATTAAAGTAAAAAATATTTTTGTAGGTATCAAAAAAGGGCTGGATCTGCATATAAAGTAGAAATAATAGAGAACAATTTTTTTAACTTCATTTCTTTATCCTATTAATTGCAAATTGCTGAAAAGTGAAATAAAATTTTAAATTTTACAAAGAAATTATGAAAATATGTGATAAAATATGAAATGCTCTGAAAATAATTTTTAATATTAATATAGCTAAGAATCCTCAGTAATTTGATTATATCTATATAATTATGTATGTCTATGCATATATATATATATATATATATATATATATACGTAATGATGAGACGGAAAAAGGGGAATGCAAAATGACACAGGAATTTTTAGCCCTTGATTTAAGTTTTGAAAACCCTTGAGATTTTTCCTTACATATATATAAATTGGGTGTTTTTGGTCCACTATAGAGTTAACCATGTGTGCATGCTGGGTAGGTTGCAGTTGTTGGCTTTGAAAGGAAACATAAAAATTTGGAGATGAAAATATTGAATTTATTCAAACAATGCATATTTGATGCTCTCGTGCCAAAACATTTTACATTCTCATATAATAGTGTGAGGGCACAAATGAACCAACCAATGAGGCTATTAAGAGTATGTCACATGGGGGATGCAAGAATTGAAACTAAGGTACGAAAAAGAGTTATATAAGAATACAGCAAAGCAGAAATTAATTTTGGTGTTCTTGGAGTTGTCACAGTCAAAAAAGAAACAGAGGTATTTTGCTAAAGGTTGTGATTTTAGGGGCAGTATTGCCAGAAATTTATATAAGATTAGAATTGTAATTAAGTTGGTTAGTTATAACTAAATTATTGTTACATATATAACTGGTTAAAATTTCTGAAAAAGAGAAATTCTATAGAAAGTTTTGTTCTTGCCAAACAGAAATGTTCTTATTCTGTTAATAAAAACTGATGTGAAAAATATTCATTTGTCATTTCTAAATATAAAATAAGCAATTTATTAATGTTAAGAGGAAATTGTTAAGCATTTATCAGCCAGTAAAAGAATAAGTGCTTTATATGCAAGGAAGGTATGTATTTTTACTTACATTTAAGAAAAAATTAATGATGAAGCATCCCAAAATTTTGACCAAAGATTTTAGGAGTTTCAAAGTTAGGTCAAAACAAGTTCAACACCTCAAGCAAGTTGCACTCATTCCTTTTGGAAGAGGGGGGACAACAATCTGAGATAAATAAAGGTAAAGTCCAGTCTTCTCCCAGAGGTCAATCTAGTAGGTGGATGAACCGAGACATTGGGTTAGGTTTTTTCTGACTTCACATTTTTTCTTTTTCGAGATTTCAATTCAATCTAATAATGCTATCGTAACATCAATGATTTTAAGAAAAACTCATGTTACAAATTTATGTTATCAAAAATGATTTAGAATATTTCAACTCTTGCAAAGTAAGAATTATTTTTTAACAAAAACTTCACTCAGCATGTGGTCCTGAAAAAAAATGAATGAAGTTGAGAGACCCAATATATCAGTGTAAATATGCCTGTGTTAAATTTCCTCATGTTCGTGAATATTTGTGAATAAACTTGTGAAATTGAGTGACCAGTTATGTCAGTGTTAACTTGCATGTGTAAAAATAAAGCACTAAGTGAAAAGTAAAGCCCTCTAAGTGAAACTTAAGTAAGCACCTTTAAGTAAAGCACTATATTTTACTATAGTAAATTGATATAATCTGGGTTTTGAAAACCCAGAGTATATCAATTTACTATAGTAAAATATTGAACAGTAAATGTAAAAATTGTGATAAGAAATTTTTATTCATTTTTAAGGAAGCATTTTTATTATAAATTTTTTATTGTAATTTATCTCTAGCTTTTAGTTATAATTTAAAATAATTGGGAAACAAATTTAAGCATTTAGATTTTTCAATTAATAAATAAATGTTAATTGTTCAAATAAGAAAATTTGTCTTACTTTTAGATAGAAATAAAACTAAAGGAGACATGACTGTAATATTGTTCTGTAATATTGATCACCTATATGGTGTTTCTGTAATAAATTGATCAATATACTTGTACCGCACAACATATCAGAACAAATAGCTACTAATATAAATTAATAGTTCTGTGCAACTCAGATTTTGCAATTATATTTTCACTGTTTTTTCATTTTTTGTTAAAATTTAATGTTGAATAAACACTGTTTAATAATTTACTAATAAGTGTTAAAAGTAAGCTGATAGTGTGTTAATAAGTGTTGTCTTAACTTATCTGTTTTTACAGGAGCTTCCTTTTTCATTATTATGCTTCATGCTACATTATATTCCATTGAACTGTCACCCAAAGAGGAGGAAGTCTTTGATCTACATATGCCTCCCGTTTAATTTATTTTATGTAGATAACTTATGTATTTTAGATGTATAACATTTGTATGAATGCATGAACTTTTTTCAGGGGCTTCCCTTTTTTCAATAATGCTGCATGCAAGTATGTATGACTTTGAAAGAAATATAGAAGACGACACTGTCAAACCAATGTTGGAAATAGTCTAATGAATGTTTACTCTTTTCTTTTTGCATTTAATTTATTATAGAGTTTAGAATATTTGTTTGAATTGTTCTTAGACATATTTGTTATTTTTCTATGTTTCTAATTGTCATATTTTGGCCTTAATCTGCTTAAGTTCTTTGCTCATTACATACTGTTATTGCTGTCTATTACTTCTTGCATATCAAATTTCCAAAAAATTTTGACACTTTTACAATATCTTAACTCTCTGTGCCTTTTCAGTATTTCTTTTCTTTATTCTAGTCAATGCATTTATTTCTATTGTTTATGTACATTCTTGTTATAAAATCTATTTATTGTTATTTATTTTCAAACTACATTATTTCCTTGTCTTTTGTTTCCCCCTTGGAGAGTATATTTTCAAAGCTTAAATAATGTATATATTATATAATAATTTTTTAATTGCAAATTGGTTCAACTTTTCATTCATTATTTAATATAGTATTAAAAATTTTATTTATTTAGTTAAGTTAGATCTTTAATCATTTTACTGCAAGAGTTTTTAAAAAGCTTATTCTAAAAACAATTATGTTTTTAAAATTTATAGCAATTTTATTTGAAGCTAAAAAAAGGCATGTAATTACTTCTAATGTATGTATGTATAAAGCTTATTTATCTTTCATAGTGATAAAAATACATATGGCAAACACTGTTTTGTATGTTTTTTAAAAAATTGATGTATTTTTAAAAATTAAAAAAAAAATAACCAAAATTGTTGATATGAAGTCATGTGTAAACTAAAATAACTTTTGTTCAAAGATGTCTTTTTTTTTTTCACAACACACACAATTGAAAAAAAATAAAACTGCAATTAACATTTTGTTTAATTTGATTTTCTTTACTGTCACCCACTTCATTTTATTAATGCTAACTAGTATTACAAGAAAATTAGTTTTAGAGAGAGATGGCAGAATATTAATGACACATTTACAGCTTTTAGAAACATTAATAACTCACGTGCTAGTTTTATTTATTTAGTAGGAATTTTGATTACTTAGAAAAAATTTCATATGTATATTTATAAAATGTTTTACAATACTTTTGATAAATATACACACACACACAAGTTTATAGTTGATTTTATACAAAACTTCATAGTCTGCATTATACTCACCTAATTTTGCACAGCTATTCTTTGGTTCTGTCAAATAATGTCAATATTAAAATCTCTTCCCACTTTATCACAATACCACCAATAACAAGGATATTGGCCTTGTTAATTAACAGCACATGAGTGTAAAATTTTAAGTTTACCACCAACCAAAAGTATGTTAGCTCATTCATAATATAACAAATGATAATTTATTATCTATTACAAATAAAATAGCACACATGTATTCATGTGTGTGTGTGTGTGTATATATATATATATATACACACACACACTACACACACATATGTATTTTCCAATGGTAGCAGTCAGAATAGGTAATTACTCTAATACCGTACAGAGATCAGATATAGTAGTATTCAATCTCAGCTGCAAAGCTGTTATTCATTTAGCGCCATTTTGGGAGGGCATGTGCTTACAAAATACTATGGATGCAAGTAATGTGTCCTTGTAATTTGGAAGCAGAAGACCTGACCCCTATTTAGGCTTGGCCTGCCACTTCCAAAAGTATTTTTTAAACTTAAAGAATATTTTAACCATGAACTTATTGTGCATGCCCAAGCTACCATTAGTGAACATGACAATCTCGAGCCCATAACCGTGAGGCTATGAGTTTGACACCTTTGCAGACTGAGCTACTGTGTCTTTGTTTATATATGTATATCAGAGTTGGCACTCTCAGTTTTATCACTCCTTTGGACTTTTGAAAAACAGTGTATAAAATATAAAGGTATTATTTCACACATCTCAGTTTGCAACACTGTTTACATATCATGAATTGCTCAAATGAAACACAGTTTTGTACCCATATCTTTCTATAAAAAAATATGTGTAGTGGGGTGCGATATAACAAACATATGTGACCTGCCCCTCTTTTAACTGGAGCAGGTACAATGAGGTTCTTTTTATATTGTATCTGGGATGTATAAATCACTCAGCTTCCAAAGTTAATGGGATAATACAAGTATTTATTCACAAACACATTGATATTAAAATGGAAAAAAAATATGTACACATTTAATGGATCTCTGAGCCTATCTCTTTCACAACCGTCGCCGTAAAATGTCATGTCTTAAGACTTTATGAGCCCAGTAGACAGATGGCTCACATTCCTAAGGAACGTAGGGTGAAGGGGTAAAACAGTCAACTCCCATATATTGGGAGGGGTGCACATTTGCAAACACTGGTCGTGGATCCAAAATCCTTACACTCCTATCTTACACATTACTTGCACTTGTTGGTACTGCAATTTAAAAAATAACCAATTAGGTTTGGTTTGGAATGCTACGGTCTACTTTTTGCAACACGAGGGCTAATGAGACCGAGACCTACAGCTTAAAGCCGATTCCGAACGGCTACGAACATCCATGGCACTGTGGAATTCGAACCCACGAACTCCGGTACCGAAGGCCAGCACCCTAACTAATCGGCCATCGTTTGGCAAATAACCAATTAAATTTTTAAAAAAATGTACCAAACTTCCAAGCTATAAGGAATTAAATTTTGTAAAATATTTTCAAACTTTTTTTTCTAATAAAGTACCGGGGAGCTATAATTAAACTTTTCGCATAACGGCATCCTACAGCGCGAATGAAATGTAACGAAATTTTGTATATGCGCTATACGGGATATACACGAGATGCGCTCACGGAATTTTTTTTTTTTTAATTTATTTTCAAAATGTCCATGAGAGGGCACTTTTTCGGGAAGCGCATGAAATTTAACACTATAAATGAATTACAGAAACAATAGTAACAATCTACAACAAAAATTATAATAAAATGGAAAAGCTGTCAGTTGGAGAAAAATGTTGAGATTTACAAACAAAAAGATTCATGTGAAGCAGGTTAGGGTATTAAATGTTTACAGACGTTGTCATGTTTCAGTCGATGTTTCCGGTTGTGATAATGACGGTCTTTTTAGTTGAACTTATTGGTGATGTTGTCTTACGAAAACAAGGGGAATGCTTCTGCTGCAGTTCGTCGTAGAAGGAACCTACGACCAATATCTACTAAAGGTATCCGGGGCATGATTAAGAGATTTGAAGAGACGCGGAAATTAGGAGTTCAACCTGGAAGAGGCCTTAAACATGTCACACCGGTATTTATTGATGCCATCTAGCTGTTGCAGTCACAGACATTACAGTTGGGGGCAATAGCGAGCTTGCATTGTTTCGACAGACAAGCTATTCTTACAGAACTGTCGAAAAGTACTCAGAAACAAAGCACTACTTCCCATACAAGATCCAATATACCCGGGAGTTGCTTGATACAAACAATGTCTCATTCGCTGTCAATTTTCTCAACAGAATGACTGTTGATCTGTCATGGCCTTGGAATATTCTGTGGGGCAACGAAGCTCATTTCTCCTCAATGGGACAGTCGACACACAGAATTGCCGTTTTTTGGTCAAGGAAAATCCGCGGATCCACACGGAAATTCACCATGTCTCCGAAGGTCAGTGTCGGGTATGGATTCACGACGACATTGAGCCTTGGGCCATTCTTCTTTGATGAAATCGGTAAACGTGGGCCTATCACATGTTCAATTAAGAGCCGTCGGTAAGAGACATGCTGTAGATGTATCGTATGTTGTGCCGTAACTACAGCAAAGGCGGGTTCTTACATCGACCCTTTTCATGCAGGATGATACTCCCATATATTCATGGTGATAAGCTTACTGGCCTATTCTTATTGTATTAACGTGCAGTGAAAACATGAAAAATCAATTTTAAAGTCAACAATAACAATTTATTAGTCATAACAAGAAGGCAATAAATAAAACTTGAGTTGCAACTCTCAACACATCTCCCAACTGAACTTAACTGAACCCGTCTATTTGGGAAAAACACATCTCCAAACTGAACTTAACTGAACCGAACTCCTACTTGGGGAAAAAACATGCTAGCACATCTCCCTACTGATCTTAACTGACCTGAACTCCTACTGTGGAAAAAACACAACATGCTAACACATCTCCCAAAGATATATCTATAATCCTGCTAATTAGCATAAGGCTCAATTGAGAACTAATTATGCAACAACCGCTAAATTCTCCGATTGGCTGTGGCTATGACGCCAGTAATCGGAAGATGCGTCCTAATATATTGTTTCTTAACGGAAACCATGAATCAATTCCAAAGGAGGCGTTTCTGTGGATCGGTGGGAAATTAAAATAAACTAACTGAAAATAAGTGATGCTGCTACATCGTAACACTGGGATTTTTAAGAAAACTAAGTTGGCAGGTAAAAGGACTCTTGACTATTTCTATTTAAACTTAAAATTCTGAAAATGCCAACAAGCGGTCCACTTTTCTTAAAATCCTACATCTCTTTAAATTCGTTGTCAAAACGAGCTTAAACTATCTTAAATAGCATATAACTAAAACCTCAAACTTTTAGGGCCGATCCCACCAAAGTCGTTTAACGGCTAACTACGATTAGCCACGATTAACCCTGGAGCCAACCAATGGGGGAACACAATTCTCCGTTTAAACCGAGATTAATCACGCTTAGCGTTAAACGACTTTGGTGGACAATTAAATTCTTATAAATGTATATAACCTAAAAACACTGTTCAGAATTTATAAACAACTTCACAATTTTATTTCAACAAAATTTTTCAGTCAGATGATCGGATCCGTGCAGCTCCACGTAAAGACAAATTTTTCAAATGCAAACTAAAACAGAACCAACAAACGGCTCTTATGACATATCAAGTCATCCCAGCAATGGCATACTCCATGAACACTCCAGTATCTTACATTTCACATTTGCTGGAACGGCTCACCAAGTGCTCATTGAATAAGCCATTGTGAAAAACCAGGTGGGAAAATAGGTCTAATAAACTGGAACGCACGAATCTAAGCCTCCTAAGTTTATTATTATTATTTCATTGTAGATATAGTCTCCTAACATCTACAATGAAAAACACTTTTCAAATGTCAAATGTCTTAGATTGAACAAAGTACTGGCAATAAGGCGATTTCACGCGGTAGGGCGGTTTGGTTTTTTTTTTTTTTTGGTTTTTTTGGAGTGCTACGGTCTACTTTTTGCAACACGAGGGCTAATGAGACCGGGACCTACTGCTTAAAGCCGATTCCGAACGGCTACGAACATCCATGCCATAGTGGGATTCGAACCCACGAACTCCGGTTCCAAAAGCCAGCACCCTAACCATTCGGCCATCGTTCGGCACACGCGGTAGGGCAAATCTCAATTTATAACAATTCTGGCTTTAGTTTCAAATGGAAAGGCAGTTTATTGTTTTTGTCTATTGGTTGTTGTAAACATAAAAATGAATGGTAAGGGCATTATAGTAGTTCCTGACGTTGTGACAAATTGCTCTATTATTGCAACAAACACTTCAAAATTACGTAAGTCCGCGTAAAGTAATACCACGTTAGCCAAATCAAACTCCATGCGATTTCTGATTATGGGGTTATTTAAAATGTCTGGTGTATCGTGGAGGCGTTGCGACGTTGAATGACTTAAAGAACTCCATAGCGCTTCATGTTCGAAGCTTCACAACTGATCAGTTACGATCTGTCCATCGCCTTGACATTTTTCAGGTGAGAGAGGTCACGAAGAGCCCCTTTCCCTACATCATCCTGGACATGATTAAAAAACTGCTCCTCTCGTGCAATTTCGTCATAATCTGTTCTGGTTTCTGGATACTGAACTGTTTGGTAGAATCCCAATTTGGGGGTCCATGCCAAGCGTGGGCGATGACGCCAAATACTAGAATCTAAGTTCCGGGGCCGGCCGCCATGTCCTTGGCTCTATTTTTGTACAAGTGATCGCCAAATTGTCGCTAAGTGATGTTTCCAATTTGTGCTTCATTTTGTATTGATTTTATACCCAATTTCAAAGCATATTTTGAACAAAAAATAATGAAATGAATAAAATGTGACTTAATTTGAATTAAATTAAGACACAATTTTTAATAAAAAAGTTCAAAAAGCAGTAAATACAAACGGTAATATAAATGTGAAATATAACATCACTGGGACTACTTAAGAATAGAGCAATTTCATGCAACTTCATGGACGGCTTTCACACCCTTCCCAGTCATTTTCACGTTTGCGATAGCCAATAGGCAACCAATAAGCTGCTCTTCAGTTTGAAATTAAAGCCAGATTCATCATAAGTTGAGATGTGCACTGCAGCGTGAAATCCCCCTATTGTGTTCCCCTTGGCAAATTTGGCAAAAATATTGGCGATATTTACTAAAACACAAAGGCAATGAATTCAAACATTGTATTTCTTGCTTTTTCTGGTGATTTTAATTAATGCACAGTGCGCCATCGTAATAGAATTATATACTCTTACTTAATTAAAGAAAATGACTTGAAAACCGAACATTTATATTTATGGACATTAATCCCTTAGTTTACAAACGCAACAGCTCCAAATTATTAAAAATCATCCACAATGAACCATAAATGGTTTGTTATATCGTATTTTTTTTAAGCCTTGCGCACTTTTATTATATAAGAAAAGAGTTACACAAGCAGAGTTGCATGCGAATATCATATAAATTATAATATAGATACAGATTGTTTGGACACTGTGAAATCAGGAAAAAAATGTTAGGCGACCATACTTAAACCATTATCGCCAAGGTGGCAGGGGAACTCAGTTCTTTAGTCAAGCCAACATCACTTGTTACCCTTCAAAAATTAAGCATAAAATGTAAAATAAATAAAGCACTTACCTAATTTAAGTATCCTGCGTTGTTGGCAGATATAAACACTTATCTGATTTAAAAAATCCTGAAAAACGACCTGCAGATTTTCTTTCATTTTCCTCCACATAAATTCACAAAGGTAAGAATCAAATTGATTGTTACATTTGTGAATTGTGCGGAAAGATCTCTTAATTGAGCTCCACAAGCCCTCAATTGTATTGTGTGGGTTCCAGTATAAGGGTCTTTGAAAGTAACACTCTCAGATGATCAAAACCCTCATCTGAAAGACAATCATAGGCTTTCCAAAAATCAGAAATGACTGTAGTACCCGGATGCACATATTTTCATGACTGCTAACAAAGTATCCCTAGCCCTACGTTCTACGACCTAAAAAAAACCCATCTATTTGTATTCCTCTCTATTCCCCTGAAAACCCACTTACCATCAACCCTTCTACCCCCACCCTAATAAACTGACGTTTCCCAAATTTACTTTCATCAATTTCAACAATGATCCCCTCCCCCCAATTTTAGAATTTAAAATAAAATCTATACAAACCTCTCTAGAAAAGCTGAACCAGTCAGTTACTGTGTTTTTGAAATTTGTAAACAATTAGCTTTCTTACTAGTTACTGTGTCTTTAGACGATATCTTAACATTATGGGGGTCAGTCCTGATCCCTTGAGTTGTGGCTGCCATCTCAAGAAGGCCACTGTTTATTTTATGTTATTTTGAATTTTTCTCAATTTTTAGGTTTGAGTACTGTGGTCATCACCATAATGAGCCTTGGGTACTGCAGGATATTCCTCAGCAGAAGTTTGCTTCAGCCACTGGGCTCTTTCTTTTCTTAGTTGCTGTTTGGGTTGGGTACAATAGACCTAGTTGCTGTTCCCTGCTCTTGGTGTAATCTCCCCCCCCTCCAACAGCTGGCCTAAAGGTGATCTCATTCATATACATGTATAAACTCACATACAGTAGAATTTAAATAATTTTCTCACTTAAGAAGTTCTAGTACTGTGGTCCAGATTTTCCCCAAATATTGATAACTGCAAAATTAGCAAGTTTTTCTTTTTTTAACTTTCTTTTAACTTTATTAAGGAGCTTAATTTTTGAGCTAAATTTAACATGGTTCACAAACAGAGAATAGAAACACACCTACCTGACATGGTCCACAGAATTGAACATGATAAGAAACACAATCCTCAAGTAACTTCAAGAGCCATCCACTGCATTTCCAGGCCCACTAACATTTAAGAATAGATCAAAAGACAGTCGTTTGAAACAAAATACAGGCTATATAACTTTGATGGGAGAAAAGTGTCTTCACAATTGAAACTAACCCCAACCTATGACTTCTATGGTAATATGTAAATAGAAACTTCTCATTTATGAATACATTTTCAGACTTAAATAACTTTTGTTAGTTATTGTCACATTTATTTTATCAGTTCAAGATTAATTTTAACTACTCCAGGCAAGAAGTAGTTGAAGATGCATTTTAACTCTGTTCATAGCCTTGAAACATGCAAAAATTATTTTGTGCATCTTAAATTATGAGAAAGTTTCTAAAACTAAAAACATAAAGTTTTATTTTTTCATTATTTGCAGTTTGGAGATTCCTGAGGACTAACAAAAAAATCATCTGATGGTCATTGCAATTTTAAAAGAGTACTTTAAGTAAAATTTTGGTTTAAAAAAAAAACAATTTATAGAACTATAACAAATGTAAATTATTAATGTTATTAATAAATTAAAATAACAGGCAAGAAGTGTCTATAAATTAAATTCTTGACAAATAAATATAGCTTTCTCTTACTGTAGATAGCTGCACACATGCTTTTAAAACTGGCAGGAAAATTACAATATTCAACCAGCAGTTTGAAGTCAAAGAATTGATCATGAATGTTTTTCCAAATAAATGGTATATTTTTCACCCATATTCCAAAACATACATAAAACTTAAAAAATATTGATATCAGCATGAAATTTTCAAAAATATGCAATTTTCATGCATAATTAAACTACTGTAATCATGTAAGCTATACACACAAGTGTTCTTTTCTCCCAGACAATGTGCATTGTAGGAAAAATTTCTTAAGGAAGCTGAAATACTGTTTAAAATCGGTATATCAGAAGGATTAAGGTCTCAATACTGTTACTGTGGCATTATAGAAATATCAATACATTATGGTATATCATCCAATCCTAGTGTTATTCGGAGGATTATAGTTTTGTATTTTACAAATCAAAAATTTTAAAATGTATAAAACATTGTTTTATTAGAAGTTAAAAAATATAAACTAGGCAAATATTTCCTGCAATTAATAATATAAAAAGCAATAAAAATTAGAATATAAAATAAAAGTTTAATATAATCTTTATTTGGAAATCTTAATAATCCAAACCAAAATTTAAGCATGGTATTAGTATTGAATAAAATAGTATTCAATAAATTGACAGTTTGCTTTTTGTTGTAATCTATTATTTAAAAATGAAAATTCTAAACATGTTTGTCTGCTATGCAAATCCACATACTAGCACCAATCAGTACTAAATTTGATTAACAGTTATATCATGTAATATGATATAACTGTGAATCAATTGTACAACATATCATCATCATGTTGTATAATTTGTTTTAATTTTGAGAAAAAAACTGATAGAAAATTGTTTAGTTATATTGCTTGTTCATGATGCAATAGATTATGAGGTGATAGTGATAAATGACCATTTTCTCACTATTGCCATCATCAATCTTTCACATTTTAAGTAACATATATGTACAAATAAAATATGGCAGCTACACAGCACAGAAAAAACTGGAATTAAAACTAAAAAAATTGGCAAAAATTTTTTAAAAAGCTCCAAAAATTTCATAAAGTTAGAAATTTAATTTTCTATCAATACTTCTATATTTTAAACCTACTGGTAAACTGCCAAGCCTGATCACTAAAATCGGCAAACACTAGAGTAAGAAGTAGTAAAATTTTAATCAAATACATCATATAATATAAAAACTAATATAAACTTTTCGGGAAATTCAACCATCCAGACCAAAAATTAAGCAGGAAGCAATAATAAGTATTTAATAAATAATTATTCAATAAATTATCAGTTGGTCATTACTGTAATTTATTATTTAAAAATGGAAAATCTAAAAATGTTTGTCTGCATTTCAAATCTACATAGTGATTTCACTGTTATTTAATTCAAAAGTTATATTTATATTTGAATGCATGCAATAAATTTGTTGATGACAATTTATAATGCCTAATTTAGCTGAAAATAAAAAACCTTTATTGCTTATTTTATATAATCTAAATGCGATTCTTATTTTAAATTTGCTTTTCCTTCAAAATAAGATATCCAATTAATTTTATATAAGCATGGAATCATTTAAATATTTTATACTTTACCATATAATTTGTATTAATTTTAAATTTAATAATCAAATAACTTTTATTATACAATGAAAAAGTAACAATGATGTCACTGTTTATATCACCTTATCTACTATTAACTTTACTTACAGTGACATCAGGATATATCTGAAAATAGTTCATATTTTTTAGTTTAAAACCATTTTCGAATTTTGAACTGAAGAAGCATCTTGAAATTAAATTAGCTATAAAGACAGAATATATGATCATTTGTTTTCTGAAATATTAAGAAACTTTATTACTTTAAAAGTATGAATTCTATTAATTATATGAAATGAATCATAATATCTATATTTCTTCTTATTACAATAAATTGCTTGATTCTTGATATTTAATTCAAATTTATTATAGCTGATTTTTTAAACATTATATATATATATATATATATATATATATATATATATATATATATATATATATATATATATATATATATATATATATATGTACATAAAGGTTTGTTTTTATGCACCAAAAAATAAAATTTACACATATATGCTTCTTAGAGAGAAAAAAAAAAAAAACTAATATTGTATACACAAAACCAAAAATTTTTTAAATGTAAGCATAAAGACAATATTAAACTTATTTGGAAAGTTATCTTGTATTGTTAATATATCCCATAAGCCTAATTAATTTCTAGAAAAAAATTCTATTTCCACAACAAAATTTTCGTATTTTTTTCTTCTGCAGTATCTGATGAATAATAGCAGACGTTATGACACCCAGGCAACATTGTGTTTCTTACTTAGCTAGTGTAATATAAAACCTAAAATAAATTTCAACATTTGGGAACCTCAATTATCCAGATTAAAAGTCTGGGCAAGAAATGGATAGTAGTTAATAAAGTGATTCCAAGCATTCTTAACCTTTTAAAACAGTTTAAAAAAAATTGTTTTCTATGAGTTGAATTTTCAAAAATATTAAAACACAAAATAAAGCACACACAGATATGTTTTTGTAATTATTTAATTAAAGACTTCAGCATTATTTCATTCAACTGAAGGAATGAATTCATTAATTTTTTAAATTTTTGTAACACACAAACAATATCAAAAAATAAAACTCTCTTATAAAATATTTGTATAGAATAGTCAACAATCCAACGCCACCAAGGCTTTTAAAGCTTTTCAAATCAATGTAAAATATCGTGCAATGTATGTGGAGAGGAGGAGGAACATGACAATAAATCTCTTAGAATCTGAATTACTCAGGTGGACATAAAACAAAAATATACATAAACAAAGCACTTTCATTTGACATACACAAATCGATATATAAATATATTATTCATATAGACTTGATTTACAGGTTGGGAAGACTAGGTTATTATCTGTATATATTAAACTATAAGGAATGTTAGGCTTCACTTCCACCAATCTGTGGAATACTGACACCAACAATAGCTTCAGCTTCACACTGCAGCTAAAAGGAAAAACACAAAATAATAACTCATAATATACAGATATATATTTATAAATACAAGAAATAGTAAAATAAAATTTTAATTTATTTTTTAATAATGCAGCAGGTACTTGCTTTTTTAGTATTGACTGATTTTTTACCAAAAGTATCTAAACCATTTTATCATAGATGCACCAATAATACTCTCTTTGAGAAAATAGTATAACACAACTAAGCCATATAAGGAAATCAAACAAGTCTCCTTGAGGAAATATTCATGTTTGAAATAGAAACTTATATAAATCACAAATTTGAAACAACTTCCACTTAAAAGGATATAATCACATCACCAATATGTATGACATATCTAACCTTCCCAGAATATTTATGGAGCTCTAGAAACAGGATAATGTCCATAGTACAATTTTTTTTTTAACTGCAACAAGAGTTTTCTAACAGCACAATTAACACAATCAGTATTATCTTTGCTGAGTTTTTTACATTCATTTTGCTTACTTTATACCCTGGTTATGTTTTATGTCTTTATTATGCATTTTCATCTTACCATTCTGGTAAAACACTGTATTAAAAAAAAATTAACAAACAGAATTCAATGGAAGAAAAAGGCACTAATTGCTACAATTTTCCCTAGACAATTAAGAATATATAATTATTTGCAAATATGTATTTTTTCATATACTTTATAATTATTGCTTAAAAATAAATGCTTAAAAGTATTTTCAAAATATATGCGTAATGATTATAAATTTGGTTTTACTTCTGATTTTATTAGGAAAGTCATTTTTATAATGTAAATATGAAAGTTTTGTCGGTCAATGTTTAAGAGGCAAGAATTACAATAGAGGATTTGAAGGCTGCACAAAAAATAAATTTAAAAGCTTATGCTTCATTTTTTATTTTTCTGGTTCACACATTATAAATTTCAATAAAGTAACAATTACTACAGTTAATTGAAACAAGACATTACCCAAAAACAAAAATAGGCTTTTTAACATAATTTTATTTCTTCTTTATTTCTTTCCTTTTTTTTAAATGACATTTTAAGTTGCTGTACCAAGCATTGTCAAACATAAAGAAAATGGTTATTAGTTCAACAATAGCAAAATTATATCTAGATTAAAATATTTGATATGTTACTATTACCTAATTTTTCTATTAATTTCTATTAATCATAAATTAAAATGTAAAGATTAAAAAGATCGAACATCTACTGGTGCATTTAGCTTACCAGCCCATTCATCAATTCAACCCATATAAGCCATGCCTAAACTATATAAATCTCAAACTTAAGGTCAGATCCTAACAAATTTTTATTCTTGATTTAATTTTTAAATATGGCTAAAGTATTTTAATAAAACTAGATAAAACTGAGACAGCAATTAAAGTAGAAATGGAAAAGTTAAATATGTATCACAAATTTGTGGTAGTATGCATATAAGTGCATTTATACTACCTATATGAAAAAAAAACTTGATAATAAGTGCTCTTGATAATAAAATACAATTCTTAATAATAAAAAGCAAAAAAATAAAAAATTAACTAACTTGTTCAAATGTGACATCTAAGAAAAGCTCTTGCATAAACCTGCGTGCAGATAGCTGGAAATTATAATTTGCCATATAATAACAAATTTCTGAGTACAAACAAATATCTTGAAAAGCATTTGGGAACTTTTGCTTCAAACTGTAGCATAGAAAGAAATAAAATTACATATAGTTAATAAATATATTCATATGTAGAGATATAAATCTTATAAAATGTAACAGTAATATTACAGTTATCAAATTCATATGTAATTGTATACATTTATTAAAACTAAAATATAAAGTTTCCATCCAACACAAAGGCATTTATTGTTTTAAATCAAATGTAAAATGAATATTGATCATCCCAGATGAATTACAGGGCCCTATTAAGGCATTTTGGCTCTACACTTTCAAGTTAAAAATTTATTTCTTAATTAATTGTAATTATTGTAAACTTTTTACCATAAAATTTTATAAAATGATAAATTTGAATATTTTCTACATGAATTAAACATTAACAATTTTTTCAAAAGGAAAAATACACAATCATTAAAAAAAATAAAACTATAAAAAGTATTTACAAAAGCCCATTAAAAAAGAAAATATTTTTTAATAATGCAACTACCCAATACCAGTACTAAATTATTCTACAACTAATATATATCTATATATATATATTCTCATTTATTGAATTGCAAATTATGTTCATTCTTATAGAAAACATTTGAAGATAAGCTTTTGATTAGAGATTTAAAAAAATAATCATTACATATAGAGAAATAATAATAAAAAATAATGATTTTCAAATGTACAACTTTAGCAAAATATACAATCATAAGCTATTGATAATTTCAGTAAATATGTAATCAGCCACAATAAAAGGCAATACATGTGATATGTATAAAACTTAGGCACATACCATAACTATCAAACAGGACCTCCCTACAATATATAGAAATATGTTCTCTAATGAGGTTAAAATGCTATGATTTCAAAGTCACAGATTAAATAAAGAGTAAATAAGAAACTTGCTTTTCTTGCAAAGATAATATTTTCCTCACAATTAAGGGCACACAATTTTTTAAAATTATGATACAAATTATGACAATAATGTATTTTAATATTCAACTAACAGTTCATTTTCATGGAAAAATCTTTTTAAAATGCACATTTCATTAATACTTTGCAAAATTAAAAATTGTCAGATTCTTAAAAGTCTCTACTACTTTTTGAAACATTTAGATTTTTGCTCATTTTTTATTTAGTATGAAGCAAGGAAGTGTCATAATCATTAAGATTTCCTTGCTTCATACTTGCATCAAAATTTTGATCTTCAGATTTTAATGGAAATACCCATTTTGACTATACCTGAATCCATTTTGACTAGTTTAAGCCTTATATCTAAATGTTCATAAAAGGAAACTTTAATTTTTGAACTTTAAATATCCATTTTAACCACCTCTGAATGCATTTTGACTTGTTGCACTGTGATATATATACATACACACATACGTATGTGCATATCTAATTTATAAATAATCAGCTACAGAATGTTGAAATTTGTATTCAGAATTGTAACATGTTGCTGAAATCTTATCTTTTTGATTGCAATCTACAATTTATATAACGAAAATTTTTAATGTAAGAGATTATTAACACTATCAGTCAAAAACAATAAAATAGAAAGATATTGGCATAGTCATATGCAGCTGTAACATTGCTTAGGTCCATTTTTGAAAAACAAACATAAAAATCTATTAACTGCTGACAATAATTTTGAATTTTTATTTTATTACTTTCTGGTACAGAACAAAGGAAATATTGTAATCAAGAAAAATTTGGTTTAAAATTTAATATTTACATAACAACAAAAAGCGTTCTCAATATAATGGATATTAATATTGGTGGTTGCTACTAAATGGCAGTACTTGACTTCACTCAAATAACATTGTTACTATAAAAAGCAAAAATGACTTTGAAATTTTAGTGAAGAGTGAAAATCTTCAAAGAAATCTGAGTGTGTATTATTTTTATATTTTGATCATATTATGGATTATGTGTCCCCTTAAAGTCACTATGTACAATGCCATGTCAATGTATATGTAATGTCATGAGAAGGAAAAAAAATAACATAAAATATATATCATACCTAAAACTTCAAAAGCAAAGGAAAATTTACAATATACACTCACTTTAAAAGACCTTGTTCAGATGCTTTGACAGAAAGTGAACTACACAAGTTTGTGACAAATCTAAGAGCTTCCTTACGTATTAATAACTGGCTGTTCAGCATATCTTCCTTTGACTTTGGCATACCTATACATATTAAAAAATAATAATGCTACACTGCAATTTATAGGCATTTATGATTAGGGTATGAAAAATATAATACAACAATTGTTAAAATTATTTTTAAGTAATAAAATTCCTTTTATATGGTAAACAGAAATTAATATTAAAAAGTAGAAAGCTGCTACAGCAATATTTTTTAAAGATAAATAATTTATATTAAAATTTACAGTTATACATACACACCCAAAGAAAGCTTGATAAAGTTCAAAATGATATAAATGCTACAGGAAAACAACTTTGTAGTACCTCTGGTATTTTGTAACATTTTACAACACCATCAATGTAGCAATTATTAAAGTTGCTATAAACATATATAATATAAATTTATAATATATATATATGCGTGTGTGCGTGTGAGAGAGAGAGACACTATTATAGTCATTCCTTCAGTACATTACAATATCTAAGCTTTGCTCATAGATAAAGTTATATTAATGAATGAACATAAGCGATTTGGGCCTACTATATATTTCTATTAATTAAGATTTCCTGGAAATATGTAACACATCACTCAATAAATTTTTAGTATGATACATACATGACAACACTCTTGACAAACCTACAAGATTTCTGGATAGTAGCATTCTTCAAACAATGTATGTCAAGATTTCATGACATAGATAATTAGTTTAAAGGTTACAGTGGTTTAATGACTCCAACTTAGTAATTTTCAAAACAACAAATAAAATTTTTTTTCTGTGTTAATTAAACATTGTGGTTTGACAGGAAAAAATGATGTTGAAGCCAAACAATGACTTGATAAGCATTATAGAGATTCTGCACAAGGAAAACCAATTACTGACTGGTATGCTGAATGCTCTGGTTGCCCCAAATAAGCAGTTGTTCCAAAATTATAAAACATCCACAAAATATTTTTGAAAGAATGTAGAGTGAAGCTAAGTAAGGCATTAAATATCAGACAGTAGTTTGTTAACAATTTTCCATGAAAATTTGAAAATGTGCAAGTTGTTTTTTAGTGTGCCACATTTACTCACACACCAAAACCAAGATGTCAATGAATCAGAATACAGTTTGGAGCTCTTCAGGCACGATGAAAAGGATTTCTTGTATTAGTGACAAGGTATGAAAAATGGATCCGCGACTACACACCAGAATAAAAAAAAAAAAAAAATCATCAGCTGAGAGGAAGCAGCTGGTGAAATTGGTTCAAAGAGACCAAAAATACAAAAGACAGCTGGCTATGTTATGGCATCCATATTTTGGGATATTCACAGCATTTTGTTTACTGACTATCTAAGAAAGCTAAAACTATTAAAACAAATATTAAATGATATTAATGGACCAATTTAGTGTAGAAATCAAGAGAAAAATAGCCTCACATACAAAAGAAAAAAATACTTTTCAACAAGACAAATTCCCCAGGTTACAAATTGATGAAAAGGAGGGTTAAAATTAATAAATAATGCTTTAAAATGCTTCTCCATCCACTCCACTTTCCAGATATGGCCTTCAGTAACTACTGGTTTTTTGCTGACATCAAAAAGATACTTTAGGAAAAGAAATTTGGCTCATATGAAGAAGTGATTGTCAAAATTGAAGTTTATTTTGAAAGCAACAGCGAATCATTCTTGTAACCCCATGACTAACAACACTCTCAAGGAGACATTGAGAGACAATAAGTTAGAAAGATGGCTGACTGCATATATGCTCAATTTTAGTTGCTGCTGTTATGTTTTATATTTAACCATTGTAAGATGTAGTTTTAATAGAATTCAAATAAAAAATCATGGCATCCTGGTTATATTCTGCAAAAAAGACGTTAACATTTAGAGTAAGAACACTGAAATAAATATAAAATTTATGAAGGAGAGTACATTGACTAGTAAATTGAATTTATTAAATAAATAAATACATATAAGTTCTAAGCTAGATCAGAGACTTATTGAATAATGTCTTATACATGTACAAAAGTGAAAATTTGTTATGAAAAACAAAAGAAATTCATAGTTTAGCATATAGCAATAATATTCTAAGAGTAATTAAAAAAAATGCTTTAGATAAGTCATTTGTTTTTAATGGTATAAATGAAAATACAAATAAAATAGCTATGAAAAAAGTGAATCACAGAAATGTAAAAAGATATTTACCTTTTAAAGAGTTTGATCTATCTAGAGGTAGATAATTTTTGCTGATAGATTCATCTGTAGACTTTAATGACTGTGGAGGTGTCTCTTCAGCTTCTTCTGAAAAAAATATAATTTCAGAGTTTTACAGAATACAAAAAGGATTAGTCACTGCCTGTGATACAAGAGACATATTGGCTGTAAATCTAACTAAGATTTAAAAATTTGGTACAATAAAAGTGAAAATAAAGAAGTTCCTAGATTGCAAATTAAAGCAGTTTAGACATTAAATTTTTGAAAAATAAAAACAAACCTTTTTTTAAAGGAATGAGTTTTTTATTGCATGAGATTTAAAATCTACAAAGTAGTACTTCAATCTTCATTTATAAAGAAGAGAGGTGAGGACTTTGTGAAAAGGAACTTAATCATTAAGAAAGAATGATGGCCTGTCTCTTTAAATCCCTTAATTTCATTACTAGTCACATCTTTTAGATACTCCAATTTAGATTTGGTAACTATTCAAAAATTTGAATGAATATAATGGTCTAAAATACGATTAATAACATTATCATATTCTTTTCCTATCTTTAAATCTTTATTTATTTCCTTTTGCCATTTTAGGATAAATGTGCGAACCACAGTTATCTACTGTGGTTACATTTTAATTAAATGTTAATAGTTTATTTGTGTTTTGTAGAGTGATCAGATTCCATAAGGGAGGCCTATGAGAGATTTCTGAACAAGGCTTTGAAAGCTGTAAGTCTGACACTGGGTACAAAATGCCTTAAAATTTAATTTTTGCTTTTTAACAGACAAGATGATTCATTATTAATGAAATACTTATTTCCTCCAAATAGAATCATCAAACTAAAAACTTTTGTCATTAAAGAACTTTTTCATTGTTCAAAAAATTTGATCAAATATGGAGCAGAAGCATTAAACAAAAATCAAATATTTCTGTAAATAAATTTACCATCAATAGTTATCGACTGCAATCCTTTTTTGCTGTTGAAGAAATGATTAGAGAGACAGTTCTCTTCAGAGTGAAATTCGAATGGGTCTTCATTAGATTTTGGTTGAGCTAAATACACAAAAATATATAAATGTTAGCAGATAAATAGAGATGAATTCAGTATTTGTAAATTTCTATGTAAAATAAGGAAGCATGCTTTATTGTATATCTAGAGATTCCAAAAGGTGAAGGATTTCATGAAACTTAGTAGTTAAATAATCATAAACACATGGAATATTTTATTAATAACAATTCAATAAATTAACATTAACTGTATATGTATACATGCATACATATATATATGCAAGTGTGTGTTTGTTACCAAAACAATTCATTCTATATAGAGAATTATTGTAAAATAGACCATGGTCTATTTTACAAACCTATTACTCCTGTGTCAGAATTCACCCACAAAGACTTTTAATGAGTTCTATGGAATGAATTTTATATACATTATTAAATCTATGTTATATATGTTATTATATATAACTATTTTATGTATATGCTACATATAACCTATTTTAAATATCATAAAAGTGAGAACACAGAATAGAAAATATTAAAAATATCAAAGCATAAATACTTAATGGTGAATTTTAAAAAATTCCAACAGGGCATTGGCTGATTGATTTTCTAATGTATCACTTAACAACTTGGTGAATATTTCATCCTAAATATACTATATACATGTACTTCTTTATTCCTTGTTCATTCAAATACTTGATGCAAAGGCAATACTGAGTATGATATCACCTAGTGAAATAATTCTTGTTATTACCCCACTGATAACAATTTTTGAAGTCAATGCTAATTTGTTTTTTTCAAAAGCAAAAGTTATAAAGCAAAGAGGAAATGCAAACTTTTTCAGAGTATTTTAAAAATGAGAGAAAAGAAATCAGTTTTTCTGTTAAAATTTTTTTAGTGTTTTCAGATTATTGTTACCCTTTTTACCACACCTTTTTTCTCTTTTTCTACATAGTACCACTGGCTTAGTGATCCACAAGCAAATATTAAAACAAATAATTGACAATATTTGACCCACTTCTTTAAAAGGTTCCCCACCATGAGTCTAAGATTTTATTAAAACTACAGCATATTAAATGTTGGTTACAAAAATGATTATTTATTCTTTTAAAGCATAATTATTTTATGAAAGAATGTCTATGCTACAATTCCTTTATTGTGTTACAAAGAAATTAGTGTAAAACTTTAAAGACATCTTAAAATATGTTTTATATGAAAATTTACTAGAAACCAACATAATCAAAAAAATAGTAAAGGGTTAGGGAATTGAACTCACTACTAACAATAACATGTTGAATGTTCTGGCTAGGTGCATGCCTGTATGCTGAATTCAGTAACAATTTATTAACAGATTGAATGGTGACTGGCACTGAGTTTGTTCATAGTACCACAGGGGTTACTAGTGACCAACCATATAAATTTTAGGGCTCACTTTTACATACAGGATTGCAAATGTACAAATAAATATAACAGGTAAAAATATAATAAATATTATTATTTGATTTTTTGATGTACTTAATAAAAATGAAAGTTCAATAAATATTGATATTAAATAATAATAATAAAAAAACATAATAGACTACTGTTAAAAGAATGAACAAATAAAATATGCAACAGCATTTCAACACAATAGGGGATCACCAATGATTTAATCAAAATAAATGCATTACAAATTATTACACAAATTAATTTGACAGTGGTACTTAATATTTCACCAATATAATCAATGCATAATGAGAAATTCATGTTGGCTAGACAGAAAAGTCAAGTGAAATTAGCATAGCATTCATCATGTAAAAAACATGTTTCTATCAGCATCAACAATAGTTTAAATACTCTAACTGCATTATAAATCTCAAAAGAAAAATATGAGAAGAATTTTCATATAATTTATATCTATAATGAAAGTGATTACAAGTCTAAAAAATATATATATATATATATATATATATAACTACATTCCTACCCTCAACAAAATTTTCAGGAACATCTTCAGGTTTGTTTTGCTTTGGCACCTGTAAAACACAAACATTTTCATATAAATAACTTTTTTTTAATATAGAAAGTAAATTTAGGAAAATTTAATTAATTTTCAAGCTTGCAAAATAATTTGACATATAACACTAATTAAAATGAATTACCAATTGACACTTAACACTTATTACAATTTAAAAACAATTAAACTACCTTTAATACAATTAGCAATAAATTAAAATTAGTATTTAATTTTTCTTGTTAAGTATCAATTTTGAACTTAAGTGAATGCATGTTTAGAATAATAAGACAGTTCATTACAATTAATCATATCAATTTTAATTAAAATAATTATAAAATTAGCATAAAGTAAAATTATACATAGTATGTATGTATATAGCTTTCAATCTGGGTAATATGTGTCCCAAGGTTTTAGAACCAATAAAATAAATATATGTAGTAATAAAAGTACTAAACAAACTTTATATATTGCATATTATCAATGAATAGAGAACTTTATTTCCAACAGAAAGTTCCAGTAATAAATATGTATATGCACAGTGTTATGATGTCATTCTTCATGACATGATACAACCATGTATCAAATTTGATACTAATGGGATCAAATAAGTGAATTTGTATAGAAGATAAACATTTTCCAAATTATCAGTTTTATATAAAAGCAAATAACTTCATGAGTAGCCTTAAGTCCCCGTAATAATTAAAATTTAATGTTCTTTATAAACTTAATATATGTGAACTTCAGAAATAAAATTGTTATATTTTCGATTATTAACTGCAATCCATTAACAAAAATGCAGTGATTTATTTTGTCAAGATTACTTACAGAGAACCAAGGAATCCATCAAAAAATATAAATACTAATCATGTGGTATAAATAAAATGTTAAATACTTTTAATTTTGCAAATGATTACTCTGTTACTCATGAAATAAGGACAAAATGCAAAATTAAATTAAAAATGAAGGCATATTCTTAGTAAAAATAGAAAAGAAATAACTAAATGAATTCTTGTATAAAGAGATCAAATATACCAGTTTAAAACACAGTTTAAACACTATCACAGGAATTAAGTTACTTAAAATTTTTAATTTACCACATAAGAAGAAAAATGTATGAAATGGTGCTAAACTATAAAATCACCAGATTCTATTTAGGTCGCAAAGCATTCTATTTACATGATGTCCTTGATCTTTAATTAATTTGACCCACCAAAAACTTTTCCAGAGATTACCCTAATTACCATGTAAAATTTCGCAAAATTTGATCTAGCTATTGATGCATAGTAAACAGACATAAGTACATACATCCAGAGATATATACACAGGATTTTATGCATATAAATAATAGATAGACACGAGAAAAACCTACATTGAAGATATATTCCAACTTAGATGGAAGACATAAACCAATATATCGAGGATCTGGAATAGGACTATCACTATCTAAAACTGATGGCCTTTCATCTGACTTAGGAAACAAAAAATTATTTTGAATGCAATGGGAGAGAGAAGCATTGCACCTATAAAATAATAAGTAAAAACACTTTTTAATTAAAAAAGATATAATACAATAAAAAATACAGTTTTTCAAAAATTTTTTTTTTTTTTACACATTTATGTATAAAAAGTAGGATATAAAAGCAATATTTTAGGTGAAAAAATTGTTGCATAACTGTAGATTAGATCTCACAAATTTTTTTGACTAACCCTCTGAATGCTCAATTCTATCATCAAAATTGTTTTCAAAAATTGCATATTTACTTCATTATATATTTGAAATCTACTTATATTTGTGAATTTCTATAAGTATTATATTCTTGTAAAAAAAAAAGTTTCTATTTTTTCAACACTGGTTTAAATCAAGAAAAATGTATATTTAATCAATTTTAAATGTTATCATATAGCAGAAAATTATAAATGAAATGTGAAGTGATAACAAATGCATGAGCAAATTTTGCTATATTTCTGTTTATCATGAAAATTGTAGGATTAGCAGTTAGAAAATTATGCCCTCCCCCAAATCCCTCAACACAGACACACACTAAAAATCATCTTTAAAAATTATTTAAAGGAATTGGTTTAAAAAAATATGAATTTTATTAATTTCATTTTATATGAAAAATAATTTCAAAAATTTACCAAAAGAGTACTTAACAAGAACATTATCATCATATGAACTTGATAGGAGGGTTAAAATCAAGGATTCACATTACATTTCACTAGTTTTGTATTGTCAGAATTTTAAATTATGAAGTCAAAAAATTATACAAGACAAATTTATAAATTTTTGATAAGTATTACAAGACCAAAAAAGAATTATCCAAGTAGCAAGAATAATTATCGACAAACAATTATACTTAGATGAAAAATAATTATATTTCAATTATTTTATTCTAACATATCTATCTAAGAAATCTAAGAAAGATAGTATGTGCATTTAGCTCCCTCAATGCACATAGTAAATACAAAAATATAAAAATAAACATGTTATATCTTTACTATCTATTCAATTGATCCTTTAATTGGAGGGGGAGTACACAATTAACATATCCTTTCATATTTTTTAAAATTCTATCCTTAAAAATCAATTTTTGAAAACTTACTTCTTCATAAGAAGTACCATGGAGTATCCAAGATTTTAAAAAATTTGCTACTTAAAAATAAGGGGGAGGAGCAATGTCAACATGATGGACAAACATTTATTTATTTTTTCTTATTCAAAGTCATGCTAATTTCAAACAAAAATATTTGACACATAATTTACATAAATACAGACATTACTGATAAAATACATTCTTAGTTCATTCAAATAACTAATTTTAAAATTAAAAAACTTATTATCCATACATTACATTATTCATTATTATCCATGCATTACATTCATATGTTACACTTATTGTCCATGCATCATCGCTGCACATTTTTCTGCTTTTTGCAATATAATTGTATTGAATTAAACACATAAAAACTACACAAGAGGAGGCTTAAAATGATGATGTAAATTAGTTGATAAAAATGATATATAATTCTTCTATACCTGACAAGCTACAAACAGAAAATTTCTAAGTATATATAACCTTTCATTGGTATAGAAAATGCTTTTCTCATGTACTACCAAATAATTACCAAAATATTTTTAACATTAAAAAAACTGAAAGATTTAAATTATTTAAATTTTACAAATACAAACAAGTGCAAAAATTAAGAATTCCTTATATAACAAGGTTTAAATCTTTAAAAAAAAAAAAAAAAAAAACTTTTATAACATTTTATGAAAGTAAACTGAAAAATTTCAATTTCTGTCAACCTTTTTAAAGGTTGCTCTTAAATTAGCCCCCTTATATAAGAAATGGACACCTAAGTATTTACAATTAAAAATACATATCAGAATAATTTAATCAATTGTAACTGTTAGATTAAAAAATAAGAATATTAAACTAATTACATATTAAATGTCTTAGCTGCATCTGCATCCAAGCTCTTTGATTTATAATGGCGTAAATTAATGTCAACATTTGATGGAGTAGAATCATGAAAACTTGATGAACTGATACGACTCCTTTGAATGTCTTTCAATGTTGCATAACCTAAAGCATCTCGAGCACTAGTTAGGAGTACAGATGATGGCCTATCTGGTGATGTGGGACTATGTAAATGAATGCTTTGTCCACGAGACAACTGAGTTAACAGCGTTGGTCGTGCAGTACTATCTGATGACTTTGATGAACTGTTGACAGAGGTATCACTAGATACAGGATATAAGGAAGCAGGCCTTTCAATGGAATGTAAATTTGGACCAGAAGAGTCATACTGTGAATCAAGTGAGGCCGGCATATCAGTACCAAGATCATTTTCTTCATGACGAGCCTGAAGAGCACGTAAGCTTTCATCTACTTCTGATGTACTAATACTCCTTCGCTTTGCAAAACTGTTAAAATTTGATGGGGGTGTGATGGATAAGTTACTGTTCAAGGCATCCCAACTTGATGATTCAGCAATGTGAAAAAGAACATCTTTCCTTTCAGTCTGACAGTCAGAAGATGACCTAGGACGGGTGTCATCATCAGACATACCATTCATAAAGTTTAAATGTTGAGATTTCAGTTCAGAGAAAGTCTGATTTGGCAAAGAGGTCTGAAAAACATTTACACTTGAGCAGTATGAACTTTGGCTTTGACTTCTAGATAAGTCTCCTTGTGAACCACAAACAACAAATGATAAACTATTAGGTAGAGCACCAAAAGGCCAGTCACTACTCATGCTACTGAAAGACCAAGTTGATTTTCTCATGAACTGAGGATAATCAAAAAGGAATTCTTCCCTGATCAGTGGCCACTTTTCAGTGTGATTTCGTTGTACTGCTTCCCAACCAAATTCTCGTAAAGTAGAACATCCTTCAGGAGTAGAACTTAGTAGACCCAGAATGAAAAAACATGTCCTGTAAAAAAATTTTATTTACTAAGATTGGCATTTTGATTGGCATTTAAAAAAACCACAAATAGACAACTTATGTCAATTTTAAAAATACTGCCTACTTTTTTTTTTAATAATTATAATTTAAAATGTTTACATAAGGCATTACCAATAATTATAAAACGCCTCTAATGAAATCTCTAGAGGAAAATAAAAAAAAAGTTATAAAAGGAGAGAAACCAATATATATATTTCTTCCAAAGCTAGTCACTAAAAAGATGGCTAACTGGAAATTTTATATATCTCTAAAAGAAAATAGTTATAATTACAATTTTTAAAAGTTTCCCTTCGTTCACATATATAAAGAATTAGGGTAGATTTTGTTTCTTTTTTTTTTCTAAATATGGAATGAAATAAGAAATTAGCCTTTTGATTTGTTAATTGATTATTTTATGCATTTCTATTCCTTTTTGCATGATTTGACAGTGACTATTATATAATACATTTTTAAATCATATTAAAAAGTATTAAAGAATGAAACATTAAATCACTTAGTAACATTTTGGTAGTCAATTTGTTTAGCAGACTCATATATTTTAATTTTTTTCTACAAATAGCAGAAAAAGAACCTCTGATTTATAGAGACAGAAATACTGATTTAATTATTACAGGCTTGCCACTGCTGAGGTACTTTCAAAATGGTGAGAAAAGTGACAAATAATACAGAATAAGTGACCAAAAAATGATTAAACACTGAAAAAAGGTGATTTTTTTTTCTCTCCTCTTGATTACTGATGCTATTATTAAGATTTTTCTATTTAACTCTAAATCAAATGATCCATGGAAGACATGATTTTAGTGTCAAATAAAAAAAAGGGTAAAATTTTTGTTTAACACAACTCAACATTGCTTTTTATTCAAGAAAATCTATAAATTAGAATTGAATATGTACAATACATTAATTTTATAATCACAATTTTCTGCATTTAATAATGATGTTTTGAAATATGTACATAGCTAGATTAGAGTATCTAAACAGAAATTGTGAAGAAAAAGAAAAAGAGAAATGTGTACTTTGACGTAAATTACTTTAATGTATTAAATGTACATTTCAGTACAAATGTAGATTTCAGGAACTTCTTTGCGACTTTTTAAAATCACTAAATTCTGGAAGCCATATGACTAATTACATTTTAATAAGAAAAATAAGATTAGAGTATCCCATTTTTGGTCTTTTATTAAAATATTTTGCTATTAATTCAGATTTTCTTTTTTCAATAACAGACTTTTGCTGTGATACACCATAAAAAAAATGACTAAAAGTGATCAATTGCAAAAAAAGTGACTAAAGGTGAGAAAAGTGACAGAATTGCAAGCCTGTTATTACTATGTTCTTAAAGATTAAGAAATTACATAATACATGATATTGATAGGGCAGAATAAAAAAAAAATGTATTGCAAAGCCATATAAAATGCAATTTGGAGATCCTACTATAAAAAAAGGGTATACACATTATCTAATTTAATAATGGATGTATAACAATTTTTATATAGGATACAGAAGCTATATCTATTATATATGAAAAGTAGGGATAATTCCTGCTGTGACTATATGCACACAGAAATTCAGTTGTTAACCCTTTTACTGCCTGATACATAAGTCTTCAGCTGTATAAAACCTGTTACAGGCCAATATATCTGCCGGTGCTTTTTTATTTAGTTATTTATTATTTTCCCAAAAATTAAAGTTAACCCTCATAACTAATTTTTCATATCTATTATCAACACTGCAGAAAAAAATTAGGTGCATTTAATAAAATTAAGGACCAGAAATAAACCAAAATCTGTAATTCTGCAAACTTTCTGAAAATATTCTTGGTCATCCTTGTATATTTTACCCATAATGGGTGGGAAGAAGGGTTTAAAAAACAAAGAAACCCTATGCAAACAATAAAAGCAGCATTTATATTTGTTGTCAAACAACTTTTTATCAATGACCAAAATGGATTTAGTGATAACCAACTTAAATCCTTGGAAGAATACAATGAATTTCTACTTTCAGTTTTACTTAATATAAAAAAAAGAAAATATAATTTAAAATTGTCAATATAAAGACAAAGTTTTAAACAGAAAAATACTTTTTTAAATGTAAGAAATATATTTTTAAAATTAGAAACATTTCTGATAGTTTTAAAAAATTTTACTACAGATAACCACTTATTAGTATTCATTTAGTAATATAAATGAAAAAAATTTTAAAGGAAGGGAAGAATAGTTACACACATTTTCATATTGAAAGGTAAATAAATATCTTTTGTAAGTGTTTAGTAAATAAAAGTCCATAGTTTCAATAAAATAGTCAATTCCACAAAAAGATGAAAATGATTATTAATATAAATTAATAATTTTCTTACCCCCTAACAGCTAAAACTGGAGCATCTGCTGCCAGGCTAATTATTTTAAGCAAAACATTTTCCTTCAAAATTAATGAAAAGCCCATGGAATATGATCCTATGTGTCCCTAACAAAAATCAATATGATTAGTACAAATGAATACACAACATAGAAAAATGACATCTACTATTTAATATATCAAATATTATAAATAATTGAAATTCAGTATTCATATATTAAATTTTCATTACTATACAAATATCATTCCTATATAAGAAATATACATAAATGTACTTTAAAACATATAAAAATTCATTTTTAAAAAATTGGGCAAAACTATGCTTTTAACCTGAAAGTTGAAATTTTTTTTTTTTTTTAATCAACATGATAAATAGATGTCTAAAAGAAATTTAGAAACTACTAATGAAAAGAGGTGATGAAATGGGTTAAAAGCAAATGATTTTTACTACCAGCACTTTTAAAGATGAATCTATGAAGCAATTAAATTAAATGAAAAAAATAACAATGAAAAACTCACCTTACCAAAAGTATAAATAATAGAAATGTTCCAAATAATAGGATAAATTGTAAAATTTTCATTTTCATTTTGGATATTTTATTATTTACACAAAATACATTATATTCATCATAACAATAATCAATAATAATAACAAAAATAATTTAGTCTGATAAAAAATATGATTAAAATATGTAAGAAGAAATAAAAATAGAAGTTTTACTTTGTAGTGAGCTAAGGTACAAATAATAATGAAAGAAAACAATTAGATATAGACATTGAAATCAGTATATGGTTAATATCATTGATGCCATATAAAATTTAAATACAATGACTGAAATGTAGTTTTTCATAGGGGTTTTTTCTTTCTCTTTTCTGTATGTGTATGTGTGTGTGTGTGGGGGGGGGTGACTATGCTTCTGAAAGAAAGAATGAACATACGTCCGTGACAAAGATATATAAATTAAGTTTGGCCCTTGAAATGCATTAGGTTGATCAATTTCTTTATGTGGTGGAAAAAAAAAATGATACTAAGATAATAGAAGAAAATATTTTATATAATACACTATACTGTCAAAAAGGATTTTATACTACTTTTGATTTTAGACATTTTATCAAATAGCTAAGAAAATACTTAAAAAAAAAAAAAAAAAACCTGAAACTTCGGCAGTGTAAAGAGTCAGGGTTAGACATCATATATTTCAGTATTTTGGTTTTATCAGGCAGGTAAATAGGGGACTAGAAACAACTCTTGGAAAAAAATTTAATAAGATCATGCTTGGAAAAAAAAAAAAAAAAAAAAAAAAGTTTAAAATATGTTGCAACTCTAGCATATGACTTTGAAACTGCTTTTAATTATCTGTCTTAATTTTTGTGAGGAATGTATTATGTTTGTGGAAATAGTTTTTTTTACATCAACATTTTTTACAAGTATTTTTTTTGTAAAATACTTTTTACTTTAAGGAAATTTGACAAACTACAGTAAGAGTGTTGTTACTCTGCCCCGGCCTAAGCCATCCAGAATTGACAAACTACAGTAAAGATAACAACCTGCAGATAAAATATAAAAATATTGAATATTTGATTCAGTAAAAGCATTTATGTTAAATATTTGATTATGCATGCTTAAATAATACAGTTTTTATATTAGTATTATTTTATACCCCTATATATAAGGCTACTTGCAGAAAAAATTGATTTGAAAATCCTCAAAGACATAAAATATACAGACAATTTAGTAATTTTTTAGTAACTTTCCTAAAAGTTTCCAAATCTTAAAAGATTTTTCTTAAAAGTGATTTTCTGTTATTCGTACCATATCTCTTTGCAGGAACTGAACTACTCCAGTATCAGCAACATCAAATAGTTCATGTAATTGAAAAAAGAAAAAAAAAGGGTGTTATGCTATTGCTAAAAATGTTTAATTAATTCATTAAGATATGCGATGAGGAAGATACATTATCATTTGAAGACTTACATGAGGTTACCAAAAAAGGGTTAAATTAAATCCTGATATCTTATATATTTAATGATATTCAATAGAAATTTTTATCTGATTTGTCTTACATATGAAGGATATCAAATTATTCAAGTGTATAAACACTTTATCACTCACACATGTAAAGTTAGAAATAGAAATTATTTAATAAAAACGTTTATATGTAATCAAACATTTAATATTTTTATATACTAATTGTATGGTGTTGTCTGTAACTGTAGTTTGTTAAAATTCCAGAAAGACATTATATTTTCATAAAAATACATGAAATTCTCATAGATAATTAAACACAGCTTCAAATCATATGATAAAACAACATATTTCATTTTTTTAATTTTTATCTATTTTATTCAATTTTTTTGTAGGGATCCCAAATGCTATTTTTTAAGATATATTTCTTGCCTCTTCTTGTACTGCCGGACAAAACCTTTGCTGAAAAATATGTCTAATATACTCTTCAACCCCCCCCCCCAAGTTTTAGGATAATTAGTCAAGTATTTTTCTGGATATTCAACAAAGTGTCTAAAATGGAAAGTGTTCAGTCACTTTTAGCAATATAATGCATTTTTAGCATAGTAATTAAAATCATATTTGTTCTAATAGTATTTTATCAAATAAAGAGAAACAGTAATTGGATATTGAATTAGCAAAACTTACAACAGCCCAAAGAGCAGCTTTAAGTCTCAAGACAGAAATATCTGAAGAAAAGTCAGAAGAATGAATAGTATCTGAAAATGATGTGAGGACATTTTCACTCTCTATAACTTTAATTCCTTCCTCATGCTGTGCAAGTTGACCATAGATATGAGGTGGTACATACACATTCTGAATGCTATGGCTATGAAATGAATAAGTATATTCAACATTAATATTAATATATATGAAAAATAATATGAAATAAACTATATTAGAAAAAAATTAAAAATATAAACAAACACTAAATGTTGAAAAACCTTTGAAATATGCATTTGACTACACATAAATCACCGATATTGTTTGAAAGAGCTCAACAAATACTTAGTCTAAGATATTTTCATGTCTATTTTCCAAAATGATGAGATGAAGTTATAATATCAAAATTATCCTGTAGTGCCTATCTCTCTCTCTCTCTCTATTTATCTTTACCTCTTTTTCTTTTTTTTTTTAAATGAATATACAGTAAGGTTAAAAAAAAAACAGTATTGTTATCACACATTTTGCATATCTTATTATAATTGCCTTCATTTTTTTTTTCATTCTATCAGTATGCCTTAACTATAACCATCTGGCACCATACTAAGATTAAAATTATCTCTTTTAGATTATTTAAAATTGAGATTTAGATTTTAATACATGCACACAAATAAAAACCAAAATGTTTTTTGCTACCATTTTATAATATAGATTTGAGGAAAAAAAAGATGAATAAACAAATACTAATGAAACACACAAAAGAGTAAGTAAGTATTTTTCTTAATTTATGTATATATATATATATATATATATATATATATATATATATAATTTTGATAATCTTCATCAGCAATTCAACATTCTGAAATATTATCTTTTTCTTTGATTACATGTGGGAGGAACGGAAATCTCTTTCAATAATTTAATATAATTGCTAGTCACTTAAATCCAGTTTTCAGCCATCAAAAAGCTTTGGTCAGCAGACCATGGCTCTTTGCATAAGCATCTGTGGCTCTTCAGACTTCTGCCTCTTTGTACTGTATCAGTAGCAATTATACATATAAATTTCTTTTTGATACCTTCACCTTCACTACCTAATTGCATTAACAATTTGACTCTTTTACCTCAAAATTTTGCCAACTTCAAAATTCTTCCAAATGAAGGTTATATTTAACCTTACAATTAAATTAGTTTTTAGTGTTCACTCAGCTAAAAGAAAAGTATCCATATTTTCTGTGAAATTATTTAAAAAATACAAAGGCATTGCTTATTTATTCACTTTTTTTTTTTTACATTACCCTAGTTTTGCAGTACTTTAGGTCACATACATAAGAAAATAGAAATCGACGGATAGAACTTTAAATAAAAATTATCTGCAATTTAGATTATTATCTTTCAATCAATTATTTAAAAAAAAAAGACAGAATAGTAAAATTACAATTTTTACTTTACCTCATATCAGAACTACGTCTTCCATATGTTCCATCAACATTTCTTCTGTGATGAGTAAAAGCTTCATTTAACATATCTTCAACTATTTTAACATATTTCAAGTTATAAACCTAATTTTGATTAAACAAAAAACATTTTTAATAACTGTAAAAATATAAAATATATGAGAAAGAAATTTTTCAAAAATAATGTTAGCTATACAGTTTTTAATTTCTTTATTTTGCAAATTTAACCATTTGTATCACAGTTGTGTAGATCTGCAACATATGTAAAAATTGATGTCATTTACAGTGTGATGTTTATTAAGACTTGCAATTCTATCAAATAATAATACTTTGTTTAACTTTAATATTAAAGTTTCAATTATCATTTAATCAGATATTTATGATTATTATTGAAATAAACTTTGGACTTTAAAAATTAAAACAAAGCTTAAAAGCAATTTCCCCTCAGCTCTCTCACATACTCATAGAAAAGTAACTATTTTTGTTAGTCATGTTTTCATTGTTAGTCATGTTTCCATTCTTACTTTTACAAAACATAAGATCATCATTATGTAAATAATATTTGTATTAGCATTTTGAAATAACCCAAAAAATCAATAGAAAACTTCAATTTTTTTTAATGTACATATCTAAAATTTAGTTTCTTTAGATTAAAATGTACCTGAGTTATCACATTCACAAATAGACACTTTACAAGATATTTCAAAAAAAATTTTTTTTTTTTTTTTTTAAACTCAGGGAGATCTAAAACAGGGAATTCAAACAAAATTTCAAGGATAAGCTTTTGAATTATTACAATACTTTCCTTATACTACATATACAAGAAAATAAAACACCAGAAACAGATTTCTTACAAATGCAGTTTCAAATTCTAACATAAAAATAAATTTTTGTGCAATGTAATTGATAATATTTATAAGAAATGCATTTTTTTCTGTTAGCAGAAAATACAGTTTTTATAAATAAATATTTGCTAAAAATTTTTATCTTTTGCATGTTACAAAATGATGCATTTTAACACTTGAAGAAATATTCTCAATTCAAGACTGCTGAGATACAAAGGATTGGCAAATCTTTAATCTGTTATTAGTCAATATGTCTAAGCATGTTATAAATTATGAGCAAATATAAGTCTTCTCTTTTCATAAATTATTTTTAAAAGTAGGAACAGGAAATAATAATAAGCTTGTATTTACATAAGTGTGAAAACTTTAGTTAGTAAAAAAAAAAAAAAAATATGGTGTAATCTATTTATACAACACTGAGAAAGAATATGAGAATGAATTTCATAATAAATAATTTGTGAAATTAGCTCTGTCAAGTATTTTGCAGTAAGTATTTAAAAAATGAATAGGAAATTTAAAGATTATTTGAAAAACTCAAATAATTTTGGCAGAAACAGAAGCACTGTGAATTATAAACTTATGCTCATTTAAAGTTGTTTAATTGTCAATTGCATACATGTGCAAACTTTAAACTTTATTTAATCCAAATTGCAAGAAAAATTAAGAGGAAGAGCTTCTAGGTAGTATCTATTTATATTTTTGGTATTCCTAAGTTCCAGAATCTATGCAAAGTACGGTTATCACAAAATTAAAAATAATATTTTATCTGACTATAATGCTACAAACTATGCTTCATTATGTTTAAAGTGGTATAAAAAGAGTAAGTATACACCATTTTGTTTTTAAAGTTTTATTAAAATTTTCAATTTGCTGCCATTGCCAATGAAAAAGTCCTCTAATAGGGGCATATGGTACATCTATTCCAATCATAGAAATATGTCAAACACGACAAGCTTATTTTTTAAGTACATTAATATAAAGGATAACTTTGAAAAAAATATATAAATAAAAGCATCATATAAACCAAATTTGTAAAATAATTCAAAGCATTCACAATTTATAAAATTTTAAAGGGAAGAAAATAAGAAATCAAAGAAATAATGAAAATTGAATGAAAGAAATAATAAATACTGAATACAGTAAACTAATAACACCTAACATTTTAATAGAAAAATCAAAATTTTATCAAGTTCTCTTTTATTTATGTAATTTTACATATGTTCTTTAAATATCATGAATTAACATAGGTTTTTTTTAAAGTATTTCATGTCTAATTTTAATACTTTTTAATTTTCCTACTAAATAAAAAACAAATTCCTTGGATAAAAACATTTTCCTAGCATAGAAAATACAAATGAAAAGTTATTTAATTTGGAAATACATAATTTAACATACCATGCTTTATACATTTATGCATAATAAATGAGCTTGTACAGAGCTGCTTACCTGCTGCCATCTTTTTAATTCATAATGAAGAAAATTGTTTTCTTTTAGGAAATTAAATCCACTTGGAACAGACAAAAAACGTAGCAACAGTAGAGTTCCTTTGTCTTCCATATGCAACAGAGGTGGTCTTAAGTATTTTGTTAAAGCTTCTAAATTCTCCTATAATATAATATAGCATCTAATTTATTTTTTAATCACATTGGTAAGCATATATTAATTTAGCTAATTTCATTACGTAGTCAAATAAATAATTTAATATCATATTACCATAATACTTATAAATTAGTCTTTCTAATCTATCAATTAATATGGCTATTTGGAAGTGCAAATAACATGTGATTGTTTCCCCATCCATTCTTTCATTGGAATTTAATAAATCCCAAAGAAAGAAAGGATGGGGAAACAATTATATTATTTAACTACAAAATAAATTCAATGAAACACAGAAAAAAGTATTTAAGTGTGCTAAACTACCTACCTTGTTATTTTATTCGAGTTAATTTCCTAAAAATAACACAAAAGTTATAGAGTAAAATAGATAATAGGTATATTAAATCATTCCCAGAAGTGATAAAATCAATATTCCTCCTAATGTGGTACATGTAGTAAAGAGGCAAATCAAATATTTTTCTGTTACTTTCTCATTTTGATGTATCCCAAGATAACATATGAAAATTTCATTTTTGATTAGAAATGACAAAAAGGTAACTTTACAAAACTATCTACAAAGTTTTAATGAAAGACAAAACAAAAATACATCTATTCTGTTGAAAAGTACATTAAGAAGACTGCATGATATGTTAAAAAATATTACTAACTTATTTCCTAAAGTTTGGAATATTTATAAAGTATTATTAAGTTAAGTAGCATCATCATCAGATGGATGCAGTCAAGAATAAGAAAAACAAATAAAAGCAGACAAAAACTCAGAGGTTGACCAACATAGGTATAATTAGCATTCAATCTGCCAGCACTAACAATTTTCTATAGCACATTACAATCCATGCTATAACCTTCTATGCCACAAACTCACATTAGCCACCAAAACTCTAACTCATATTGTGTTATGGATGGTATTAACTTCAGACACAGAAGTCAAAATTTTGGGAAAAAAGAAGGAAAAAAAGGAGAAAAATTCAAAAAAGAGGAAGTTAAATAACTATTAAAAATTAATGTTCTGATTTACTTAATGCAAAAACAAGTGCCTAAATATGAAATATGGAAGTATCTAAATAACTTTTTATCAATATAAGTAAGTACTCAAGTTTCCTAGTAAAAAAAATATATTTAAAATAGATTCAAATCAGATGCTTCTTCAATGTGCCTCATTAAAAAAATAAATTCACCAATACAGTTGAACTTTATTATATTAAATTTTGAGGAACCATATTGTTTGTTGTACTTGAACCTTTAAGAAAAATGCTAGATCTCAGAAAATTATAACTTATATAAGATTTACATAAGGTTATATATTATCTTGTATAAGATTTATAAAAATATTATCTTTAATGATTTTAATTGACCTTAACCAAACAACTGAACAATTGAATATTAGAATGACCAAAAATGTAGACAAATACAAAACTAGTTATGTTTTCTAGTTATTGCTTACTACTTTTAATACTGAGTTAATTTATAATCTTCTATATCAAGATAGTTTAAGGAATTTCTTTGTCCAATACTACAAAAAACATTTTCTTTCCTTGAGTGGCTGGACAAGATGTTATTAATTTCATGCACTTTGTTTTTAAATCTAGAAACATATATTTAAATCTGATTTTATAACTGCAAAAAAGTTTTATAAAAAATGAAGAAAAAATACTTAGTAAGTGATTAAAAGAAAGGATTCTTCTACCTCATTCCTAAGATTCACTATAAATGTATAAAATAGAGATTCACCATTTATGGATAAATTAGCATTGTAAACAAAAGGAAAATCATGAGATCAAAATTTTCATTGGTTTGTTAAAATAGGGATTCCAACAGTACATCAATAATTTAAAAGCCGTTTCAAATAGCAAAGCTTTAAAATGCACTTCCAAACAGAACTTGAAAACTTTGTAACCGCAAAATTTGTTATTAACTAGTTTGTAAAATTCTATTAATTTTTCTTACATTGATTAATAAATGTTTAAAAAATACAGTATAAGTCTAATTTTTTTAAATGGACAATTCCAAAAATTGTTTAATAAAAGTAGCAGATCCAGAAGTTAAATATTAGAGGGGAAAAAAAGGAGGAAAATCGGAAAGTAAAGAACAATTTAAAAATACTTATTTAAGTATACATAATGCAAAAACAAGTACCTAAGTATGAAATATACCAGAAGCTAAATAATTTTTACTAATATAAACAATTACTAGTATCCCAATCAAAAAATGTTCAAAACAGATTCAAATCAGAAGTTTCTCAAATATCCTAATTAAAAAAAAATCTAATAATATAAATGCACATTTTAGATATCAAATTTTTAGAAGGCATTCCTACAAACAAATTTTTAATTTTGTGACACTAGAATTTCTTAAATGCAGTAAAATCTATACCTTAATAGTTTGTAAAGATACAATAATTAGCATTAGATTTAATTTTAATCAAAGTCTAAAAACTCATGATTTAAATAACATATACTCTATATAAGGCTATATTTTTAAGTGAAGAATTTAAAAAAAAAATTTTTTTGAACAGTAAGATTTCAGGATGATGATCGAACTGGACAGACTTTCTTCCGGTATCTAAGCCAGTGGGTTCGATTTCTACTTTAGACTAACAGATTTGTAACCATTTAGTTTGGTCTGCGAGCGCTAGAGTTTACTTTTATGTTACCCGACAGCTAGTCATCGGAGTTTACTACTTAATTACTACGATTCTGAATGGCTGCGAACAAAGCGGCGGGATTCGAACTCGTGGCAGCGTCCTGCCGATTCAGCTGGATGGCTGATTTTTATCGGGATTGCAGTTAAAAATTACGATTTTTCATTAGTAAATTTTTTCATCAACTTCAATACAGATGCAAACTTAACAACAAAAAAAGGTGCGGACTTTTTAACAGTAATTAACTTCCGTAAGTTATTTGCAACAATGTTATTTTCTCACAGACACTGCTCATAGCACAAAAATTCAGTCAATAAGATGAAGTATCGTTACAAATAAGTATAAGAGGGATTGAAATCTTAATACTGTTACCACGATATTAAAAAAATATCGATATATAAAACAGTATTACGATCGGTCTACATGTACGTGCGTTCGGGAGATAATCTATAAAGTACGCAGGATGTTAAAACATAATTCTACCGTTTCAGAGCCCCCATATTATGATAGCAGTATTAACTATAATGGCCCATTAAAAAAATGCGCATTTTCCGGTACCGAAATCCAGAAAACGGTTGTTTTTCACCAAAACATACAGTTATGGCTTAGCTGTGCTATTAAAACTAGAACCACACACGTTCTATATGTTTCATTTGTACCGCGTCACACGGCTTTTTGACCTTGAAGTACGTGTTGCGAGAATCTACTGATAACGCTTTTCTCCTGCTCTTTGTCAAAAAAAAAAGAAAAAAAAAAATTGTGGACGTGGCAAAGAGAAAAAACAAATGAGAAAAGGGAAGAAATCTGATTATCGTCAAAATTTAAATATATATAAGTTTAAAAAAATCGCTCCTTTTAATTATTTATTTTGTTTTTTTAATTTCCGAAAAAAAATCTCTTTAACAATCTTTTTTTTTTTAATTAAAAAAAAAAGGAAACCACAAAAAATTTCGGATCAGTTCGGTTCATTCAATATTCGATGCGGCAGTCCATTTTTTAGCGCATAGGCTAGGAGTAACGTTTCTTTTCCCCCTCTTGGATTCAGAAACGGGGTAAACAGATTTCTTGACACCACAATCAAAATATTCGGGTCCCCCCTTTAGTTTTGACACTTTGATCGTTATTCGTTAACTTTCAAACATCTGTACCGCCAATAAATCGTCTTACACTTTTTCTTTTTTTTGGGTGGGTGGGTGGGGTGGGGGATCTCACAGAAAAAAAAAAAGAAAATCAAAGATGTTACAAAAACATGGAAAAGAAGATGTGTGCAATCCGTTAGGCTGTTACATAACTCCGTAAACGTTGAGAAAGAAAAAAGGAATAAAAGGAGTGAATGGCTCAAAGAAAAAAAGGAATAAAAGGAGGGAATATGCGAAAAAAAGGAGGAATGCCGTAAAATAAGGAAAAAAGGAGAGATTTCTAAAAAAAAGGAAAAAGAGGAAAAAAAGGAGCGTTGTGGTGTCTGTAACTTTTAACGTCGCAGAACCATAAATAAAGAAGGGGCTCCTAAGCACCTTTACCTAAGTATAATGAAATAATTAAACTGTTGTACTTTATAATGTAACTAGATATGAATTAATACAAAAAAGTCAATAAGACAATTTTCTTTGCAAATTATGTTCCCTTAAATACTCTTTTTCAGCCATAATAATTATTATTTACAAAATTCTCCAAAACGTTTCTTGTAAACATTAATTATTTACTTTTAACAAAATAATAGAACTGTAATCATGTAATTAATATTAATAAAAGTTACATGTAATACATAGCATAAAGGACACAAACAGACATTTAACATTTTTCTTTCTGTAACAAAAATAAAAAACTATAAATATATATATAATAATTTAGAAAAAGAACCTGAACTGTGCAAGCTTCATCTAGAATGGAAATGGCAGCTGAGGAAACCATTTTGCTGTTATCATAAAGTTGTGTAGCTAAAACTTCAAGGGCCCATCGACGATAATCTGGCATTTTCGCTCTTAGAAGTATAAGTAAAAAATTGGTGGCATACAAACGAGTAGTCTGAAAAAAAAATTCTTAATCAGTTTTTAATATAAAATGAAAAATTTTTTAAAAATAAATTTTTTATAATTAAGATTTTAGAACTTGTATTACACTCATTACTTAAACAGAAAATCTGTTAAAAATATTATGTATTGTTAATAAAAACTAATAAAAAAATAAATAAAGAAAAAAATATGTTATTACCTCTTCTGTAGCAGTTAAAACTTTTATAAGAATAGTCCTAGAAAAACCTTCCTTTGTGTAATCTAAGGCAGAAACTATTAGCTTAATATAAATATCTTGAGTGGTTGTTGATACAAGATGAAAAAGACTGAAAAAAAATTATACATATGGTATTTTAATATAAATATTAAAAAATAAAATCTCATGTGTAAAAAAATACATATGCATACTAATTGGTAGCTAATTTTTTTAACTTAATTTATTTTTTATTGTGCTCAAACTTTTACTATCAACAAATTCATAGTTTATATTCTCCATATCACTTCCAGCATGAAAGTTGTCGTCTGATTCCAGTAATAACTTTTTACCTCTTTTTAGATTTGTTTTACACAATCTAGACTTTTTTGAGGGTCATGATTAATCACTCACATTAAAAAGAGAAAAGAAACTAATACTCTAAATAAAAACTGCACTTAAAGCACACCAAATCAACAAATAACTAAACAAAATTGTTACATCATCAGCTTGTCTGAATATTGACAGTGTCCACTGGCCAACATGAACAATCAATGGTGACAATTCTCCCTCTCCAAAAGATCTTTTTGATCCTCTCCCTATAAAAATATTATATCCTGTTTCACAGAGGCAACTATACTATTCTGCTTAGAAACTTAATTGTAACACCCCCACTATACTGCATGATTGACCATTTGGTGAGAACTTCATAACACAAATGGCAATGAATGTACTATTTCTAATCTCCAGTTCCTCTGAAAATAAAATTCTAAATTCTTATCTACCACTTATAACTTTGTTTCCATAAGCAATTTCATTACTTCTGTGTTCCTCTAACTCCTTTAACTATAAGGAAATGAGAAGAACGAAAAAACTGCATACATATGGTGTTGTATGAAATTAAGTTTTAAAAGTTAAAAAACTTAATATAAGACAAATCATAAATTTGAAAATAAAATCATTATAAAAATATACTAATCAACAATAAAATTTTTTAAAACATGCATAAATCATTAGAGAATTAATATAATTTTATATATGTTAAATTTTTCAAAAGATTAAGAACATAATATACCTCTGAATCTGTCAATAAAAACATTAAATAATTTATCAAAGAGTTTACTGAATTGCTAAAAGTTTACTCCTAGCTTTTTCTGCATTTTCAAAGAAATTCCTAGCATATTTTATTTTAAAAAATCTTTATAATCATTTTCTGTTTAGAGATTGGAGCAGTATACTTATACACTGTCAGATACTTTGCAAAAATAACCATGATTTGACCATGCCGTGGTCTTTGAATAGTATTTCATAGTAGAAAGAAAAGAAAATTCATCTTCATTCAAACTAGAGATTTTGATAACAATTTCATCACTTAGTTGATTCCGTTCTGCAGGCTTGTCTAGAAGCAGCAACTCAGTATGAATACATACCCAGCATTTTATCTCACTTGGAAATAAATAAGAAAATTTTACACTCTGAGATACAAGAACAAAAAATGGCCCCTGCTATCTAGTTGCTGAATTTAGACAAGTTTTGATGGTTGATGAAATCTTCAAAATTGTTAACTTTAGTATACTAGCATACATTTTGACAACAATTTTTAACAGCTGGCTCCATGCTGACAGAAAATCAATTAACAGAACTGCCACAGAGATAATAATAATAATAATAATAAAATATTGCAACTAATTTTCCTGACACATTTGCCCTTTCCTGACTTTTCCAGATTTCTCTTACAAGTAGACACTGTTTATTTAATAAATATTTTGATCCAACTTTTATATAACAGGTATTAAAAAATTAAAACAATAGAAAAAGATCAAAATATTAAAAGCACAGATTTTCAAATGCATTTTATCCAATATAAATTATAAAACATTAAAGCCATACTCACTTTTGAAAAGTATCGCATCTATTCAGAAATTTACAACCTCTGTGGGAACTAGACAATCTTCCAATGAACAGAAAATACATTTGACTTAATGTATTCATGACTTTTATAGGACTTAAAACAGAATTTAAACGTTCATTATCTTTGGTTAACTAAAAGTAAAAATAAAGAAATTACTAATATAACTAGTATTTAAGAATAGTAATATTTTGCTACTGTAGTTTACATAACATGGACACAAAAGAAAAAAAAATCAAATTAATAAATAAATCTTACTTGCACAAGGCTGCTGTTTAGGTCACTTAAAAAGTCATCTAAATATTCTTGAGATTTCATCTATAAGAAAACAAATCAGTGTAAAAATAAGCCTAGGTGAATGACATTAGAACCATTCTTAAAATTAAGAAATCAAAATTATCATACAGAGTCAGTAGAGTGTCATGCAATATCATAAAATAATAGAAAAAAGTTTTAAGAAATAAAATAAAACCCTTATTTTTTAAGAACTACACTTAAGAAAAACATTTTCTTTGTAAAGTAGCAGGCATTTGAGGTTTTTTTTTTTTTTTTTTTTTTTTTTTTTTTTTATTTGTTTTTTTTTTTTTTTTTAATTATTTTTTATATATTTTTTTTTTTTTTTTTTTAGTTTTTTTTTTTTTTTATTTTTTTTTTTTTTTTTTTTTTTTTTAATAACACTTTTCATAATATAGGTATGCTAGTCATATTATTACTGAAATATCAAACAGTTGACAAATATAATCATTTAGAAGGGAAGAGCACAAACACTTTAATGCTGTCTTTGGATACTAATCCCAAGCCTGCTTAGATACCTGTGATGATAAATATTGTGTAATGTATGTGATATTATATATTATGTGTGGATATGTGTTGAACATATTAATGCATTCTGCTATGAAAATTTATAGTACATAAAATGGAATCTCACATTAAAGTACAAAAATACAGAGCATGACATCTATTAGTAGTCATCAAGTATGTTGAGCTCTATGCAAGGCTCACTTTTAAGACAAGGCACATATACACTGAGATATCAGAAGACAGGTGAAGTATTACATAAAGTCTTCAAATTTTAAATAATAAACATTTGAAATCTTACATTACAGACTTACTGAAACTGTAAAAGGGGCAGATTAGAGAGGAAGTCCTGTATCATAAGAAGACATTTTTTGAATGTTAATTTGAATTTTTCTGCAAAAAATAAACTTTTTATGAAAATAATATATTTTTTATGGTTTATTATTATTTTGTTTGGGATTTCAGACATTACATGAAGTTCAGTCCCTCTGAAACATTGTTCTTGTACATTTTCCCCAGAAAGAATAGGGTTATCATGTTTAGTTTACCGGAAAATGAATTACTATGAATTTTTTTTCCTATTTACAGAGAGCAGGTAATGAAATTTGTTTGCAAGGTCCAGCTGTACAGTAAATTTTCTTGAAAATTATGTGTTTTTTGATTTGTTTTAGGAATTGAATTTTGAAATTTGTCTGCAAGAATACAAACTTATTTGCAGTGATCGCCACCATGATGTGCTGTTTCTGTTACCGAGGTTATTGTGGAGGCAAAAAAAATCCCAGAAAACTATATACACTTATATTTCAAGAGATTTGTAAAAAAAGTATTAGAAAACAACATTTTGGAAAAGGGGGTTTAAAACGAAAATCCTCCAATAAAAATAGTAAAATGAAAATATGCTTTAAAGATATAAAAATGTTAAACACATTTAAAAGGAAATTTTACTCAAGAAAAAAAATTAAATAAAAACAGATTATTTTAAACAACCACAATAACTTCTTTATATAAAGATAAGCATTCAATTTCTTTTGTTAACTATTATAGTTAGTATGCTCTCTCATGAGCACTACCTCTACTTTTTTTCCATGTCCAATAAAAACAGCATCTCATTTATAGTTTTAACTGCTGTTGTGCAATCTTGCAGACTGTATGACCTTCATCCCTAAGTATTTCTACCCATGAAAATCATAAATGTCCCTTGAATTTTTTAGTGCCTCCTTGGATTGTGCTGCCAAAGAAGCTTACTGTATGAACCTTTTGAGTGTCAAAGAGAACATGCTAAATTCTTCTTCAAAACAAACAGAAAGTGATATAAGGAAAATAATTCATAACTTTATTTCTCCAGATATTCAGAAATGGGAGAGCAAAATTCCCCGAATACTAGAACTTTGATAGAGCATATGCACTTCTGCTTTGGTAGCTCAGAAAAGAATTTAAAACCTGTATGGTTGTTCATATGTCTGGCAACCACTGTTTTAGCCCCTTCTTTTCAATTTATTCTCTAGAATTCACACAAAGGAAAACAGTCATGGAAAAGATTTTAATGTTGTAATAAATGGAATTCAGATATCAACACAGTAATACTTTAGAAGATTAATTGGTTCTGTGACTAAACCTGAAGGTGATTTGCACATATACTACAAATAAATTTCCCTCATTTAAATTAAGGGAAGTAAAATTAATCTCCTTCAATCAATTCCAAAATCTTTCTTTTGCATTTGTAAATACTAAAATTTTATTCTTAAAGGAATAAATATTATATATAAGCCTAATTAAAATTACAGGAAAGAAAGTAAAAAATAAAATTACATTATAAGATGTATATGATCTGTGTGATGCCCAGGTGTGAAAGAATAGTCTCACTGTAGCTCAAGCATGTCGTACAAGGTGACTAAATTGGCACCCAGAGCCTGGGGGTAAAGCTCACTTCCCTGCCCCAGGGGATTATAACAGGGTACTGGTACTCCTGGTTGGGGGTTGGGCTTGGAGTTAACAACCTCATCAAGTTAAACAAAACTTGTTATAAAGTCTAATGAAGGAAATTCATGTCAGATTCTAGAGAGACGACTTGGAAAAGCCTTTTGGAGATGAGATTTGAAACTTGGAACATTTTATATTGAACTAGGCCATTGTACTTACTATTGCAACAAGTGAATGAATAGAAGATTGATCTAATTAACATCAGAGGCAACATATTCTCAAAATCAACACAAATTTTGGCCCATGTGCATGATATAGACTTCATTTTAAGAACTGTTTCTACATTAAAAGACGCTTTTCTTTTTCTGGAGAATGCTGCTAATAGTATGGGACTTATCATAAACAGCAAAAACATCAAATATATGCTTGTACTAAGTAATGGAACCTCCCATGAATCTCATCTGGAAATTGGTTCTCACAAATTTCAGATTGTCGAAAGTTTTACTTATCTTGGTTCTATAGTTACTGCTGACAATAGCATTAACCTTTAAGCTTCGGCGGACCGCTGGTTTGCGTTTGGACTACAAATCGGCAACATTTTCGAAAATTCCTTCCCCCTCCTTCCACTTTCTCAAGAGGGGAGAGTGTTTTGTCCTATTGTCACCCTCTGGGAGTGAAGGACATTATAGTGCAGGGTTGCTCTAAAACCAGTCTGAAAGTTATTATTTGACATTTTTTCGGTATTATCGGCACTTTGGCAAACAAGTTATTTTACACCATTTGACAATTTTTCGAAAATTACATTGCATTTCATAAAGCAGTGTTACCATTAATAATATTAACATGAAATTATCATAACAAAACAGGTTTAAAAATTATTAATATTATCCCTTTAGAATTTAAAGCATTTAAGAATTATTCCAGAATGGAGAATAGATATGGGTGGAAAGTACTGTTTTTCATACAATGCATTTCATGCATACATACAAGTCTGTATACAATTTTAATCAGTTGAAAGAATTTCGGAATGTATGGGTATACTCCCATGTTTACCTCTAAAGGTGCTTATGTGATTTCTATTGTTTAACAAATATACACTAATATAATTTTAAGAATTTAATATTATTTTGAATTTTTAATTTAGAATTAAAAGAAATTTTATAATAAATTTAGATATTATGGAAAATGGTCAGACTTATACTACCGGTACCTCCTACTTCCACTTTACATAAATTATTTATTTATTTGTTTTGCATGATCAACAATGGAAAGGAGATTTCTAGCTCTAATCTACTGTTATCTGGTTTAGATTTTCATTCTCAAGACCATTCCTCCAATATATCCCCCTCCCTAGATACATTGTTCTATTTTGCAGCATAAGTGAAACTAAAGTACAATTTATAAATATTTCCTTAGATAAAGATACTAATAGTAAATCACAAGTATGCTTCTTTAATAAATATTGTGAATTCAATATGCAACAATGTAAAAATAATTAACTATGTAAACAAAAATAAATGTAAAATTCTCTTTTTGGAAATTTTTATCAATGTGCCTAATTTGAGCTTTTATAAAAATATTTAGGATGTAAAAGTAGATTTTGTTTAGTTAAAATTTTAAAATTTAATTGAGAGATTTCAACTATTTACTATTAAAGGGAAACTTTATCATAAAAATAAAAATTATCATAAAAATAAGTTTAGAAATAAAAAGAAAATGTCATTAAACATTTGAATATAGACATTATTTTTTACAGTTTTTAAAACTATTTTGAAAATTTTTTCTGTAAAGTAAACAAAAATCATGTAGTTTTATACAGAAATGAAAAGAGTAGTACTAAAATGTTTTATGTTACTACAGCTAAGACGTTTTTTGGTCTTTATGTAAAAACTTGTGGGTAACAAAACCCTTGTTCTTAAAATCACGGAAAATTTGAAAGAACATCAAAATTTACCTTTTTTTTTGGGGGGGGGGAATTTTACTAGCTGAATTATTATGGGATACTACAGACTCGAATTAATAGTAATAACGAAAGCTTTAGAACAGTAATGAAAAATTATCTTTTTACAGCTACATAATGCAGTACATTATTTTAAAATTCTGTATTAACATTTTTTAAATGGGAACTTCTACACGGTACACTCAAAATTCCTTCGATATATTTTGTGCATAAAATAGGTCACTAATTTATTGTCTACATTTTCACATTCAATATTGAAAAGACTTCTTCAATTACGACTTGGGCAGTGTCGTTTCTGAGAAATTGAGCGTCTGCGTGCAATTATATTTTTATTTACTTATATTCTTTGCTCACTCTTCTATGATCTTTTGTTTTCCAAATAAATTGATTTAGAATAAAACAGTTTGATTTCTATGCTATATGAGAGCTACTGAGACCTAAAATAATTGCTTAATGCTGATTCCAAAAGGCAATGAAAATCTATACCATCATTGGGATTCAAACCAATTAATAAGATCTTGAAAATCAGTGCCCTACCCATTCGGACATCTTTCAGTAAGCAGAATATCATTGAACTAATATTATTGGAAGGAAACTACCAGGAAAGTACTTTTTAAAACGATAATAATATATAACAATATGCTAATACTGAAGGGCAGGACCATAACATTAGGATATCGTTCGCCTTGGCTGCAGAAGAACCCATCAAGAACAGCCTGGACTAGGAGCAAGGGGGCTGAAAATGGCAGAGTCGTCCATAGCATGCGTACACAATTGCAAATATACATATATACAATAAAATGTAATTGCAGGTATATGTATTTGCAGTTGTATTTATATATTGTGTACTTTTAAGTTGGATTCCTTTTTTTAATTTAAAAGTTTTCTCCGGAGAGAGAACTTTAGAAGAAGAGAGCTTTTTTTTATTGTTTGATTTTGTAGCCTCTCGGGATGCTTTGTGAAAATCTGGATCTTTTGACAGCAGCAGACACTAATTTTTATCAAATGTATATCCGGTTTTATTGGCAATTTTATACATTTTGATGCCTTATTGTTTCCTTTTCTTTGGTTTGAATTGGTTTGAAGTGCTACCAAACCAATTCAAACCAAAGAAAGTTTTGCTATACGAGGGCAAATGAAACCGGCATCTACAGCTTAAAGCCGATTCCAAACGGCTACAAACACAAACATCCATGCCCCTGTGGGATACGAACTCCGGTACCGAAGGGCAGCACCCTAACCAATCGGTAATTGCCTTTTCTTTGGATTGTGCTGCCAAAACGCTACTCGTCCTTTAAATTTTATCATAATTTCATCCAGAGCTAAAACTTGTGTTGGCCATAAATATTTTTAAATATAGAAATAAGTTTTTCGAATAGATTCCTAATTTTCCAAAGTCTGTCATAATCAGGATAATCTTTCTTTAGCTTTAAGTTATTGTTTTCAATGTGCAGAAATTTTAGAATAGAAAAAAAAAAACTATCTCTAGGCATAATTTTTCCAAATATTGGAGTTTCCATAAGTTCATTTTTGGTCAAATAGTCTTGAATTCTATCTTTTTCAATATGACCCATCAGTACAATTATGCCAAGAAATTTCTTCAGTTCACTAGGAGTGAGTCTCATCCATCGGATGAATGTTTCCTTTTACCAATAATGTCTGGTCTTATTTCGAACACTTGTTCGGCATATCTGTTTGTTTCTATACCTATGAGTTCCAGGATTTCTATAGTAAATAAAATTTTAAAAAAGTGATATGGAGTTTGCCCGTCCAAAATTGCTTTCATTCCAGTATTTCCAGTAAAAGGCGTAATATTTATAAAATTAAATAAAAAAATAGATCAGATTAAATAAAAAAATAAACGAAGAAGGAAAGAAACTTTGAGTCCTTCCAAACGGATTTGGTTCACAAGAAAGAATGAATAGTTTACAAACAACTGCTGGAAATGGATAAAAAAGTGCCAGTAGTTCCACATGTCACCAAACAAAATCACATTCTTCCTTCCCGGTACTGATGCACTCAGCAAAACTTCAACAAAAAGGAGGGACTGGCCAAATGACAAGTGAGTAATGACCCCATCCCAGCAAAAGGGGAGAAATATCTACGGTACAACTGTTGTACCCTAGCCGTGTTTTGAGTCTCTAAATATTTACGGTACAACTGTTGTACCAGCCGAAGTCTAAAAGTTAAACAAGGAGATTCAAGGTCATCTAATGAATGCAATCTAAATAAAATCTTAATTAGACCAATACTTATCTATGGTTCACAGACCTGAACCCTGACCAAATCTCAAGAAAATAAAATAGCCATTTTTGAAAGGAAAATTCTACAAGCCATTCTTGGAAATTCTTGGCATTCATAGAAATTAACAATGTTCGGAGAAGAAGATATAATTTTGAGCTATATAAGATCTATAGAGAGTCAGATATTATAAAGTTCATATAAGTAAATCAGATGAACTGGGCTGCCCATATATTTAGAATGAACGATGATTTCATATTAAAAAAATTCTTTTATATAAACCCCTAACAAGCAGGAAAAAACCCAGAGTGAGATGGATGGAGTCAGAGGAACAGACTTCCTGACTATCCAGGAAAGAAACTGGCACACAAATATTAAAAATAGAATACAGTGGAACAGAATTCAGAGGAAGGCACTGGCTCACTCTAGGCAGTCTGGTCACATATGATGATGATGGTGTATTTAAACTCCTCGACGCAACAGCTCCTAGGGGGCCAGGGCCTACAGTGCCATTTTCCACTTCTGAGATGAATAGCCCTGGGGTGCAAAGCATATGTTCCGGTTAGGTGATCAACCTTACATGGAACCCCCAGTGTTTAGTTCTCAAGCATGCTTGATCCTCAGTTTGTCTACCCACCAAAGGGATGAAAGGCTGAGTGAAACTTGTCCAGTCCGGGGATTGAACCTTGGACCTGTGTGACGTGGGAGACCAAAGTGCTATCCCAACGCCACTGAACTGATGGTGCATTTACTTCAATAAAAAAAATGCATTAAATATTTTTAACTTCATTAATTTTTTTAAATATTTTTTTTAAATTTCATAATCTCTTGATTTCCTTTTTTATTGAATTTTGGCTTTGCTACTAATGCTTATATCTTAAATTTCAGAATACAATTTAAGTGAAAAAAAAAGTAGCATTTACCTCAAAGTATTCATATGTAAAGGCATTTATAAGCCAAGATACTGCTGTCTGTGTATCTATCTATCTATATATGTATGCATATATATATATATATATATATGTAGAGAAAGGGAAAGAAGATTTGAAATAAAGGAAAAATACAATATATATTTAAAAAATGATTACCTCATCTAGCTGCAAAAAAAATTCAAGTAAATGGCAGCCAGTGTTGCAAATTTGGCGTCCATTGTCTTTGTCAAGTTCCATTTCTGAAAATTCTTTACTACTTGGTTTGAAGAAATGCAGCAACTTTTTGGCAAAAGTACGATGATTTGCTTCTTCTAATTTCCGCAATGAATCATTTGGATTCTAAACAAATAAAAAATTATTTTAATAATGATATGAAATAAAGAATTTCAATAATAAATGGATAAAATATAACAAATATATAAACATTGGATATAAAAATTCTAACAATAAAAATTAGTCTATATTGTGCTCTCATTGTCAAGTTATAAGCATGTCAGCAAATATTCTTCAGAATTTTGTAAAAATGGATGATTTTTCCCTTTTGTTTTACATAGTAATACCACAGAGGGAAGAATTAAGACAAACATCAATGGGTAATATATAAATACAATAAGATATTTAATTGAACTGGTGTGTGTATTAAAATTTGTTATAATGGAGCATTAGCTTTTATTTTGCATTTAAAAATTGTAATATTTTCCCAAATACACACATTCTATAATGTTTTAAGTTGTGGACACATGCCAAAGTGAATTTCCTGTATTCTGTAGAGCAGTGATCTTTAAACTGTGTTTAAACAGATATCTCCAGAGGTCTTATAAGTGGTTTTAAAAAAAGGAATCCATTTCTTTGCTATATTGAATGCTACCACACTACAAAAGGGTCAAGAATCTTTGAAATAGACTGTAGTTAAATATTAAATACATAAACTACATGTAATAACCTTCTTGGTTTGATTTACAATAAAACAAGTACCAGAAGATTTGAATGCACAAACTCCTGTTGAAAATTACACTGATGGTTCAACTAAAAAAAGCTACAATGCTATCAATTACCTCTTGTAAAATACTGCTTTTGTATCAGAAATTGACATACTGAGCTACTTTTAAAATTAATGCAGAATCTAAAAGAAGCCAGCAGATATTATCTACAGAGCTAGATTTTGATTGTTTGTGAGAAAAAAAAAAGCAAGCATAAACCTATTCACTATGTAAAAGGTAACAGCAGCAAGAGTTATACTATTATTTAGATAAATAAAATAACATGCAAATTTTATGTTAAATTGCATCACTTTACTTTCAATACAATTACCAGTGCCTACATAATGTAACATCTAATTTACATATACTTTAGGAGAAAGATATAAGGTTTTGCTAAAAGATCTTACAGTTTCAAGGATTTAATAAGTCTTTGATAAAATCTTTTGATTTAATAAGTTTGCCTACCATTGGTCTAGAAGCTTCCTTAGCTTAGATTATCTCAGTTTTAAAAAAATAACTTAAACATTAGAAAAAGCTCCTTTTGAGCTAACTTGAAATACCTACAGTAGTAACACAGAAATACTTATATAATAAAATTAAAAGATATATAACCAAATAAAAAACAGAATCTCTTATAATTAATTGCTAATAACAGAAATATGTACCTTTAAAATACAGTTAATAAGGTCCCAGTCCCAACTTATATAATCCTGAGTTAAGACCTGAGTATCTTTTATTGCTTGATCAACAGTATCAGTCATTTCCTGGAAAAATTACAAATTAGAAAAATATTTTAGAAAATTTGAGATAAATATAAAAGGGGTATATAACCAATGTACAATATAAATTATCTCAACCAGCCTTGAAAATATTTCCCATCATAAAGTAAATATATAATATAGAGAATGGCTATTAATCAATAATATGATAAATATATATATATATATATATAAAATGTGTATTACATATATACCTCCATATACGAGTGTTGGTATATATGCACATGTAATGACAAAGCATTAGCATGTTAATTTACTAAAATCTAAAGTACTATTGTCTACATTTTGGCTACATGAGGGCTAATGAGACCCGGACCTACTGCTGAGTTTCTACACGCTTTAGTATAGAGGTGTAAACTTAGATCATCTGTTTAAAAAATCTATACTAGGCATTTAGTTAAGAGAAAACTGTCTTTTTAATTGAGCATGGTTATACTGTGGATGTAACTTTAAGCATTAAGAGCAAGGTAAAAGTGCTATTTTTATGCTTCCAGAAAATAGATTCTTGGAAACAATTGTCCAAGTTTCATCAATACTGCTTTTTGGAATCATTGCATATTTTAGTATTTACATTACATGGATAAATTACTAAACCTTATGACCATGGTAGCTCAGTCGGCAAAGGCAGAGATCTTGGAAATGGAGGATAATGGGACCTACCATGTTCGTTAATGGCAGCTCTGGCACATAAAATAGGTACATGGTCACAATGTTCTGCAAGTTCCCAAACAATACTTCTTTATGTGGCAGGCCAAATAAGAGGTCTTCCTTGGACTATGCTTTTAAATTACAAATACTCACTCTTAGAAGGCCAATCTCTCAAGACAATGGTAACAATCTTCCTATGAGAAGTCCTATGACTTCTAAATGAACACAACACTAACCAACTAAACCTATTCTTAACAATTTCCAATATGTCATACATATAAACACATTATAGAAGAAGTATAAATTTTGTTTTAAGAGATGATTTACCCAAATAGTCACTTTAGAGCAAAGAAGTTTTTATAGGCAATACCATGCTTCTTGTTCTTTTAGCAGGAAAAAAAGTGCCACTGCAGATAGTTGCTGCTGCGATCAATATTTTAGAGTCTTGTATTCTGCTTATGACATTGGCATCTGCTTATTAACATTCTCAATTTGTATTTAAAATTCGTAACTTCTGCTCATAGTTTCAAAATAATTATTAAATTAGATCTGAAGCCTAAAAAATGTCTTTTTCATTTACAAATGAAGGTTAATATAATATTCAGCTAAATATTTTAAATTTTATATGAAATAAAATTTTCAGAGTTTTAAAGTAACATGTAAAACTTGGTCAAATAAAACTTTATTTGATATTTACAAATTAAAGGTATAATTTAAAAATTTTCAAAACTTGCTTAAATATTAGATTAATTAAAAGCAAATTTTGAAAAAATTGCTTAGAATGACACTCAGAATTTAGTAGAGTGTTGTGGAATATAAAATTTCTACCAGTAAATCTTAATATGCCATAAAACTGAGATGTTAAATTAAATATAACTCTAAATAATTTCTTGAGACTACATCTAATCATTTTAAAGAAGGTATATTTATCTGAATTTACTTACAAAGCATTAAAAATTCTACAAAACTAAAAGATTTTTTTTTGTTTGATATTACAGGAATTAATTATTTTTATAAGCATATTTTACAAAACTTGTACAGCAGTAGATCATATTCACAATAGTATGAATCCATATTTAATAATATTCAAATTAATAGTCTTGTGTGATGCTCTAATATATGATTTTTTTTTTTTTGGTTTTGGTTTGGAGTGCTACGGTCTACTATTTTGCAACACGAGGGCTAATGAGACCGGGACCAACAGCTTAAAGCCGATTCCGAACGGCTATGAACATCCATACCACTGTGGGATCTCTAATATATGAAATATATAATATATTTATATTAGTTAGATATACTCCATCTATGCACAGTAGTTCAGTAAATAATAATTAGTGCTTAGACACAAAATATGATCAATAATTAATATTAATCTGAAAATTTTCAAAAAAGCCATCAATCTACCATTATAAAGAATTAAGTTAAATATATATAACAACAGATTAATAACATTATTTACACAGCTGGTGAATTAATAGCTAATGATACAGTCAAGAAACTAAGTAAGAGTAAATAGACATAAAAAAAGTATGTGCTCCCCGGGTGTTGGTAAAGGGGTAACAGCTTTGCAGTTGTGTATTGGCATAAAGGCATATAGTGTGTGTATTGCCAACTGCATTAAGGGGGAAAAAAAAAAAATAAAAGGTAAAAAATAAAACAAAATAATAACTTTATATTTCAATATTAAATATGCTTTTGGTACTTATGTCAATTAAATTAATAATTTTATATGTAGGTTTCAATCTAAGAAACAATGCATTTAATATTATAATTCAAAATTTCTCTGAACATTTTACATTTTCTCTGAACTAGAAAAATTACTGTAACCCAGTAGTATTGGAGTAGTGCTTTGTGCTCCCAAGAAAAGGTTCGAGGTTTGATCCCTGGACTGGGCAAGGTTGATTCAGCCTCTCATCCCTGCAGTGGGTGGATAAACTAAGAACCAAGCATGCTTAGGAACTAAACACTGGGGGTTCCATATAAGGTTAACACCCTAACCAAAACATATGCTTCATATGCCAGGGCCCTTGGTCTCAGAAATGGAGATTGGCACTGTAGGCCTTGGCCCCCTAGGGGATGTTGCGATGAGGAGTTCAGTTTAATTTAGAAAAATTACTGAGTATAAAAATCCAACCTCAAATAAAGCTATATATTTCACTAGCAGAAAATAAAATACATAAAAAGTGTGATAAAAACTTATTATTGTGCAAACTTACAAACCTCTTTTAAATATTTCCATAGTTTAATTTTGCTTACAGTTCCAGCAAAGAAACCCTGTTTTTCAATATCTGGATTACAAACATGAAGAATATTACTAAGAACAAGACTGTTTGGAACTGGACCTTTCTTTTTTAGCTCATGAATACGATAGAGGCATGTCAATGCAGCAGTAGCCTGACTGCAAAAATAAAAATTAGAAACAGTATTACAAGAAATTTCAATATCCATATATAATAATAAAATTGCTACAAATCATTATTCTAAACACTTTTGATTTCTGTCTCAAAAAATAAAGAGGAAAAACTAAAAAATATTTAAAATTAAACAGATTTTAAAATATTATACAGGCATGTCCTTCTTAAAAAGAAAAAAAAGGAAAGGAATAAGATTAAATAACAAAATGTGATATAGAAAGGACCATATTGTGCTAAACAAAGTACCATAATAAACGATGAGAGAATATTGACTTTCAAGTTTAAACTTTTAAAACACATTTAGATTCTGAATGCTAATAAACTTTAAGAAACTTAACCCCACTAATGGGTCATATGTCCCACTGAGATTTAAAAACTTACTAACAGGAAAAATATCATATGTATAAAGTGTCCCTGCCACATAACAAGAACAGTTGTGCATCTTTCATCTATAGTCAGATGTCTTCACCCTTTTTTAGCTGAAACTCATTATATAATCAAGTTTTTTATATGAATGTATGGAGAGAGAAAAAGGAGAGAAATTTTTTCCTTAAAGGAGAGAAAAAATTATGCAAGGCATCAATCATGCAACAAAGAAAATCCTTCAATACGTATAAGAATTTTTAAAAAGAACTAAACTATCCTTAGTTTTAACACTTTCACATCTGATAACATCAAGGTGGAACCATTTGCAAGCTGTGTGTAATTTGATGATGACTTCAATGTGGTGTCTCCCTTTAACCCCACATAACTCTATTTGAACAGAATGCAGAATTTTGTTAATATGAAGATACTTTACTTTTAAGGAACGTTTAGTAGAAAATATAATTACAGAATGTATTGATAAATTTTTTTTTTGAAATAACCTAAAAAAATTATCATTTATTTAATACATCCTTTTGTAAAAACCAGCTAAGTTTATTACATTGTAATGAAATTTGTGTTTTATACTTGTACATTTTGATGAACAACTATGTGAAAAGTTATGGTAGCAGAAAAAAAAAAAAAAATTGTGAACTTTGAAGAAGACATGAAAGTGTGATTATTTAATTGTTTTTCAATTACATAATCACACTTTTATGTCAGTACAGAAATTACAGCTTGAACTTCCACCAAAAAATTAGTAAAATGAAAATTTCCTATCAAAATGAAACATAATTGAAAAATATTAAAAACAGAAGTATATGGGGCAGTTGAAACTTAAACTGTGATTATAATATTAATAGTAAAATTAAAATTAGTGAAACTGAAAATAGGGACAAAACTACTCAAAGCCCCTTTCCACATTATAAATAAATAAATAAACAAAATAAATGAAGTTTTTTATTCAACACATTTAAGTTCTAAACAGCAGAAAATGTAGAAAAATATTTAAAGTAAAAACTTCTTATAACAGCACAGAGGAAGATAATAATGCATTACAAGAAAATCAAAGATTAAATGCTCATTAGAATTAAAGCTCAAAATCCAAAATCTTAGCATGAAATTGTTTTTAAGCAATATTTATAGCTTACTTTAATAATTATTAGTGGTATAATACATAATATCTTATTTGATGCTACATGACAATGTATTATGTAACACAATAAATTAATTCATGTGTGATTTAAAATGATAACAAAGTATAAATTATTTCAAGCAAATAAAAATAAAACAAAGAAAGATAAAATTTAGAATTCATACTTTTGTTTTCTAGATGACTCAAAAGATGCTGCAGAGGTTATTAAAGTAGGTAAACAGTTAGACAGGTGGCTACAATCAACAGGGAGATATTGATTTGCCTAATAATATAAAATAAAAAACAGAAAAGTTTTAAAATGAAATTAGTTACTGTTAAAGAAAAAGTAAGGCATGAGGTTAGAATACATGGAAAAAATAGACAACTATATATATGCCAACAAACAGCTTTAATAAATAATTCATAATCTTTTTAAATCACAGTATTCCCTCTACAACTTTTTATATAAAGAGTTTCAAAATGAATATACTTATATGTGGAAAGAAATATTGCACTAATTATGAGTAACATAATGCTATTCAATTGTTTCATTGATTGCTTCTATAATTATTTTTATATAGTTATGAATTTAACTGTTATATTCTTAATTTATGAATGATAATAAAACTATAATGTCATGTCTTAAATTTATATGTATATGTGTGTGTGTATAGACTTGCACACTGTGTGACTTGCCTAAATAAAATGCATTTTTAATGTGGCTTGCTTTTAGTTTGTCCGGTCTGTTCAAGATCAGAGGTAGCTGAATTGCATCAGTAAACTTTTGCAGTTCACAACAGAATTGATGAAATTTATAATTGTAAGAAATATTGCACTAACTATAGTAAATATAATATTATTTGATAGTTTCATGGATTATTGTTGTTATAATTATTTGTATTCTTATAAATGATTAAATGTCCTATGATTAATTCATGAAAAGCAATAAGATGTGATAACAATGTATTATTTAAAATTTTTACCTTAAATTTAAAGGAGGTGTTCACACATTTTTGTAATGATTTTGCAAAGATATACATCTTTTTCTCTAAATATATAAAGACAAATATATATATATATATTTAAAGAGAAAAATTTTATTTAATATGTTCAATCTAATAGCCCTTTTGTTGAACTATATTACACCTTGATTTCCAAGATAGCCAAGCATTTCTTAAAATATGAGGCTTGATTTTGTTCTACTTTCAATTTTGTTCAATAAACCATAAAAATTTTCAGTCTATCCATAAATGTGTTAAAATTAAACCAAAAACTGTAAATTTTCAGATAATCCATAAAAGTTGGCAGGTATGGTGTATGTAAACACACACACTCTCTAATTGGATGCCCATGCTTTGTTATTGTGGTGTGTAATTAGATAGAAGAAAATTAAAACAAAAACAAAAATAATTTCATATGAGTACAAAAGATGATACAATACTTACATCTAAAGTTTATAATATTACAGGAACAAGCAAAAACAAAATTTTAATCTACAATTTAGCTTGAATTAAACGATATATTTATGCATATTAAATAAAGTAAATTTATTCTTCAAAATTTTAATAAGTTCAAAGAAAAGAACAAGGTAAGACAGAAATAAAAAAGAAACTTACTAAATATATAAATTCACCAAGGAATATTGTTGCTCTAACTGATAAATGAACATCACTAGAAACAATAACCTCTGATAGTGCCTGTAAATCATGATTCAAAAGAATAAAAAATCACCAAAAGAACAAAATGCAAATATAACTAATAGAATGATTAAAATTGGAAATTATGACTACATTTGAATTATAATATACTAGCTGCATCGCACCCAGCCTTCGGTCTGGGTTTTAAAATATTTCGATGAAAGATTTAGAACCACCATTAAAGATAATAAGTCGTATTGATAGAAATGCTGAATAAATCTCGTATGTTTCAGATTGTTGACGATTATAACAATTTATTAATAGCCGAATGTCCAGTAAGTGCACTGTGTTCCCCGTGAGCCGCTGCATAATAATTCCCAATTCCACGACGTTTTTTATTGTAGGAGTCAAATTTCAAAATGCTGTGGAGAGTAATATATATGTACTGTTCTGAATGGGATAATTCATTTCCGAGATTGAATGTCTTTTAGTACTAATGTTTTACATACATAAAAATTGATATTTAAACAACAAAACCTATCACGAAAAAAATTTTTTTAAATGGTAATTGTGAAATAAAAACAAATTTGACAGAACATGGCGAATTTGTAATTATTGAAAATAAAAATCACGACAACATATAACAGAAAAAATACTATCTTTTAAAAAAATTGAAAAAGTAAAATAAAGATTTACATATTTTGAGGAAATAAAAAATTTAGCTATTAAAAATAAGATGATTTTGATACTGGGATATTTCAAAGAGAAAAAGTTATTGCGTATGACAAATAGTTGTAACTATTGGCAATAAATGGCACCACTCATTACATATTTTAATTAATATATTTTTAACTGGTTCTAATTACGATATTTTAATGGTGGAAAGAGTATAAGTATTCAGCGGATTTGGTGAAGTAATGCATCCAAATGTCTTTGTGTTTATAAATGCATTTATTTACACTCGAATTTTAATGGTATATATATATAGAAATGTGTTATAAAGAAATATATCTAAAGTAAGGTCTTGAAAAATTCAAGAATATAATAAATCACAAACAGAAATACCAAAATGTGCCGCAGTTCAAATTTTCCAAACAAACAACGCTTTGGCAGGATAGGCGATAGTTGTTCTGCATTAATGTCAATTCTATTACCAAATATCTGGAGGATACGAAGAAAACAATGAAAATATGGTCATTGTTTTTCACGCCAATTCAGCAGTTAAAATGACTGTACTACATAATTAAAACGGTGTTTGTGTTGGTTTTAAAATAATATATTTCGAACTAATTAGAATATCAGACCGCGATTGACCGAAATGGCTAACTTTTAATTCTTCCAAGCCTAATTATGAATAGATGTTAGTGCGGTCTCAAAATTGGATAATAAAAATGGTGCAATTGAATTGGCAATGAAAGAGAAATACCAAATATTGATAAAATGAACTAAGCACATAAGGTCAAAAGCCGAGAACAGTTATATTACCTGAAAGCGTTATCATAAAAATGAAGTTACATAAAGGATTACAATTTTTATAACACGAAATATTTACCGAAAGTCGCCAAGCTTATTTAAGAATAGGTGAAGTACAGAGTGACGTCTTAAAATTGGATAAATAAAAATGGCGCAATTGAATTTGAAATGAGAGAAATATATCAAATTAATATTGATAAAACAAAATAAGTATCTAAGACTAAAACACAAAAAACAATTATATTATTTGAAATCACATTTTAAACTTTAATCAAAAGTGGCTACAATGTCTCAATATTTCATAGTTGCCATTTCTAAAATGAAAATTTATTTGTTCCCTGTATATCACTTGCCAATATTTTTTATCTCTAGTGTAGTTGAGTTTTAGATAAAAAAAAAAAACCTATGATAGATTTTATTTAATAAATGGCAACTGCGAATTGAAAACAAATTTGATAGAGCATCGCAAGTTTTTAATTACTGAAAATAAAAATCTCGCCAAGCAAATTAAATAGAAAAAAGAAGTGATTTCTTAAACAAAAATGAGTTTATCTTATATCATATAAGAAAATAGTCTTATATACATATATGCCATCATATATTTATATACTTACACTGGAATTTAAATAGCGTAGATACGTTTTTGTGTTTCCCGAATACCAAATATCTGGCGATAATAATGCCAACAATGAATAACACTGCCATATTTAGACGCCAACTCAACAATGGACAGCTCGTGCAGCAAAATTAAACTGGCATTTTGTTCAGTTTTTCGTCAATATCTTTCGAACTAATAGAAATATCGGAACACAAATGCGCAAAATGACATCCTTGGATCGTTTCACGTCTTTTGGTACCTTTGGCGCCCGTCTGCGTTCAGCGGTTCGCAAGAAGATAGACGCACATTCAAACATACATGCATACATACATAGTCACAGTCAGATTTTTATCTCGGAATTCAAGATGTATTAATACGGAATATGTTCATTTGGCGGTATCAAATATTTCTGTCCAAAGTTAGTTACTCTATGACTTATCGAGTAGATTTGTATAAAAAAACATAAAAATGAAAACTGTTCTTAATATCAATAAATAAAAATAACAAAATATATGTTTTCATACTAACGATTAGATCTGCATCAAATTTGTGTCTTATATTAAAGTTGCTAAACTTTTTTCTTATGGTAAAATATAAGTTTAACCCTAAATTACATTACTGTATTACTACTGTACATTGATTAGCAACGTTAATATACCCTGCCATATTACATGGTAGAATAGAAAGCAGAGGTTTTGACAGCAACAGTGCTAATTTTGTTGGTAGTAATAAATGTTTTCCAAAATTAAGGACATTTATGACAAACCACATAGTTTTGTATGAAACAAAAATCACATTCATATGAATATAAAGATAACTATATAAAATGATAGGTTTTTATTTACCCATGAGTCACTGAAATTTGTACTTTTTGTTGTTAAAATATTGTTGGTAAACATTTCATTGTAACGTAAAAATTAACTAAGAATTAAAATAAGTTCTCATATAAAAATACTATAATTTGCGCTACATAGAAATGAAAGTTAATCACTTTATATCTCAATTTCCAGATCAAATCGAATTGATACTAAGCAGACGATGTTTAAATAATATAAAATAATAAATGAATAAATCAGATATTTAAATTAATGACGTCATAATGATAGAAAAATATCATTTTCACCTATCAATTATGTGATAAATTGAAAATTTTAATCCGCTGCTTTTAACCGAGGAAAACTGCGTTTAAAACAATTACTTGGGATGACGTCACATTGCTAGAAATATTGCTTCTTTCACTTAGTTATCAAGCGATAAATTAAAAATTTAATCGTTTGCTTTTAACCGGGGAAAATAATGCATGGAATAGTGACATGAAATGCTCGAAAAAGGGGGAAGGAATGGATTTCGAACGTTAAAAATTTACAAAAACCTTCCCAGGGATATACCTAATCATTTCCCAAATTTTTACGGCGATTGGATGCATGGTTTTTGAGTCTATTGAGTACATACAGACAGACAGACACACACAAATTCATTTTTATATATATAGATAAATGAATAAATCAGATATTTAAATTAATGACGTCATAATGATAGAAAAATATCATTTTCACCTATCAATTATGTGATAAATTGAAAATTTTAATCTTCTGCTTTTAACCGAGGAAAACTGCGTTTAAAACAATTACTTGGGATGACGTCATATTGCTAGAAATATTGCTTCTTTCACTTAGTTATGATGCGATAAATTAAAAAATTAATCGTTTGCGTTTTACCGAAGAAAATAATGCTTGGAATAATCACATGAAATGCTCGAAAAAGGGGGAAGGAATGAATTTCGAACGCTAAAAATTTACAAAAACCTTCCCAGGGATATACCTAAACATTTCCCAAATTTTCACGGCGATTGGATGCATAGTTTTTGAGTCTATAGAGAACATACAGACACACACAAATTCATTTTTATATATATAGATTACCCTGCCACACATAACATATTAAAACCATATTAAACACAATGATTTTACATAATTACCAAAAAGTTCTTTTAGTGCTTTTTCTTATAAGAATTAAAGGATTACATTCCCATAACTACTCAATATTTGCCAAATTATTAATATCTAGTAATTAAAGCTATTATTAGTTGCCCATTTTAAAACATTCATATATATAATAAAATGAAGGTATACAACTGACTACTTAACTACTAACAAGGCTCACTTGTTATTAATCAGAGACTTAAAAGCTTTATTTTCTTACTAGTGAAACAGCAGTTTATTTATGGTAATGAAATAGCCACTTACTATTACACTTTACATAAATTTAAGCATGAATCATACTGATATTTCATTTATATTTTCAATATACTTTCATAAAAAAAACTTTATCTTGCTAAATTTTTATAAAGCATCCCATGAATATAAACCAGAAAATGTGTAATGGCATAAGTAAGCACCCATACTGATATTCATGATGTGAAGACATTAATTTTACATTTCAAATATTAAAACAAACTCACCTCGAGCAATCCATACTGCACAAAGATTAGTAAAAGAAGAGCATAAAAATTATGAACTAGATTTGTCCTGTAGAAAAAAAAAGTTGTGTGAGTAAGTGTTTGAGTATATATATATATATATATACATATATATATATATATATATATATATATATATATATATATATGACAAATGAATTAATCCATTAAACTTAATTCATAAGTGATACATACAACTAAAAATATTTGTGATTATTATTGAAGGCCTTTTTGTTCCGTTTTTACATTAGACCAATTTTTATTTTCTTATATACTTTAACATATCCTGATCCTATTTCTATCTAGTTTATATTCCTTTATAAATTAGCCTGAAATAATATCTTAATTTTTAAATATAATTTGTACTTTAAGAGGTTACATTAAACCATATATATATTGCCCCATTTTGGATTAAAACAGCCGAGCACCATGGCACAATGGTTATAGTCGCAGGCTACGAACCATAAGGTCTTTGTATCAATCCTGCATAAGTTGATTTTTGTCATTTTATGTTCACTTTTTAAAATAGTCAAAAAGACTCTTAAATATGTACATTTTCTATAACATTTGAATATTTATAGGATGTTCTGTAACCCATTGAATGCTTGTGTTAAAACTGTGTGCAGTAGTTCATCTACTGTGAGCCCTAGTAATAGGTGGCTTCTTGCTTAATAAACATTAATACTTGTTTATTGAGGACACTTTACTCAATTGGTACTTTGAATCTGTGACAATATATATATATATACACATACCAAGCATAACTTTAAATACATTGGCATCATTTATTTCAATTCTGTGAAATAATACAAAATAAATATAAAGAAAAATTGATAATAAAAACAGTTAAGAAAGAAATTACAGTAAGCTAAAATTCTGAAAAAAGAAATTGAAACTTTTGAAATTTCATTTCAAATACAGTTTTACGTATGCGCTTTGTTTGTAGGCCACATTTACATTTTGAATATCATGTTGATGTCCTAGCATAGATATAGCATGTACATTCATTAAAGAATTTTTAGATAACAAATGCATTGAAACAATGATTTTAAAAGTTTTTAATTAGTTCAGTGAGACTGTAATTGCTATAAATAACTCTTAAAATGTCATCCAAGTGTGCATCAGTAAACCAGCTATACAAAATTATACAACAATTCTCAAATTAAAAAATATAATGATCAATTTCACAACAAGCTTTATATGGTCCAGTGTTTCCAATATGTATGTAATCTCATTTTTTGTATGTCCTTGCAATGGTTAGTTACCTGGCCAGTTCAGAAGTTCTGGGTTCATTTGGATATGCAAATTGAAATAGTCTCTCCCCCAAGAAAAAAAAAATTAATAATAATATAATGCTTATATTGCAGCTGCTATAATTTTTTCTCTTTTTTTCTCTTTTAAAAACAGGATTTTTATATGGATGTAGATCAAAAAATTATACACACATTATCTCTCTTCCTTTACAAAAATTCTAACTTTATTTCTTCTACAATTAACTTATAAATTCCCTTATTATCAGATATTTTAATAAAATGAAAGTATTCATCACAGCAATTTGGAATATGATTCCACAAAATAAATAAATAAGTCTTAATTTTTTTTAGTATGAATATGTAGTACATGTGTAATGACATATTGCTCATTCAGAGAAAAACAGAACTATTAAATTCTCACTTTAAAAAAGTTGAAAATTAAGAAAAATTAAACAAATATTATAAAGATTAAAAATAATTATTGCTTTAAAAATAAAATGTGAAGAAATACAGATTTTAGCAAACCTTATAAAAAGTGTTCTTAAAAGTCTGAAGATACGTGAAATAAGTACTTGATATATATATATATATATATATATATATATATATATATATATATATATACTTAATAGTGAACACAGTAATTATTTTAAGATATTTTAAAATTTTATTTTCATTCTATGCCATTAAGTATGGTTTTTTAAAATAATTCTTATTCTTTTATTTTTGTTTTAATCATATACAGCTCAGGAAAGTAAAATGATCTTGTAAAGATATCTTTCAGCAAATGATAGTTCAAATAATGCTGTTCACAGTAATTTACACTTCCAATGAAACATATATTTAATTGCATAGAAGAGGAAACAAAAAATAAGAAAGAAAAATAGGGGAGGAATATTTGACTTGATTGGGTAGAAAATTAAAACTAGAAATAAATTTTGCCAAAAAACAATTACAATAAGATAAATAAATAATAACCTATCATTAGATGAATATGGTAAAATATCCATGCCTTCTGCTACAATGTAACCCTCAAAGAGTTGCCATGAAGGTTTCACAGCAGATGGATCTGTAAAAAATAAATAAAAAAAAATTTCAAATTTTTAATCTTATACTTGTACAATTTTTCACTCAGATCACAAAATTAAAATTTATTTAGATTTAACACAAAACTTAAAGAAATTAAAATACACCGATTTCATGTCAGCTCATGTCTCTTAACAAATTAAACTTTTAGACAAGCAGTCACATTATATTATTTCTTCACCCATTCTAAATGATAAACTGTAGATATCACTCTAAAAAATATTTTTCTATATTATACCATATCAGATGTGTTATTTAACATTTTAATATGTTAAAAAAAAAGAATAGACAATAGATTTTTAAACTTGTGAACAGATAAACAATATATCAATACTACTTATCTATGAAATGTTAAATTCATAAATAAGTATTAAAAATATAGAAATATAACCAAGAATACCTGCTGATATCAATGCAACTGAAAAGTCTTCTGTCCATTCAGGAATTGAGATATCAAAAATTTGGTACAATAAATCCAATATGTTTTTCTGGAAGTAGAATAATAAGTTAACAATAAATATTTTTCTAAGTTAACTAGAGAATGAAACTTGCAAATATTTTGATCATTTACAGTATAATTGTATCAAAGAAACATTTTGTCTACAATAAAAGTAAATACTTTCTTAACCCAATTGCTTTTAGAAAGTTATCATTTAATCTAAAAATGCAAAAAATGCATTTAAAGATTAAAAGATAGTGGTTGTGTATTGTATGTACTTGTGTATTATACTCTTAAAATATGCAAAAAAGTTTTAAAAAACAGTGTAAATATAGGGTAACACACATACCAAAAATAATTCTATGAAGAATTTTTTTTAAACTTTTATGAGATTATTATTTTTAATGGTACTATTTATTAAGATTATTGATATAAGCAATATTTTAAAAATTAAAAATGCAAAGAATAAATCTAAATTTACAATGAAGGCCAATATTTTATTTTGTATTTAAAGTGTCCATAAACTATATTAATAACAGCCTTTTAGCAAAAAAAAAAAGTCAATTATTAATATTCCCACAGAAAAAAAATTTTAAAGATTATTTTTTAATAAAAGACATGCTCTCTTAGAAAAGAAAAAAGTCTCTTTGTATTATAATAATAATTTAATGCATGAATTTAAATTAGGAAATCATTATTTATTATTAAATATTCGTCTTAATTAAAAAACAAAAACATCAGTCAATTTCAAACTATTAAAGTGAACAAGAATATAATCTTAAATATCAGACAGTAGATTGAGACTAAATAACAATTAAAAGAGGTCCAGATGTATAAGTCTTCCTGGTACATTTTCAAATTTTGGTGTCTTTTTGCTCTTTTGTTGAGATTTTTGCACTGGTGTAGCAAAATGTCAACTTGATTGCAATCTGATATATTTCTGTCAATTCTTCAAGGCAATATTCCTAGAGTAGGTTAATTTGAATTTATTTCTGATTCATTCTAAATTGTTTTGAGAAATTCCAAAAATTAATCACCATAATTATGAAGAAATAATGAAGCATATGACATCAGTACTAAAAAATAATCTGTACTGAAAAATAAATTTATAGTAAAACTTGCTATAAATTTATTTTTCAGTTTTAATGCTCTTTTTCAATTCAAAATTTTTGTAAATTTTATTTATTTATTTATTTATTTAAACACACACACACACACACACACACAAAAAAAAAAAAAAAAAAAAAAAAGAGAGAGAGAGAGAGAGAGAGAGAGAGAGAGAGAGAGAGAGAGATTTTGTTGTTTTTAGTAAAATTACAAATTGCAAAAAGATATAAAATTTATTGCATAAAAACAAAACTCACACGTAGGTCTGTGTATGGCAAATATAGCATTTCAACAAGAGACTGTAAGTGGCAACAATCAGTTCTGCATAAATATATAAGACCTGTAATAAACAACATAATAAAAATGATTTCATTAGTTTAAAAGTGATTTATAAACAATATATACAATATTTTAATGTTTTAAAATGTGAATAGCAAAAACAAATGCTGTAATTAAATAAAGAAGTGAAAACCATTTATTTGAATAACAAGTTCTTCGATGAGTGGTCTGATCTACATGGATTACATTCCAATAAGTTGCCATATGAAACAATAACATCTTTTCATTTTAGAAATTCTAATTAAGTCATCTCTCCTTGCAGGAGAAACTTAAAATTGCTAATTCAGTTTAATATTTGGAAGAACAATCCAATCACTAAAAAATGTTTCTTTTCTAAATTCATTATTTAAAATGTGAGAAATGCAACCACTAATGCATGAACATTTGCAGTTAAACTACTTTTCTAAATTATTTTGTAAAGTTTATTACATTTTCAATTGAGAGATGGACCATCCATTGATACCTGAAGAAGATTAGAAAGAGTAAAGTGATTTGACCTTCTCATAAAATTCTCTTAAAATATATTCTATACATGTCCTCAAAAGGCAGAATCAAAATATCTTGTTGAATCTTCATTTTGTAAAAGGTAATATAATATAATCTATAGGCAATGCTAATTGCATGGTACATTTAGAGAGGCTGCTCTAAACAAAATTATTAATTTGATCAGAAATAAGGCCACTACATGAAAATTAAGGGCTTTAGCTTTAAATATGGATACTTTTTCAAGGAGAACCTTAAATGAAAGAGTTTTAACCCTTTTATATATGGCCATCACATATACCTGTCATTGAAAACCAATGTGGTTAAATTAATATTTTTGTATTTTCTGTTCTTCGTAAAATTAAATTAGAATAAATAATATTATTTTTAGTTATTTAGGATTTTGGGCTACTGACAGTAATTATTGCCATTCATTTATTATTAACATTTTAATAAACAGGGCAGGTGTATTATCAATCTCAGAAACTCATTTATGATACACCTGTTCTGAAAGGGGTTAAGTAGTGTATCCTGAGAATGGTCCCTAAATATTTATATAGTAAATAAAAGAATAAATGATACATTTCCTGAACTTTGTTTTAATGAATAAGTCAGTAGGTTTAAAAAAGAATTATTTAAAAATTAAAATCTGCTGTCAAAGTAAACAAGAAACATACCAGGCCAAGACAGTAAAGTGCAAACAATAGCTGACTTGCTAGAGCTCAGATTTGGATCTCGATCATCACTGTAAATATATGGAAAAACACTCTTCAGAAAAAAAGCTAAAACTAAAATATATATGAAAATTATTTGTAATATCCACAGAAACATTTAATTACCTTGACACTCCATCAGAGCTGTTTGGAAAGCGATAGTGACAATCGGTAAATGGAGCAAGTAAACTCTAAATTTAAATGAATATTATAAAAATAAATATAATATTAAACAGTTCATAAAAATAAAGTGTTTGTAAACAGTGATGAAAAATTTAAAAAGTATATTTGTATTAAGAATTATAACTGATGATGGCAATTTCAATCAAATATTTGATTTTTTTAAAGGATTAAATGAAATAATATATGAATCTCAAACTTCTCAATAAAATCATGATTTAAAAGAGATAAATATTTTCTGAAACAGCTAAAAGATATTTTTAATTTATTTTGTGTACTGAGCAAATTTAATTAATAGAGAATAATATTACTGTATTAATCAATTATAATTTTTATAGTTATGTAATTCAAGTAAGTTAATAAGTTAATATAGTATACAGTTGGGGCAAAGCAGTGAATTTATTTTAGTATCATTCTAAAATGAACTGAAAATTCATAGGTATTATGAAAATTATGCCTTAGGCTATAATTATCAGGACAGAAATCTTTAATTCAAACACTTTATGTAATTTATAATTCTACTAGACTAAAAATAATTTATTTTTGATGGAATGAAATACACAGTTTTTCAAACACATTTATAGAAATATCTATTTTTATACATTGTATATCAAGACTAATACATGATAAGCTCATAATTATACAATATATTAATTATGGACTTTTAATCACAAAATATTATTAATTGGCAATAGATTTCATACTTTTTCTTTAATTAAATAAGCACCTAATATTTTAAAAAGATATTTTAACTAACTTGACAGATTTGTGACAAACTAAGTTCATTAAAAGTTTGGGGTGTTCTTAACAACCCATAAGCAAATATATATCAAATTCAGGAATGAATAATTCCTAAAAATAAAATATAAGTTACAAATAACATTCTTACGTAGAGGTATACAAGAAATTCAATCGGAGAATATAACAATTTTTTTTTCTTATTTTTCTTAATATGGTGCTAAAATTCTTTCACAACAATTCATAAAAATAAAAGAAAGTCTGTGACTTTGTACCTCATGGAAAAGACCAAAATTTACATATCCACATTTTCAAAACACAAGAGTACCGCATTTAATGCACATACACTCATTACAGACCCTTTTATAGTACAGTTAGTAATTTAAGCAATGGATTCCAGTTAATACTAATTGATTAACTTTTATACTGCTTGAACAAATTTAGCATGAGATTTTTTTAAAATTTGGTATTAATGATTTTTGTGCCTTTGATTCTCAAATGGATAAAATCTCAGCAAATGTTGTAATGCATGGGCATAATTTAGGCTTTGACTGGATGGAGTCTATTCAATTGCATAGTTGGCAACATTCCAATTTAATAATTAGTACAATTTTATCATTATGCAATTTTAAAGAATTAACAATAGATTATATATACACACATGCAGCATGTTCATTAATTCTGTAATAATCCTAAAATTCTTACAACATATATACATATCTACACACTTACAAGTGTATCAGTATAAATATACATATGAAAAAACACATTCAGATAAGCATCTTTAAAAAAAAAACAGTGCATCTGACAGTTGGAAGAATCACTATTTTGAATGTACAGAAACATAGTACTTATTAAATAGATAACAAACAGTAAGGCACTACATGCAATTTATTTTGCAGAATTCCTACTTTTAATTGATTATATATTGTAGATTTAGTATGTTTTAAATATATTTCACAAATTTTTGCTCACAACTATAGCATTTTTCATTACTTTTGATAGTTAATAAATCTTCTAATCTAGAATCTGAAAGTATATCATTATGTTTCTATATATATATATATATATATATATATATATATATATATATATATATATATATATATATATATATATATAACTTGGCTAAAATTGGAACTCTCTTAAAATTATCCATTTAATTATACAATTATCTGTAAATTCATAAACTGTATGAAAAAATCATACAAGTTGGCAACTATGCAAATGGAATATCAACCTCTCTTTGATAAATACCTTATGAGCTTAGAAGAAGAATTAATTTTAAAATAAGATCCACAAAGTGAACTTTTAGTAACTTATTTCTTTTGAAATTTTCAAAAGAAATGGCTTTTAATATTAAAATGTAAGATAAGATATAGATGTGTAGTAGATAGAAAGTTACATGCAGTAGTCAATTTCTGATTTAAATGGTAGCAAAATTATTAAATTATAAAAAATTACACCAAAAAATTTCAAGTACCCTCCCCACTATGACCAATTGTTCATCACTTCCTGCTGGTGACCTTGGAAGATGGTTTACAAGTTGCATCCATACACTGGGCAACTAAATGAGCCGAGTAAGTGGATTCGTCCATAGGGTCTACTGAACACTTTATTTGCATATCTGGCTGCCTTTGATCTTTGGAGCAAAACCACTTCCGAAGCCATACGAAGCCAAGGTCATTTTATCATCTGCAATCGTCGACATTGATAAGCCATACCCCCTCAAGACAGTGGTAATGGCTTGCAGTGGACCATAGTGTGGAGGGGCCATCAGAGTTTATAAATGTTTCTTATTTTTATGATCAGAACAATGTTATTTAGTCTTAGATGTAGATTTTCCCATTATACAACCTCTACACATTCAAAGTTTCATGCTTATATTTAACTTTTTATCCCTCTGTATCAATAAGAATAGCATATTAAAATATAATAAAAATAAATAAATTCTTGGAGAGAGAAGAGAAAAAACACTAAGCCTTCTCTTATTGCTCTATGGACTTTTTTTCCCAATAATTTATGAATGATATAACCCATAAACATATTCATAAACAATTAAAAGGAAAAAATATTTGTTATTATATGATCTAATAAAAGAATTTACAAAAATATTATTTATTAGATTAATTATAGTTCAAATTAATAAACACAACTTCTCATGAAAAGTGAGATTGGAATAAATAAAAACAATAAAAATAACACAACAAAAAAGGGATTATTTTAATATTTTCTGCTTTAAAAAATAAATAGTTTATATATCAAATATAAATTTTAATGCTATTCATATTCTATGCAATTTTAACTTCATTTTAATAAATATATTTACTAACATATTAATTTCCAATAAATTTTAGTAAATAATGAAAAATCAGGAAAGCACTTATTTTTACTCACCTCTAGTCCAAAATTTTCTTTTAACAGAATTCGAGTGGTAGGATGATTGATTATGAAAAGGATGACTCCAAGAACAGCTTCTGAAGTTTGCACTTGGGAATTGTCAACAGCATTTTGTAGTAAAGAATCTATACCAGAAGCTTCTATACAGGCTTTTGGGTTTAAAAGAGCTAGAAATAATAAGAGCACATATAATTTTGTAAGATTTCAACTGGATAACAGCAAAAAAAGTCATTATAATATTATATTTAATGTTGAAGTAATTGGTTAGTAAAACTAAAGACAATGTAGATTATTTCAGAAAAACAATTTTAAAGTACTAGTTAGATAATACTCATGGGTCAATATAAAATTTGCAGTAAAAAAATAGCTGTATTTAATAATCATAATATACATATATTTTAAATTATATTTTAAAAATCAAAATCTAAATTCAATCCTTAAAAAATTGCTATTAGGAACATAATAATGAAAACAATAGTATAATAATAATAATACTTCAGAAAAATATGCTTTTGGAAGCTTATAGAAAGTTGTTTATTCTTTTAAAATTACATTTGCTCAAAATCAACAGCATTTTAAAAATCAAAATAATTCATTCCCTTCTATTATCATCATATGATCATGTTTAATTATGATCAATAAGAACTGTTTAGCTTTTGAATTAATAACTAAAAGGAAATTTGAATTATATTAATAGAAATAAGTCTAAAACTGCACACTCACTTAACTGAGCTAAAGTTGCTAGACAAGGACGAAGCATATCACGCTCTTGCATACCTTCATTTACAATGGAGACTAAACAATTTGTAAAGGCACGAGGAAATTTTTCAGGATTTAAACACAACACTTTTCTTATTAACCTTAGAGCTTGTATTCTTTCCATGCGATTGTCCAACAATATATCCAGAGAACGAGATACAAGAAATTGTAGTTTAATTTGGAGAAAAGCTTCAAGAGCTTCATTATTCCTGAGAATATAACGGCAAGCTCTCAGTCCACCTGCACGCACTTCACATGTATCATGGAAGAAAGCTGTCCTTAGACTACAAAAACAACAGAAAAAAAGTTTTTGTAAAAAGCAATGAAATTTTTGTGTAAAACATAATATAGAATGGAATGGTGCTAAAGTTTGTCAAAACTAAGCTTAAAAACAAACTCTAATTATTCTATTAACAAAAAATTAAATCAAAACATAGGGTATAATTATATATAATTAGCATATCTTAATATTATCAGCATATAACAAACCAGCAAATTATCATTAGTAATAAACATAAAAATTTATTTTCCAGAAAAGTAAGTATCATATATATCAGTATTTTTTTTTAAGCACCAATTTTTATGTATAGTAAATACTGACAGTATTACATACTAAGCATCTACTAAAATGAAATTTATTGTTTAAAAAATACTCATTTTATTAAGTTTACATTTCTATGAACCAGAATTTTTAAACTTTATGTATTGAATTTTCTATTTTAATCAATAACTAATCCATGTTATTTTTTATCGTTAGAAATTATTTTTAAATAATTTTTTTTCACTTCCTGGTTTTCTTTTCTCTCATTCCTTAATTTAATTTAAAAAGCCTTCCTGATTTTACATCTAAGTTTTTCTTATATTTTTTCCTGGCCCATTATGATGTTCAGACAATTTCACTTATTTCTTCCAAAAACCCCTCCTGCAAAATTGCTCTTTAAAAGGATTTCTGTTTGTCATGCTAGCATTTTTTGCTGCTATATCAAAGAGTAATACTGATCCCGCTTTTGCTATTTTTAAAAATGGTATCATATTATCTAGGCAACATTTTTTTAAAACTATTAAATTGCTAATTATGTTGAAAAGTGGTAGCCCTATTTAATTTTATTAGACAAAAAGAAAAATCTACATAAGGTTTTTCTAATGTTAAGATGTCAAGCAAATTCAATATTAAATTTACCCAACATATTTTATGTCTAATATGCAGGAAAAAAAAAAGAAATAGAAAATAAAATATCAAGAAAACAAAAATTATACACAAAAATATATAGCTGTTACAAAACATTCTGCAATTAAAATATTTTACCATAGAGAAAAAGCAACTTAAGATGGTAAAATTTTTTATTTATAAAAAAAAAATTACATAGGAATAACAAATTCAATATGTTAACAAATAATTATAATGAAAAAGCTTATCCTTACCAACAAAATAAATCTCTGTATGTTACACCAAAGTCTGAAACTTCATGCTCCTTCATGAATAGCTTCACTAAACCATTGAGATAAGCTAACTTTTTACTGCTATTTATATCTGATTTCACAACATTATATAGGATTTCATGTGTTACTTCTCTGGGATCTATAAAAAATAATAAATAAACACGTTTAAGGAAGAAAATTATGCATTAACAACAGATGTGAAAATTCTTTCACACATGATGTTTGCATATTAATGAAAAACAAAGAGCATTTGGTATATAGAATACAATAAATAATTTATGTTCTCATTTTCAGTATGTGATTACTTTCAAAATAATATATATTTCTTTTAAAATCTACATAATATGAAATTGAAATTTAAAACTTCATATAAGTTTCTAATTCTTATTTTGAAAGAAATGAAATTGGTAAAGTACACATATAGAATTATAACATAATTTCAGACTGGAAAGAAAAAGAAAAAAGCTATAGGCTACAAATAGTCAGAAAGAGGGGAGGGAGAGGAATTATGTGGAATGTTTAATAATCAGCTAATTAGGATGAAGATTCTAAGTAAAATGTTTCCCCAAGAGAAAGTAGTAATCATGTGAGATAAGATAACATTTTACAGGAATAAAGTATAACTCCATCAGTAATTTGTACTCCAAAAACACACACATTTATATATTCTACCATAGCATAGCTCTGTAATTAAGTTATTTCACAGAGTACCGTCAAAATTTTTCTAAATCAAAAATACTAATATATCTGAAGAGCATAACTAAACATGTTTTTCAAATACAAAAATAAACTTTAAAATGCATACCATATCCTATAAAATGAATCCTTACCTTTGCTGAAATCAATGTATATGTTTTCCTCTTCACTCTCTCTTCTTTCTGGTATTAAAAAAATGTGTCATTAAAAATCCAAATATAACAATAAAAATGAAAGAATCTCCTATTCTCCTCATTCAATACTTTAAATCGAAATTCAGATGCTGGATGATCTATTTATTCTACCATTATCCTATAGAGAGGAAGGATCATTGATGGAGAGTGATAAAACTATGGTTCTTATGAATGAACTTAATTTCACTATTCAAAACTTGCAAGATAAAGTAATTTAATTCATTTTTATTTCGAGAAGACGATACGAATCAAAGTCATTAAGTTACAAACACACCGGTATCTTATTCTTCAAAGATTGTCTATAAATTTGACAGTATGATGATCTTAAGAGGTAAATTTTACGGGAGATAAAGAAATGCATTGGAAACATTATTAAGCTTTAAGGTGTATTAATAAGGGCAATTTAAATTTAAAATATATATATAGTTCAAACATTCTAAAAACCGTAGTGCTTCTTTTAGCACACACATTATCTTATTGGAGATTAATTATGAATTTTTATCACTATATCAAAATATTAACAATTTAATTACTCGGTACTTACTACGCAGATATCTACCGCCTAGTTTATTTTGCTGGCGTAATCCATGAGCCATTTCTTAAAAAAAGATGCATCCCCCAAACAAACAGTTCATAACATTTCAGAAAATATTTACAATTTAGAATCAGCATAAGATTAGTTGAATAAATCCTTCTTCCCTTATCTCTGAAAAAAAAAAAATAAATAAAATAATAATAATATTAATAAGGTAACCATGGAAGAAAAGGTTGGTTTTCAAATCGAAACCATTTGATATGAAATTTTAGAATATTCTTACATCAAATAAGCCCTTTATTGAAAATATTTTCTTTTTAAGATATTGTAAATATAATTGAGATGATCCTTGCACTTTCAAAGAATAATTTTCATCCAGAACACTTTAATTTTTCAGCAGGATTTAATATTCTTTTCATACTTTAAAATACTAATTTTTGATTTTTTTCTCATCTATTATTATATATACTGATTAAAAAATGATTTAAATATTCCTGCTATATTATTCGTGATGTTGTGGGTGTTTCTGCTCAAAAGTGGCGGCATATTTTGAATGTTTTGTTTTCAGTTTCTTTTACTTTCTTAAACATTGGACTATTTGTCTTCTATATTAGTATCAATTCCTAAAAAATGTCTAATTCTCATGTTTATCTGACACAAAAATTTCACAAAAGTGGAAAAGGGCTTAAAATCCCGGTATATCCAGTTTAAACACATCTACAGTAAACGACCTTGCACTTGTATACCTGACTTGCATACGCGAATTCATCAAACGTGATGTCGCGAGAGTTTTCCTTCAATGAGCAAAAACTTTTTTCAAATTATTCTTCAGCCATTTTTATTACCAAATTGCATACAAAATTTATACTATCCAGACCGAAGGTCATAAATTTATTGTTTGCTTTTTTAGATATTTTTAAGTTCTTTCCTTAGTTTAGTAGCATTAGAAGAAATTAAATATTAGAAACAATTCAATCAGATCTTCGCATTTAGCTCTTTTGTAACTTTAAAAGCAATCTATTCACACATTAACTTTAAATAACTATACAGTTCTGACTAAATTACAAAATCTTTCTCATTATATTAAATTGGATCTGAAATTACTATCAATATTTTCTACTGTTCTACTATAAAATGCTGAAGGAAAAACATTTGGAAAGAATTACTAGATTTAATTTATATATTTAATTTTGCTTTAAATATTCACCTTAAAATACTGATTTTTAACATGTTTTTTCTTAATCCTTGCAGTAGATATGCTGTCAAAAAGAGCAGAAATAGCCAGAGACTGGGAAGATATTTTTACAAAATATAATGTTTTATGTTGTGCAGACCCATATGACAAAAAGGAAAATCCTAAGGTAATTTTATTTTAAAATGCATTTATCAGTTTAAAATGGAAAAAATTTTCTAGATTTTTTTCTATAATTTCTGTCAAATAGAATGATATATAAATATATCTATATATAAAATATTAAAATATGTATGATAATAAGATTAATTATAACTTATAACTTGCTTTCTGTTCTTTTGAAACTATCAATTGAAGTTTGTAGCTTTAAAGAGAAAATTTTCTTTTCCTATTTATACTGTATTTGTGTAAAGATTTTGTATTATAATATAATTATTCTCTTCTAAAAATTTTTTTCTTTTATAGGGATATGTTAATCTTGGTACTGCAGTGAATAATACGTGTAACGATATCAATTATCCTAGAGTATGAATAGTTTTTCTTTCTTTTTACTGTTATATTTTTTTAACATTACATATGTCCTCATTTTAAGGGACTTTACCTTTTTAATTTAGTTTATTAACAGTAAGCTTTTCAATATGATCACTTAAATTTAATGTTTATAACATTATTTTATAAATTTTATAAACTGGAAATTCTCTAATTTGTGCAAAACTAACATCTATGATGAGATGTTAATATGATGGAAATAATGTGCTAATAAATTGATTACTTAAATGATTTACTCGAAGATTTTTACTTGATTCACCTGAAACCATCATCATAAAATTGCCAATTCATTTTTATATAGGTCTTGGAAATAGGCTATTAATTCATGACATATATTTTTTAAAAATGTACAATAGTAGAATATTTATTGCATCTCCTTTCTTAAAATAAGCTCATTTTGTCAAATAATGACAAAATGTGACAAATAATCAAGATGCTGGTGTATTATGCTATAGAGACATGGTGATAAGTAGTTAGACTCCAGAACTCAAGATAACATACAGAAAGGTAAATAGAGGTTCAAAATAAGATTATGCAGTGGTTTAACAGTCATCAAAATAAAAATATATTCTCAATTGGTATTTCTGAGGTCTTCCTTTCACCTTAATATAGATAATGTCTTCCTGTCAAAGACTGAATGTAGTTCTGTATATTGTAGCACTTAAATCATGAAACCAAACATTTATTCAGCATCATCCTGCAATTATCTGTTGGAATCTGATTTTTTGCAGGAATATTTCTTCCCTTTTTCTGCCTGTAATTTCAGTAAGACTAAGATTTATAATATTCTTTGATCAAGTTAAAACAATTATGTGGTTCAGCTTGATAAATATTTGTTGCTAAATGCTAAGTATATGGAGCATTTGATAAAGAAACTGTACTCCTATGTATTACACTCAAGAGCCAAAACATTATGACCACCTGTCAATAACGAGTTGGCCCACCTTTGGCATACAACACAGCTTCAACCTGCCTTGGCATGGATGTCACAAGTCCATGGTAAATGGCTGGAGTCAGATTGTGCCAGATGTTTAAGCAATGGTTATGGAAATTCGAGATATTGCAAATTGGTGGTCTTTGAATTCTGAGTTGCCATCCCATGACATCCCAAATGTGTTCTATCGGATTGAGATCTGGTGAGTTAGGCAGCTAGGACATTAACTGGAATTCAGCAACATATTCCTGGAACCACTCCAACACAATTTTAGCCTTGTGACACAGGCGTTGTCCTGTTGCAACATTCCATTTCCAGCTGGAAAAACAGAGGCCATGTAAGAGTGCAACTGGTCCGCAATGATGTTCAGATACTCTGTATCATTCATGGTCTGCTCTACCATAACCACAGGTACCAGAGATGCCCAAGAGGACATCTTCTAAAGCATAATACCTTCACCACCGGTCTGTGTATGACCTACTGTACATTGAGAGAGCAACTGTTCGCCTGGATGAGGGCATATCCTGACACAGCCATTGGCGTGATGAATGACAAACCGTGTTTCATCTGACCAGGCAACTCTCTCCCACTGATCCATGGACCAGTTGCGATGTTCCCCTACCCAGCGTAGGCGGAGTTGGCGATGACGTTTGGTCAGCAAAGGCACACGAGTGGCACGTTTGCTGCATAGTCCCATATCCAACAGTGTCCACTGAACAGTGTGCTCTGATATTATTCTACTTGGTCCTGCATTGTATTATGTTGTCAGCTGAGCCACTGTCTGGCTTTGGTTTTGCTTCACCATGCGAGACAGTCTCCGATGACCTTGATCTTTCGTAGCATGTGGACGTCCAACACCATGTCGTCTACTGCTGGTTTCACCGTCCTTCATCCACTTTGTGTATGCACTAACAACTGTAGATCGCAAACAACCCACAAGTCATGCAGTTTTGGAAATATTTGTTCCGAGCCTTTGAGCCTTTACAGTCTGCCCTCTATCCAAATTGCTTAGATCCACAGCCTTTCCCATTACACACAGAGAGTTAGTGAAAGAATGATTCTTCAGACTCTTCAGCAGCAATTAAATACCACTTCCACCTGATCACGTGCCTTCCACGTCATCCAGGCGAGTTCATTGCAAAATGCAGGGGTGGTCATAATGTTTTGGCTCTTAAGTGTATATAGATGTACAAGCTAATAAAAGCTTTAAATCACTTATTAGTTTGGCATAGTAATAATATGCACTATCATATTGCTATATATTAGCAGTCATTAAATTTATTTTGTATAAAAGGAGATTACAAATGATATATAGTTTTAAGTATTCCTTGTACCATTTGAGAACTAAAGCCAACTCACCATTGCATTAAACAGCACTGGTTACTTTACAGTTCTTCTGATACATATAGGGTAGTGGTTTATCATTGTTCAGCAACACACATATTATACTCCCATCAGGGTAAATCTTGTTTCACCAGAAAATAATTTTAATAATTTCAAGCAAGTAACCATTTGTCATCAGCAGACTTTAATGCTGGATGTTAGCATACAGGCAGATACTACAAAGTGAATTCCGTATAGTGCAAAAATTTCTAAACTACCAAGTACGTGTTTCAAAGCTGTTTTTAAGTCTAGATGTAGCAAATTTATTTAGGGGTGATAAACTCTTCCATCTTGGGATAGAAAGGATGTCATCTTATTATATTTGCTTTTTGTCCTCTCAATAGCACCAGTATAGTATCCTTTTTCCAACATTGCAACATCAAAAACTGATTAAAAGAGGTTCTTTCTCTGAAGTCATCCAGTTATATTGTCATTTGTAAAGTGCAACAGACACTTTTTAAAAATAAAATTAAACAACCTTATTTTTTATATTTTCTCATTGGAAAATCACTCAAGGAAGCACAACATATGCTCAAAAATTTAGCAATTATTTTTAACAATTTAGTTAGATTATCCTAACCAACTTCTCAAAACCCTCTAAAGAGTATGCAATAAAAATCTTATGAAGAATTGAAATTTCTGTATCTGATATAATCCTTCTTTTTTCTTTTTGCCGTTCAGACAAATTCACAGGTGATGTAAATTTTTTCAAATATCATAGTGAATGTTTGATAATACATGGTTTTTTACTGTTTAATGAAATGAATCTACTCTAGCTTCTAGTACTTCTAGCATTTAAGTATTTCAATGGCAATAACCATTTTATAATTTAAAAAATATTTGCATTTTTCTTAACTTTAATTTGTTATATTTAGTTTGTAAGTGAATACACTTGTTATTGCTCAGTTGATACTGAGTTTCTTAATAATAGAGAAAGGTATTATAAATATCTTAAAATTGAATTCTCTATTATAAATCTTGACTTTGTAGAAATTTGAAATTTAATAATTTATTTTGTTAAAATATTATAACTTTTAAATAATTAAATTGCAGCTGGTGTCTAATGATATTTGGAGCTGTGACACCACTCTGTTAGGATACAAAACAGCTTATGGTATTCTGAGGTAAGATTTTATGCTTAAATTAAATTAATAATTAATGGTCAATAGGTTTATTAATATTGATTGAACAATTGCTTTGGTCTCATGCTATATAATTCAAACAGGCTTTCTACTTGAAAAGGTTATTTAAATGTTTCCATAAAGTTATGTTTTATGGAATTTTACTTTTTTCTATTTTTGTGTAGACTAAGAGAAAATATTGCAAAAGTAATGACAGAATTTTTTGAAACCTCTGAACCAGTTTCTCCTGAAGATGTAAGCATTTTTCATTACAGCATTAAAAAAAATTTTGCAATATTAATATTTTTATGAAATTAAGTATTTAAGATAATTATATTTTTATTTTAAATGTTAACAAAGTAATGATAAATTCTATCAATTAGGTAGGTCTAAGGGTTAGGTTTACCATCTTGGAAATCCTACAAATGTGATTAATTTTGGTAATGATAATTAAATCTTTTAATATTTTCTAGCAACTTTCAAACAAATTTTTAGTCAAGTTTTGTGCTTATACATTTTTTAATAGCATAGTTTTTATTTATCAGTACTCTGTTATTTGTCATTTTATCTGTAAAAATATTTAGACTACTAAGCTTTTTTTTTTTAATTGCTATATTTTACCCATAATTTGTTTGTATTGCAAAATTCATTTATCTTTTATTAACTTTACTTAATTTACTTAGAATAAATGTATCAAAATATCTGTTTGTTAATATTCATTATGTTGTATGACTGCTAAACTACCATATATTTCTGAATATAAGTCCATCCATATATAAGCCAAGGGTGTGATTTTCCTCTAAAAATTAACTAAGTTCAAAACTTGTATATAAGACAAAATGAAAAATCAATTTCTAGAACATTCAAATATGTCATCAGCAGATAAAAGGAGGGATATATTTTCCAATCAAATTGTTTTAAAATAAAATGTTAGACTAACCCAAGGTTTTTCAAACCTTTTTTGTTGCAGCATCCAATATCAGTACTGCGGTAATAGAGATCAGTTGCACCTCGTAACAAATACAAGGACATCTCTTAGCATGTTTTCAAAGTGGCAAGGAAAAACAACTTACATTTTAAATTTTAATTTACTTCATGCTGTCTTAATTAATTTAAAAAATTTACACTAATTTATATTAATGTAATGGTATACAGTTTGATAATTGTGTTGCTAGACCATGTGGCCAGTGATAATGTACTTAGATATTAACAATAAGCTTTAACTCTAGTAAACCTATATAAAGATAATTTTTTCATAAATTTAAGCAATTTGAACTAAAAAAAAAAATGAAATACTATGTTTGGCCATTTATTCATTGCTTCCAGCTTATGTGGAACTGAGTTTATTAGAAGATAAGCTGATCTGCTACCATTATACTGTTGTTTTGGAGCGATTGTTACACAGATAAGATTCAATTAAAATTTATTTTTCAATTTTTGAGATTTTTCTTATTTCCAAATTTTTTAATTTTTATTTAGTTTTTGCACTCATGTGTTTTCTTTTTTGTTCTTTACCCCCTTTTTTTAACTACTTCATTAATTTCTGTCAGTTTGGTGACTTTTTGTCACCAATGGCAAAAACATCGCCAAGAAAACACATGTATTACATCTGTCCCATAGATATGTATATAAGCCAACCCCCTTACTTTGTCTTCTAAAAGCCCCAAAAATTCTTATCTTATATATGGAAATATGCCTGGAACATGGAGTTTATCTCTTTAATTTTAAAGTTCTTAAATTTGTGTTTGCATATATTTTCAGACTTCTTAAATACCTTGTATCTTAGAAAAGAAAACAAGTTCATATGCCTATTCTTATTTTATGGTACATAATATTTACTTTTTAATCCTGAATAGTATAATGTTAACTATTTTTATCATCATGTTGTACAAGTGTAACATAGATAAGTCATGTCATTTTAACAGTAAGTTTTAATAGATAGTTTTGCTGATTGTTGCTATCCTCAAATACTACTAATGCAGACTATACAAACAATTTGTTTGTAGAATCTGCATCAAATGTTCATATTGAGTTCAATTGTGTTTCCTCTATCATTTGATCTGAATTGACTATTAATAAAATCAGGGTTGAATTTCTTAAATTTTTAAAGAAAAAAATGGAGATCCCAGAAGTAGATTACTCACAAAGAGGATTTCGAATTCTTTAAAGAAAAGTTGATTTTTATGCAAAATAACTCGTAATATTTGTAAAAAATACATATTTTTATGTTAAAAATGCCCTGTTTTGTCAATTGATAATTATTTTTTTGTTAAAGTTTAAAAATAATTTTTTGCATGCTTGAAAAAAGTATTCTATCCTTTCAGATATATATTTTAATTTGCGGTTGTTGAGATATGAGGGTTAAGAGAAACATTTAAAACTCTGAGAATTTGTTAAAAATGTGTCTGCTGTTCAAAATCTTTCTAAAAATATGTATCATGTATATGATAATGCATTAACGTCATTTATTTATGTAGCTATTTTGTGTGACTGGAGTTACAAGTTGTATTGATCTTCTGGGACATTGTCTTGGTGATCCTGGCGGTTTGTTTCTCTTTCGCTTTTTACTTTCATTTCTGTATTATATTTTATTTCTGTTGTAAACAGTGGCACACACAAGGGGAGGAGAGATTTGGGAGCTCAACTTATCCAATAAACCAGTAGTCTAAAGCAAAAAGTTTATGAATTTTTAATGTTACACACACTTGTATTATATTTTTGTCAAATTATAATGTAATATGCACATTTATTTAATTTTTTTTTTAACAAAAGAGGAAGGTTTGAGGAACAAAAATTTGTCTGGGGTGTTTTCGTCTAACCCCCTCCCCTCATTTAAAAAAAAAAAAAAAAAAAAAAAAACTGTATGCCACTGGTTGTAGAAATTAAAATATTTTTAAATGCTTTAAAAAGTCCTTACAGAATTTTTAAATTCAGCTAATCTCATACAAAAATAAGTTTTATTATGTATAATAAATTTATGTAGATAGAATAGATAGTACTAATGTATTATCACAATTAAATATACTTAATATCATATTAATTCATTTCAAAATAGTTTTATAACAATAATAAGAATTATATTCATTGCTTTTAAAACTTTTATAATTTGATATTTTAAAAGTTTTAAAATATCAAATTAACCTTTTTATAAAATGTTTTATTCAAGAAATTTATTAAATTATGAGAGTTCAACAATTAATTCTGATAACAACTAAATGTTTAAAATGTACTTTGCATTTAAGAGTGTTATAAAAGTATAGCTATAACATCTCAATTTTCTGACTCTCTAACATTTTTTTTTTCTTTTTTGGAAAGCATAGATTCTATTTCAGTTGGAAGAAGTAAATTAAAGCTTTAATTACTACGTATTAGCCAGTGGCAGAGAATATACATTGGTATAAATGTGAAAATAATGTGTTTCAAAATTTGTAGGCTCAATGATGGTTAAGTGGGTGAGGCACTACTCTTTAATACCAGAGTTTATGGGTTCAAATCCCACTTCTGGAATGGATGTTCACAGCCATTTGTAATCAAGCAGTAGATCCCAGTCTCATTAGCCCTCATGTAGCAAAAATAATAGATGTAGCACTTCAAACCAAACCAAAGTTGGTGTATAGGTTCATCTGTAATGCTTTTATTAAAAGTTCTGTGTTTTATGTAATATTGTTTTAAGTTGAAGTAAACATTTTGACAAAAATCTGTGCTTATTTTATGATTATTTTTGTTCTTTAAATGCTTAAATCTTATTATTGTTGCTATTATTGCTGATATGATTATGATTTTAATTTAAAGTGCAAAGCAATTATGGTTTTGCAATTTACCTAGTTGATTCTGGATATGATATCTGACCTTTGTTAAACATTTTACCTCCTCCCTAACTGTAAGCTTTCATATGTCTGAAAAAATACATTTGTCCACTAATCAAAAGTTTGTCCTTTGCTTGTTTTAAAATTCATATAGATGATGTGAATGTTTAATAATATATGTGTGTATGTGTAATAAGACAAGAGTCTATGATGGGTGGTAACAGTTATGGCCAGAAAAAGACGTTGTTTAAATCAAAGCTATATATTAACAAAATGTTGGGTGGACAGGTTCCCATTTCATTATAGGGATGTGACAAACTGAGATATCAGCTAACATTAGAAATTTAAGTAAACAACTGGGTCAAAATCTATGCCACAAATCTACATAAAAATCTATGCCAAAATCTTTTTCCGATAGCGTGCATCTTCTTTTTGTTTGTGAATTTCCTAAATTGGCTGTTAAGGTAGCATAAAGATTTAATTGGTTAGACAACTTCCGTGAGGGCATGAACTGTAGCCCCAGTGGCCGTTTTAGATTAGGGGTTAAAATGGGGAAAGCAAAGGGTTGCAAGGTTTTTTTTGCTTTTGACTTTAGATTTGAAAACCCCTGGGAATTTTCTCAGGCCTTAATGAAGGCTTTCAGCTATAAATTTACATTGGCATTTTTGGATTCTCAGATTACAGGAAAGTTTTGATACTGTATTCCTTACACAACACTGTAATCACAAGTCACTATATTTCTTAAGAGGCAGTATAAGAAAATACACTATATTCCTTAAGGGGTCGTCTGCAGGGTTTTGTACAAAATACCTATATCAGGGTTCCCACGGTCCTTAAAAGTCCTTAAGAACTCCTTAATTTTAGTTTTCATTTTTAAGGACCCTTAAAACTACTTAATTTTTGTCAAAGGTCCTTAAGAACTCCTTAATTTTTAAATTGGAACTTGATCAATTTATCCATTGTCTCGTGATTTCCTATCTGTTTTTGCCGTACTCTCCAAACTTTCTGGTTTTGTAAGTTCGGAGTTAAACTTGCCCCAAACTGGTTCTAAGAACATCAGTACAGGTGATAAGTACTGGTCAAAGAATATATAAAATATTTGTTAATGTTCATAACATTCTTTTACATTTTCTAGCTAAATGTGCAGTATTAATAATAAAGAAAATCCTCAAACACATATGCGTTCAGTGAATTTCTGTAGTGGTTCAAAATTCCTTTCCTTGATATCCTTAAAATATTATGAAAATGCTTTTAGTTTATTAGTACTTTTTATGGTCACAAGCTAGAAAACTTTTTTGACATAATCTTTCTCATACTGAAAAGGTTTTTAAAGTCAGCTGCCCTTTCATAACAACTAAGAGTCATCCAGGTTTTAATTGAATGAAGCATGGATGTTGGGGGTGTAGATATTTCAGTTACTTATGAAAGTTTAATTTTCTTTGCATTGAATGTAATAGAAAAGTCTAAAACTTTCTTGTTTCCCAGGCAATATCGGGTATAATCAGCTAGTGTACACACACACACACACACACACATATATATATATATATATATATATATATATATATATATATATATTATTTATATATTTATTTATATATATTATTATTTAAAGAGTCATTTTTAAACCCTCAGAAAGTACAGTTTATAATATATTTTATTCACAATTTATTTTTAATTTGATCACTCAAAAAAACTTTAGATTTACATTTTTCAAAGCATTTTTGTCAAATAAGTTTATCTTATATTAATTTTTAGGTATTTTAAAAACTTAATTCTGAAATATTGTGGGACAGTTATTAAACATGCCTTATCTGGTTCATAATTATTAAAATATGTTCCTTAGGAAATAGGGTGTATGTTGTTATGCCATGTATTTCAAGTAGGTCCGTATAAAAAGTTACTTTGGTCCTTAGAAAATCCTTAATTTTTGTTCCAGAAAAAGAGTGGGAACCCTGTATATTAGTTTCCCAATTTATTAGTTTACATTTCCTTACATATATATGTGAATGTATAGCAATAAAAAGTTAGTTGTATTTTAATTTGTAAAACTGGCAATAAAACTAAAAAGGTTTTTATAAAGTTTTATTTTTCTACAAGTAATTTTGAATGTCCTTTTCTTTCTGTTTGACAGATGTGTTTCTTACTCCTACACCAACATATGGTCGTATTTATACTAATTTCAAACAAAGATCTCTTGTTGATATTTGGCCTATACATATTATAACACCTGTAAGTACTCTTCCTTTTAATAAAATTTTATATTTGTTGCTGTAGGATGTATTCAACATGCCACAATGGCAATTGTAACTGAAACAAATAGTTTAAATGGCACTGAAGATATATTACCAATAACAAAATAAACTGTTTTATACTGTGATTTTTCTGGACAGATTTTTAGCTCCAATCAATTGTTCCATTATCCTCTTTGTTAACAAACAGTTGTAAATTCTCAGTTTATTATCAAGGGACTCTAAGCAAATAGTTTTCTATGTACAACATGAATGTGTAAACAAGAGTTGCTGCAAGATTACTTACACAAAAGCCATAATACATTGAAAATAATCGGAAAAATATTGGGCAACTAAGATTTCTTACGTTAGATGTCCATTATTTTTTATATAGACTGAATGAACCCACGATTCTTTTCTGAAAAAATTTAAGAAAAACAAAGTAATGAATCATTTAATGAGACTAAAAAAATGTATCAAAGTTTTAACTTAATAATTTAAAAACTTGAAAATACCAGCTGATTTGGTGAGACTTAGGACATAGTAATGACAATTTTTCAACTGATGATGAATGAAGCTATCACCAAATTTATCACTTTAGATTAAAAGTCTGAATCACCTGAAAATAAAGTATATTTAAAATTAGAGGAATTTGAAAGTTACCTAAAAAAAAACCAAGAACATTTATAGCGAAAAAGAAAGAATGATTAACATATTCTTAGAGGTACATAATTATATTGAAATAGTTACTGTAGTGTAGAAATCTGAAATTTAATCAAGAAGTTTAAATTGATTTAAGTTGATTGATTAAGCATTCATTCCACATCATGAAATATCACCAAACTGAAAGTTTGGAAAATGATACACAATGTAACTCTTTATACTGATATTTCACCATATACACATTGAACAGTCCTAAAGGGGTTTTGCTGTATATGTATGCGTTAATAAATTAAATTCTTTATATTAAATAAAAAAAAATTAAGTAATGATTTTTTAATTCTAATGTAACTTTAAATTAACTGCATTTATTTCTTATTTTTATGTATACAGAATAATACTGATCCTTATCCTGAATTGACCATAGGCAAAGTAATTGCTGCATATGAGAATGCTTTATCAGAAGTAAGTTTATGTAAATTTTATTAGTATTTAATTAAATTCATCTTAGAGCAAAAAAAAAAGGGCAAGTAATACATATGCTTTCAATTTTAAAAAAAAATGATTTATTGAACGTTAAAGAAATTTTTAGCTTTTAAATAACTTATAATTTTAATTACAAAATGTTTTCAACTCACCTTTTAAGGTTAAATATACACCCTAAATGTTATTTATATATTACTAACATATTGATTTTTTCCTATAATCTTTACCTTAAGTACAAAAATTGTTTAAGATTACTGTTTTTCATATTAACAAGCTTTTTTTTTATTTCTTAAATATTAATATGATTTCTTGATAATATAATAGTAAATATTTCACCTGTCTTTTGAAGAAATATTTTTTCAAAGAATTATTCTTTATATGATCTTTAATGTGTTGTAAATAATATTTGGAGATATAACAAAGTGTGCATGTTAATTGCTTGTACATGTTTTTACTTAAATCATAATAAAACTTTGTTATTAATATATTACAACTGTGTGTATAATGCGTTGTTATTTTTCTGTTATTATTATTATTAATTTATTTTCTTTTTACTAGTTGGAAATTAATTTTTTTTAAATAGAATATTTTTGTGTTTAAAAGTCCCAATGTGAAATGCAGATTAATGTAAACATTTGTATATCTATTGTCCCATAATTTAATTTTTGATTGTAAAATATCATAGGATTTGATACATATTTACTTTTTATCTAATTTTTTGTAATAAGTTTGGGAATATTAACTATTTTATTTACAAAAATTTTAGAATAAAGTGGTTCGTGGAATCTTTCTTATCAACCCACATAATCCACTTGGGGATATATACTCTCCAAAGTTACTAATGGATATCTTGTCATTCTGCCATGCGTAAGTGACATTTTTACTGTATGTTTTAAATTCTGTACTGGAAATATTATGTTAAAATTTTTTAGAAATATTTATTTCTTATTTCAGTTTTTTGTGATTTCTATCAGAAAAGTTTTGTAGTTTACACTAAAACTGTTACAGATTGTTAAAGATCCTTCTTTTCTTTGAATTTATGATTTTTTATTTACAGTATCTTAATTACTATATTAATGTGTGTTTAGTAACAGTTATTTCATTTCTTTAGACTTTCCCTTCATGTTATCGTGGATGAACTATATGCCTTATCTACCTTTTCTGGAGCCAAATTCCACAGTGTTTTAAAATTTCAAAAAATTCCTGATCCAGATAGAACCCATGTCCTCTATGGTTTAAGCAAGGTATGATTGTAAGATTTAAATATTCACTAGAATATATTTAATGCTAGAGAAAATAATTTTAATCTTATATCAAAATTCTGTATTTTAGAAAATGAAATAAATAAAAACTATGTTTTCTTCCCTATAAACTATAATTTTATATTATCCTGCCTGTTCATGAAATATATGTTTTGTTTTCCAAGAAGTGAGAACAAATTCTGAATATAATTAGAAAGAGAGGGAAAAAGAACAAGAAAACATACTTTAAATAAAGTTTAATTACCGTAATTTCCTGTCTATAATTTGTGGGTTATATTTTAAAAAACTTCAAATTTTCTTCAAATCAGACATCACAGTGCTCCTTTTTTCCTTATTTCATGGCATTCCTCCTGTTTTCCGCCTATTCCCACCGTTTTTCTTTGTGCCATTCACTCCGTTTATTTGTTTTTTTCTTTTTCAACATTTACGGAGTTAAGTAATGACAGAACGGATTGCACACATCGTCTTTTCAATGTTTTGATAACATCTTTATTTTTCTAATATTTTCTTTCTGTGAGTTATTCACTACACTACTTCCCCTCCCCCCCAAAAAAAGGTTTTAGGCTATTAATGGCAGTACAGGTGTTTGAAACTTGGCGAATAATGATCAAAGTGTCAAAACTAAAGGGGGAATTTTTTTATGGTAGTGTCGAGAAATCTGTTTAACCTGTTTCTGAATGCAGTAGACTGTAGCACTCCAAACCAAACCGGGATGCCAAAATATGATTTTGTTCTATCTTTAATTTTTCTTAATTTTGTAAATAAAATGTGTTGTCTGTTTAAGCTTTGGAATAATTATTTGTTTGTGTGTCCCAAAGACAACTAAACCATACCTGTCCCAGTAAAGTGGGAGGGCAGGTCACATGCTCGCATAGCACTACAGCAAGTGGTGCTTTACACACAGAATGATTAAATTTTATATTTAGGATTGTTGTGACATCAAGTTGTGCACTTCCTTTTCTGACTGCAAAATACATGCCATACAATGAAAAATCTCAGCATAACAGGCATTTAATGGCATTAATCTCAGCCAAGTGGCAGTACTTGAGCTCTAATTTATACTACTCTTTGTTAAACGTTTGATGTTGTATAAATGTTTGATGCTATTGAAAACTGATACTGTAGTAATTGTGTAACTGTCTACTTTAAGTAATGAAGCATCATATCTGACATTCAAATAAGATAAAATTTAATGAAGCATATCAGAATATGTGTGTAATTTAATCTGCATACAATAAGACATGATATTCACATCAGTTTAATTAATTTTTTTTAAATAATTTTTCAACAAAATATTTGTTTCACCCATTTTGTGTTGTTTTGATTTTGTAATTTTTCTAGTCTTAAATAATCAACTTATTTGCTTAATTTTACAGGATTTTAATCTAGCAGGTTTAAGAATTGGAGTCATCCATACTAAATGTGAACCACTTAAAAAGTGTTTACAACAACTTTCATTTCTCCAAAACATACCATATCCTCTTATGGAAATTGCGGCAAGATATCTTGAAGATTTAGGTGTGAAATTTATATATGTTTATCAATTTAGCACAAAAATGTTAAGAATTGGTAATGATTATTTCATTTTTAGTTCTTAAGTATTTATAACTAGCAGAAAATGATATGCCATTATAATAGTACTTTTAATACTTTTTGATTAAAATAACTAATTTTAGATTTATTAAAAATTTAGTTTTATTTTCTATAACTTCATTCAATATGATAAATTCAGAATGGATCAGAAACTTTTTGAAGATAAGTACAGAACATCTGACTGAAGAATTCAAATTTTGTGCAAAGATTTTGAATGAGATTGGAGTAAAGGTTCGAGATTCTTCAGCAGGTTTCTTTATGTGGGTGAATTTGACTGATGTAAGATTTAAATATTCATATTATTATTATAATTTTCTTTCTTTTGTTTTCAAAAATAAATTTGGTTTTTATTTAACAAGGTCAAAGTAATAAATTTAATTATAAAAAAAATTTAAATAGAAATTTTTATTGCTTGGTTTGAATAAAAAGCTTCTAGGTTATTTCCGTGTGATTCTTTTATAATCATTATAATCATAATTAATTTTTCAATATGCCAAATATATTTTTATCTTGAATGTCATTTCTATATATTATTTTAAGCGACTTATAAAATTTATTTTCTGTTTTATTTTAAGTTATTACAAATTAAATTTGCAGATTGTGATTTTACACTTCAGGAATGGAAATCTTATCTTAAATACTATTCCAGATTTATAATTTCATGTCCCTTCTTTTTTTTTTTTTTTTTTTTTTTTTTTTTTTAAAGATGTCTTCTTATATACTCTTATTTCAAAAAGGCTGAAATTAAAAAAAAAACTTTTAAAAGATGTTTCTACAAAAGGATTCCTTCACTGCAAAATTAAAGTAATTAATATTTGAATTAAATATGAATTATTCTTAAATCTAGTCTCTACCATAAAGAATATAAATAAAAGAAAATTTCTTGAAATTTTCAAATACAGCTAATTTTGGTAACTTAGGGTACCTTTAGCACTTATAGTGAAATCAGTTTTGTGATATATTTACTTTGATTTAGCCTTTATTATTTTTCTATTATATTAAAAATAATTATAACATTTAAAAAATACACTGCTTGCTAGCTAATATCTTTTATTATAAAGTGTCAGGGCATTTTATCCTCTTGCATACCAAAAATCTGGCTAAATTTTGTTTTTAAAAAAAAAGAAAACAAAAAAACTTTAGAAGTGAATTTTTATAGAAATGGTGGGAAATGTGATAAATTAATATATTTTTAATGTTTTTGTTAATGTTTCCATACTTTTTAACTAAAATTACATAAGGTTTAATATTATTAATATAAACAGTATTAATGTTATTATTGCTGTTGTATTATAACATTAACGCTATGCATTAAAGCTATGATGTTACATTTTGAATGCTTAATCCTTAAAGCATTCAAATTCTAGGAAATATTAAGTTGATATCAAATAGAGATCAGGTGTTATATTCCCCACTTATGGAAATAGTGAAATTAATGATATTTTTGTTTGTCAATTTGTCCTTTAAAACAGATTTTTAATAATATATAATAATATTTATGCATACATACAGATACATAAGTATAAACTAGTCATGCTTTTATTGTTTATGTAATAAAAATTAGTTTAGTAATTTTTAAAACCCTAATTAACCCCCCCCCTCAAAAAAAAAAAAAACCTGGGCTGAGATTTTTGTAACCTTTGGTATTGCAGTATTTACTTTTAAGCGTTCAAATTTTATGAGATATTATGTTGGTATCAACAGGGGACAGGTTAAAAGATACAACTTTAGACTGACTTCTTATCTAATAAATAATCGTAAAATTGTTGGCATTTTGGTCAGTTTTTTTTTTTTTAAATATATTTTTAATGTATAAACACACACACACATATATATATATATATGGTTATATATTAATCACTTATTATAGCTAAAATAAAGTAATATTTCTATAGAGATGAAATATTCAGTAGTTAATTTTTAATTTTTGAAAGTTGAAAAAATTTGGAGTTTTGACCAGACTGATATACCTATTTCTAGATAGAAAAATATAATGGTAACTGTAATAAAGCAAACATAAAGTATGTAGTATTTGAATTCTTACACATGTAGAGTAAGATTAAAATTTTTTGCTTTAAGTAATTATTAGTTTGATTTTCAAATTCTTATACCTTTCAAATTATGCGAACATGTTTATTGATAATTTCCTGTGGATAGCATATGAACAAAACCATTTTTATGTAGCAATGTGGTATAATCCATAAAAATGAATTCAGGGCCAGCAGCGCCCCTGAAAAGACACACATAGGGCTCTAGGACATCCTGCCTGTACCTCTGAGCATTCACGGAACTTTTGTCAAACACATGGAGCGGTGTGCGGGTATCTTGCATGATCCCTGCCCAAACCATGAGTCCACCACCAGCATAAGGGTTCCTTCTGATAATGTTGCTGGGATGGTATCAGGTTCCAGGTTCCCTCCATATCAATAACCGTCCAGAATCAGGTTGTAGACTGAATCTGGACTCATCGGTGAAGAGATTAGCCCATTGAAGCTGTGTCCAATTCTGATGTTGTCTGCACCATTCTGCACACGCTCTTTTGTGGGAAGGAGTGAGTGGGATGCAAATAGTAGGCTTCCTGGCATACAGCCCTCTTTCATGGAGTCTTCTGAAAACTGTCTTACTTGAATTTGGTGTTTCTGTAGCAGCCGCAAGGTCTCTAGACAATTGAGTGGCTGTAGCCGTCCTCTGGCGCTTAGCTGAAACAAACAAATACCGGTCATCATAGCCTGTTGTAGCCCTCAGGCAACCTTGTCCTGGTCGTCTGCATACTGTCCCACTAGTTTTAAATTGACTCCACAAATTGGAAATGATGCTTGGTGTTATATCCAATTCCCTAGCAACCTGAGCTTGGGACTGGCCTGCTTCAAGTCTACCCACAATTCTCCACCTCATACCCTTGTCTAAACGATGATGTTTACTCATTTCACCTAAAATCCAGCAAGAAACAACACGATTATTCAAAAAATGCACTAAAATCTGCAACTGTGTTGAAGAGTGGAATGAGATGAACAGCTCAATGTGGACTTTTATACCTCCTGCTGGCTTAGCAACACCCACAAGAATATGTAAGTTTATCTCATGGCCAGTAGTGCTACAGTGACCATATATGGCTATCAACTGTCCAGGTTTTGTGCGGTATTTTTAGAGAAATGTGCAAAAATGCCTTCCATCTCTTAATTTTGTCCACCAGTGTATAATGATTTTCACAAGTGTTACAGTTTAAAATTTCAGTTTTCTTTCATATTCTATAGTTAAAAAATCATAATATTGAATGGTTTTAGTAAATTTGTTGATATGAAAAGAGGTAATAGCAGCTCAACATAAACAAAAAATCTAACAAAATATGTAACATGGTTTCAAATTGAAATCTCTAATAGATGCTCATAAATCCATTTCAAACAGCTATTCTTTACAGTGAATTAAAATTTTCTGAGTGTTTTTGAAATAAAGTTTTGAAGGATATTAAATATATTATACTTGCTTATCTTTTGCAGTTATGTAAATCATATGACGATGAGACAGAATTCTTTAGATATTTAATTGAAAAGGAACATTTATATATTGGTCCGGGAGCAGAATATTTTTGTGCTCAACCAGGTTGGTTCAGAATAATTTTCACCCAAACTCAGGAAAATGTGACTGAAGGTAAAAGTCTTCATTAAATTTGTATATGCTAAAAATATGTTTTAAAATATAGGATACTCAGTATTTTTAATATTTTCATTTTAACTTTAAAAAAAAATCTTAATGTCCATATCAGGTAAATTTTCTACACTAATGCAATTAATTCAAATGAGGTGTAGATGTTAATTAAAATAAAATTAAAAGTAGACTTTTTGTGCTTCGATTTCAATCCAGTAATGATTATAATACCATTCACAAACTATTATTAGAGGAAAATAATCTTATAAAATTGGTTACTTTAGTAAATTATATTCTCCTTGTTTGGAGTGCAATAGTTTATTTTTTGCTCAACTCAAGGGCTAAAGAGACTGAGACTTTCTTTTCATAGCCAATTCTGCACATCCATGGTAGCAGTAGAATTCGACCATAGACTCTGGTTCCAAAAGGAAGTGCCCTACCAATATGACCATCGTTTGGTTATGTTTTTGCTTGGAAGCAATTTCCTAAGTATAATTATGGTCTAGGCAATACTGTGTAAAACTTGTGCACAGTATAATATATACATTGAAGAGGATATATCTATTACAACCTCAGATATTGCACTAGACAAGAATCTGAACACCATATTTCTCATTTAAACATCTGTATAAAAACATAATCTGAAGACACAATTATACGAATTACTCCAGATAAAATTAAAGATTATCATATCATTTAATATTGTATAATTGTAGATTATTTGCAATATTGCCTTCATTAGCAGGATCAATATGCAAAATACTTTAATAGAAATGCAAATGTAATGCAGCCTTATTTAAACTGTTTTTAATATTGTAAACAAAATTACATGCATTGGCATTATTTTTATCACAATGATAATTATTTATTTTTTGTAGCAGAAATAACTATTTTGTTTCTGAAATGCTTATTTACTAGTGTTAAAATGTATTATTTTTCAGGATTGAAACGGTTTGCCAAAGCCGTGGAAAAATTTAAAACATCAAAAACTTAAGGTATGATACAAATAATTTGCTTGATTAATTTAAAAGTAGCTATTTTGTTACTCCAGCACAGAAATTATTACCATAGTAAAATATTTTCTAAAATCATTTTCAATTTTTATAGTTAACTACAAATGAACTTAATATGTTGAAGATAAATTTTTATGTTTGAAACTATTCCTAATTTGAATATTTATATAAAACACAGAAAAATAAAAAAAAATTCTATCTAATTAATTTATATATGTATGATATATCACATTATCCTTGAATGCTGAAATCCTGAAAATTTTAGTTTAGACTATTAGATATTTTAAGCATAATAATACTCAAAATCTGCCTATAATATTTTGGGTTTTGTGGGATTTTCTTTTTCTTAGAATTGTAAGAGTATCTTAACCTGAATTCAGGCTCCAATTAATAGCCTATGCAAAAATTTTTATTATATGTAATTTTTCTACATGATAAATAAGACTATATGACTGAGCCATACTTTTTTGATTTGTCGGGAATGTGATATTTTTTAAAGAAAGTTTTTAATGTAAATATAATGATATTATTTATAGTGATGTTTACTGAGTGAGAAACCTGTAAAAAGACTAAAATATTGATGCTTATGGATACATAAAAATATATTTATTAAAATATATTATTGCAATGGTCATGTTATAAACCTATGTTATTTAAAAACATAAAACCCAGTTAAAAAAGTTTTTTTGCTTACTAATCTCCAGAAATTAAAATTAATTTTAATTAACACTCTTTTTATATACAACTATAAAAACAGGCTCATGAGGCAATCAAACCCATTATTATGTTTTTAGTATAATGCTCTCACCAACTGAGCTTATGGATTGTAGAAAAAGCTACTACAGAATACTGAATATTCTGTAAGTCTTCTACTGCCTCCTGGGTACAGAGAAGTATTGGATCTTCATGTGTTTTATAACCTTTAAATTCTTTTGAATTAAAAAATACTACAAAAATTGGCAACTTATCACCTCAGGAAGTAGTAAATAAATTGGTGGTAATGATGATAATGAATTTGTTCGCATGCTCATTTATCTGTCTTGCCAAAACTAAAACCCCACTGACTGGATGAGACATACTGTTGCAAGAAACAAAATATTATATTCAATTTAACATTAAATAAATATAAAAAATAATTCAAAATATGAAAGAATAGCTTCGTAAAGTTTTGTGCAGTGTGACGAAGAACCTCTTACCAAATTTTATGACTAAGTCAAGGTTTTTTGTGCAATTGTGTTTACATACATCCACACTAAGCATTTTATGTATTAGACATTAGATGTTAAACTTTCTTTAATATACCCTTGAATACAAGAAAATACTTAAGCTGTATCAAAGAAAAGTAATGTAACTATTAAAACAGACATTGATTACTGCATGCTTAATCAGTATGTTTCAGGAAATTGCAATTGTATTGAGATAAATATTTGGAAAGGTAAACATATTTGTAAATACTTTTGTTATTATTGACTCTAAAGAAATACATATTTTATCATGAATTGAGGAAATATTAGCCAATGTAGCAATTAAATCATTACTAGTAATAACTTTATTTGAATTCAATTAACTATCACATATACTATTTTAAAAGTGCATTATAAATACATTTCATAAAGATTCAAATTTTCATAATTCTACAACAACTTTTCCTTTGTTCTTTCCACTGTGGAGGTACTGTAAAAAAAAAAAAAAAAAATACAATGTACTTGTTTTGTATCAAAAATTAATGGTAATAATTATAAATCTGAAAGATTTCAATATATAGATTTTAAAAGTTCATTTAAAATGGAAAAGCATATTCATAATAAGTATTCTAAAACTATATATGTGTATGTATTATATATATATATATATATATATATATATATATATATACACACACACTGTATATTTCTGTGTATTAGCCGAGAATTTTTTTGCCTTTTAAAGACCTAAAGTGGGGGTTGTCAGCTTATATAGGGATCCATGGAACATGTTTTTTGTAGACATTTTTCGCTGTTGGCAACTAAAAAGTCGCCAAATCAAAAAATATTAATAAAATAGTTTTTAAAAAAGAACATGTATAACACTTAAAAGTAAACAAAGTTTGCAAAAATTTTGAAACATAAAAAAACAGCAAAATTGAAAAATACATATGAAATGATTCTCATTTGTGTTATAATTGCTCCAAAATAACAGTACTATAATGGTAGCGGATGGGCTAATCTTCTAATAAACACAATTCTATGTAACCTGGAAGCAATCAATAAATTCCCAAACATAGCATATTTTTAAAAGCTTATATTGCTTAAATTTATGAAACAGTTATATAGTGTTATCAGAGTCGAAACTTGTTAGCATCTAAGTAAAAAAAAAAATATCAGCAGCCACATAGTCTAGTACAACAATTATCAAACCATATGCCGCAGCAATAATCTAGATAAGTTAGTGTAAAATTTTAAAAATAATTAAGACAGTAAAATTAATTAAAATTTAAACTATAGGTTGTTTTTCCTCATGACTTTTGAAATGTGCTAAGAGATGTCCTTGTATTTGTTTCGAGGTGCAACCTATCCTCTACCTCCACAGTACTTAAATTAGATGCCATGGTGAAAAAGGTTTGAGAAGCATTGGTCTAGCATTTTACTTTAAAGCAATTTCATTCAAAAATATTTTCCCTGCTTTGGCTTCTTGGCAACATATTTGAATGCTCTAGAAATTTTTTAATTTCGACTTATATATGGGTTTTGAACTTCAGATAAATTTTTAAAGGAGAATTGTACCCTTATCTTATATATGGATGGGCTTATATTTGGTAATATACGGTATATAAATATATATATATATATATATATATATATATATATATGAGAGATTAATAATCGTGATCTATGTATCTGTCAACAATACATCTTGGCAGATACAGCTGCTCCTGCCATGTATGCAGTGAAACACATATGACAAAATTTAGGAGTGCTACTAATTCAGTTTGTATCTTGTTAAGTGGGTGTTACCTGTGTAAAAACAAGTATTTTGTTTGATACAGAAAACATAATCGATTTGCATATTTTTACATATATTTATAACTTTTATCTTAACTTTCCCATGGATTTCCTTTTGAGAAACATTATAATATTCCTGCTATTGTTAGAAAACTGCCAAGATTTTATTTGGAGACATGCAAAAAATTATATTAGGGAACACGCGAAAAAAAAAAAAATTGCATGCAGATGCTACAGGATCAAAGTTGTGTACTGAATCACATTTAATTATAAAAAGAAAACTTAAATTTGTTTTGAAAATTATCAATTATATAATACACATAACTTACTTCAACTGCTTTAACAATATCTTCTAATCCTTGAAATTTTTCTCCCAAAGAGCTACCATCATCAATTTGTGTTTTCAGATTCTGTTCATGGTGTTGTCTCACTAACAGACTGAGGTAATGAGGAATATCAGCAACATAATGTGGTAAGAAAAAACCACTTATAGTAGAAGATTGAGAAAGAAGCTAAAATGAAATCAAGATTACAAATGAGAAATATATTTTATTAAAGCTTATAATTTGTTTTTATTAATTAGTCCTTTTATTGTCTAGCTTTGTCATTCAGTGGTATTTACAAAGAAAAGGTTACAGATTAAATAAATAATATAAATATATAACTATGTGTGACTATCTTTTAAACATATATATACAACTGTATGAATAAATTGCTTTAAAAGTCAACTGTACAAAATAAAATTTATGAACAATATTCATGTGATTACTAAAAATGTATTAATACAATATCAAATTTTTTAGTTAAACCTAAAAAATTTGATATTGCGTTATATTTTGTAACTTTTAAATTGGGCATAAACTAATTAAATAATTACCCTTATTAATAAATCTTCTTGCATAGTATGATACAAATTTTCTTTCAAATAACTGGAAATAGCTCCAATAACAATCAGCCTTCCTTTAACAGCTAAATTTTTCAAAAGAATATCAAACATTCTGCCACCAATACTTTCCCAAATTACATCAATTCCTTTCTTTTTTGGAGAAGGTTTGAAAAAAAGAAAGAAAAATTTTAGTACATAATCACAATTTTTTAATCTCTAAGTATAATAAATAAATTAGCTTACTGGATATTCTTCTGAGAGTACTTTTTCTACAGATTCTTCTTTGTAATTAATAGCACGATCACAACCAATGCTCTTAAAAGTAATTTAAAAAACAGTAAGCTATATAAAATAACTATGTAATAATTATGAAAACAAATTAACATATACTAGGTTCTTTCAACTATATTCAAGTTACAATAATCATTTTTATAATCATTCATATTATGTTGTTGTTTCCGATGCCACTTGGACAAACCAAGCATGATAGAGCCATATTATAATCATATCACAGCAAAGGGATATGCCTTTCATTTTAATGAGCACTGTTAAGGTGAAAGAATGACTTTGCTCAAGTGGGTCCTCATAATTTTGGAGCAGGGACCAAGCAGAAGACCCATAGACTTGGTCTGCCACCCCCAGAGGTATTTATTGAGAACTTGGAGGACATTGTGACCACAAACATTTTATGTGCCCAAGTTACCTTTAACAAAGATGATATATATATTGTTTTAACAACATAAGGGCATTTGCCTGTACCAGGGGTCAACAGACCATGGCTTGTGAGTTACATGCAGCTCTTTCATAGGTGTTTCCAACTCTTCAGACTGATTTCTCTATGTATTGTACCTAAAACAATGCATATGAAACCCTGATACCTTTGTTTATATTGTTTCATTAACAATTTGGCTCCTCTCTCTCCAAAATCTGATGACCCCTGACCTATACAACTTATTATGGAAGCACCATACAAGCAGCCAACTTTACTCTCTATGGTGAAGAGACAACATAAACTGACAACAAAGCCTTGAGCAGGAGTTGAACTCATACTCTCCAGAGTGATAGGCAATTGCCCCACCTACTATGCTGACTGTGCAGCTCAAATATTAATATATGCACAAGTATTTTAAAGCTATTAGACTGAAATGTAATTCTATATTTGACTTTATAATACTTCTTTACTAAATCAAATTAATCCCCTAAATCAAGGTGTTTGAAAGCTCTAAGTTGCTTAAAATTGGAAATTGGGTTTTAAATCTGGAGAACAGAAATCCTGCCATGCATGAAACACTATCAAAATCAGACTATTGAATTTTCAGGCCTTGTTTTGTAGATGAGAAATCCAGTAATAAAGTTTATGTTAGCTTAGGCACTAGAATGAAAATTAAGATAAGGTTACTCTAGAATGACTTGAATATAGAGTAATGAAACAAGTCAGGAGGTAAGTTTGGATTCATTATTGCCCAAGTTTTCAAATTAATAGCTAAAATACTTAAGAAGTATTATCGTATTAATAGGACATGAATTAATAAGCTTATTAACAAAAATTTTGCTTTTTCATCTTATATATATATATATATATATATATATATATATATATATATTAATAAACATTTAAATTCCTAATTAATTGTGTAAGTAATATTTTCTTTTTGCATCAAGATTAAATGATTTAGGAAAAAAAATCCCACATTTGATAACAAATATTAACAGTGAACAAAATAAAAAATAAATAAAATACTAATGTTTGGTTAAATGTTTTGCATATTTATTTATTTATTTAAGAACTCTAGTAACTTTGTTACATAATTTATGGTGAATACCAAATTTCTTGGTTTCCTATGTCTGGTATCAAACAATTAAAATCAATAATTCATTTACTTGTTTGTTTGATGAATCCCTGAATCATATCCAAGATAAATTTAAAATAATACATGATACAATAAATCCATATAATAGTAAGATAAATACTTTAACATTAATGAACCCTTACCATATTACTTATTTTTAGATATCTATTTAAAAAATTGATGTTTTCATCAAAACTTGTAACTTTCAACTTGGCTTGAAAACATGTAAGCTACCATTTTATATATATATTCTTAATATTAATTTATTTAGTTCAAGCACTGCACTATGTATTATAAAATATTCCTGATAGCCTAATAAAGAAAATTTAATGTAAATAGTTTTTTTAAAAATCAATAAATCTATGGAAATGAAAATTTCTATTGTTTTTAAACTATCAAAACAATAGATTTTTTTTCTTTAATTTCAAAGTGTCACACATACATAATACAACTGAGTGTACAATCAGATTGAACAATAATTAACTGATCAATCTATTGATTAGTTACCTGTAAAAATTTTACTTTCTCTAAAGAAGAGCAGGTACCAATGACATGACAGCCTGCATTTTTTGCCCATTGTACCTACATAAGAAGAGGACATTATTAAGCAAATGTATATTGTTTTATAACAGTAGTTTATATTCGGCTAGGTTGAAATAATATGTTCTCTAATCTAATAAAAGATTTTTGAAGATATAATAATTGATACCTGGGAGAAATTATGATTTGATATGAATATAACATACTGGATAGCAAATTATTATCTTTTATGCAATTAATTTTTTATATAAAAAAATTCTTTTGATTGTTGAGAAATTTAAAAGCAAAAAGCATGAATTACATTGGAAAACTATATTTGTTTAAGATATATTTATATATTTTTAAAGTTTATCGCTTAAAAAGATCTAAGAAATAAAATATTACAGCTATATGACCAGCCCCTCCTGCAGCAGCTGTTATAAGTACTTTTTCTCCTGGAACTATCTGCCCACACTGTAAAATACAGAAAGTACATGTTAAACACCAAAATAATATATTACAGTTGTAAAAATTATATTCTTACTTGCTCCTACATCAGTCTGATTCATATCATAAATATCAGAAAATATGAATTGTACAAATTTCTATTCATAGATAAATTATATATTATTTAAATGATTTGTTTTATTGACACAGCTTTACATTAAAATAGAATGCCTTTATTACTGGATCAATGCTGATTTTATTCAATATTAAATGATTCATTTTATTTTCTGTAGGCATTAAAATAACTCAGATTTTACTTGACTATCACAATAACTACTATAAAAATAATAAATATGTTTATCTCATTAAAACTTACTTAAATGTGACATGATTTTAAATAAGCAATTTTAATTTCAAGATGAAAAGAATTACTGCCTTAAGCATGATATTATACAACAAGCTGTGCTTTAAATGTATACTTTCATGTTTAATGCAAATAAAATAATACTATAAAAGATTGAAAAAAAAGATTTTTTTTTAATTTCCCTTAGTCTTTCAATATAATTTTAATATTTAACTATTCAGAAAATATTAACATTCACAAAGATTTCAGCTGTTGTAGTACTTCGATCATGGTTAACACACTGCTGGCCGGCAACTTCTCGTTTCACCATCCATATACCACTTTTGATATGTGATTACAACTACTGAGTATGAACAGCCCACTAAATGTGCCATTTCTGATATTGATGTTCCCATTCGATAAGCCATAACAATTTGAGCTTTATTGAAGTCTGACAAATCAGCTACTTTTCCCCTTATGTCACTAATCGTGCTATGTTTGGAAAGACAATGCATGGCTACTTTATATACTCCAACATCAGCCGTGCATGCACAGTGGTTTTTTTCCTGGGTGGGCCCATACTTATAAATGGAGGGTTGTCATAATGTAATGGCTCTTCTGTATACATTTCTGATAAGCAAATTTATTTGATGTCATTACCATCAATTTTCTTCCCCAAAATGTGATCTTAAGAAACAATGATAAAATATAATTATTTGACAAAATCGTAAAAATTCATTTAAAGAAAAATAAAAACTATGCTTACTCTATCAAGGCTTAAACTTGCAGTTGTTCCACCAACCAATAAAGATATTAATTCTGGATTTAAAGAAGCTACTGGAATAACTTCCTCTTCTGGAATATACTAAAAAAAAGTTAAATTATAACTAATCTATTTATAAAAAGGAATGCATGTTAAAAATTTACTATAAAATTTACATTTAAAAATATTTTTAAAAACATTGCAAAACTTAAAACTGCTTACAAGAATAGTAAAGTTACTATTGTTAAAGATGTATTAATCATAAAAATAACATTTCAGTAATTTTACATCTTACTGTGAGTATAAATTGAAATGGAATGATTTTAGCTTAAAAGAAAGAAAAACTTTTAATTTCAGGAGGGAAGGGAGCTCTCATGTAACCAGAAGCAAATTATAACCAATTCCCCTTTTTTTGGGGGGGGGAGGTGAGAGGGAAGACTAACAAAAATAAAAAAAATTATATATATAGATATATAATAATCATACTTCATTTTTTTTTTTTTTTTTTTAAAGCATAACCTTTACAGGGAAGAGTTTGCAAAATGCATTAAAAATACCCATACAAACTAAGCATTTTTAAAATCTGTGTAAATAGCATCACTTTGAGATACTAATTAAAAAATTGATGTCTTGAAATATTTTGACATGTGTGTGCTCTGAAAAAGTATCTTACAAAATTGTATAAAATGTAAAAAATAAAACATGGCAAAGTTTAAAAAAATATGCAATAAAAAAATTAATTTAGCTTTGTTGATTAATTTCCACATGACTTTTTTTTCCAAAATAAGACAGAATGCTCTCAGATTTTCAATTAGCTGTCATAGTACAAATAAAGGAATTAAATTTTTTTTGTACTTAATTTTTTTTAAATTTAAATACATTTTATGGAAAATATAAAACTTTAGAAACTCTTCCCAACACACATGTACAGTCAAAATGATGTACTGGTATTGACTACGAAATAATGCAGCAGACAATTCCTTGAAATGTCCCAAAATCTCTCCCTAGTTGAACAGGTACAATAGCCTTCTACTTGTATATAACCAGATTCTCAAACAAAATCATTAGAGAATTTGACAGTAGAGTGGGGGTCTTTGCTTTTGACTGTGGTATACACTAGGAGAATGATTTATTTCTTTGAGCATCAAATACGTGATAGGTCATGTTTCATTGAGGTTCAAAAGTTTTGAAAGTTTAAGGCTTAGCTTAATGGGTTATACTTGCTTAAAATATGCAAATTTACTGTTTTATTTTGAGCACTAAATTTTAGACATTCAGTTATCCCTACCCATGCCTTATGTATAACTTTAAATTTTACTATTTTTGATTATTTTTTATAGTACATTTGGGAACATTTGAAAATATTAAAAAAATTCTTAAATATTTCACTAATGCTTATACCATTAAATAAACCCAGACATGAAATAAAATACACTTTTATATAACAAGTTATTTACTTTAAATTGCACAATTTAAATAATAGTATGTAATAAAGATAAATAATATGCTAATGACGGTATTTCATATAATTTTTTGCATAGTTTCTTATTTAATTTACTTTATATAATACTCAATACAAAGAATACAAATAAAAACCTTTCAGGACAGAGAAAATTACTTTATAAGAAAAAGTTTTGTATTGCTAAAAAAAACACTGACTGAAGTTCATTACAACTGAAGCTACAAAGACAAAATTATTCAATTTTTTCTTTGCCTCTTTCATTTGCTAATAGAAGCTTGAAATACAAACACATTAAATAAAAGTAGTATATTATTTCTTTGTTTAGTTCTGTTTCAAATAAAGTGTAATGTAAAGCCTCTTTTAACATATATTATAAGAAAATTGACAGCACCTTAAAAGTTATATAGTAAAATTATTTAATACCTTACCATGTATTCAGAAAATGCACCAAATTTTAAGTGCATTACTGGTTCACCATATTTCAAATCACATACTTCATCACCAACATCAACAATTTCTCCAATACCCTAAAAATAAATAACTAATTACAATGGAAGAATATTTTCAAAATATGGATCTACAGCAATATAACTTACTTCAAAGCCTATGTCAAATGGGAAAACTCTCTTTTGTCGAAAGTAACGACCAGCAGTCACATTCACATCTGAAGCATTAATACCTACATACCTTTTTGAAAGAAGTAGAAATTAAAAGCTTAGTAAATTATATTAATTAAATATTCACTATTTATTTAAAATTGAAACTAAATTATGAATACAGTTTCATAAATTATGATGGTTGAATTCTTTACAACCAGATGATAATACAGTGGAAACTCAAATAAAATATTCAATTATACGAGGTACTTCTTTTCTGGCAAAAATCCACATGGTCCATAAAATAAATTATAATATTTAGTTATACAAAAGAATGTTTTTTTACTTAAATTTTATTAGGTATATCAATAAAGCAAAAGTTTTTTGCAAACAGTTTCTCCATCCCAAAATTGCTTTTTTTAAGGGAATAGTATTCATTTGCAGTTAGAGTAGCTCAGATATATTTGCAGTCATTTCCTTTCTTACAATCCATCCACTACCTAAAAGGGTCTTTTATAAGGAGTGGATCAAGCAACATCAATAGTGTTTGGACATAAGATGGCCTGTTCTCTGATTTGGAAAAAATATACTTCTGGTTTTAACAAAAGCAATGTATCCCCTACCAATTAATGGTCTGCTTTTAGAAGAGAAGACCTTTGATTTTCCAAGCCAACAAAATATCACTGAAGTTTTTAGTGTCCATGGGTCTCTTTAGCATTCTGAACAAAGGTGTAGCATAAAGTTGACTGTAGCACTTTAAACCAAGGTGTAAATGAGATGACTTCAAAAATTTAAAGTAAGAAATGGATGCAGTGAAATATAAAGTGTTGATATTATCTCAGTTGAACATTGAAAAGGAAAATATTTTAAAAACCATAATTAATGACCTATGGGACCATTTGTGATACTAATGAAACTTTTGTTTTTCAAACTGTCATCTTTGAAATCCTTACCTTAGAAGAATGACCCCTTTTTTCTTTTTATGTATAAGAATTTCAATTTTATTTAAATTTTGATTCCTACAAAAAGTTATTACATAAATGGAATATAATCTAAAGACCAATACAAGCTTTTAAATAAATATAACCTTCATTTGAGAATTTTAATTATCCAGACTGAAGGCTAAACACAAAGCCGATATTAACAAAAAAAGTTCAGATTTGTTTTGAAATGTATAATTAATCTATTATATATTCAACAGAAAAGTTATAGGTATTCTGTACAGGAAAATGGATATTTTCACTGTCATAACTGTTTTCTTTAGATATTATTTTTAAATACTTAAGATATCACCTAAATTTTATATCCACCACCACTAACTTCAACTGAAATTATTGCTGAATTTGAGGTTCTGAAATGCTTTATCTATTATAAAAACATCAGTGATTAAGAGTTAGATGTTTTCCTAGAATGTAAATCATATGTCATATAGCTAATAGAACAGTGAAACATGCAAAAATACCTATTGTATTAAAGACCAAAATAATTCATTTTAATATTTGTTATTCTATGATCTCATTTTCATAAATACCGTGCATATCAACAACTCCCTGTGGTTTTTCTTGCAGAATTTTTTATTATATTATTCCTGAACATGTAAAAGAGTTTTTAGTCTTAAATCTTTAGTCTAGATTTTTATTTCTCTTAACATTGTAAATTATATTAGTTTGAGAGTGTTTTATAAGAAGTGTTCATTGTTTGTATTTATGTATGTATTTAATAAATACAGAAAGTTCCTCCATTTAATGCAGATTAATTTTATTATAACTTACAGATATTAATATAAATATCTTTTTTACCTTTAAAGTATGTTTATTTATTCAGAACCCAGATAAATAGATTAGCATTGAAACAAGCACTATTTACTTAGATGAATTCTTTGTTCACCCTGGACTTTGTGTAAGAAAGTTTCCACTTGTTTCCTTCATATTGGATGATTATGCAAGCTGTGTCATATTGCCTTTATGATTACCCTTCAGGTTTTAACAAAATATGACAGTATAAATAAATCTATATAAATAATTTGCTGATTGTTTTTCAGAACACAAAAATAAATTTTACTTTTACTTTTATATTTTAGACTGCTTTAAAGAAAACAGGAAAATTTGATAAAAATTTAAAATAACTTTATTAGAGTTTTACATATTTATATTAAGAAACTCCTACTAAATTATTATGTTAATAAAAAACAATATTTTACGAAATAAATTCGAATTTGGGAAATTTGATAATTAGATTACCAACTACATTTTAATATTAATTTTTTTAAATGCTTATAAACAGCTTACTTGTTTTTAACAAGAACTTCTTTGGACCGCGGTCTTGCGATATTTTGGTGCACTATATCAACAGCTTCTCTAAACACTGGAGATAATTTTTTCACAACAAGTTTCCTAAACGTATTTGGGACTGCGACATTCATTATTTAATATACTTTTTATACTACAGTTTTATAGTTATAGTGAAGACTCGTAATTCTTCATATACATAAAATTATATAAATAAATATACAATTTTCTCATTAAATGTTATCATATTACAATGTTGAATAAATATACCGTGATAACTTTGTAAAATGAAACAAAATAAAAACGTGATGCTCCTTTGAGCCTTTCAATTTTGGATGATTATTATTTCCAGAATAACAGCCTTTTAAATTTATGGGATTAGTTTAAAATTCCGCCCTTCAATGGTATATCAACACAAAATCAATCACGTGTGATGAATGTAAACAAATGTTATGCAATTACAGTTAAGATTCAAAACAAAAATGTATATATTTAAATTAAACTAAATTAAAAAATGAGAGAATGTATTCTTATTTTGATTATATTTAACTTAATAATAATTTTATAAATAATAATTATCGTAAGTTTTATATTTTATAGAACATTGAACTTTTTCATTACGAATATTTGCCTCCTGTTAAAGAATGATTCGCGACTCTTGTGTTTCGGCCTATTCACTGAGATTGTAAATAAGTTCAGAAAAAAAAAAATAGTATATAGAAAAATACTTTCATAATGTTATGAATCGCTAAAAAAAAAGGTTTATAAGAAAATAAGCTGCCTTTGCTATACCCTCAACGTTGTATAGTTACTTTACATTTAACTCTTTAAGGAAATGATTGAATTGCCCTCAATTTTACGTATTTTTCTAATTTTGGGATGTTTTTGTGGTGCCATATATGTGAGTATTAAATTTTAACTTCTTTTTTGTTATCTCGGTATAAAAAACTTTTGAAAAATGTGTACCTTTTTATTTCCAGACTACGAACTGGCCCTCAAAACCTGATATCCAAACGCGGTTATTAGAAGTAAGTTTTTTGTCTTTTCTACAATAAGTTAGACCATTTGTTTGTAATTTTTAGTCACTATTTAATTCAGTAATTTCACACACATATATATAGATATATTTATTTGTTAAGCATACATATATGCCCACTCATACTTTTTACTATGTATTTACAAGTTCATCATCAGACAATCTAAGTGGTGAAATAAAACATGTATTCATATGTATATATAGAGTCATGCATGTTGATCTGACAAATTTAGAGATTGAATAAAACATATGAAAAAGGTGAAATGTAATATTTCCAATATTAAAATTCACGATTCTGATTGAATATGTCTAACAATGAGTTTAAAGAACTTATGATTATTTTATATTATTATAACATTATATTTGTGTGTATTTTTACTTAGGATGATGAGCTTGATGGACAAGTAACCTTACATCTTTATCATTCTTTAGAAAAAAGTGAGTTATATTTATTAAAATCTTTTGTTGTTTTTATAATTATTGCCTGCATTTTAATTGTGGTAAGCTTTCATACATTGTAAAAAATTTACCTTTAGGTGATACTCATCCACAATATGTGAAAAGAGGTTTAATAACTGTTAACTCAGCTCGTAATGAAGCTACATATATTGAGGAAAATCCTTTATCCGTATCTGATGTTGAAAAATTGAAGGTATATAATTTCTTATGTAACAACCTAATAATTTATATTTTTATTTATATTCAATTGTTGAAAAGGTTATATGTATATTAGATTGTTGGTACTGTTAATGAATGCCAATAATTTATTTATTGCATAAATAAAATATGCAAATGTTTAATATTTCAGTTATAAGTAAATTAAATTCAGGCTATACTGAATTGGAATTGATTATATATATTTCAGTGGTCAACAGAACTTTACATAATAAATATTTTCTTTAGCTTGTTTCTTTAGTTTTTTTTAATCTCATACTTATTTATTTTTCAAATATTTACATAGGCCTTTTTATCTGAATCATTAAAAGTCACTGGCTTTTTAAACTATTAAAAATTTTAAGATATCTAATAGTCTCATTCTAAAATTAGATTTAATTTCAGTGTTTTGACATTGATTTTAATATGTATTTAATAATATTGAAAGTGTTAGTGCTAAAATTCTTCATTTTAGTGTCATTGTAATTTTATGGTAGTTAAAAAAAATAAACTGATAAAAATTTTGCTCATTGTTTCAGTAGTATGAATAAACTTTAATAATTAAATGAATTCATCTAAGCATTTTAGGTTTCATTATATTGTATAAATTAATAGGTACCTAATTATATAATTACATTTTTTGTTACTTTATATATAATTCTTTTTAAAAAATATTAAAATAATTAAGTTATGTTTAAAACATAAAAATTTATGATTTATTTAAGATTCAAATCAATTAAAAAAAATTTTTTTGTTGTTGTTTTTATAGAAATTAGCAGAATTAGATGATGTTTATAGAATAAAGATTTTACATAAACCTGATGAACCAGATAGCAATTCAGTGTTCTCTTTCACTAAAGCTGTAAGTATTTTCTTTCACACATGCTGGTTGTGTATATTTTATTTAAGGCACAATCTAGATAAATTTCATTTTCTCCTATTTTCATTTGTACACACACACATATGTATTTAAAAAATAATTGTTTTTAAGTTTCTCTAAATTCTCCCTGCCTACATTTTTCTAACCAAGATGTCAATTTTGCCTGGAAATTAAACCAATAACAAGAACAACAAAAAATGATCTCCCAGACACTACCTTATTAGAATTAATAGACATACCAACTACTCCAAATTTTCAGGAGTTGCTCCAGAAAATAACAAAACTTTTGAACAGCTGCAAGATTATAATTCAGCAATTAAATACAAAGCTTTGCAAAAAACAATGCTGAATATTAACTCTGTCCATGCAGTAGTGCTGCATGTTAGAGTTTTCAGTATTGAGCGAAAAAACCAAACTGAATTTAGGTCAAATTTGAGTAGACGAAGTCTAGAATCCCTGATGATAGAAAAATGGAAGTATTTTAATCAGGGTCAATGTTTCTACAAGAATCACTGTTCTGAAAAATAAGTTGTTAAAGCTAAAAAAAACCACTCATACATTTTTAAATGCATAGATTTTAATTTGCCTTTTACGATTTACTATTGTGTAAATATTTTATATTTAATTATAATGTAGAAACTGATAAGATATGTAGTTATTTATAATCTGTAATTATCATGTTAAAATTTAAAATTACACTCCTGACACAAATGCCTGAGTGTTAGCATGTCTGAATTAAGAATCAAATGATCAGTAGCTGTCAGGTGTGTTTGCATTTGTTTAAGAACTCAGATGATGAAATAAATCTAACTTTTCACCAAATTTTATTCCAGTCATAGTTATTTATTGTATTCAAATCTTTATTACTAGATAAACAGACTATTGATATTTCCAAGGAAGTCTTTACAATGAAATTATTTGGGGTACTACCACAAGTGGAATACTTGTAGTGTTTATATATTTATATACTTTATATATTTATATACTCACAAGGAAATAAAATTACATTCTTAATAGTTTGATCAACCAATAATAAGGGAAAAAACTGGAGAGAATATTATTTTAAGCATTAATTTATTTGTTTCCTTAGTATTTGCGCATTTTCTATGTTTGCAAAATTTCTTTTTTAGTATAAAAAGTTTTAATCACTATCAATATATAGTTTGTTCAACTCTATAAAAGTTTATAATTTGCTATAACTTCATTATATTAAATTATAAATTTATTATAAGATTTTTATTAATTTATAGAGGGATGAGGAAAAGTTGAATGTGATAAAACAATTTTTGTCATAATAATTTTACATCTTAAGTGATATTTAAAACTCATGCCATATATCCCATTGATTATATGGCAGAATTTATTTGTTTCATTAATACTACTTAACATTCCATTTGTTTTTCCAGTAGTTATAATGCTTATTTCTAAACATTTAACAGGTAACATTAAAAAAAAATATATATGAATAATTATATCTATTTCAATCTCTCTTCAGTCTATTTAGTAGAATTGGCATTTGCTACATGTATTATACAAAAATTATTTAATTTTTTTAGAAAAATTCTTTAAAAAAAATATTTGTTTCTAATATAACATTAGATATTTTCAAATATAGCTACCTAAAATATTGCTTCAAAATGAAAATCTTAAAAAACTGGATATATATAGGCATAAATATTATGCATTTTCTGACTGTCTAGGTCATATATGTATGCTCTCAAAATGTGTCAGTCCTGTTGATCAGTGCATAATTTTCATTTTCTGGTTCTACTAAGCTGTGTATTTTTGCTGATACGACGCATTTTTACCTTGTGTTAACTTATTTTCATCAAGCTCAACTAGTGTTTGATAGATCACTAGGATGATTAATGTGACTACTGATAAACCTTTTATTGTTTTGTGCCTTCAAATTTAAGAGATTTAATTATAACTACTGATACATTTTTATGTGTTCAGTTTTGTCAGATAAATTCAGTTTGATGCCCCAGAGCATGTTGGTATAGCCCTTTAACCAAGCCCCTTGTTGATCTGTGTTGCTTCTCACACATTCAGCATTTTTATCCCATATTGTCAATATATCATATAATGAAGAAAAAAATTGCATATTTGAAATTGAATTTATTACTATCTGCATGTCTCTTTGAATTCTGCAATTTTTTTTTTTTTTTTTTTGTATTTTCAAAAATTGCTAAGATAGGACACAACTACTGTACTCTATAGTTTAAAAATATTGTATCAGAGGGTATTGTTAAGTTAAAAGTGTCATGAATTTTATAATTGTCTTTAAATAAAAATTTCAGAGAAAATTACAATGCTTATTTTCCAATTGAAAAAAAATATTAAAAGTGCTCTCATATAACATTCTGAATTTTGCTGAAAAATCTTTTGAAAATTGTTCCTAAGAGGTTAGTTTGCAAGTATGAAATAAATAAGGTTATGAAATGGTGTGAAGCTAATTAATTTTTAATAAATTTAAAAATTATACATTTCATTTTGCTAATGATATTGAAAATTTGTGTATGCATATAATTCAGTTAATATTGTGAATTAAGTGAAATTGTCATATTTTTTTGTTTTAAGGCAGTTTTCAGAATTTTTAAAAGAGTTGCAACAACTGCATCTGATATTATTTCATTGCAAAAAACCATTGAAATCACTGTACTGTTTGTCTTGACATAGCATTTACCAAAGTGATAGTAAAATTTTGATTCTTAAAACTGAGAAGCATAAGCTTTATTGCTGTCTTTTTTCTCACTCTAAATACTTCTGCTAAAAAATGGAGATGGGGCAATTATTTCAGTTGTCTTTAATTTAAATCTTAATACAACTGAGTTTTGTTTGGAATTTTATTTGTTGCAACATCTTGTTTGTATTGAAACCATTAATTCTCTGCAGCTAGGTCTATAAAGTGGATAACTTTCCAACTTCATTTCCAGAGTTTAAACTATGCCCTGTAGCATTCCATTTGTAGATTGAAGATATCTAAACTATCCATACGCTGGTTATATATATATATATATATATATATATATAGTGAAGAACATGCAGTACCTTAGTATTTTTGGTCAGCATGTTACTTTTTCTTTTGCTTCAATACCACAGCACTTTGATGCTAAAACAGTTCTATACTATACCCTCAATTTATTTTATCTGTTTTGAAAGGCTGTACACCTGTTTCATTTTATATGCTTCAGATAGTCCTAAAACATTAAGATGTTTTGCCATAGATGTACCAGTTGCATGTATATTAATTTTTTCAATTTAGCAGGGGAATGTTGTAAAATATCTGCCAAAATATGTGAAGCTTATAACAATGAAAATGTAGGATTTCGCAAGTAACAAAATATTAAGCCTTACTAGAAAAAGAAAAATATGTAACACTTAAGTTTTTGCATTTCTCATTTGTTTAAAATTTAAAATAAATACCTGTTTTGAAGCAAATTTATTGATTTTTTTTCCCTATATGCAGTAGATAAGTTGTTGGAATACTTTTATTTGCTCTTTAATAAATGTTTAATTTTATTAATTTTCATTCATTTCATTAAAAATCATAAAATAAGTAGTAGTTTTTATAAAAAATCTTAAAACAAATCAAGATACCTTGTATTCTAATATAAGATGTTCATAATGACTACTGGTTTTGTGCATTAGAATGTTTGATAATTTTGAATTTATTAGAAATACCAAACCAAATATGGGAACTTATGAAAAGTGTCAAGTTTTGCTAACTGTAATGAAAAATGTCATACAATTACACAGCTTTTCCTTAATCAGGTAGGAGTACACAACTTCATTATTAAAACCTCAAATAGTATACTTGAATTTTGATTTGATTTAGCAGAACAGATATATAGTTTTTCCTCATTTTGCTAATAGTGTTTAATATTATAATTTATATCTTTCAAGACTTTTATTTTTAGAAATGAAATGTTCATTACTTTTCATCATCAGATTTAGTAATGTTTATTAATTTTGTGAATATATATATATATATTTTTAGTGTGCTATTTATGAATCTGGACCTACAGATATCATCTATGTAACATTAGATCAAAGTAATATTCCTGTTGGTGTATCTATATCTGCTGTTCCACCATACTGTTTGGGAAATTCAGTATCTAACTCCAAATTAGGTTCTTTCAACACTACAGTCAACATAGTTTCACTTGTAAATGGACCATCGTAAGTTTTTTAAAAATTAATATTGCATTATTTCTTTTTTAATTTTGATAAATCAAATTATCTTTTGATTTTCAAGTATCTTATTGTATTACATTGAATTTTCTATATGTTGTGAGCATTTTATAATGCACTTAATACAAACAGTTGTATCATTTTAATGAAATTATTTTCCCTGAATCTAAACACTAATAAATAACTAAAAATGAATTTAATGTAATAAATTTAATGTTTAATTAAGCTTTAAGTTAAATCTTTAGAAAACTGAGTTTCCCTTCGATTTAATGTTAAAAACAAAGTTCTTATGTTATTCATTTTGATTTTTATGTTCTTTGGAAAACAATTGCATTTTTATCCTAAAGAATTGTAATTGTAAATCAGATTTTTATATTTCAAGTTAAAACTAGATTTTATACTATTGCATTCGTGGATCACTCCTATTTTTTTCTCCTCTTTGTCATGCAAACACATTTTTTTTTTAAATATAACTATAGAAAACCATAGCAAGTTAACCAGTTAATAATTTTCTCAGCATTATGTGGCACAGATGCCAAGCAGTTTTTTAGCAGTGTAACCAAAATAGAATACAATTTTTCTTAATTGTACAATATTTTGTTGAAACTTTGTATTATAGTATTTTAAACTCTTTCACTGTTACTATATTGTTAATTTCATTTATTAAAACAAGTCAGTGAAAAGGCCTGGGAGGAATCAAGTAATAATTTGAAATTTATGAGTTTAATATAAGTCATTAACACTAGATTGCCCGAGATTTCTTGTATACCTATATTGCTCAAAAACAGTCAAAATGACTTCATTGTGAAAAAATAACAAATATGTAAAGAAATTTGTTTAAAATTGATTTTTAATATTTCTTATATTATTTACAATTAAACAACAAGTTATTAGTAAATATTAACAATAAAAAAATTTACTTTAATTTAAAAAAAAATAATTTATGCATTATTATTTGTACATTCGACCTTCTGAAACGTATTTTCAGTTTCTTCATCAGAATCTGAACTAGCTAGCACCCTACACCTTTTCCTGGGCATATTGATGATACTTTCATTTTCATCATTGGTGATCGACTCTTCATCACTATCTTCAGTGTCAGATGTTTCACTTTGAATATAATCCGCTTCATCTTCAGATGATAGTTCAGAATTTGTTGCATTTGATTCTAAATCGGAGCACTCTTCACTTATGTCCGTTAGCTTTTAAAATAACTCATTTCTGTTCAACATTTTTTTCATAAAGTTGGAGCTCAAAAGAAATAAGATAAACAACTTGTTAGAACACTTTATAAAGATTCGAATAACTCGTACTACTTTAGCTTATTGAGCAGCTGACACTTATCAAGTATACGCCCAAATTGGCAATTTATCATGCATCGGTATGTTACCGTAATCGGAAAAAAAAGTTATTTCAATACAAAGCCAGACAGGTCATATAAGAAATTTACTCAATTCAATAAATAAAAATCTTTTGATTATTTAAAATTTCCTAAGCAGTCAAAATGACTGCTTCTGGGCAATATAGGTATAACACATATATATATACGGAAATAAAAGAGGATGGAAGTAACTACAATTATTCATAAACCCATTTATATGTTATAGAAAAAGTCACCAAATTCTAAGAAATTGTGTCATTATATTTCATAATTGTTTTTCTAATTGAAATTAAAATTCAGTCAATATGACTGCCTTGGGCAATCTAGTGTTAAGAAGTAAAGCCTTGAAGGCAGATTAAATTATTCTTCATTTGAAGCAATTCTAGATTATGTATATGTCAAGTGATATAATGAGTTTAAATTCCATAATTTACTCTATACTTTTTTCTTCTTTAAATTTAGTGATTTCTTTCACTTACTATTTGTGTTCTTTTTTTTTTTTTTTCAAAATAAGTCATACTAAATAATAATAATAATAATAATAAATCTGTTTGGAGAATATATGTAGTAGATGAGTGTGGTTGGACAGTAAATAAATGTATGGGCTGGTTTAAAAAAATTACTGGTTGAATACATTTCTAAATAAAATTTTGTTTGGAATATCTGTTCTTTATTTTCATTCCATCTAGTTCACTGTTGTACATTTGAATAAATATGTGCTTTTCTACAAATTAAATAGCTACGCAGAAACAAGAAAGTTACTCTGGAACATAACATGAAGAAAATAATTTTATTACCTTATCTTTGAGACATAGCTTTCTAACATAAGCAAAATCGTTTATAATATTTAAAAATTAATATTACCTACTACTTTATTTATTTGGGACAAAAATAAAGCTGTGTGTGTGTAACAATTGCAATATTTTAATGTAGTTAAGAAAATATTCCACCATAGATATTTACACATCAAAGAGATGGAATACTTTTAATACTTGAAAATATTTTATTTATTATAAGCATTCTCATGCTTGTTTGCTATAAAATCTTAAATTGTCTCTCTACTTTTTTATTCTATCCATGTTAGTTGAATATCTACTTCATAATGACAATTAAATCCTAAAATGTGTTTGTCATCTCATACCTTTGAACAACTGTTCTTTTAATTTTTAACAATAGGTGTCAGATTTCTAGGCTTTCCTTTAGTTACTAAAAACAGTAAACAATTTGATAAAGTTTTCATTTTAACATATAAGGTCTGTTTCATATTAATTTTTCTTTATATCTCTAATCTTGGTGGGTTATATATTTATGTAAACTTTTGAATCTGCGATGTCCCATGAAACCACATGTCAAATAATTTTTTCTTTGCTATTTAAAGATATTAATACATTTTTTATTTTCTGTGTTTTAAACCCTTTAAACTAGCAACAGATGGTAGAACTGAATTTAATATTTTTTTTCTTTTTTTGAAATCTACATCTTTAAACTTACTGTAAATGGAATTCGTTTTTTCCCACTTAAGACTCCAAATAAGATACTTACCAGAACGACACTTTTTAGTTGTTTAATTGGCACACCATTTTAAAACTAAACAATTTATAGATAATTATTCATTGGCTCCCAAAATAATTAAAATTTAAAAACATTTCTTTTTCATGCAATATAAGGAGGGATACATTTAAAATACTCCCTCTCCCATTCCTAAGTTGTGTAAATTTCTTTTCATATTTTTCACATTTATTATCACATACGTAACATTTAAAAAGGAGTTTCATTAAATCCCAAAAATGTTCTAGTACTTTTTTAAAAGAAAATAAATTCATGTCAGTTGTTAGATTGTTATTTTGAATTTAATTTTTGCTTTTGTGGGAAGTATGCATATCATTGTCCTCTGTTTGGACATTACAGGTGAGACATTTTATGCATCTTTTTACTTTTTATGTTGTATTACATAATATTCATAAAGCATATTTTGTAGATACTACAATTTGAAATTTATATTGACAAGGGAAGGAAAATGAATATAACAAACAAAAAATTTGGGGCAGAATATTAAATTAGCTTCCAAATATTATCTTCTATTCTTCATCCTAAGCTAACCTTAATTGTTAAAACCATGTTATAAGATCAAAACGTATATTTATTTAATTTTTGTTGTTATCTCTGAAGTTAATAAATGTCAGATCCAATGGATGGTTTGTAAAATGGCTATCCGTAGACATTTAAAATAGTAACAAGTCAATTTATCAAAGCCTTAGAAAGGGTTAAACACACATAATCAGCTACTAAAATGTTTTATGTTAAAATATAAACTAATGCTGTTTTTTTATACTGTCTTTACAAATTAATTTTAATCTGTTCTCTCTCAGGCCTGATACTCTAACATACATTCAGAGGTTAGAACAAGAAAAAGCAGAAAAGGCTAGAGGAGAGCAAGGAGACAATAGATCATTTTTTGCTAAATATGTAAGTATAGTTTTTCTTATTTTAAGGTTTAAACAGTTAATGAAGCATTTATTCCTTTATATCACAATGATGCAGATCTGCAATATACCCTAAAATCTAATGATATTTCCACAGTAAGCTTTAAAAGAGGGATTTGTTGATTGTTACTATCCTGTATAATTACCGTTAATACAATTTGTTTGTAGAATATACTTGTAGAAGTGTATCAATTGGCAATACTAAGATTAATTTTCCTCTCAAAGTTCCATTTATCATTTAATCATGATAACATACCTTCCAACTTTTACAAATTATCCGTAAAGTTTATTTTTGGTTACATTTTGGCATGTTTTGGTAATTTTATAGACTTACAGATAGACGAAGAATTTTAGCAGTTTTTGGTAGTGTGAAAATGAAATAAAAAATTTTGAAAAAGTACTATAGATTTTTCACTTTAGTAATAGCTGAAATTTTGAAAATTTATTTCATTTCAGCAGAAATTTACATAACTGAATTTTAAAAATCTATAAATATCTTTAATATGTTTTAAAGATATTAAATTCCTGTATGAACTTGCAGAAAATAAATAGTGACATCACTGAACTAGAGGTTATATCAGCTTTGCCAGAGTTTTGTTTAATATGACTTTTTTTTAAAAATTTTGAATTTTGTAAGAAGTATCAATTTTGTTAAATAAATTAAAGCTTAATAAGTCATAGTTTGATAATTTTAATATCTTATTTTATTAATTTTATCAAAACAAATATTAAGTTTGATATTTAGGTTAATTTTGGTTTTTCTAGAATTTAATTTAATTGAAAAAATTAATATGTTCAATTATTTATAATGAATACATAAAAAAATTTATTAATTGAAATTAACTTTTAATTAGAATTTTCATTAGGAAAAGGAAAAATCATGATTAACTTTTATTAATTGTAATTGCTTGTACCACTGAAAATGAACCAACTAATCGGCTGATATTCAGTGAAAAGTTTTACTGTACCATTGTACAAAAGTTGCCAAGTATATGTTTCACAAAGACACTTGAGGTATACTTCTCACAAAGTGGTTTCAAAATTTTATAAAATTGTAAATATATATTCTTTTAGCAGCATAATTTACTTTATTTATAAGAAAGTCATTGTTTTGTTTGTAAGAAAATATATTTTTTTTTCAACAAGTTTTTAATTTTGTGTTAAATTTTTTTATATTATTATTATTATGTGTATTCTAACTTTTAAGTATATATTTAAAATGCAGGGTTTTTCAACTACAACAAAGTGTTAAAGCAAATAATCATTGTATACAAAGTAAGTATAATTTTAAATGTAGGGAAAAGTATTAGCTTCATTGTATAGAGCAATGTTTCCAGATAGAGAATATAGGTGACATTTAAAAGTGTTAAAAAAAAATAAATAAAAAAAAATTCTTACTGTGGTAAGTTCAACTGGTTGAAGTTTGCCTTGTGAAATTGAGCTGAGCATATATTTGTTAGGCAAATTCTTTTTGATACAGTATAGAATAGCAAGATTGACACTTATAATGAGTTGTAAACAATATGTTCGTATTAAAAGTTGTTTTAACAAAATTTTATAAAATATATTTCTTTTCTCTTTTAGTGGATGTATATAGTGCCTTTTGTTATATTCTTGGTCTTATCTGGAGCATCAGGACCTGAAGGACAAGCTGGTGGACGCTAATTAGCTTTAATTTATAGAAAAATAATGTATCATGTTCATTTCATGTATTAAAAAATTTTTTATTTGAATGTGAAGATCTCTTATTATGGAAATAGGAAAACAATTAATTTTTTTTTTAATTTGTACAAAAATTTCTTTTAAAAACAATTTCAAATTCTTTACTTTATACACTTATATTTAACTATAACTTTTGTTAAACCCACAATAATGTCTTACAGGGTTGGAAAAAATCATGATTTTTTTTTTTTTAAATCAGATTTTTTATATTTTTTCAGAATACTAATTTTAATTGTTTTTATGTTTTTTGCAAAATGCATAGAATAGTTTGTTATAAGATGTAAGATCTTATCTATCTAGTATATTCTGCGCACTGATTACCTAAACTTAAATATATAAATTTTAATCTAAATACATTCTATTATTTTGTAATTGGATAGTGCAAACTAAATAAGATGTAAATTAAAATAACAAATTAAATATTCTTTTAATACAAACTATTTACTTAAAAAAAAATCACAATTATTTCAATATTTTTTTAAGCTCCGAATGATGGATTTAACTGTTTCAATAAAAACACTCACTTTGATGCTTTATTCACTCCTAATGGGTTACGAAGGCTAGAATGAACAGTACGAAAAGAAGAAAACTGTCTTTCCATTCCAGCAGATGAAGCCACGGCTGTTGTTATTTGGTAGACAAACTGGATTTCAAGTTTTGAAATACTCTTTACCTCGCATTACATAAAATGATTTCCACCAATATAATCAATCATTGTACTACCCCTACTACATAATTTCTGATAACAACCCTTAAATTCTTGGAAAGCACATGCTATCTTTTTACACTTATTTATTTATTACTGTGGTGACTGATTCCCAATTCTCCTGTCTGTGGAATATAGGTTTTAAAAGAAGTTAAAAAAATGATTTAAATCAATGATTTTTTTCAAAAAAATCAACTGATTTAAATTATGATTTAAATAAACTGATTTACATCATGCCAACCCTGATGTCTTATTTCGTTAAAACTGCAATAATTGTTGCTTATTATACAAGAAAAAGAAAGTAGCTGAATATTATGTCACTTAAATTTGTTAGAAAATTAGGTAAAATTCTTCTAGCGTATTGTGTCTCAATAGCTATTGTCTGCTAGATTTTAAATGTTGCATTGCTGGTACTTTAGCACCAAAATTGAGAAAAGAAAAGAAGTAACTCTTACCTCTAATGTTCTTCCAGAATGTAATTTCCACTAGCTTTGCTAGTACATACATTGCTCTTTTCTTTTTTAATTAAATCTTAAATGATTTTTATTATGACTTTTAATAAAGCATCAAGCTGAAATAGTTAATGAAGATGTAGCTTTATTTACTTGTTAGCAATAAGAATTTTATTATCATTATATTTTTCATTACATGCCAAATAAAAGTGCTCTAAAGCTTAAA
>CM063505.1:150292114-150457114 GCA_032207245.1 Pardosa pseudoannulata
GCCACTTACGTATTTGCGAGCGCAGCAATTGCGCATGCGCTGTTTTCTTCTTTGAGTTTAAAAATGTTTGTTTATAGTAGTTCGTGTATGTGTTTCATGATGCGAGGTTGTTCTCGCCAGCGGTCGCCGACCCATGTATTCTATCTTAAGTTATCTCACTAAGCGGTCTTACCGACCCGTATTTTTGGATTAACTTCTGTGTTAATAAAAGTGTGGGATCAAAAGAAACATTGTTTATTCTGTCTAGTCTACACGTACATTATTTGGTCCGTCATCCACCGCAGCTAGCGACTATGGAAAAGTTAAATCGTAAGAAAGGAGCTATAAAGGCCAACATTACAAAGTTGGAAACATTTATGAATGAAATCTCTGTTAAGGATACATCGCTAAGTGAATTGGAAGTAAAACTTAAAAAAGTTGAAAGCTTTCAAGCCAAAACTGATGAACTAAGGAATGAGTATTACGATATTTCGAATCTGAAGGAAAAGGAAATTACAGAAATCGAAGCTGATTTTGAAGAAATAGAAAACCGGATTGAAGCCTTGGAGGTAAGGATTAAAACCTTCATAGGATCATTTAAACCTTCTACTAGTATTGTTGTAAATAATTCTAAAGAACACGGAATCGAAAGTAATTCTAATGCGAAAGTTAAACTTCCCGAAATTCCATTACCGGTTTTTATGGGTAAATACGATGAATGGTCAAATTTTAAATCCCAGTTTACAAATTTAATTGTAAATAATGAACAGTTAAATGAATTGCAAAAATTATATTATTTGCGTGCATCATTAAAGGGCCAAGCCAAGCAAATAGAAACTGATGATGATACTTTCGATTATTTGTTTAAAGCACTAAGTGAACGTTTCGAAAATAAAAGAATAATTGTTGACACACATATCGGTGTAATGATTAATTATGAAAAAGGGAACAGATGCATTATAGTCGCCGGTCCCGTCCGCCATGTTTTTTTTTGGCGACCAACAGAAAAACGCATGATTTGAAAAGTCGCCAAGTAGAAAAACATGGCGGCGGTGCGTGTTATCAGATTACTAATATTTGTGATATATGTCAACAGAGTAAACACAATATATATCATTTTAATAAGCACTAATATTATGAAGAATCTAACGTGTGAGGGGATTCCCCCCCCTCACCCCCCCCCTTGTGCAAAGAACAAAATAGAAATGTTCCAAACCAATTAACTTAGAATATCCTGATACATTTTAACTATTTCAAAACCGAAGTAACTGCACCCGTCTTAACTAAATCCCAGAAAATGATAAGAACAAAAACAAAATGTTCCAAACCAAAGCATCTTGTTTGGTTTAGAATATTTTGATATTTTTTAACAATATCAAAACCGAAATAACTTCACTTGTCATAACTAAATTAACTAAATCCGACTAACCAAATACATAAAAAAAAACTCAAATTCGGAATTCCATCATCCCCACAAATGTGCCGTTTTGAATGAAATGCAAATCCAACCTCAGGTCTAAGAATTTCCTTATTTCTTCACAATGCTACAAATAGTTAAAACCGAAATAAGAACATCCGAATTTCCAGCATTTGTTTTGTATTTGCTAAATACCAAAAATAACTTACCTACCTACGAGACAACCTACTAATCCAGAGTCTGGAACGAAAAGAATATTTAAAACAGAAAATTTGTATAGATTGCCGGGTAATGACGTCAAAAATCACGTGCACCAATAGCTTCCATATTTCCCTTTCAAAGTTAAGGCATATACAGCAACCTGGTCATCGCCCCCAAAATCGCCAAGTTTGGCGAGAAAAAACCAGGCGGCTATAATGCATCTGTACCAAAAAGGAAAAAAAATAAAAATCTGATTTTTCATTCCCAAAAAAGTAAAAGCTTGATTATTAATGCAAACGAAAATATAAAGTGTATATTGTGTAACGGTTCTCATTATTTAAACAAATGTGCCTCTTTTCAAAATTTGGATGTTTGTAAAAGAAATGATTTCGTACGTAATCACAAACTTTGTCTGAATTGTTTGAACAAATCACATATAGCATCACGCTGTAAATCGAAATTTTCATGTTCCATTTTCAAAAAGAAACATCATTCGCTTTTACATTTGTCGGTTGACCGTGAAGAGGCGCCGACAGGGAGTGGAAATTCATACGAGCCACTTAATGAAAAACGTTCGAATGTAAATATTCGGGATGATTCAACGGCAAGCGGGGGAAATGTTGCTTTGGAAAATGTATTCCCCCCGCGTCCCCTTCATAGTTTTAGTAGCACGTTAAAGGAAAAATCGACTGTTCTTTTGAGTACAGTAATTATCAGTGTTTATAATTCATGCGGGGAAATAAATAAATTTAGAGCGATTCTAGATTCTGCTAGTCAGGTAAATTTGATTTCTACTGAGTGTGCTAATCTTTTGGGGTTGAAAAAAGGAAAAGACGTACGCCCCAGTGTCTGGAATAAATGAAGTGGTGCACACGATTAAATCTAAAGTGCTCGGAGTTATTTCAAATGCCAATGGGGATTTTAAAGAAGAATTAGAATTTCTTGTAACTCCAAAAATAACGGACTTGACACCGCATAGTGTTTTGGATACTTCTAGTATCCAACTTCCGAATTGTGTAGAATTGGCAGATGCTCAGTTCTTTAAACCAAGCAAGGTTCATCTTTTATTAGGCGCAGAGACTTTCTTTAAAGTTCTAAAATATGACAGTATCAAGATTAATGATTCCATTTTTCTACAAAATTCCGTTTTCGGGTACATTGCTTCAGGAAAATTACCTTGCAGACAGCCCCTTAGACGCTGTCTTTTATCAAGAGAACGGGATAATTTAGAGCAAACTATTGCAAAATTTTGGGAACTTGAGTCGATTGAAGAGACTATTGATAGAAAAAGCGATGAGGAACAATTTTGCGAAAATCATTTCCAAGTGACACACACAAGAGATCAAACAGGCAAATATGTTGTTCAGATGCCTTTTAAGAAGGATCCCGAGACTTTGGGCAAGTCAAAAGAAATGGCTTGGAGAAGATTAACTTCGCTATGGAACCGTATTTCTGAAAATCCGGAACTTAGTTTAATGTACCAGAATTTCATGCGTGAATATGAAGAATTGGGGCATATGAGAAAGGTAGAGGAAGACGAAGACTACATATTACATTCCTCATCATAGCGTTTATCGCCCTGATAAGAGCACTACAAAACTGAGAATTGTTTTCAACGCGTCAGCTCCCTCATCAAATGGGACATCTCTGAACTCTCTACTAGCTAATGGAGGCGTAATTCAGGATGATCTCTTCTCAATAATGACAAGGTTTAGAAAGTATCGCATTGCCCTGACAGCGGACGTACAGAAGATGTACAGGATGATAATGATCGATCCAAGTTAACAGGATCTACAGAGAATTTTATGGAAAAGTAGCCCACATGAACCTGTAAAAGAGTACAGATTGTGCACCGTCACTTACGGAACGACTAGTGCTCCGTACTTGGCTACCAGGACTCTCAAACAACTAGCCATTGATGAAGGAAATAAGTTTTCAGTTGCTGCCGAAGTTTTGCAACGAGACTTTTACATGGATGACCTTGTATCTGGTTCTCAAGATGTTGCTTCAGCAATTGAATTGCAGGAACAGTTGATCAGCTTACTTCAGAGTGGAGGTATGAGGCTCCATAAGTGGTCTTCAAATGACAGACAACTACTGCAGAGTGTGCCTTATGAAGAACAGGAATATCATTTTGACAAAGATAAAGAAAGCATCAAAACTCTGGGTCTCAAATGGAATCCAAACAGTGATACTTTTAAATTTGCAGTTACCAGAACACCGGACATGTTAGTATGTACAAAAAGATCCGTTCTGACCGAAATCGCACGCATATTTGATCCCTTAGGACTTTTGGGACCAGTTATTGCCAAGGCCAAGATTCTTATGCAAAAACTGTGGATGCTTAAAATTGAGTGGGATGATGAACTACCTGATCCAGTCTCCCAGGAATGGATGAAATTTGGTTCTTCTCTCAACTCCATGTTAAATATCAAAATTGATCGTTACGTCTTAAATGATGACTGTCAAAAGACTGTGCTTCATTGTTTCTCTGATGCATCTGAAGCAGCCTTTGGTGCAGTTATGTACTTGCAATGCATAGCATCAGACGGAACTGCGTCATCCAAGCTTGTGTCCAGCAAGTCACGTGTGGCACCTTTGAAAACTAAATCAATACCTAGGCTTGAGTTGTGTGCATGTCTTCTGGTTTCACAGCTCATGCGAAGGGTCCAGAAATCGTTGTCTCTTGTTTTAGATGGCATAGTATTGTATTCAGATTCCACCATCTCCTTGGCCTGGATTCGCACCCCTCCACATCGCTTGAAAACCTTTGTTGCCAATCGGGTAGCAAAAATACAAGAACTAACTGAGGATTGCACTTGGAGACATGTGTCATCTACATTGAATCTAGCTGACCTCATCTCAAGAGGAGCATACCCGCAAGAACTTGCATCTTTGAACTTGTGGTGGAATGGCCCACAGTTTCTCCAATGGCCAACGACAGATGTTTTTGGTGATGCACATCTAGAAGTCTCATCAGACTTGCAGTATCTTGGTGAAATGAAACCCGCTGCCAACCTGAACTTAGTAGCAATCCAGAGTGGCTTTATTGAAAACCTGCTAAAACATTACCAATAATTATACAAAATTAATTAATATTTTTAGTTTTGTTTTCAGGTTTATTAATGGCTGCAGAAAGAAGAATCGAGAAAAGGGTCCCCTGACTGTTGAGGAGGTCAGACGAAATGAATTAAAGTTAATTTCTATTGTACAGAAGGACAGTCTTTCCGAAGACTTTAGTAATTTAAGTAAAGGAAATGAGGTAACAAAAAATAGTGATTGAAATTTTTGTGCCCTTTCATAGATGAGTGTGAAGTAATTCGGGTAGGTGGCAGGTTGCGCAAAGCAAATTTGTCATATGGTACAAAACATCCTATCGTGTTACCCAAGGGTCACAGATTAACATATTTGATTATGTTAGATTATCACATTCGCTATTGTCATGTAGGACCGCAATCTCTTTTGCATTGCGTCAGGCAAGGTTTTTGGCCCATTGGAGGACGCAATGTTGCCAGAAAAATAACTCATGAATGTGTTATTTGTGTGAAAAACAAGCCACTCTTCTTAGAACAAACTATGGGAGATTTGCCTGAGCACAGGATAAATCCATCGTTCCCATTTATCCATACCGGTGTTGACTTCTGTGGACCTTTTTTCATAAAATACAAAACCCAAAGAAAAGGTCAACTGCATAAAATTTATGTAGCGATTTTCGTTTGTTTCGCAACGCGGGCTGTGCACTTAGAAATTGTTACTGACTTGTCATCGGATTCTTTCATAGCGACATTAAAAAGATTCATGTCAAGGCGTGGAAAATGTGCTACCTTGTATACAGATAATGCTCGTAATTTTATAGGCGCGAACAATGAGCTTAAGCGATTGCACAACATGGTAAAATATCCCGATGACTCTCTTGCAAGGTACTTAGTTACAGAAAGAATTAATTGGAAATTTATCCCTCCCAGATCTCCACATTTTGGTAGACTTTGGGAAGCGGGGGTAAAATCATTCAAATTTCACCTTAAAAAGTTTTCGGTAACTAAAAATTTGCCTATGAAGAATTTCTTACTATCACCTCCCAAATCGAAGGTATTTTAAACTCTCGTCCCATCACACCCCTTTCTAATGATGCAAATGAACCCGACGCCCTTACCCCCGCGCATTTTCTAATCGGAAGACCAGTAACTGCAATAGTTGAACCAAATTTAACGGATTTATCCGATAATACCTTAAACCGCTGGCAGCGCACTACAAAGATAACTCAATACTTAAGTGGTACTTTTCAAAGGATAACATTGAAAAGGATACCATAGTAATTGTTAAGGAGGACAATATACCGTCTTGCTCATGGTTATTAGGAAAAATTGATTTATGGGAAAGACAATAAAGTTAGAGTTTGCATGATAAAGACAAAGCAAGGCATTATAAAACGTCCTATTACTAAATTGGCCATTTTACCTGTAAATATCTCATAATTATCAATTTTGTTCGTTTGAAATATTATAATTCGTTCCCTTGTTCATTTATGTTATATATTTGAATTGGTAAAATTATTTTGACTCTTGTGAAATATGTATACAATGTGTGTGTAATTGAAACAGGGCATGTCTTCAGAGTGGTTACTCTGTTTAGAATTCTTGTGTGTTATTCTGTAGTTTAGTACTATCAAGAGTATTTTATTGTTTGTTTAATTTTCATGTAAAAAAAGTGTATTTTGCATATGTATGTAGATTTAAAAAGTTAAATCAACGGGGGCCGGAATGTTTACGCCACTTACGTATTTGCGAGCGCAGCAATTGCGCATGCGCTCTTTTCTTCTTTGTGTTTAAAAATGTTGTTTATAGTAGTTCGTGTATGTGTTTCTGGGATACTCAATTTTTTTGCTATTACAATTCAAACTCGTACAATTTTTCTTGTGCTTACAGAAAGAGCTTTTACTTTGATAAACTTTTAAACATTGGTCGCACTTTCTCGGATTGTAGCGTTACGCACTGGAACGGAACAACTCAAAAATGTTGAAGCAGGGCTGACATCTACCCGATGTCGTATTTCGACAGATTAACTAATTATACTGAATAAAACATAGTATGTGACACATAACGAACATTTAATGAACCACACTAAAACATTACGAACTACATAGACAAAGGTTACAAGGTCTACTGAAAAACAAGGAATCATCGAGTATATGACGTCAACTCGCGCGGGATAAGCGCGACACATGATTGGTGGGTGAGGCGCTGCCATTCGCAACATCCTCCCCCCTTTTTGAGGAGCTGGATAGCTACTCAAAAACATCAGTTAAAGTCACTAAGTTCAGTTTCTTAGGTTTCTTTATGGCACGACCACACCTGGTAACTTGAGGTTGTGTGACATCGGAAGAGTCTGGACTCGGAGATTTCACAGATTCGGTCCGTTGAATATTCTTCAGTGGTAAACTCTCCAAGTCATTTCCACTGACTTCAAGCGGAAACACACGTTGAATTGGACGCACTATTGTCGAAGACTGAGTTTTTAATTTAAGAGTTCTTACTAGTCCATCCTTACCCGGAATTACCTCTAACACCCGGGCTAAAGGCCACTGAGGCGTTTTTTTCACATCGTCCCCAATCATGACGATATCACCAGGACGAATGTTAGACGACCGAGGATTTTGTTTTTGTCGCTGAATTAGCAAACCCAAATATTCGTTCCTAAATCGCTTTCTCAATTCCGCGATTACTTTGGATCGAAATCGTAATCGCTTGCGGTAGTGATTAGCATCCCGCAGATCTAAATCTTTAACGTCGACAGTCAATCTGTCAATCAGAAACATCGCGGGAGTAATTGGCGTGAGATCTTGCATGTCTTCGGAAAGATATGTCAATGGACGGGAGTTAACAACCTTTTCGCACTCGCACAAGATTGTCATTAGCTCTTCATATGTGAATATTGCTTTACCTAAAGATCTCCGAAGAAGCTCCTTCACTGTTCTCACCAGCCTCTCCCAGAAACCACCCCACCATGCAGCTGTGGGGGGTATAAATTTCCACGTTATACGTTGTATTTCTGCATAGCGGGAAACTTCGTTCCAATCGATAGCAGCTAACTCGTTATATGCTCCTCTAAAATTTGTACCGTTGTCTGAATATATTACTCGAGGTCTTCCTCTTCTAGCTACAAAACGGCGAAAAGACAACAAAAAGGCATCAGAAGAGAGTGAAGAGACCAATTCAAGATGGACAGCGCGGAATAGGGCACAGGTATAGAGGACAATCCATACTTTACTACCATGTTTTAAGTACAAAGGACCAGCCAAATCTATCCCTACAACTTCAAACACAGCTGCATCTTCTACTCGATCAGCAGGTAGGGAAACCGGATCAGTCATTGGAGATTTACTTTTAAATCGCCGGCACTTAACACAAGCATTCCATATTTTTCTGACAGTTTTCCTGCCACCTAGTATCCAATATTTTTCACGAATTATGCTGAGAAGTAACTGTGTACCAGCATGATAATTCTCAGTGTGAAAATGCTCTATAAGTCTTTGCGTGAAGATACAATTGTTAGGTAGTAGGATTGGCGATAGAAAATGGGGAGCATCTATACGCTCCGTAATTCGAGTCTTTACACGCAAGATATCATTGCCATCTTTAAATACACACAGGTTAGGTATTGACTTTTCATCTGGAAAGCTATGAGCTTGTACGGATCGGATTAGTCGGATCTCAGCATTCTCTACCTCCTCTAGGCTTAATTCTCCCCCTTTTCTTTGATTAATACTACTTCTTGCATTGTTAACAAATCGTAGGACCCAAGCAACTAATCTTAAAACTGAATGAAATTTAGAAAATTTCTCAGCGTACCATGGTACCTTTTCCTCTGCCAAATTTAGATTACATAATCTAACCCTTTTCCTTTCTGAAGAGATTTCGGAAGTCTCGCAATTATTTAATTCAGTGACGGGCCAGGTGTCTGGAGATTCTACTAACCACGAAGGGCCCATCCACCAGTGTGACTCAACTAAATGGCTAGGTGAACACCCTCGGGAGATTAAATCAGCTGGATTAATTTTCCCTGGCACATGTCGCCACTCGCAATCAGGAAAAAGTGTCTTTATTTCTTTAATTCTATTCGATACAAAAACTGACCACCCCCCTTTATTCATCAACCAATATAAAGCAACCATGGAATCACTCCAAAAAATAGTTTCCATTTCTGTAATGTTAAGTGCTTGCTGCACCGAATGTGCTAACCTTGCACCTATACAGCATGCCATAAGCTCTAATCTGGGGATAGTCATCTGCTTTAAAGGGGCCACTCTTGATTTTGCTCTGACAAGCATGACCTTTACACCTTGGGAAGTATCTGATCTTAGAAACACGCAAGTTGCGTATGCCTCTTTACAAGCATCAACAAACACGTGCATCTGAGTGGTATCGTTAATTTCAAAATAACGCGGAATTTCAATATCTGCCAGCCTATCCACTTCACTCCACCACTTTAGAAAGGGTTTTACAACATTATCTGGCAAAGGTGAATCCCATGATAATTTCAATTTCCAGGTATTCTGCAACAGTATTTTAGGAAGCAGAGTTGCAGAACATAAAATGCCGAGTGGGTCAAAAATTTTCTGTACAGTGGCTAAAATAAACCTTTTTGTTACATTACAATCCGATTTTAGATCTTCCACACAAATATTGCATTTTAAAACATCCCTGTCAAGATCCCATAACATTCCTAAAACTTTCGTCGCTCCCGTGCTCTTAGATAGGTACTGACATTCAACATTACTCTCCCAATTTCGTAAATTAAAACAACTCCGAGACAAAATTGCGCTAGCCTTCAAAATAAATTCTTCTTGCTGTCTAACATCATTCACTCCCGCGACGCAGTTATCAACATAAAACGAAAGTTTCAACTTATCGGCTATTTCCGAATCTTCAGCTGGCACATGTTCCAGCAAGTGTGAAAGTGCCGCAGCTAACATAAAAGGGCTCGATGACACACCAAATACCACTCGAGAATGTCGATACACAATGTGCTCATTTTCTGTGGGGTAAAAGAACCTCAAAAAATCTCTGTGCTCAGGGGCTATCCCCAATTGCAGAAAAGCCTTTTCAATATCCCCAGAAATTCCTATAGGATAACTTCTAAACCTATCAATTATATCCGGTATTTGCTCGATTAAATTTGGACCTTTGTGTAATAAATCATTTAATGAACTCTTTCCAGTTTCCCGAGCCGAAGCGTCGAAAACTGGCCGTATTTTTGTGGTGCTACTATCGGTTTTCACAACCGGTCGGTGTGGCAAAAAATGAGAAGTTTCGTTTTCACTCTCGATTTTTTCTATTATTTTTAATTCTTCCCATTCTCTAAATACGGCTTTATAATCATCTAAAAGCCCATTCCGTTGTACGCGTTCGCACATTTTTGTATGCCGTTTCCATGCCAGTTCTTTATTGGAAGGCAACTTCGATTGTATCTGATTTAAAAGGTAAACAAAGTTCGTATCTGCCATCCGGCAGAATCTTCATACTCTTTTCAAATTCCTCTACCACCTTTAAATGCTCATTACTTTTATTCAACCTCTGAACTGGGTCAAGGATCCCGATGCTCTCGAGATCCCACAACTCATTGATAGACGAATTCGAAACATATAAAGAAATAATATTCAAAACAGTATCAGATGTTGTATTACATTTACTAAGCATTTCCTGTTTCCCCATTAGAATAAATCCTAACCGCGTGTTTAACAAAAACAAGCCTGAATTCAGTTTGATAGGTTTGTCCATAAACAAAGACCCTATTACATCAACTCCCAAGAGCAGATCTATCTCGTTATTAGGCGCCTCACAGTCTGATAGAATAATCCCTTTTTCATTTAACTCTTTCATAACATCAGGAGAGTTGATTTTTGGCACACGGCCACAAATTCTCTCTTCGGAAAGAGCTTCAACGCTTAAACTGAAAGAGTCATCTAACGAACTAATAACCAATTGATAAACATCATGTATCTGACTCGGCGTTTCTCTTCCGCCAAATAGCATATGCTGCATTTTTACTTTGTTAGTTGATTTAATGCCTAATTTCTCGATTACATGCTTTGAGGCATAAGAATACTGAGATCCGCTATCAACGAGCGTTCGACATGTTTCAACTCTGTCATTCGCATGTATTTTTACAATTAAAGTCATTAGGTAAACATTATGCTTAACACAACTATTAGATAATGAATTAACTTCTATGACATCAGATTTACTACTTTCTTTAGGATGGTCACATAATAAATAATGGTGCGGCTTAGCACAATATAAACACGAATTTTTCACTTTACAGAATTTTGAAAAGTGCGTGACAGAGAAACATGAAAAACAAGCTCTATGTTTCAGCAAACATTTTTTCTTTTCATCTAAGGACATTTTCCTCGCCTCTAAACAGTCCTTGGCAGGATGTTTTCCATTACAAAAAACACAAAGTAAAATTCGCTTACCTGTGTTGGTTCTCGTGTTAGTGCTTACCAATGACGCTGCCGTTGGGTAATTATCCAATTTGTGCACTGCATCTTTCTTCTTTAAGTTAGAAGGAGATGCGAAACCCGTTCGCGCTAATTCAACCATTTCTTCTCCTTTTACTTCTTGCTTTAGAAAATTCATTAAATTCTCTAGTGAACGATTCTCAGCATCAGACGCTGGTTTCATGTTTCTGCTTCTTTCCCATGCTAGCAATATTTCTTCTGGCAAACAGGATTCCACTAAAGGACTTAGAAAATCACCGTACTTTTCTTGCGTTCGCCCAAGACTCTCAAGGGCCCGTATCTTCGCTTCCAACTCGTCGTATAATGTCGGAAGATCTGTCTTGGAACGTCCGGTGACCGCATTTCTCATAACCATGGTGAGCAGGTCTCTAACATAAACTTGCACTAATAGATCCTCACGTCCGAATCTCTCCTTAAGCTGGGATATCGCCTTGGAATAATTATCCGCCGTCGCAGGGAAACTCTCCACCACACGAGCTGCTTTCGATTTCGGAACTACGGCTTGCAGGAGGTACTGAAATTTATCCTCATTAGGGATACTTGCATCATCGTGGATTTTACTAAACTGACTCCAGAATGACAAATAATCTTTTACATCGCCGTTAAACTTCTTCAGTTCTATCTTAGGTAGTTTGAACTTTCTCTTTTCAGAACATTCTATTGCTTTCGGTTCTTTCAAAGATAGCTGATCAATTCGCGAACATAGTTCGAAAAACTTATCTCTATATTCCTCGGCAGACAGGAAATCTTTCTCGTGTTCTTCGACGTCTTCTTCTTTCAGAATAAGGTCCGTAATATTTGCTTGGCATACTTCTAAGCGCGTAAATTTATCGCTAATTTGCGATTTCAAAACCAAAAGTCGATTGACATCCGGGCTCTCTTGGCAAAGTTCAGTCTCAATTTTATTCGCACAGGCCGTAAACGATGTACGAAACGATTTTCGTTGTGTTTTTAGCTGTGTCACATCCATTTCAGGCTCAAACTAATCAACTAGCTGTCGAAAAGGCCCCACGTTGGGCGCCAGAAATTATGTAGCGTTACGCACTGGAACGGAACAACTCAAAAATGTTGAAGCAGGGCTGACATCTACCCGATGTCGTATTTCGACAGATTAACTAATTATACTGAATAAAACATAGTATGTGACACATAACGAACATTTAATGAACCACACTAAAACATTACGAACTACATAGACAAAGGTTACAAGGTCTACTGAAAAACAAGGAATCATCGAGTATATGACGTCAACTCGCGCGGGATAAGCGCGACACATGATTGGTGGGTGAGGCGCTGCCATTCGCAACACGGATACATCTTATAATTAAGATAATACAAATGCTTAGAATAATACTATAGAATAATAAATCGTCTAATAATAGCAAAAAGAAAAATCAAATTTACTTACGTAATGAGATATTCACACATGAATCAAAACACAACACAACGTGCAACGCTGGACACGAAAGCACATGGAATCTGGGAGAGAAATGGCGAATTAGGCTAGAATAATTTTTCGCCAGTAACGCCAATACGCCAACTGCGCAGTGGTTCCAAATTATTGCGACTACGCAGATGTTAATATCGTTAACATGGTCAGTTTTGTGTAAAACTCTGTGTTTTCATGATGCGAGGTTGTTCTCGCCAGCGGTCGCCGACCCATGTATTCTATCTTAAGTTATCTCACTAAGCGGTCTTACCGACCCGTATTTTTGGATTAACTTCTGTGTTAATAAAAGTGTGGGATCAAAAGAAACATTGCTAATTCTATCTAGTCCACACGTACACCTACAATACTAACATATAATGCTTGTAAATATCCTTAAGCATTTGTAAATTATCCTTTATTTTGCTTCGGCTTACATATTTTGCAGTATCTGTTTTTAATTATGGTTTAGTTTTAGAATTGAATTTTTAAAGAATTAAAATGTTTCTTATATCAAAAGAAACATTGCTAATTCTATCTAGTCCACACGTACACCTACAATACTAACATATAATGCTTGTAAATATCCTTAAGCATTTGTAAATTATCCTTTATTTTGCTTCGGCTTACATATTTTGCAGTATCTGTTTTTAATTATGATTTAGTTTTAGAATTGAATTTTTAAAGAATTAAAATGTTTCTTATACCACACATTGCAATAAATCTTATGTAGCCTCAAGGGAAAGTTGGGCATCGTCTGTCCTATGGACTTTGAAGCTTCGGCTTCACAGTCCATAGGACGATCCTCTATTAAGAGGAAAAATGTAAGCTGAAAGCTACCAGAAAATGATAAAATCTTTAGAGGTAGTCTTTATAAAAAGACTAAGAGAAAGCATAAAAAACAATGGGGTATCGAAATGGCACGTCAGCATCCAATATTTAGAACCCCTCTCTGTTTGATTCTCCATGTATTATATTCTTTACTTATATAACATGGATTTTCGCTTAAAATTTACACTTAAAAAATTTTTTTTGGCCATATTGTTCTCGTTAGTGGATCTCCGGCACCAGTTTGTTCAGCGAAAACACAAACACTTGATGTTTCTTCTAAGAAGGTGTGTGATTGGTAAAAGTCCTATCACGTTATCAGTGTCTGTTCACGTTACAAAAGTGTATGTTGCAGTTCTAAATTTTTCTTAGGCTTTGGCAACAAAATATGATTCTCCGTTTTGATTGGTCAACCAATTCTGTTGCTAATTCGTCTGGACGTCATAGTCTCACTATCACCATTAAACAAAACTAACCAATGATCTGATGGTTCTACTTAGAAATAGAGACAACAATGATTTGAGTGTTTTGTTTGTATTGACAGATAATTTTTTGTGTTGTGAAATTGTGAATATTTGTTACTACTGTTGTACTCAAGCTTAATTTCACAGCGGAAATTTAACATATTTTATAGTCATTCATATCAACTGTAGAGTTTGGTTGTTACCAAGAATCGTTGTAAATATTTTTTTTAATGTTAAGTGTGATATACTCCTGAAAATTATTTTTCCATTCTGCATTGTCATGGCAATTGGACAGTATATTTTTCTTTCCAGTTAATCAGTCGGTACAACATAACGTAATATGAGTCATACTACATCACAAGAAAATACTGGTTTAGGTAGTAATACAAGTCTTAATTTTTCTGCTCCTGTTGCATTTGTGCAATCATTGCAACGGGAAGTCAATGAGGACGATATTCTGGCTCTTATTCAGTCTCAAAAGCTAATGTAAATATAAATTTTCCTTCTAAATTTCCTACATATGTATAGCACTATGTAAAATTCTCTGCAGTTTGTTAATTGTTTAATTACTTCCTTAATTCAGTAATAGATAATTCACGTTTTTTAAAAATAATATTTTAAACTTTATTATCGAGTAATAAGCTTTGAACCACATATTCTTATTAATATTCACTTAATTACCAATATTCTTTTTTCATATTGTGAAATAATCGTTTCAGGTTAAATAGGTTTGAGAAGACCAATGAAATGCTTATAAACTGCAATGCACTTCTTGCTATTCGGTATAATGGAGCAAGTAAAGAATTAAAGAAACATATTGCATTCATTATAGAACTGAAAAAAGATCTTGAGTCTGTTTTTCGAAGAATTAGGTTTGTTGAATTTATTATTTTTTGTATTTCTAATTTATCTGGAATAATATTTTTACAGTTTTAGCCCTACCATTTAGAATATTATTCTTCTACACTGTATAAAAACAAAAATTTTTTAGTTGTAAAAAATGTAAGAAATTTAAGTTAAAGCGGAAAGTATTATTAACCAAGAAAATTTTAATAGCTTAAACTAGCTTAAAAAAATTTAATAGCTTTTGGAGAAATCTTTCACTAGGTTTTTGTTGTGATTAATCAATTGCAATAATTACCAGTGAAGTAGATGCAGATATTGTTATTCATTTGACCAATGTTATAAACATTTGATTTGGAAGTAATGATGGCATTAATTTAAAGATAACCTGTAGTCCCTAGGGTTATATGTATTACTGCAGAATGGATATGTGATACATTAAATTTTTTTTAGGGGATGGGGAGGGGAGTCCATGAAAAGGTGTAATCTAAAGTAAAATTGTGACCCATTTTCATTTTTATGAAAGTTAAAATATGTAGCAGTAAATTAATTGGTAGTTTCAGACAAAGATTTCACAAGATTCTTCATTTGATTATCCGCAATACAGTTTTGGACCCTTTTGTAAGTAAAGCCAGAAACACAGACGAGTTCATACTTATACAGGAGCAACTTAATGAATTATTCTCAAATTGTCGAATATATCAACTTTAAATACTGTGTTATGGGTCATTGTACTTGTTTTAGTCTACCTATTTTTTAAAACGGGAATATAGTTTTGTATCTAGAGCGGGAGTATAGTGCTGTATTTTTCCATAATGAGGTGTTTTACCTCATTATGCAAAAATAAAAAACCAACTGGAAATTACGATTTTTCAAGATTTGGGAATGCAATCGGACTTAAACTCATATCAAACCTTCTGGCTCAACTTTCTCATTAACAGTATTGAAAAATAATATTTTATAATTTTAGAATAAGGTTATATCTTTAATAAATATTATTTTAAATATCAAAATGCTTTATTTATATTTTAATTTTACTATTGAAAATGTCAAAGTTTAAATTATGTTTTTATGTAGTTGTTCATTTTGGTTCAAGAAAAATATTTGGGAACCACTAGTGTAAACTTTGTTTCCAGTAGGGTTAAATGAGGTAAAATAGTGTAAAATCAGGTAATTTTTAAAAAGCACGTTAAAATCAAAGTATAAAATTTATTTCAATAAAAAGTTTCATGCATATATATTTTAACCATATGGATGGAAAATACAACATTGTTTAAAATTTTTTTCAAAATACCTTTATTGTCACATTTTGCTACACTTGTACTGATACTACCATTTATCCCAAAAGGGAAAAAGTAGGAGTTGTACTAAATTAAGTGCTTTTTTTAATAAAAATAGATTAATGCTAGGTATAAAAAATCTCATTTCAATGTATTTTTATTTAAATATATTTTAAACAAAAAAATCATATAGAAAATGTTCCTAGAATATTCCAATAAAGAAAGAATGTTCATGATTGTCCAATTTAGGGTCACTCAATATGTGGCAAATACAACTGGATTCCATATAGTCTTCTTCGTCCATGTCAGAAAGAGAGAATGTGAAGAAGAGAAAGGAAGTGGAATGAAGAATAAAAGAATTTGCATCAGCTGGTGAAGCAGTTGAGTAGTAAAATGAAAGAAAATTTTCAAGAAAAGAATGCAGTTATCTGACTTTTGAATGAAGCCTCAAAGAAATCAGAGGTATTAAAAGTTAAGAACTTGGCTGCAGCTAGAGTTGTTGTACGTATGCTAGAGAATGCAAAAGCCGAGGGAAGGAAGGGGAAAAAAAAGCTAACCAGCTTCAGAAAATAATAATAAAAAAAAAAGACTTCTCTCTTGAAATGCTTTAAAACTGAGCTACGATCGGATCTAAATCTGAATTTGTACTTTAGATTTATAATAATTCATTGTTATACCGTAAAATGCTTAATGTTACCTTTTTTTTTTCTAGATTTTTGAAAATGAAATTATCTCAACAATACCCTGATGCATTCTCAGGTAAATGTTATAAGTATTTACAAAATTTTGTGGAGGAAAAATATATTCTTCCTTTGTGTTTATGTCTCTTTCTTTCTATATATGCAATGATATTTTAATCCAATTTAATTATAATTATAGTTGATAATTTTTTGGCAGTTCTAATTGTACAATCAACATTTTAATAAAATTTGTGTTCTCTTGTCAAACTTTGTTGGCAAGCATCAAATCATCAAACCCTATTTTTGTCCACTCAACTTTCATTACATAATCATCTTGTATAAAGTGTGACATGTCGGATGATGTCATTAGCATCCCTCGTATAATCTCTTTTACTCTTTTTAATTGGCCAATCAACAAATATAATTTTGTAGCAGACTGGCACAAATTCTTGTGCTAATAAAATCAAAACCTTTGTTTCTAAATATTTGTCGTCTTTCTATTCAATTTTCACACTTCCTGTGGTACCCAGCATAAAGTAACACAATATGAGTAAATCACACACACACACACACACATATATATATATATATGCACATTAGTTGAAGCTAAGTCAAGGTAACTCGGTTAACAAGGCAACAGTCTTGAAACTGGAATATTATGAGATTGAGACCTGAGCTAGCCAAAGATCATCCATGTTCATTAAAAGCAGCTGGGGTACATAATATCAATTTCAATGCTGCAGTGTCCTCTAACTTCCGAAACAATACCTCTGTGGGAGTAGACCAATCCTGGTAATCCCTGTTTCTAAATTTACAAGCATCCACTTTAAGAAAAGTCATTCTTTCATCTTAATGGTGCTCTTCAAATGAAAGGTGCATCACTTTAATATAAGTAGCCTCTGGCTCAAGTGCTTGACTCATCCAAGTGGCATTAGCAACAACACTAGTTGAAGCAAGCTATGGCTATGCTTGAGCTTATATTTATTATATCAAACATAATGATTATTTTAGAAAGTTATATAGTTCTCTGAAATAAAACTGATATTAGTTGCTGAGATTTATTATAGGTAGTAAATTACCATATTTCCCAAAATGATAATAAAATGAATGATTATTTCAAACCAAAAAATTTCATCGAACCAATTGACAAATATTGTTTTAATAAATTTAATTGCCTTAGTGCTAGTAAGCATGCAGTGTATGCTTTCATGCAGGTGCTCAAGTTTCTATAATATAGGATAGCAGACAGAATCTGTACTAGGTATACACATTGATAGGGACAAAATACTACCTTGCATACTGGTGGGTAACAGCCCAGAACTGGCCTTGGCCTTATATATAAATAAAAAGAAATAACGTTTTAGGAGGTAATTCATTATTCATATAATTATCACTGTTTGTGTAAATTTCTCCTTAGCTTAAATAATCCTTAAAATTTATGCTACAGTTCTGGGTGGAAAACTGTCAGTCTATGGATTCTGAAATAGTTTTATACAGACCTAGATACATTGGAAGCATATATCTATGAACCAGGCTTAAGTATAGAGTAAAAATTCAATGTATACAATTTAAAACAATATACCATTTATTCATTAAAGTAAAAACAAATATTTAAAGTCCCAATTCACTAAGTGAAAACCAGGATGATTAACTGCTAACTAATAAACGATTAACTGCTAGTGAAACAAATGCAATAGAGCTGCTTTCTGGGTTTGGTTGAGATCATTCCCACTCATTACACTTCTTGCAAATGGGTTAGAGTTTCAACTGACACTGCTGAACTGACAAATAATAGTTCATACTATTCCCCTGTCATTGTCACTTCATTGCACTTTGATTCTTTCAACCCTCAGTTCAGTTCATTCTCCTGCACATTAGTTCATCTTTCATTACCTGCATTGTTGTGTCTCATCTGGCCACACTGACCAATCTCAGCTCATGGACATTTCTGTTCATTAGCATATGACCAAAGATTGCTGTTCTACCACCAATCAGATGAAAAGGTAAACATTTGGTTTAAAGGCAAAAATGGGCTTGCTCATTAGTTAGGGGTGTCAGCTAGGAGCACACTTTTCACTTAATTATTTAGATGTAGTTTTAAAGAAATATTTTTTTACAGTGAGAGTTTTAACCTTAAAATAAATCAGTTCATGTATTTAAAATAATGTTTTTCTATGTACAAAATTTAGGATTCTCTTTATCATTTGCTTGTTTTCTAATATTGTACACACTTGATAGAGAAATACCTGTCAGCATACTAACTCATTTTGAGGGTTGTGTAACTGGAATTGTTAGTCTTCCAATACTCGCTTCTTTATTACATGGTTTAACCACATTATAAATAAAATGTTTATTCTTGGATGTTCTTGCCATTTTGTTTAAAAATACTGCGTTTACAAAAACAATCCAAAATTTTCAGAAAGATATTATCAAATTAAAGAACTAAGAATAAGTTTTCACAAGCATGGACAAAGCCATAGCATGCAAGAACATATTGCAGGCATTAAAATCCCTTTGCTAACCCCATCACCCCTTCTAAGCTATTGGGTTGTTATTAAAGACAGTTTTCGTATAATAAACAAATAATTTATTAAATTATATATTGGCCGTTCTGGTCCAACACCTTTTGCCATCTTTTTGGTAGTAACATAATTCCACGCTCATAAAATTTTTGATCTTTGCTGGCAAAAAACCGATTGAGGTGGTTTTTGACCTCCTCATTTGAGGTGAAGGTTTTACTGTCTAAAAAATTTTGGAGTGACCGGAACAAATAATAATCCGATGGTGCCAGGTCTGAAGAATATGGTAGTTGTGGCATTGTATCCCATTCAAGCTGTAAAAGCTTTTGACGAGTGACCAAACTTGTGTGAGGTCTCGCGTTGTCTTGGTGAAACACTACACCTTTCCTGTTTATTAGTTCTGACCTTTTCTGTTGAAATGCATCATTCAATTTGTCCAGCTGATGACAGTAGACTTCTGAATTAGTCGTTATGTTATCTAGTAAAAGCTTTTTTTAAAAAAGAACAAAAAAAACTTTAAAATCTCACCAAACAGACAGCATCACCTATTTTTGGTGAATATCGGCTTTAGAAATGGTTTGAGCTGGTTCATCTATTTTGCTCCATGACCTCTTTCGTTTGACGTTGTTGTATACAACCCATTTTTCGTCCCCAGTGACGATGCTCTTCAAAAACGGATCATTTTCGTGACGTTTGAGAAGCGAATTGCAGACGTCAATGTGGCGGCACAGATTTCTCTCTGTTAGAACATGGGGAACCCATACATCGAGCTTTGAGGATAATCCCAGGCCTTTCAAGTGGTCATAAACTGTTGAATTTGATAAATTTAACCTCAATCTGATCTCACGTGTTGTTATTCGCTGGTTCGCTTCAACTAATGCCTTTATCGCGTCTTTATCAGCTTCAACCGGCCTTCCCGAACGTGGTGCAACTTCGACATCAAAATTGCCAGATTGAAATTTAGCGAACCAGTTCTAGCACTGGCGTACTGTCAACACACCTTCTTCATACACATTGGTCAATTTCTTTCTGGCTTGAACAGCATTTTTACCCTTTCTGTAGTAAAACTGTAAGATATGTCGAAAATGCTGCTTATCACTCTCCATATTTAAAAGGGCACCAACCAAAAACTACTGCGTAGAATTAATTGGAATTTGTCACACACAAGCCTTGCTATATGAGCTCTCAAAGCATATAAAAATTATACGGCTTAAATGTGAAATTGGGTGCAAAAAAATACAATTAAATCCTCTGTCAGGAAAAAACTAAATTACTTTCCGAACAACCCAATAGTATAAGTAGATACATCTTAACTGTTCACCAATATTCCACACAAACTGTGTTTGAACTATAGCATAGTGGAGATCTTCTTTAGTGCAGGTTTAGGATGACTGATTAAAAATAAATTGTTGTAAATTTAAGTGAAATTTATTTGTAACTGAAAATTTAGTTCAAACTGTAGAGGAAAAATAAGCAAGTGATGAGGCTATAAAAAATTTTTTCTTGGGGAACAAAAACTTTTGTGATTTTTTATGAATTAATGTACCTTATATCAGAAAAATATTAATCAGCAGTCAGATTTTTTTTATAATTTTATTAAGATAAACATCAAAGTAAAATACTACATACTGCATTATATAGATATTGCTACAAATGATGAACATTTGCTACATCTCAATAGAACTGCACTTTGTAATTGAAATTTAAAACAGAAATCTGCATCTTCAAACAAGGAACCAACATCATTGTTGTAGAATTTATCAGGAGAAATATTTCTGTTCATGCAATCTTGATATGAATTATGATTTTAAATTACTGGATCATTTTAAAAAAATCATAAATTTAATCAATCTTTCTCTCCTACTTTGAGATTTTTTAAGCATGCTTTTTTTTCATTGTGTGAACAGAGAGTGCCACCACAGCACTAGAATGGACAGTAATTTATACTGTAATATTTACAATGGAAAATTAAGGTTTTAAATATCCATCCTTTAGAAACTTCTGACCTACTTAGACTCATTTCAGGACTTTCTTTTTGAATTTGACATTAATAATTTTTCACATATTTATTTTTGTGTTTATTTAATATTAATGCTGTAAAAACTGATTTGATAAATAGTTTTATATTTGGTACAATGAAAAATATATGAACTGTTTGTTGAGGAGGGATGAAAACAGAATCATGTATCATACATTTAATTCTTAATTTGTTGTATATTAGTAAATAATATTATATACATTATAGTTATGAAAATAAATAATATTATGAAATACTGAATCTTCAATATTATGGTTAATGATTAAGTTTTCTTTATTGTATTTATAAAGATATTATCTTAACTTAAATAATATCCTTTTTAATGTATAATCTGTAAAAAGAAATTTAAAATAAAAAAAAAATAGTTTTATATTAAAAAATGAAATATAATTTTTAAAGGAAGATTTAAATTTTTACCAACACTGATACTTAACATCCTAAGTTAATTTGTTGCTGGATAGTTACTGCTCACATTCCTTTTCATGTGAAGCATATCTCAGGCTTTTAAACTATATATCAGCAAGTGTTTAGTAATATAACTGATATGATTAAAATTTCCTTTTTATGTTTACTAAATATGAACTATAAAAATGAAAGCTTGGAATATTAAATTTATTTTCTCTTTCAGCTTGCAGCAATATGTTTAACACATTAGACGAAGAAGAAGAACAGGATGAAAAAGAGACAAAAAAACATTTACAAGCACCTGATGCAAACGGAGCTACTAATGTCAGTAGTAGTTACAGTCAAGAAAGTTCCCCAATCTCTGTTACTTCACCTTCTTCATCTGATTAATATTTTAAAATAGTTAATTTGAAATTATTAGTCTGAGAAAGTCTTCAGTGCTGGATACTGGATGTGATGTATAGTAAAGTTCTTGTAATTTATATTGGTTAACCATTATGAATATTAATATATTGGAAATCATTGTGATCAGTTTTGGCTTATAAATTATCATTTCCATGAATCTTGAAATTCTTATTCTTTTAAAAACTTCTCAAACTTAAGAGGACTTATAGATTTTCTAAACACCAAGGGAAATTTTAAATATTCAATGATTTTTCAAATAAATGCGTATAAAATATATAGCAATATTATTAAATATCAGTTCTTGGGAAGAGATACTATGCAACAAGTTTAATACTTCAGTTGTGGCTTTTTTTTTTATAGTAATTTTATTAAAGTATGAAATTAGTGTACACTTCACTATAGTCATATAAAATTAATATAAATGTCTAACTCAAAGGAATACCTAGTATATTTCCATTGTATTATTTAAAAAACTAACAAAAGTGATTAATCCTGTATTAAATTTTTTTTCAGTTAAAATGCAAAATTTTTTATATTATGTTACACTATTCAGAAAATTCTGAGAGTGTTACAATCGAGAATAAAACACCTTTGAATTTATAAACTTAACCATCCTATCTTAATGTCTTTTTACAATTAATTTTGTTCATTACTTCATTCAGTTTAGAATTTATTTGTATTGTTTCATTACTATTCTTTTCAGCAAATTTAACATAAAACATTTTCACACATCCTTCTTATATATATATATATATATATATATATATATATATATATATATACACACACACACCTAATCAAAATTTATTATTTAATTTACTACAGGTTTTTCTGCTTAAGTGTATTCCAAATGCATAGTGATATTCATACTTAGGGCTTGGTCATGGTTAAATGGGCTCCTGTGATTATGGATTACCTTTGGTGACCTCAATATTATTGCAAATACAGTGAACTATCACTTGTAATTCTCAAGAGACTGAAGAAAAAGTTATATAAGGAAGAGAGTCATACAAGGGAAAATCACTCATTTTATTAAATTTGTACAATTTTTTAAATCTCACAGTAGGGAATTATCAATTTTGTATGTTTAAACTACCCTAGAATTTTTAAAAACTAATTTGAAGCTATGGAAAGAATAATACACTATTATTAAAAATGTGTTGTTGTTGTTGATAATGCCATTTGCTTATAAACCAAAGGCTACAAAAATTAAGGCGAATAGATGGTTAATGGAAAATTAAGCAAAATTAAGGGATGCACGTTTCTTTTGAGGAGAACTGCTAATACGTAACATCGGAAACCTTTGCAAAAGATTTACAGAAATTTATGGTAGTAATAAGACCAAGAATAGTAAGAACCATTGCGTATACACCAATTTTTGTCCATAAAGATCTGAAAACTTGCTCTCACATTTTTATACTCATTGATAGGGTTAAAAAGCCCCTAGAACCACCCTATGAAGGACCGTTTCCTGTAATTGCTCGAAATGAGAAATATTTCATGATTGAAGTAAAAGGCAAAAATGTCAATGTGTCATTAGATTGATTAAAACCTGCTTACTTATTACCAGTAGATGAAAATACCTATTCAACACATCCAACCGAGAATGTTCAACAATTTGCAGAGAATCCTCCAGTGACATCGCAGACACAAAATTTGCAAAAACAATCTTCATCGCATTTACGGTTCAACCTTTCTCGTTCAGGTAGAGAAATAAAACTGCTTTCTCGTTATAAAGACTATATTTAAAACTATATTTTGTAAATTTTAGTTTGTACAAATAGTAGTATTTAATTTACATTTATTAATTTTATTTGTCTTTTAATATATTTAATTAGTATCGTAACTTTGTTACTGGGGAGGGAATGATGTGGTAGCACAGACTAAATTATTTATTTTTAGTTTAAAAATCATTTGCAGTTTGTTACAAGTTTATCGTTTGCAAGTTTTGGTTTTGCTATAAAGTTTTTATAAAATAGATATATAAATAAAAGTTGTTGTTTTAAGAAGACTGGAAATTATTCACTTCTTTTAATTGGATTATTATGCCTGATTAAGGGATAAGAATATAATATAGCTCAGACTAAGCGTATAATTAATTTTATATTGTAGTAATACGCGATACCTCCATGGTTTTAGATATTTTTTCTTTTCCAAAAAGGATACAAGTAGTGGCAACAGTGTAAAATTGCGAGAAAAAGTATAGAATAAAAAATTGAGATGAAGTACGCAATGACCAAAGATGTGTTTTTATTTTGGCGTATTTATTGAAGTTATTTGTATCAAAATTCCTTTAAGTAATCGGTTTTAATACGGAATCTTTCACGTGTGCATTAATGTTATTTTGTTTAGGAATAAGAATTCCGTTGATAGACGAAACCGCAAGTACGGGACATTTCCCAACACTATCATTAAAGACAGAATTGTTATTAAAGACAGAATCTTTTTCAACTAGAAGACTAGATAACTTCGACTCTGCTATTCTCCATTTTTCAATGTAGCATTCTGATTCATCAAACTCATTACTTATTTCAGTTTCAGCATTTTCAGTTTTAAAAAGTTCTCGATGAATCTCTTCTATCTGTAACATAGATTTTGCTTTATTTTCTACTAACTTAAGTTTAGAAATTTTTTCATCTATCGATAAAATCCTTTTCAGTTTTCTCAAACTCATTTAAAGCTTTTGTATGTAATATCCTGAACTAAAATCATTTGGATTTAAGAACATCCATTTTAAATAAACAAAATATCTTTACTCACAGATTATAGTCCTGTCGCGGACGCCAGATGTTAAAACAAATCACTCTCTTTTACCGACAAATAAATGCCATTTATATTCAGAAACTTCAGAAAAAAAATAATAGCGTTGCTAATTTTTGAGACACAACTTTTAGAAAACAAAAATAATATAATAATCACAACTAGTAACTATAGTAACTGTGCGGAAGTAGCGAAAGAATTTACAAGCGGCGGAATGTATAAAACTATATTTCTCCTTTTGCGGTGCGCCTCGTTCGGCGTCTCTGATCAATCTGTGCACTCCAGAAAAAGTCGCAGCAAAGTGAAGTGGGTGCGCATTCCATTTGCCAAGGCTAGTGGACACAAGTATCGAACATCCCGCCTGCCGTTGAAATATTACATACTTATTTCAAATAACAAGAAAATGAGTACAATATACAAACATTATCCACATAATATAGTAACATTTACCTGAAAAATATAAGCAAATTAAAATAAAGCAATTTAAAAAACACTAAAGAAGTAATTAGTTTACAGTCGGCGTATAGTTCTCTGTTGGTAATATACTAATTTTTGAAATGGGTGTTCTGAAGTTACCTCTTGGCGTTTGTATGTCTGCAACTCTGACTTATTCGTCAAGTCACATTAGTGATTCAACCCAATGACCAAGTACAAGTGGGGAGTTGCGTTTCCTTCAATAGTACCAACATGCTAGGAATTATATTTGGTTTTTCCAACAACTATTTACTGCGTTGTTGTAGGTGACTTAAATAGCTGTTTTCCAGCGTTTCAGTTATCGTTTATGTAATTTTTTGCCACTTATTAAGGGTGTTGTCCTTTTGATCAATTAGGTTCTGGAATCAGATTTATATTTTTCCCTTCTAAGAAATGACCAGGAGTTAATACTTGGACAAAGAGGTCGCGAATTGAGAATGTTCTCAATCGGAATAATTACTGTTAAGAATTCTTCTAAAGTTAATTTTGCGGAAGATACGGCTCTTCTTAAAGAATTTAATTCCTGCCTCCCAAAGGCCGCCAAAATTCGGAACTCTTGGAGGCAAGAATTTCCATCTGATACCTTCTAAGGATAACAGGTTCGAAATGTCTTCACTTTTTAATGCTAGTTCATGCAAACGTTTCAATTCCCTTGAAGCTCCAGTGAAATTTGTAGCATTATCACTGAAAATAATCGAACTTTTTCCGCGGCGTGAGAAAAATCTCTTTAAAGTAGCGATCAGAGATTCTGACGTCAAATCTGAAACGAATTCTAAGTGAACAGCTTTAGTTTCCATACATACAAATATAGCTACCTATACTTTCTGAAAAATATCTTTTCGTTGGCCTTTATACTTTATTTCAAATGGCCCACAAAAATCTAATCCTACATTAAAAAAGGCTGAGCTCGGCGTTACTCTTTCAGAAGGAAGATCCCCTATAATTTGATTAGTTACAACTGTTTCATTTTAAAGCAATCTATACACTCATGCATAATCCTTTGTGCAGTGTTTCTGCCATTGAGTGGCCAATATTTTAAACGTACTGTATTTAGCAGTGCTTGTGGTCCTACATGTAAATCTCTTCGTGATAATAAGAAAAGATGATTTTAACTAACATTGCCAGCCGGCAGAACAATAGGATGTTTGCGATTAAAGCTCTCATTAGAGTGAGAAAGTCTGCCTCCAATTCTAATAAACCCTTGTGCATCTAGAAAGGGATTAAGAAATTTTAAGTTGACTGATCAACAGAATTTCCCTTTTTTAATTCTGAAATTTCTTGCCTAAAATACCTTACCTGGAAGTGTTTTATGAGGCAGTTTTCTGCTCTCATATATTCGTCTGGGTTGAGAGCACCCTTTTCCTTAATAGAAGTTTTACAATTTTGAATAAATCTGAAAATAAAAGCTAAAATTCTAGTGAGTTTATGAAAATTATTAGTTAGATTAAGCAAGTTGTCAAAAAATCGATGTCTATTTTCACAGCTAGGGTTGGCTTAGAAACCGTTTTCAGTTCGTCACTGTACAATTTTTCACTCAATTCACAGAGTTTATGCACAGACACAGGAGTGAGATTTAGTTCTAGAAAGTTTGGTCCCTTCCACCATAGCTCACTAGCTGTGAGGGTTTTAACATCTAAACCTTTTGATATAAGGACTGCATGATTATATTGCGATGGTACATGCTGCCACTTGAAATGTTCTGTTAACTGCTGAATTTGAGACACTCTGTTACCAACAAATGTTTTGAGCAGATTTGAACAAGTGTCAATCCATGCCAACGCTATGGTTCAGTCAGACCACAGTCTTACAGAATTTATTTCCAATTTAATAGCTGATAAGACTTTTTGAATCAGCTTTGCGAGAAGAAGGCCTACAGACAATTCGAGTCGTGGAATAGTCATTAATTTTGTCAGTTCTACGCTTGACTTACTGGAAAGAAGTTGGCTATTTGACCCATTGGTACTGGATACTGTGTGTACATATATAACTGCACCATAAGCCTTTGAAGATGCATCTGCGAAGCCATGTAGTTCTATCAGTTGGATATCAGCAGTCAGAAAGCATCTTGGTACTTGCAGCTTTTCCAAATCAGGCAAAGTTTTAATAAATATTTCCCATTGGGCCGAAACATCTAAAGGTAGTGACTCATTCCAGTCCAATTTAAGTAACCATAATTATTGCATAAATATCTTTGCCTTGGAAGTAACAGGTACGAGTGGGTCGTAAATACGTGCAATTTGTAAGAGCACATCTCGTTTCTTATAGTTGTGATTTGCGTTGATGCTGACCTGGTAGGTAAAGCAATCACTTGTATGGTTCCAAAACATCCCTAGAGTCTTGGATACGATTTCATCAGAGTTTCTGCCTAGTGGAAACTCTTGCAGTTCAGGGATTAGAACCTTGTTCGAGCGACATTTATGTATAGTCATTCCTCCTCGAAGAAGGAGCTGCGATAACTCTAATTGTAGTTTTTCAAATTCGAATTCATCTGAAGAACCAGAAAGACAGTTATCCATGTAAAAATCTTAAAGGACAGTCTTTGAAGTTAAAGGAAAGTCCATGCTTTCGTCTTTCGCGAGTTGTTGTAGAACTTATGTTGCTAAATAAGGAGCCGACGCACATAACAGTCCCGTACATAACAGTCCATAACTGAAAAACTGATTGGGACGAATTCTTGTTTCCACAAGAATTTTTGAATGTTTGAGATGGATTTATTTTTATCATCCTGTTTAATATCTGCAGTAAACGTGTAAATGTGCTTCCTGAATCTTATGAGAATTGAGAAGAGGTCTTCTTGTAGGACTCCTCCCTTGCATAGTAGACCATTCAACGAAAAACCACTGGTTGTTTATGCGCTTGCGCTGAACACAACCCTTAATTTTGTAGTTTTGTTGGTTGTCTTAAAACACCGTGGTGCGGAAGATAATATCCCACACTAACATATGTGTCTTCTTTGATTTTTTCCATAGATTCAAAAGCTCGTATTCATTTAAAAATTCTGCGTACAGCTTTTTCAAGTTAGAATCACATTCTAAACGTGTCCATAATTGATCTAGGGCCGATCCCACCAAAGTCAACGCTAAGCGCGATTAATCTCTGTTTAAACGAAGAATTGTTTTCCCCCATTAGTTGGCGCCAGGGTTAATCGTGACTAATCGTAGTTAGTCGTCAAACGACTTTGGTGGGATCGGCCCCTAATCTTTTCGAAGCGATTTGTTTAGAATCTTCTAAAAGATTTTCAGAGAGTTCAAGCTTGAATGGCATTTCAACTACGGACCTACCATCTGGTTTCCTCAAATGCGTCTTGGCGAATTGCTCGTTACAGTAATTTAATTCCTTATCTATACAATTTTTCCGATTTTCAACTTCTTCGATTTCTTAAAATCTTGTTAGTGTTTTATCAAGAGCTTCTAAATTCTTTAACAGAAAACAGTTTTGCAGTTTTATAGAAATCTGGATTAGCAACACTGCCGGAAGATAACCGAAATAGCTTGATTGCAAAAATAAATTATATCCTAAATTTATTTTATCGGCATTTAACAATGCCAAAAATAGTTCTGCACCCAAAAGAATGTCAACTTTCTGAGGTATAAAAAATGTTGAATCCGTGAGTTGTATTAATGATCTGCGATTCTTCTTTATATTGTCAATTAAGTTTCGAAGATCTCTTGTGGATTCGTGCTTCATTGGTTGAAGGTTAAGAATATTTTTTATGTGACAATCAACAATAATTCTAATATTTTCATATCTTTGTTCTAATGCCTTAAAAAGGGAAGTATAATTATCGATGTTTCTACAGATTTTGCATCTCCCTTTAAAGAATCACGTAAATAGAAGAGCTTTTGATTTTCCGAGAGTTCTGCGTTTTCACCAATTAAAGACTTAAATTGATTCTTAAAAAGATTCCTCTTTTCAAATTTTTCACTACAAACAGGTAGTGGGATTTCAGGTAATTTTACCGAAGTCTTTTTGGGCTGTTCATTCTTTTGCGAATTAGAAAAACAGTCAGTTTTGATTAGGTGAATTGGAAGCAATCACACAATACTTATTTTTATTAACAGATGTTTTCAAACTTACCTCGCCGAACGATGGCCGAATGGTTAGGGCACTGACCTTCGGAACCGGAGTTCGTGGGTTCGAGTCCCACTGAGGCATGGATGTTCGTAGCTGTTCGGAATCGGCTTTAAACAGTAGGTCCCGGTCTCATTAGCCCTCGTGTAGCAAAAAGTAGACCGTAGTGCTCCAAACCAATCAATCAATCAATCAAACTTACCTCTATTCTCTATATTTCACCATCTAGTTCGTCAAGCGTTACTTCTGTTTCTACGAATTTTTCCTTATTCACGGTTTTGTAGAAATCATCTTTTAAGTCCTCAAATTTTTCTAGCAATTTTATCACCACATCTAGTTGAGCTTCCAAATAAGCGGTATCCACAGACACATTTTATGCTAAAGTATTGGCAAGTTTCGTGCTCTTGATATTCCCACTTTTGCGATTGAGCGTAGTAATGTTGGCGTCCGCCATTTCACTTTCGTTTTTATCAGAATTCATAATTTAATTCAAAATAGCGTAGCAAAATTTTTCACCCTAATCCATAGTCCTCGTAAGCACTCCGGGTAGCGAGGACCAAAATGTGCGGAAGAAGCGAAAGAATTTACAAGCGGTGGACTATATGAAACTTAATTTCTCCTTTTGTGGTGCGCTTCATTCGGCGTCTCTGTTCTATCTGTGCACTTCAGGAAAAGTTATAGTCTATGATTACAACAAAGTGAAGTGGGCGCCTGTTCCATCCGCCATGGCTAATGGGCACAAGTACCGAACAGTAACCAATCACAAAATATAATATAAAAGGGCAATATTAGAGTCAAAATATTTTAGAATAACTGTGAAGCTTTATATAGAGGGAGGGGGGGATATTTCATCTTCAGAGAAGGTATTTAAAATGCAGATGGTTTTCAGGACGAAAACCGTTTGAAACATATCTGGATCATTCACCTTCTTTAAAAGGCGAGTTTAGTTTTCTACAATGAGAGAATCATTCAGGAACTGATAGTGTTGTAAAATTGGGACCAATTCGCACAAGGCTTTGGTTGCTTCGTTTTCATTATAATACCTCTATGTGGAAACTGTATCAACACCAGAGGACTTACACCATTATAAAATGAAAAATAATTACAATTTAGGCCTGTAATGTTTGTTGGAGCAGCAAGCTTCTCTGGAAGTATCTTTCCATTAGCTCATGGCTTTGGAACCCAGCCCAGAACCCATGATATTTAATATGCACCTATTGTTTTTACAGTAGAAATTAACAATCAAACCTTGCGTGAAGGTTGAATCTACATCTTCAAGCATGGCAAGCGGATGAACTAACCACTATGCTTACTGGACCACCAGACATTTGGTATAAGGATATACATGGCATGCCATGTGTGCGCATTATGCCACTTTTCTATTATGGTTTTTCAACTTAAAATCTATATTTCCCCCTTTAATCTTATATATATATATATATATATATATATATATATATATATATATATATATATATATATATATTATGAGTTTTATTCAAATACTGGTATCAAGGCACTATGGCATGTACCTTGGTGTGACACACAAAATAAAAAAAAATACTGTTTTATGAACTTATTGTTGGCAACGAATTAATTGATTTTGACGCATTTTGCGAAAAGTTCAAAACAAGTAACGGTTTATGTTTTATTTGTATGCAAAAATTGTATTTTTATAATTATTGCGAATTTGTGTATCGATAATAAGTAGATGTTAAAATTTATGCGTTATTTTTTCATTGATTTTTGTGCATTATATTTGTGTTCGCATGCTTTAAAGCCTCTTGTTTTTCATTTTCACTTGTAAAGGCAAGTTAACTTTTTTACTTCCTTTTGTCGTTAAAATGTTTTGTTGTATTATATACATTTTAATACATTTTTCAAGTAAGTTACATTTGATTTTAAACTATATTTTGTATGTCATATTATGAATTGTGACATTTTAGTTTAACCGAACAAGAATTAAATATAAACGATATGTATACATAATCATTCGTATTTATATGTATTTTATGAATAAAAAAGCTGCGTCTAGTATATTTTTTTAGTCTGTATTCTCCTAGACTTTTAAATATTGGTTTATGTTAGTTTAATATTTGAAACTTGTAAATGAAAATAAATAATTTTCTGTCATGATAATTGATTTAGAGTGGATAATCACCAACAGCAAAATCTCAAATATTTAGATCAGAAAACAATCGGTCAAAAAGTCTGTTTGTGGAAAATTTCAATCTTTTGATGCTCGGATGTCGCATCTTGAAACCACCAATTTTCGAATATTTTTCCTCTATCTGATTGTTTTGAGGGAAATCTGATTACTTGTCATTTATCATTTAATAATATTAAAAGATAAATGCATCAATAATATTTGAAGCCTTAGTACTTCAAATTGGATAGTTAAAATTCGTCCTCAGTGACTAAATAACTTAATTTTATTAATATAAACAACTCTAAATGTTAGAAAATATTTTTGGCAAATTATCTTTTCAATCAAAAATAGTAAAAATACTAACATATTTAAACTGGATTCATGAACAACTTAATGTATATTTATGTCATATAGTTGGTAGTTGCACTGTGTGACTGGAGAAGATGCTAGCACATTTTGAACATGGTGTTCATTGCTATCAAACACGAATGTTTGATTTTACTTTTTTATTTTTTTTTTAGAGAAAGTGGCATTAAAATAATAGAACTGTTTTACTAGTTTAAACAGCATTTGATTCTTGTTAAAAATTTTTTGAAATTGTGTTTTTATATTTCTTCAATTTCCAGAGATATTATCTGCTTTTGCTTTCTTTGCTAGTTTTGTGATTTTATGTATTATGTGTGGTTTAAATATAATTGTAAATATTTTTTATAATTGAAAGTAATAATTGTTGAAAACTTTTTAAAATTTAGATTAATAGGAATTTATTTGATGTCACCATCATAAATGCCTTCATTATTCATCAAATGCTAATAAAAAATGATTCAGACTTAAAAATACACAATCCCTTAGATTGGACTTAATCAGTAGTATAATATAAAATAAAATTAGAAACGAAACAATCTAACAAAATGAAAAAGTTTAAGCTATATAAACTTAATGTACCAGACAGATAGAAACCAAAAAATGCAGAACTTGGGCTAGTAAAATATGAATATCTCTGTAGGACATTTTTTAAAATGAGAAAAAAACACTGTAAGATATATTTGTGATATGTGCAGTTATTCTATACAAGCACCAAAAGGCAAAACATGCTTTGAACAGTTTAAAAAAAAAAAAGAAAGATGTAATTTTTATTTGTATCCTAAAAAGGTAAGATTATATAAATATAAGAGTATATAATTAGTAAAAGAATTTTTTTACATATGTACATGGTTTTCAATATTATGAAAAAGTAATAAAATGTTTATATTTTGTTCATTCTAATGATTTATATTGCAATAGAGTTTAAAATAAATACATATGCAATTTTTAATTTTTTTTTTAAATTTACAAATTTCATCATTTATTAGAAATCGGGGAACAGATGTATTATATGCCCCCTATTGGCAACTTATTTGCTGCCAAAAGCAAATGACAGCTTACTAAACATCTTTATACAACTTTAAAAACAAAATAAAGGTGTACTTAGCATTTTCATACTATTTTAAAATACAATATATTACAATTAAGATAAAATGATATTTTAGATTTTCATGTCTTGCAGATAATGGACTTTATGCTTAGGGGAAAAAAAGTCACTCCAAATTAATGCAAAACAAATTTAACAATCAACAGAAAAAAAAAACTTGCATAAAAATCTTATCAAATTAACAGTCAAGCACCCAATCTGGAATGTGTGCCAGTGGGGGTATATAACACATCTATACTGAAAGCAGCACAATAAAATGTTTCTTCCCCCCCCCCCAAATTTCCTTAGTACATTTCCTAGATGTATGATAGTTTTCTGCAACCAGGACAAATATTGATACTGCTACCTGTAATATATAGTTGGTATATATTGCAGATTTTCATAATTGACAAAATAATAAAAATAATAAATTCGGAGGCAAAATAATAAAAATCATTTTGCCTCTGAAGAAAAAGTAAAAATGATCAATGTGCCACAGTAAATTCTGGAAAAAAACTACCTTAAAGTGTTTTATTTTTTTATTTTATTTTATTTTATTTTATTTATTTATTTATTTTTTTTTTTTTGGGGGGGGGTCCTGACAGTTAAATTTAAACTAACTTCATGGTGTTAATTAAATTCACAATTTTACACAAACGTCTCTTGATTTATAGCAAAGAAGAAACAGATTGCAGTTAAGCCGATATCTTTGTCTACAGTAGTAAAGATTTTGAAAAGTTATATTTAATGTGTACACATACAATATAACATGCAAAATTCAGATGTCCAGTGGTGGATTTTGCTTTGTTTTTAAAAACTGAATATTAAAATTTAACTCAAAATGCAGAAAATCAAATGTTTTATATTCTTTTTAAAACATCAAACATTGATCAACTACTAATTATTTAATTTGTTATTATTGAAGGATGAAAATGAATCCATCAAATAAAAGAAAATCTCGCATAAAAGTGGTTGCTTCAAAAAGACATAACTTATCTTCCAATAGAAGTTTATCTGTGTCAAAATTAGGTAAAAGTTCAGGTATGAAAGTTTTTTTTTTCCTTCTATGTACTGTATATCTGTGAATATAAGGCCATCCATTTATAAGCTAAGGGTACAATTTTCCTTAAAAAATTTATCGAAAGTTCAAAACCCATATATAAGCCGAAATGGAAAAACAATTTCTAGAACATTCAAATATGTTGCCAAAAAGTCGAAAGAATCTCGAAGCAGGTAAAATGGAGAAATATTTTTCATTCAAATTACTTTAAAGTAAAACGCTATACCAATATTTCTCAAATCTTTTAAGTACTGCGGTGGTAGAGGATTGGTCACACCTTGAGACAAATATAAAGACATCTCTTAGCATGTTTCAAAAGTGGTGGGGGTAAACAACTTTTTAAATTTTAACTAACTTCATGCTGTCTTAATTCCCAATTTTACACAAACTTATCTAAATTTCTGCCGTGGCACACAGTTTGCTAATCACAGTGCTAAAGCATGCTGCCAATGATATTTTTACTTAACTCTGGTAACCCTACATAAAGATAATTTTTTTTATAAATTTAAGCAATATAGACTAAAAAGAATCCTATATTTGGCAATTGATTGCTTCCAGCTTACATAGAATTGTGTTTATTAGATTAGCCAATCCACTATCATTATAGTACTGTTGTTTTGGAGTGATTATAACATGAATAAGTAATTTTAAATTTATTTTTCAATGCTTGTGTTTTTTCTCATTTCAAAATTTTTGCAAGCTTCATTTACTTTTCACTGTTATACTTTTTTTGTTCTTTACTGTTTTTTTTAAACCATTTTGTTAATTTTTGTCACCAACAGCAAAAAAGATTGCCAAAAATATGTATTACATCTCTTACATGGATCTGTATATAGACTCTCCCACTTTAGCTCTTTGATGAAAAATGCCCCCCAAAATTTTTGGCTTTTACACAGAAATATATAGCATATCAAATTAGGCAAATAAATAGTTATTTCAAATTTTAATCATCTACTTTTTTTTTGGTTGTGATGTGGATGTATTAGTATTTATAGTTATGTTCCCATTTTTCTTTTGTGTTAAACTTTATTTAATGGTTATCTATATGCATGGTTAGTAGAAATAAGTTTCCTACTTCTGAGGATTCTAGAATTTGCTCTATTGATCTAAATGAGATACAATTAGAACTGCAGATAATTCAAATGATGTGCTTGCTTTTATTGCATAAAAAATTTTAGTTCAAAAGTTCTCTTATAGGTGATGCTTTTATACCTATAAGCACATTTAATATACTTTATAAATGTTAAATAATATTAAAAAGTGGCAGATCTTGTACTTCAGGAAACCCCATAGCCAAAAGTTGCAAGGGGGGATATCTGGGAAAGGATCATTATGCGTAAGGCATGTAGACATTGAACCACTTTCTACCCGCTTCATATAATGAAATTCTTTTTGAGCTGCAACGGAGTTCTGCTGGTCCTGGTAAAAGTTTTACCAGTAGCATTTTTTCTTGGAATGGACACATGATGTGCAGACAAGAAACTAATACTTGACTTAATGAAACTAAATAAATACCATATGTGCTACAGTGCCACCTATAAACAGATTTTTGTTCTACACAATTTTATGTAATAAATGTCTAGCGCAGTATTTAAATTAAAGTAGGCAGCCTGCAACTTGTCTACCTAGCATGTTCCAAACATGCTCCATTTAGACTGATTTCTTTTTTGAAAAGGAAATCATTTACCAAGTTAGCATAATGTGGCATGCCATTATTGTTCTTTAATATTTAGTCATCTCTAATTGTTGCAACATAATGGACTGTAATAGATCTGAGGATCTTAACTGTATATTGGCAGATAGTCAGAACTTATTTTGAATGATGTGGTGATCGGTATGTTTTCAATATAGATGCCATCAACTCTCACTCTTCCATTGTCAAATCTGAAACTTTTGGGCATCAACATATGATTGATGTGTTTAAGGTATATAACAGTGATGCACAAACTTTTTGTAATGAAGGGACAAAAAATTAGAAAGTATTATGTTGGGGGGCCAAAGTAGCACAACATTGTAGTGGTAAAAATACAAGGTGTATTTCAATTTTTATTTAAAGGTAATAGATAGGTATGAATTACATGCATTAAAATCATTACTGTACTCATGTACAAATTATAAAATAGAAAAATTGCTATAAATAAAACTAATAAAGCAAAAGAATCACATTAATGATACATACAAATAGCTAAACACAAGGCTAAAATTTTTTTCTTACCAGAAATGTAAAAGTACAAAATGTAAATTCAGAAAAGAGAAAATTTGGCATGAAAATGTACAAAATTTAAATTCAGGGAAGAGAAATTTGGCATGTAAATGACTACTCACATTAATGAGATGGGTGGGATTGAATTTTCAAAATTATTGATTTTATGTTAGGATCAAGACTAGTTGTAGTAATCTGTAGAATTGATGAAAGATTTTCATCAGTAACCCTGTTTCTAGTTTTCGACTTATTAAGATTCATCAGTGAAAAAGTTTGCTCACAAATATAAGTGCTTGCAAAAAATGTAGAACATTCAGCTGCATTGTTTTTTAAATTGGAAAATTCCTGAGGTAAGGATTTATAAAACTCTAGTATTGTTTTGTCTTGGAATTGACTCTTATAATAGTCTGAGCTCTGTAAGTCAGAATTAACTGCATACTTTCAGGTACAGTACTTACATCAACAGAAAATGGCAAAGAAATTAAGTCAATTTTTTTTTGACATTTTTTAAAATCACAAAAATGATTATCAAATGCATTGAGTAAAATTTGTATTTGGTTGTCATATTACATTTTCATTCAACTTGTGAAACCAAACTTAGAAAATCACTTGCTTATACTACTAAAGACCAAACAGAAATGAACTATTAATTGACCACTACAACGGGGCATTTTACCCCAGCTGTGCCACTTTGTATGGGGAGATACCATTTTAATTGATATGGTTAATGACCTAGGGGCAGGGAAGGCTCTCTGAATTTCCCACCTATATTTTCTGTTTGTCCTTTGTCAATTTTTCACCCTTTCTATCCATAGTGGTATTTCGCTTTGCTTTTGGCTCAAGGTCAGGTTGGGATAGAAAAGGTTACTGTTATTGCTCTGTGTATGTTGGCATTCAATTCATGTGATTTCTCCAAATCCGTGCTTCAGTGGTTATGGCTCTAGGTGGTAATGGGACAAAGCTTCCTAGATTTGGTGCTGGTAGCCCACGTTTTGATTAGAAATTTCGTCAATAGCTGCAATTTATTTTTCTCAGATACAGAGAATTTTTTATTTTTCATTTTATAATAATTTTTTTTTATAACTAGCTGTGGGCCAATGCAAAAAGCTCCGTGGCCCACAGTTTGTGCATCCCTGGTATATAAAGTATATTTTACCTGGAAGATATTGCCATGTTTTAGAATAAATACATCAAAACATGCTGGTTATAATTTTAGTTTTCAGTGTTCTTTAAAAATATACCTTAATATTTGTATCTGTGGAATCAAAGTTTTATTTTCATTCATTTAGTTATTTAATAACAATTAAACTCACATGTGATCACATGTGACTAGTTTTAAGCACACACACATGTGTGTGCTCCAGTTTATATATATACACACATGACACACACACGTGTGTGTGTGTGTATATATTGAAGAAATGTTGTGATTAGCAATAGAACTTTTATTTTAAACAGATGAAATAACCATAATCTAGTTAAGCTCTCTATATGCAAACAGCATACACATAAGAGTTAAATATCTAAAAACTGTTGATGCAGTGTACACACACACATGTGCCTTCCCATATATATATATATATATATATATATATATATATATATATATATATATATATGTCTGCCCATACACAGAATGTCAAAAGGCATTATGTTGACCTGCATATATATTAACATGTGTATGCATATGTATAAACATTTAATTGTAGGTAACAGTACATACAAGATAAAAGCTTTGTTGAAGAACAATAGAAATCTTGCTGTAGCACTTCAAGATGCTAAAGGGGAATTATCTGTAAAACAAAAACTTCTGGAAAATGCTGCCAAACATTTCAAGGACATCTTGGTAAGGCTATTTTTTTCTCTTTATTGTGAATATTTTAATAATCAACTGCATTTGTTACTTGTTTATGCTCATTATTCTAATTATTATTATTATTATTAGAAAAGTCAGAATGTTCTAAAATGAACACTTTTATTTTTTCTTACATTTGAACTTTGTTAAAAATATTTTTCTTACATTAGACAAACAAGTATATTGACTTAGTGAAGAGTATGAGCTATTTGTTTAAAATAAGATATCAAGTTTATATATTATTATTAATTTGGAATGAAATATATGATTTTGCCTTATATTAGATATCTGGAACTCCTTTGTCTGCTGGATATGGATATTCAGATATTTTGTACTGGATATCCTGTACTAAAATTTTTTGTTTTATATTTTATGTTGGTTATTCACTACTAAAATATTTTCTTATATTTTATGTTTTTCTTTATATCATTGTGAAATAATGAATTGCATAATGTTATGCATAATTTAAAATAAAATGTAAATATATTAAGTGTACAAAAACTGCCTCTTTTTAATATATTTTTATTAATAATGCTATACTCAAATTATTTTTAACTATATTGTTGGAAAGAGAGTATATATTGAGCAAAATTTATTAATACACCTTTGTTGAAAAATATTTTTTCAAGATAATAAATTTAGTTCACACATTAAAAAACAAAATGGTGTTATGTAAAACTTATATAAAAGTGATAAAACTGCTTATAATGCAGTGGTTTAAAACTAATTTAAGTTTCTTACTGTATATTTCTTAATATATGCCTTATATATAGCTCAATGTACAAACTGGAGTACACTTTTTCTTAAAAAATTTACCCCAAATTCAAAATTTGTATATGCTTAAATGGGAAGAGAATCTCATAACCTTTACATATGTTGTCTAACATGTGAAATGGATGGAATATTTTCCAAAGAAATTGCTGTAAAGTTTATTGCTAAACCAACAGTTCTCAAAGTATTTAAACTGCAGCATCGAATTTTAGAACCACAGAGGTAGATGATTGGTCACACCTTGAGACAATTGTAAGGACAATTCTTACAGTGGTAAAGGAAGGCAACTTAAATTTTAGTTTTTAATCATGATGTTTGACTAAGTGACCAATGTTTTACTTTATAGATGTTATAGAAGCAACTTAAATTTTGTTTAAGTAACTTCATACTTTCATCCCTTGTGGAGACTGGGGTGCCTCAACAGTTACCGTGTGGTAACCAAGGGGTAAGAATAGTCCCAATGTATGACGTAAGAGGTGACTAAAATATATTTGGGCGTAGGATTAACTGCCCTACTCCGTAAAAAAAAACAAAAAAACCTCCAGTTGCTAAACCTCAAAAGAGTGCAAAAACCGGTTCTAATCTACCCAGACGACTCGGAATGTAAAAGGCTTTGAGTATTGGAACATGGAATATTCACACCTTGTATAAGGGAGGTGTTTTGAAAAACTTGTATTGATGTATTTGTCAACTATAAAATTGGTGTCCTATCAATTCAGGAAATCAGATGGCTGGGAAAAGGAATTCTGGAGATACTGTAGAATGTATTACAGCTGCCAAGACAAAACTCACCATTTCGGTTTGGGTTTCATTGTGAGTAAAAAATTGAGTAACACAGTCATTGACTTTCAGGCTATTAGTATGAGACTTTGTAAAATCAGATAGAAAGGAAAGTGTGAAGACTCCCCTTTGTCTGAGCATGCGTCAAAACAGCTGACCGGAATACACCTGTTTATCTGGACAATAGCATGGCATCGCAGAGTCTGGGATCTTGACAATCGGACTGAATAGACGAATACGCCCCTGATGGATCTTGTTTATGAATGCTTGGATATTCCGTGAAGGGACAGCCAGCTAATGAGAATTCAGCTAAAAAATATAACTGTGACTTTAGCTGGAGTTCTTAAGTAACTGGGATCTTAGCTGACCCAAAAAACAATTGGTGGAACCGTAACTGACCCCCTAAGTATAAAAAGCCTACAATTTTGCGACTCAGCACTTTTTGTCTTTTTTTAGGAGGTGTGTTGACCTCGTGGAGGCTTTCGCTTTTTTTTTTTTTTACCAGAGAGCTTGCTAGTTCGAGAGATTCATAAAGTCCGCGCATATAATGAGTGGCAGAATCTCGATACCGAACGGGGGATAAATTGGGTTTGATTGCACCCTGAAAAGCCTCCCCATTTGTAAGAGATTATTAAATCTCTTGTTTTTCTTCCGACTGTGATTGTTATGAGGAAGTTTTATCGGCAACCATCCTTTGCAGTTCTAGATGATTTAGGAATTAACGTTCCTTTGTAAATAGCCGTATTTAATCCAGAATTAAAGTGAATTTCCAGTTTTATTCTTTGACTGTGATCCATTATTCACGTTACCTCTCATTTGAGAATATTGAAGGCGTTACAAAAGCACTATAATATCACCCTGATCGATGGTCATGCACTGACGGAGGAAGGAGATGATTCAGAGGAAGATTAATTTTACAACTTACTAATGAAGTGTTATAACTCATGTCCTGCACATGATATGAAGATTATCGTTGGAGACTTTAATGGTAAAATTGGAAGAGAACGCTCTAATAGCTCCCATGCTGGGACTAATAGTTCACGCAGTGACCCAACGGAAATGGACAAAGACTTTTTGAGTTTGCTGTATCAGAACATGTTTATAACCAGTACATCATTTCCACATAAGGATATTCACAAGAACACATGGATATCACCCTATGGCTTCAGTTGCAATCAGATAGACCACTTATTTGTAGATTAGAGACACTGGGACGTCATAATGGACTTGAGAAGCTACAGAGGCATAAATGTTGACACTGACCACTTTCTTGTCACATCGAAAGTCAGATTTGATTGTGTAAATATTCTTCCAAAAAAAAGGAAAACAATGACTTCAAACCTGATATTTCTAAACTAAAAGAACATAATGTTATCAAAGATTATAAACTCAAACTATCAAACATCAGCTAGGAAAAGGGGAGATCAAAATATGATTTTAACTAGAATTCAGTAAGGGAAATAATTTTGAAATTAGCAAGTGAAGCTGTCCCAAGTTTAGGATGTCATACCAGAAATGAATGGTTTGATGAATGTAAAAATGATAATTTAAACTCTAGTAATCCTATTTGAAGCTACCACTTTTTCCTAAATATAAATAATATAAAAAAATTTAAAAAGCATAATTTTTACAATTTTTGGTGTTTGGCTTCTGGCTTACATAAAAGTATGTTTTTTTATGAGGATTAGCCAATCTAGTACATATGTAGTATTGCTATTTGACATGATTATAGCACAGATAAGACTCATAAATGTATTTTTCAATTTTGTGTTTTTTCTCATTTCTAAATTATTACAAATTTTATTTATTTTTCATCTTTATATATGCATATATATATATATATATTCATTATTTTCTGCTGTTTTTGAAAGTTTTGCCCATTTGGCAATTTTTTAGTCATTAACCCATTGGAGACGAATTCTGCAAATGTGTGTTTGGGCTAGATGCCCATTAAGGACTAAGCTGAATCCTTGCGTTACGGCTAATCCTACGCAGCGGGACAATCGCCGCTCAGTTGCGTTGTGCTTTTAGAACAAAATATTACTCTCAGATGGCATTACTAATCCATGATCTATTCAAAATATTGCTCTTGTACATTAGGTTTTTTTCTCTCTGAGGTCAGAATGGGGTCTGTCATGTGTCTGATTTATTGGATTTTCGTGAAGCTAAACAAGTGTTAGCAGGTAAAAAGAGAAACAATTGGTAAAGGGCCTTTTAACTCATTTTGAAGTGGTTGTTTTTAGTGTCGATTCTATTTTAGGATGGGATTTTATAGGATATATTTTAGCATGGGTTATACTTTTAGATTCATTTCTGTGGCCGTGGCTAAAAGACCACCTTATCTTTCTGAGGAAAAAATACATAAAGTTATGAATGATCCATCTAGTGATCTTTCAGATGACGAAATTGAAAAAACTTTAAATTATTGGAATTCTGTATATAGTAGTTCTGAATCAGATGATGATAATAAAGTAATATATTGGTTCTAATTTCTGACATCAAGGAACTTCTTAAAATTTATTTTACTTCAAATCCGTGACTTGATATGGAAAATATTTCAGTGCCTTTGCAGACTGAATTAACTTTTTGAATTTGTTTTTAAATGAAAACAAGGTCCAAATTATAGTGGAAAAAATTAATTCCTATGAAAAAAAAAACAATCTGTGAAATAGATATTAATGCACCAAGTCTGATCGCCGAAAAAATTTGATGATGTTATAAAATTGGAAAAATGAATGTCTGCTTGAGTCTCATTATACTTATGTGTATTACAAGTCATTTCCCAAATTGTGTGCTGAGAAAAAGGACAAAAAACTTAAAAGGAGATGTGTAGTTTACTCAAAACACAATAAAAGACGTGACACTGACTATGAATGTAAAACGTGCAATGTCAGTCTCAGTACTGATCCGTGCTTTGAGATTTTTCATATGGCTTTGAAATATTAATTGTTACAATATTCTTCAAGTATTTTATAATGTTAAGAGTAAATATTTTTTATGTCCTTTTATATTTTGAAACCACATTTAGTGTTTAATTTAGGCACATTTAGTTAGAGTAAAATACAATATATCTATATTTTTTTTGTTAAATATCAAATATTTTAATTAAATTTTTTTGTTATGATTGAAATTATGATATCTTTAATCACATATTTAAAAATGGTTTCATTTTTAAGTAAAGTGTATATTTTATCCATTATTATTTAATGTGTACTTTCCGAAATTGCATATTAGGCTTACAGAGGGAAAATGCCCCGGCCTGTAAGCATAGTTTGCGTGTAACAGCTCCCATCATGAGGGAGTGTTATCTTCTGCAGGATGCCGTCTCAAATGGGTTAAAGGCACTAAAAACACCAAAGACATTTGGTTTACAGTTCTATATGTAAGCCGATCCCAGCACTTTAGCTCTATAAAAAATCCCAAAACTTCTTAGCTTATATATGGAAATATATAGTAGTTGTATTTTGAGTAAATAACTTTTGAAGATTCATACATTGATAAAATTAATTTCTAATTGTACAGAAGAACTCATCAGAGAGCAACCTCTTGTTACAGCTGGCTAGTCATTTTAAAAGTTCGCTTGATTTCCAGTAAGAGTTTTTTTATAGAGGGGTGCTAGCCTTCTTCAGTAGGGTTTAGTTTGAAGATTCCAAACTGTAAATTCTTAGTGTAGGTAGTTTCTCCCATTAATCCTCTCCTCCTCCCTAACATGAAGGGAAAATATTTCTTTTGCAAATGTTATCAGTAGAAAATCAACTGATATGTAAGAACTTTTCTTCTAAAAGTAGACTCAATTAGTATTGGGTTAAGGATTCCTATTTTCATGATAAATAAATAATTATATCAAAAACTACTTGTCTTTTATAAGTTTTGTTTTGTAATTGATAATTTATATTTTTCCACTTTTATCTCCTAGTTCCACTGAAATCAAGTTTTAATTTTTGAAGATTAACTATATTAATAAAAGTATGATAATAGTAATTAATAATTTTATTTAATAACTGCCATTTGCAATTTTTATTGCAGTAATAATTTTTCATCATGTTTAATAAATAATTTTTTATTATTAGAGTTCTTTATAAAAAAAAATATTTAAAAATCACATATCACATCTGTATTAAATATATAAAACATAAATTATAACACTTATGTGTGTTCATCTTGTAAGTGTATTTTGTTTTAATGTTAGCTTCTGAGGAGTCATAACATAGTGTATTGTTTATTTATTTCTTAATTTTTTAATCTTTAGCAAGCTCGAGTCTTGATGTCAGGAATGTATTCTGATTTGAAGTCTTTTGTGGAAAAATTTGATGGTGTATTGTCATTACTAAATTTTGATGACATTAAAATATCTGATTTAATTGTTCCATTCAGGTAAGTTTTCATTATTTGAATTATTAATTAAAATTATTCTTTAATTATCACTTTAACTGAAAGCATCAGATGTAAACTTTTATAAAACTTTTAGTTATTTTAATTTTAATAGTATAGCTAAAGAATTATTAGCATAGGTTTTAAAATACACTTCCTCATGTATGCAAAATCTACCTCATATTTGTTTTAATTGTATTATTTTAAAATTTTATGTAAAATTAATAAATGTCAATTGTGTTATTTGTGTTTTAGATCTTGTGGTGAGTTTAAAAGGAAAGTAAAAAGGCTAGCTGAATCAATTCAACAGGTTTCGGAAGAAAATTCATTTTCTGTTATGGAAGAAGATGTAAACTGTGACAGTAGTATGACTGAGTCTTCTAACCAGATTGTACTAACTGATCATAATCCAAGCATTGATTCTAATGCTATGGAAGTAACAGATAACTGTGCTGATAAACAAACTACAAACCTTGAAACTGAACATTACCTTCCTGTGAGCACTAAAAATACAAGCAATTTTAATGATAATGCAATTGAATCAAACCCAATTGCTATTCAATTTTGTGAAAACTTTGAAGGTAATTCATTTTTTTAAGCTATTTAAAAATTTTATCTTTGATTGATATACCGTTGATGATATTTGTATCTTTGTGATGTTATACAAATCTAATGAGATGTTACTTTACGCATGTGTTCATAGAGTTAGTTCACTTTAACCCTAGATAGATAACCATATTTCACTATACACTAAAGATAACCATACGTCGACTCGACGTGCGAATGTTTGAGTGAGCATATATTCGATTAAGTGTATACTAGGTTTATAAATGTAATAATATGTGTTAATGTATGTAATTGAGTGCCGAGTACATAAAACAACATAAGTATTTATTTAAATTTTATTACGAAAAAACAATAAGGAACAAATCAAGGAACTTCTTATTTTACGAAACTTAAAGATAAGGAATCTCTTCGTCAGTCTTATAATTTACCATTAAAACTTTTCAAAATCAACTTTTTGTACTCTCTATAATATAAAAAATCTAAGTAAATATAAATCTTTAGTAATTTTGGATTCATAGGCACTTAGGGAAGGCGCTGAACTTGTGCTCTCCACAGATTGGAGTAGGTAAATATCTAGGAAAGTATTGCACTTACCGGAGCGATACGGGTGCATCCTGCAAGCTCCAACGGCCGAGTGAGTTGGTGGGAATGGCGAGTTTAGGGACGCGAAAAACAAACGAGTTATATCAATTTTCTATAATTGATTACGTCGATTCGACGTAGGTTATCTATCTAAGGTTAAAGGAACTTTCTACTCTACAGATTTTAGTTTATTCTTTTATAAATTAAAAAATTTAGTTAGGTCATGCTGCCGAATTTTTATAATTGATATATAATTATAAAAATTCTTAATTATTTATTGACATATAATTTTTTATAATTGATTATATTATAAAATAATTATAGAAAATTGCAAATTTTTGTTAAGTATTAAATTAAAATTTATTTTAAAAAATAAGATGTGTTTCACATGTGCAAAAGGTTTTAAAACTCAAGTTTTGTAGAAAGAATCTTAAATTATCTAAATTGATAGCATTTTTTAAGAACTATCAATCTACATCAAATTATTTATAAAACTCATGGGCAGTATTTTAGTTGACATTTAGTTTCAAGTTTCATTTTAGTTAGAAAAAGTACTAAAATCAATTGAGATGGGCTATAAACTGAATTTTAAACTTTGCTTTCGAATAATTAAAACATAAACCCAAATTATATGTTTCATGGATTTTATCAATCAAATTTTGTGTTGATGCATGGTTTTAATATAAGTATTACATTCTGTTAATACCATAAAATTTATAGCTTGGTTTTTGTTGCAAAATAAATTCCATATGAAATATATTGTAAGAGAAAACTTTAGACATATTTAAAAATATTATTTATTTTCTCTAATGGGAATGAAAATAAATATCAGGTACTATCCAGCTTATTCAACTAAATTTAGGAATCTAGTATTCTGTTGGATATCTGAACTAAAGACATATATCCAGAGGTGGAAGTTTTTACTTTCAGTCAAAAACTAAGTTTTGTTAATTTAATGAACTCTCAATTTTTGAAAATTTTAAATTTTAAACAAAATTAATTGGTGGTTGTTTAAAAAATATAAAAAGTTTACAAGATAGTATAGTGGTTGATTAAAAAAAAAAAAAAAAAAAAAAGTAAGCTTTCTCGTCACCTGGTGGAAATAATAAGGAATAAGATGAACAAAACTGTCTCCCCTTCCTGAGAGTTTGTGGTTTGGCAATCATGAATCGAAACCTTTCTGACAAAGGCTAGAACCCTCTTCAATAAATTTCTGTCACAGGAAGTCAGACAGTCCTTTAAAAATAACTGTCCAGCTTTAACAAGAGGCTGCTGTCTAAACACTTCCTGTGTTCATTCAGAAATTAATTTTAGGTACTTTTAATTCTCCAAAAGTTATTTAACTCAGGATAGAACAGAAACTGGCATAAAAAAAATTTAAAAGTAAATTAAATTTATCATTAAAAATACTTGTTAACAAGGGTGTATGTATTAATATACTTTCTTCATGATAGTATAGTACAAATATGAAAAAAGATAATATTTTAGTTTTTTTTCTGTGTTGCATCATTACTAAATACATATTAAAACAGGCAGACTTCATAAATTAAATTTTTATATATTTAATTTTTAAAAAATATATGTGAAATGTTATCTAATTAATTACTTTGTAATGATTTAAATATAACAAAATATTTTAGTTTCTAATATGTGGCATGAAATGTAGCAAAATATTTTTGTACCAGATATCCTGCCAAATATCTGGTTCTAAAATATCCAGATTTCTATATCTGGCAGCGATCTTCAGATAACCAATATCCAACAGAATCACTCTCTTCGTCATTCCTATTATAAAATTAAACCTACACTAAAAGTTTCATTTATATTATAGCCTAAGTTTTACTTATAATTCACTATTAAAAAAGCAAAAGACTAAAAGCTGTTAGTGTAATCTTCATGGCTGCAAAAGTCTATTACTGAGAAATACTGAATTTTGAAAAGGAACATTTGTAAAAACTTGCATATTTGAACATTTTTTTTTCTTCCAGAAACTGTAGATCCATCTGTGGAGAAAACAACCAGTCCAATAAAAAATGACACTGCAAAAAACAGAGAAAGTTCTGGAACTCCAAGGCTTAGTATTCTCAGTATCGATACACTGAAGGACTCTGAAGTATTACCTAATTTTAAACCTAAAGTAACTTTTAAAGTACCTTCATCACCAAGTAAAGTTATCACAGATATATTAAATACACATGCTTCCTCTACAAAAGTGAAGTGTTCTAAAATTCCAAGATTGTATAATTCATCTGTTACACCAAAAATGGAATTGGATTTACCTAGTAATGTCATTAAACACTTAAATATTTCTTCACAGAAAACTTCAAAAATTTCTGAAAATTCTGACTTAGACATGGCTCGTCGTAAGACTTTTGTGGTGAAAAGTAATACATTAGTTACAAATTCTGAATCAGAAAATACTCTCAATATACAGGAAATAGGGAATGAAAATAATTTTACTAATGCAGAATCAAAGCCAACTAACTCTAGAAAAACTTTTGTTGTTAAAGTTCAAGATATTCCAAAAGACGAAAGAAAATCAGTGTCTAATCATAGAAAGACTTTTGTTAAAAAAAAGCATACTACTACTAATAAAATACCTAAATCTATGGAAAATAAAAGGAAAACTTTTGTAATATCTGAAACTAAAGAAGATTGTAATGATGAAAATGTAACTATTAGTAGTGAAATTTCAACTAGCAATGATTTTGTTAGGGGCAAATGCCTGACTAGTGAAGAAAAACTTTCTAATGAATTATTGATTTCGGATAAAACAATTGAAATTACAAAATGTCAAAAGAGTTTAGATAACATGGACCTACTTTCAACAAATATTTCTCTTCAGAGCCAGTCTCAACAAATTCCCTTTCAAGAAAAAGACAATGTGCTAGAAACAAATAAAACCACCCTTGAACAAGAATTTAAACTTGAAAATGACAGTAACTGTGATGTTAAAGAAAATTTATGTGGAGCTAAAAATATAGATAAAATACTTTCCACTATTGATGAACCATCTGATATATATATGATTTCTGATGAATGTGTCCAGTCTGTTATGTCAAATGATATTGATATTTTAGAAATAAAAGACAATAGGCGCAAGTCCAGAACTAAAAAATTTGTGTCATATAGAGCATTTTTAGAATCATCAGATTCAGAGTGTGAAAGCATACCAAACCTTGATATTTCATTTATTAAAGAGCCTTGTGACAAAGATGTTCCTATTCGTAAAGTAATCTCAGGATCGAAAAAAAAGAAAATGTTTGTGTTTGATGCTCATAAAACAAAATCTATAGTAAGTAAAGTTAAGAAAAAATCTATGAAGAAGTTAAGTGGTGTGCAGAAGTTGAACTGTGTTTCAGATTCTGATAACACAAATATAAAAAACAAAGATGTTATTGAGTTGTCTAAAGGTCAAGGAGAGGAAAAAATTATGCAATGTGTATCTGATGATTCTACTTGTAATAAGTTTAGTAACAACAAAAATGGTAGTGAATATTATGGACCTTCTGACAGTAATCCAGAAATATTACAGAGTACTATTATTAGTGGAAAAGATACTGATATTACTAGAAGTGATACCAATAAAAAATTACCTGCATCTAAAAGGGGTGAAAATGATATAAAAAATTCCTTATCAATCTTTAATTCACCTGTAATTATCTCGCACAAATTCTTAAATGCAATTGAACCTGATAAAGATTTAGGGAATCAAAAGGGGCAAGACATTAAGATTTGTGAAAGTAAAACCAAGTCTAGAAAGGAGTGCAGCAAATCAAGTAAAAGCAATCAAGTTACAGACAATCCTCTAAAGGATTGTTCTGTTGATAGTATTTCTGTAAAGAGAACTAAAGGAACTGATTCAAAGAAAGAGTCAGAGAAAACAATTACTGCTGATGTGCAGGAGACAGACAGTAATACACTTCAAAATGAAAACAATAAAAAACAGACTAAGAAAAAATATAAAACTAAAAGTAGAAAGAATAGGAAGAAATCACCTTCTAGTATGGCAAACGACAACAGTATTGTTGTGCAAGCTGAAATTCACTCTCCACCACAGGAGTATTTTACTGCTTTAGAAACTATAGATTTTAATAAAGAAAACAAAAGCAAACTTGAAAGTGAAAATTGCTTAGTATTATTAAATGACATTTTTAAGCCAACAAATACTGATAAGCTCTCTTTATCATGTAAAAATAAGACTGTTTCTCACGGTAGAAATATTCCTTCAAAGATTCCTTTCTCAGATAATTCAAGTAACATTCCACAAAATTTTGACAGCAATCATAATGCTAAGAACGAAAAAAGTATTGCTAGCAATGAACAAGGTATAGTTATTTTTTAAATGTAGGGTTTTTTTTTTTTTTTACATTAAAGCAGCAAATGTGTTGTTTTGTTCATGTAACAGTACTGTAACCAGAAATTATATTTGGTGGGGGACCAAGGGAAAGACATTGTTGTTTTGTGAATAATACTTCAATAAAACTATAGGTTTTCGTATGTATACCCCTAATGAGTATCATAATACAATGGAGTTTTAAAATATCAAAATTATTAAAAAATGATATAATGAACAAATTTAAAGCCTAGAATGAGTAATGAAGTAACTACACAATCAATTTAATAGTAAAATTAGCACTGAAAACTATATGTGGCATTCAATTCTAATTTTTAAAACAGAAATATTTAAAAAAAAATTAATAATAATAATAATAATTTTGAAAGAAAATGAACATGTCCAAAATTTTTATTTGTATATATAATAAAATATGCTTGCCTTGACTATTTGCAAAATATTTTCAGAATTTCTTCCAATTGTGCATCAAAATTGTGATTCATTGCTAAAAGAGCTATCAATATGCTCTTAGTGGTCGAATACAATTCAAACCTTTTGTGTAATTTGATGTCACTAAACACACTGTTGTCGATGTACAGTTAGGCAAACGACATATCCACACACATGATCCATTTTCTTTCCACGAAACTGTCTTTTTAGAATTTCAGAGGGGAGCTGGTCCCCTAATTCTCCCTCCTCATTTACGGCTTTGCCATGTAATAAACTTAATATTTAATGTCTTTATGAGTAATCTAATGTACACCTAGATATACAGTCAAACTCCATTATAATGAACTCAAAGGATTCAAAGCCCAGTGGGTCACTATGTCCAACCCTTTAAGAAAAATATTAAATCTAACAAAATGTATAACTCGTTAAGTGTATTGATGTAACTAAAAAATTAATTAAAATCTATTCAAGGTCTTTAAGGAATTAAATAACTAAAATAGATTAAATTTTGGTTTAAATTTTAGTCAATTAAAATTTAATATTTTGTTCAATTATTGATTTTATTCAATTTAATAAGTAACTTGGACTAATTGTCAATTAAATTGAAGTTAAAGGGAAAAGAAAACAACTTTATTTTAAACTGTTATTTGCTATTTTAGTACAGAAATAATTTGTAGATGTAGTGTCATTCTAAGAAAGTTTTATGAAGTTCTTTGTTGAATATAACAAAAGATTCCAAAATTTGTTGACTATTGTTTTGAAAAATTTTGACAATTGTTTTCATTTGTCTCCCTATGTAAATTCTTCAAGTGTTTCTGTTATAATTAATTTTGTATTCAAAAAACGATATATCAATAATATATTTGGAAAACTATCCACGAGGACCATAAAAATTGAAAACCCCTCCTGAAATTTATTCCTGTCTTTGTCCCTGCCAACAACTCTGTTCTCATTTAATTTTTTTTCTATTAATATGTAATGCATAAAAGTGGTACTTTTCTTTAATCTGTATTAATTTCAGTGACAGCTGATAGTATTCAATTGTTAGAAAAAAATTGACTGCTTAATCAAACTATACTTTAATGTTTGTTCTTATTAAGTGACAAGTCATATTAACCAGGCTCCAATACCTATCATTTCAAATTTTGATGATAGCTTGTATACTACTCTTCTTAACTGTTATAAATAACCCTATATTTTTCCTCTCTATTTTAGTAAGTTATAACTTCTTAGCCCTTAAAAATATTGTGATTTTAAATAATTTGCTATTCCTGTGATTTCTTGTTGACTTGAAATATTACTGCTAAATGTCACTTTATATTTTTAATAGTGATATTAAAATTTTAACAGTATAAAAGTATAGATTTATTAATATATTTTTTAGGTATCAGGTTAAGTAAAAGAGCCAAGAAAGTTAATTATGTAGAACCATCTTTGAGAAAGTAAGTCTTACATTTAATATTTTTATTATGATTTGTTATTAAGATTGAATGTAACTAAAATGTAGAATTCATAGTAGGAATTATGTTCACATTTCAGTATTTGCCAAGTCTAGTCCTTCAACCAAACAAGATTGTCAGACTTATTTTTTTTATTAAAGTAACCTAGATAGACAATTACAGGCACAAATGTGTACATATGTAAATTTATTTCATATATTCATACATTTATATAAATCATTTTAGAATTATTCCTTTTTTATTTTGTAGAAGTTAAAGGAAGCATTTGCAATCACGAAAAATTTTGGTGTTCAGGTTTAACAGAAATGCTCATTTTAACTATGTTTGAATCAGTTTTAACAAGTTTCAGTGTTTCTTCTATATTTTATAAAAGGAAGCTTTAAATATTTATTTAGACCATTCCTGAGTGCATTTTGTTTAGTTTCATCTGTACATGCTTATATACTTATATCAGACATGCCAACTACTCTGGATTCTCCGGAGAAATGAGAAAAATGGATAACTCTGGAAACTCTTCAGATTGCTCCGGAAAATACCAAAAATTTGAACAACTGGAAGATTACAACTCAGCAATTAAAAACAAAGTTTTGCCAAAAATAATGCTGAATAAATTGCTCTTTCCACACAGTAATGCTGCATGTTAAATAGTTTTCAGTAATGTGTGGAAGAATGAAACCGAATTTAGGTAGACAAATTCTAGAATTCTTGATAATTAAAAAAATGTAAATATTTTAATCAGGGTCAGTGTTGCTACAAGAAAAACTGTTGAGAAAAATAAGTTGTTAAAGCTAAAAAAAGCTACCCACATATTGTTAAATGCATAAATTTTGAATTACCCTTTACAATTTACTACTGTGTATTTATTTTTAATTTAATTAACTTTTTAAATTTAATTTTAATTTAGAAAACAATAAGATTTGTACTTATGTATAATTTACTTTATTTTGTATTGTTTATTATGTATGTAAATTACATAAGCATGTAATTAGCATGTTAAAATCTAAAACCATGCTGTTGCTCCTGACACGGGTGCCTGAATGTTGGCATATCAGTTATGTATCTCTCATAGCTAAAAAATGATCAGCCTGTTCTAAAGTCAGACTGTTTAAAATCTAGTCGTGCAGTCCTTTTGATTGTAATCTGCATTCCATGTAATGAAAAATAATCCAATATAATGTGTATTAACATTTTGGCATGTAACTCAAAAACAGTTATTGAATGCTGAAATTTTGTGTTTGGGATTGTTACAATGCCTAGTTGTGTACTCTATCTGCCCTCTATGTAATGAAAAATTTCAATAAAATGACCATTAATGTTACAACTATGCAACTCAAAGATATCATTGGTACAATGATTTTTAAGTAGTTAAAATAATGCTTTAGCCTATTTTTTTAGAAAATAAAAATGTTTGCGGAGATTAATTTTAAATTTTGAATGTTTATTTCTTCCTGGTACAGAGTATATTGTAAACATGAAAAATTTTGGTTTAGAATGAAATATCTATATAAATAAAAGCTCAATGCTATGAATATTAACTCTGCAGATCTCTGCCACATGGAAATATTTGAGCTTTACTCAAACAAGATGGTTACCTTGAAAAACAAAATCTATTTTTAATTTCAGAGAATGTTGAAATCATAATTCTGTGGATGTATCTTGCAAAATAAAAAAAAAGTTATATAATAGGTGTTAAAAAAACTGGTGACTGCATTAGAATTTTTTTTTTAAATCTATAGTGCCTACAATCATTTTTAACTTAAGAAAAATTCTAACTGTATTTCTCATTCATATATATATATATATATATATATATATATATATACTTGCAGTCACCCAGGATTTTGTCTTGGAGCTTAACAAACTACAACTTAATTGTTTCACAAAGCTTAATATGTTATAGTAAAATATCAGAACTAGAAAATTACCCAAGCATGAAATTTCATTTATCATTTTATTAATTAATTTTATACTGTACTTTGGACAAAATGCATAAAAGAGCAATAAAATTTAGAAATATGTTAATAGAAATTAAAATTTAAGTTAAAAATATATGTTGGGTTTTGGAACATTAGTTTATTATTTAAAATCAAATTATCTATAATTATAACACATTAATGTCACATAGCGATGTGAGGTACAGTAACTTATATAAAAAATCTTTATGTGCCTAATTCAGCAGAGAGCTTGAAAATATGAGCAGGTGAACTAACTGCTAAAATGTGCCCTTTTGTTTAACGCTTAACTGCCAAAACTGTTGGCCATTTTGTGAGATGATGTCAAAGTTGAATATTAAGATTTAAACATTATTGCTTTTGCTGTCTCTTTTCAACATGAAGGCAGCCTGGCACACACACTTACCATATATATATAAATTAACACAAATATGTTTTTTATTATATAAAGAAATTATAAATTAAAATTTAATCTTTTTTTCTTTACAAATTCATAGTTTATATCATTTATGTTAACTTAAAAATTTCAATGAATCATAGCAAAGCTAAGTTCTTGCTCTATTGTGTATCTTAAGTAGGTATTCATATTTCATAGCATTAAATATTTCACTTAGAACTTAGGAGAGCCCAAAATGATAATATTAGCATTACAATAGAAAAAAGCCAGTTTCCAATAAAAAAAGTCTGATAACTTTCAAAAATAAGTTCCGAACCATGTTTCCATTGAGCACAAATTAGATCTTTAGGCATATCCATTATCTATTGCTAATTTTTATGTTGCTATCTACAATCATTCTTGACCATACTATATATAATCCTTACATCCAAGTCTAAAAAAGTCAGAGAAAATATTCAATAAATTTTTAAAATTGTTGTAAAAACTCATTAAAAGTAATTTAAAGTATTTAATAGACATGTTTACAGCTGTTTGTAAACTCTTAATTTATTACCATATTCACCATATCCTTATCTAAAAATGTTTTTTGTAACAAAGAATGTATAAATCTGATTTTAAGTTTTATTACTTTCAATACTGAGAACAGGGTTAATCCGTTTTACTAATCCATGAGTTTATTATATATAGTTTTTGTACAATATGAAATAATCTGATTTGTACAGATCTCAGTTTCTTATAAAATGATACAAAAGTATCCTGATATAGAAGGGTTTATTGGGTTGTATTTATTATAAAGATATATGATTCAGTGATGGGGCATTTTCTTCAGAAATATTTTTATAGTACCCTAAACTATTTTGTATATTTAATTATTTGTTTTGCATAAAATTAAAATCATATGAATTTACTAAATTATGCATCAACTAGTTACTAAAAGTATAGATTTCATGATTTTTGCAGCTTATTTGTGCCCAAAGTACAAATAACTACATACCATAAATGTAGAATGTTTTTCTAATTTGTTATTAAATCAAATCTTGAATATCTTGAGCAATTAAGAAATTATATTCAAGTCAATTTTTTTTATTGTTTGTTAGAACTGTGTCAGATATGCCTTAAAATTTATCATTATCTTAGATATATTTTGCGTATTAATGTTTGGAAAAGTTGGTATGTTATTTGCCTTCAATATTACATCAGTTCCCTGCCATTCTATATTAAAATAATTTTTTTTATATTGTCCAAAATAGCATCTACCTCTTCATTCATGTTTTTTAAAGTAGGAACTTCAGAAATTTTAGTTATCATTTAGTTACTAGTTTTAAAGTTAGTTATCGTTTTAAAAGTACAAATAATTTTAAAACCTAGATTTTGGTTGTTGTTTGCAATTATCAAAAATTTTTGTAAATGTATATATGTTTCATTTATATTATAAAAATATTTCCTTTAACAGTTTTAAATAGTGATGGGATGAATATTGAATTTTTCCAAATACTGAATGTTTGGTTGAAAATTTAACTTAATGTGTGGCTGAATACTAAATATTTTATAATTTGAATTGTATTTCTTTATATCCCAATTTACTTTAGAAATATTTTACTATTTTGTGTTTTAAGTGAATGCATTGGCAATAAAGTTTAATTATCACTTAAAATTATCCTGAAACAAATAATTGTATACAGTTCAAGCTATTGTTTTTCAATTGGTTATTAGATTTATGACTTTTGTAATAAATTTGCTAAATCCTAATGACCATTTCGCCGAACGATGGCCGAATGGTAAGGTACTGCTCTTCGGAACCAGAGTTCGAATCCCACTGATGGCATGGATGTTTGTAGCCGTAATCGGCTTTAAACTGTATCGGTCTCATTAGTCCTCGTGTGCAAAACAGTAGACCGTAGCGCTCCAAACCAAACCTAATGACCATTTTTTTTTTTGTTTGAAAATTTTGTTAGTAAGTAGTATTTCCTTGGGAAAACAAAAGATAATTCATACAAGTTTTTAATACCTAAATGTTATTTTTCTGTTTTGATTTGTAGTATTTATTTTATTTCTTTTATTACTATGTGTTCTGGTCATTATAAATTTGCTTTGATAAATTCTTTATTTTTTACTGTTCAGTTGCTGAATATAACATATTCAGTAAAACTGCTGAACAAGCATATTACCAAATATTCAGTCCACCCTAGTTTCAAGTTAAGATAATAGTATATTAATGTATTACTAAGCCCATACTGCTATGGCATTATAAAGTGCTATAGATTTGTTGGTAAGATATGTTTGAGGCTATACATATTTGCTCCTTAATCATATTTAAAAAATTGCTATTTCCTGAATGTTTACTTATTCTTTATTTCTTAACCATCTTGTTTAATTGTTATCACATATTTTATCTTGTTCTGACAATTTGAAAGCCTTATCACTTGTCTGTATGCATTGAAAAAGCAACATATTCACTTTACGATTCCTAATCCTGATGAAGAATGCACAGATTTCTAATGTTAAAGTGAAATTTTTTTTTAACTACACTCACTTCCAAAAGTTAAGCATGAAGATGTAAAATGCTAAAAAATCAACAAATACTGCTTTGATTGACACAAAATTTGGCAGGAAAGTAGTATATATATTTATGCGTAAAACAAGATCAGTAATTATGTATAGAAATGAAAACAATATTAAATTTTTGTAAGTTATCAAATAATGATATACTGGAGACTTAAACAGAATTATGTATAAAATGAAATTAAACAGAATAAAATGAAAAAAAGATCATTAATAGGGTATGTGATCCCCCCTCATCTGTATACAAAGTTTACACCTTGTGACCATGCTTTCAATTAGGTGGTCAACCACTGCAGAACTAAGCACTTGTCATTCTTCTTGTAGAGTAGTTTCCGGGTCAATAAGAGTGGCTGGAGGTGGGAAACGTGAAGGTACAGCACAGCCAAGAGCATCCCAAAGATTTTCAATGGGATTAAGATTGGGCAAATATGCTGGCCACGCCATACGTGCAATCCCTTCACTCTCCAGGTAGTCATCGACGATGTCAGCTCTATGGGGACGTGCATTATCGTCTGTTAAAACAAAATTAGGGCCAACTGCTGCAGTGTAAAATCTCACAATCGGTTCTAGGACTTCATCTTGATACCGGACAGCTGTCTCAAAACTCCATTTAAAGATGTGCAGATTGGTGTGGTATCCTAATGAAATCCCTGCCCACACCATAATGCTTCCGCCTCGAAATGCGTGATGTTTTGGGGCTGATAACATGTTCCTTGTTCATACCATATCTTTATACGCTTGTCATCTGGCTCCAGAGCAAATCTTGACTCATCAGCAAACATGACATTGCCCCACTAAGACACAGTCCAATTGACATATTCCTGGCATCACTTTAATTGTGCTCCTCTTGATTGGGCAGATAGAAAAACAAAAACTCAAGGTACTCAGTACAATCCACTCATATGTAATCTTCAGCATGCAGTAGCTGCAGATATCGCCTTACCAATGGACACTGTAACAATAGATGTCACATATGTGCAGGTCTTTCTGTGATTCCACTTGGCTAAAATAACAATATATCAATCTTCCACGGGGGTTATAACCCTTGGGCAACCGGCTACGGGTCTTCAGACAACTGTCTGTGTGGTGTGGAATTGTTTCCATAAATGTGAAATTACAGAATGATGAATGCTGAAGAAAACGGCAACATCTGTGATTGACTGCCCTGTTTCAATGCACCCCACAGTACGCCAGTGCTCAGAATCTTCCATTTGTCTTCTGGAAGTCATAGAAACATGTATGTCTTGTAAAAAAATTGTACGAAGGTTTTAAACACCTTCTATCAGCACTTACAATCAACTTCTGTAACCCTTCATAAAGCTGACATCTTATAAGACTGACCTTTTTGCATATTTCTTGACATGAAAGCACGATTGGCTGTTAACTAACATATTTGCATACTTCCATCTACCTCTGCAGCAAATTGCATCCTCTTCAATTCTGATTGGCTTCCAGAAATTAGCACTTTCATGTTCAGGCTTAACTTTTGGAAGTGAGTGTATTTGGTTTTGGTTCAAGGTAATGTGTGATAAGGCCTTTAATTGGCTGAAAGTTTTTCACTATTGCCTCGAAATCTACACATTCATCAGAAAAAGAATAAAACTGAATCCATTGCTTTTTCATTTTGTACATGTTGACAGATCTTAAAAAACTCAGTTTTTTCTTAACATAAAGTATAATGTATACTGAGTTTACAAATTCTTTGTTTTAATCACTTATGATAGAATTTTTTTAAATTCCTATTTTTATATAGCTTTGCTGATTACTTAATATTAGGAACACAGTTATTTAGTATTAATTATTACTGATTTTTCTTTTTAATAATTTTAATTTATTGAGATTATTTTTTGTTTACAGGAAGATGCGAAAATGAGAATATGTCAATTTTATGAGGCAGAAAAATCATAGATGTTTTTAAATATGGATGTTTGAATATAAATGTAGTAAGAAAAATTTTGTTTGTATATTCTCAGATTTTAATAAAGCACAAAATAATTTGATCCTTCTCTAATGAGTACATTCACCTCAAGAATTGTATTAGTTTTATAATGTTATTTATGAATAGGTATTTTGTTTTAAAGGCTTCAAATTTAGATTAAAATAATGGTTAATATCATTTATTCGTCTTAAAAGTGAAGTATATATATTATACGTATGGATTATGATCATTATTTGTTTGCTTATAAAAAAATATTCTGAATGTTAAGTCATATTCTACTTTATTCTAAAATGGGTTGTAAAAGATAGTAATGATTTATCATATGTCACAACTTTAAAAGGTTTTGAACCAGATACAAAATTGATTCTTACATAAACATAATGCTGAACTTAAGTTATTGATTTACATTTATGTTGCAAAATTTACAGAATATTGGTTGATGTATCTTTATACAGCTGAGCTTTTCCAATAACTAGATCGTTATGCGACTTAATAAGTGAAAAGCTTACACTAGGAAAAAATCAGTATAACAAATTTATATGGTGGCATTAGCTCAGATGATGCCGATGGAGAAGCGGAAGTTGTCTGTTTAAAGGCAAAGGCCCTGAATGTAACCGTTAAAAACAAACTTGTAAGTGTCATTTGTTTCTTAACTTTTTTTTTCTTGATAAGTTTCCATATAGCATTCACCCCTTATTTCAGTATTTAGATCTATACCCACATTAATTTTAGAGAACAAACACATCAGCTAACCCATGTACCATGAATTTTTTTTTTATTAGATACTTATTTGTTGTTTTCTATTAGCATAATCCACTAATTCAATGCTTACCACTTCATCTAAATTAAGTACATTGGCAAAACCTGCCATTCTGAATTGAATTAGTTTGTTCATGATTATCAAGCAATTCAATATTCATGAAACTTTTTATACATTTCTTCCATGTATCCTGCACACACTTATGTCACATTGTCCCAAGTTTAATAAATGTTAAATGCTGTACAATTTCCAAAATTTACCATTTCCCATCAACCAATTGAGTTTCAATTTAATTTTCAAGGATTCCGTGATATGCATATAGATACTGTGCGTATTGTAAGACTACTTATACAGTCGCACATATTTTAACGTCTTGCATTTGTTTTAAATCATTGTACATAAAATTCTTTGGAAAATCATCACCTAATCTTAATTCAATCATTGGAAAAATCCCACATCCAGGCTTATTCCCATTTCTTCGCTGTACTGGCTTGTACTTTGAAATCTGATTTGTATTTTTCTAACTTTTAATGTTCAATTTTGTAATTCTTAATTCTTAATTTTTTTTCTTCAATCTTAAATTAATTTTCAATCTTTGTAAATAAATAAATTTCATTGTTGTTTTGTACCTTTTTCAATTTCTCATTTTCTGTTTTACATTTTTAAAAAAATTAATTTTTAATCAAACTTTGCTTATTATCGTTTTGTTCTGTTTGTGTTTCTAAATTTTCTACTAATTTGTTTTTTCTTAAATGTTTTTCTTTGGTTTTGGGCATCTTTCATTTTACGGTTTCATCAAAATTTTTCAAAATTGTGTTGTTCTTTTTGATTTTTCGTCTTGTTTGGCGCAGTTTGTCCCTTGAGGAATTAGCGCCACTAAATTTCAAACAACCAACCAACCAACCGTGATATGCAAGTTGAGACTTGATTGGTCAAAAGTGCAACTAATTGTTAAACAGATAAATCGTAAAGAGAAGAGTACTTGTAAATAAAAGTCATTCTAGTATAGATATGTGTGCAAGTTTCATATCTGCTCCTAAACTAATTGCAAAGTAGCCTGGTATTCTTATGTTTTAAGATATGTTGGCAATTACTGTCGATATGAGAACTTTTGGAAAAACACTGCTTCACTTACAGAATGATGCTCTTCAGATTGCTAAAAGAAGGCGGTAATTTAAATTTATTCACATGCAACATTAAGTGACATTATAATTTGTGAAAAATAATTTAGCTTACAAAATATTGATCAGTTTATCATTAGATGTTCTGGGTGTCAATTACTGATACCTTTCATCTCTAGATTAGTGTATGGCTTTTTTTTAATGTTAGAAATGTAGTAACCTCCTCATAAGACACAACACTTCTTTTAGATGAAAGAATTGTATGTCTTTACAAAAATATAAAACAACTGAAACACATGTATTCTAAAATTGATGGAATTTCAATATTTCTTTCACATGTAGAATTGTTTCATTCATTAAAAGTAATTTCTTTTTCACTTCTTCCTCAACTTCTCCCTAAGTAAAATATAAGTTGCTAAATGTCTGTTCTTATCACTGTCACATGTTGCAATTATTTCCCTTCATTTTCATCAAAACAAAATATTAGGAGGATTTATCCCATATTCTAAATTTTAAAAAGCAAACTCCAACAAAATCATAAAGTAATCAAAGTGAGGTAAGTACATTAATCCTGGCTCTAATAAAGAAAAATAAAATTACCATTACACAATTTTATTCTACTAATTGCATTTAAGAGATTAGTATTATTGTCATTTTCTACATCAACAAATCTTAAAAGCTTCCCTTCCTAGTACTGCAGCATGCATTTTAAAAACCATGCAAGAAGAAGGTGGACAATATTGAATACTTCAATATAGTCAAAGGCAATATTGTTTACAGTAGATACTCATGCTTATGAAAAGGAAAAATTCAAATTATATTTATGAAAGATGCACTAAAAAAAGGCAGAGAAGGTTACAAAGGAACATTGATTATGGTTAAAAACTGTTCTCGCCAAGATGGGATTGCTACAGGACCATTAACCAATTGGCTATGGTCAATAAGGTAACCCTAGTTTGGGTTCCTGATCACTGCGGTATTTTTGGCAACGAGGTTGCCAATAATCTCGCTAAGTACGGTTCTGAGTTGCCCTTCATTGGGCCAGAACCTGTATCTGGTCTTCCTCATAATGTAGTGAGAAGGACCGTAAGGGACCTCCTAATGGGGAAGACTTATAATGGCTTGATTCTGACAATCAAAGGCAGGCCAAGGAGCTTAACCAGGGTTATCCCTGGATGAGGGCTAATGAGCTACTTAAGCTCAGTAGAAAGGAGCTAAGGGTGGCCATTGGCCTGTTGACTGGCCATTGTTGCCTTCAGAGGCACCTCAACATTATTGGCATTATGGATAGCCCAGTATGTTGGGGATGCCATATGGCAGAGAAGAGTTCATCACGTTTGTGTGAATGTGACTACTACTGTGCCAAGAGATTTGAATTCCTTGGGTATCACTTCATCGAGCCATGGGAGTTGATTAACTTCCCAGTTAAATTGCTGCTGAAATTTATTTCAGCTAGTGGTCTCTTTGAGATTTAATGGTTAATATTTAACCTTGTGCTGGAACTCTTTGTTCCAGTGAATGGGGTTTTTTTCAGTACAATATGCCTTGGGTCGCAGTGCTGGTGCCCTTGTGGGTCGCCCCACCCTAATTTTAATTTTAATTCTCGCCAAAAAGCCTTGCAAAGGTGACATTCACAATCATACACCAATGATGAATTATTATAAAGAACAGAAAATTAAAAATGCTATGAGAGTTCTTAAAATGCCTACCCATTCCATTAAACATGCAAATTGTGAATTATTACTAGATCATTTAGCTAACAAAGAAGAAAGAGAAGAAACAGTACTTGGTAATCCTACTTATGACAGTATGTCTTCAATAATGTGTAAGCAAATTTCTAAATTAAGACTACCTCTACCATATGATCCTTAAATTTGGGTTTTCAGTAGGTCACCATTAAATACATGAACTTGCTAAAAATAGTTATATTACTGGACCAGAAGTTATATCAATTTTATCAGTTTTGTAAATATAACTTTTAAAAAATTTAGAATAAAGCAAATAAATTTCTTTAAAGGAATTAAAACTTATTTAAGATTTAGTTACAGTTTGAAAATATTAACATCTTCTTATTGACTTTGCTAAATTATTTAATTTGAAATTTGTTATTTTTGTGTTTTTCTACAATCACATTTAATCTAGTATATTGAATGCATTTATTTAAAATTTTCCTTGGAAAGAAAAAAAAAGTTATAATAGTGCCACTAAACATCAATCAACCAACCAATGTTTTGGGAAAAGCTTCACTGGTGACAATTTTTTTTTTAAAGTTAAGAAGTATGTATCTTTTGGAATCACTTGAACTACTTTTAATTTATCATTAGCTGTATAAATTAAGGGATAATCTTTGACAAACAATCTACAAGAAACAGAAAATACAATGGGCATAAAACAAAAGTGAAGAAGGTAAAAGTAAATACAGATGAAAATTATGTTCCAAGATCAAATTTAATAGTACTGAAGCTTTATTTAAATTCATTTACAATTCACAGAAATTTTAAATCAAAACTTTTGTTACAGTAAACTTTATTTGAATATAATGCAATTCTGAATAAATCTACTGTAGCAAATTAACCCTCTGATTGTCAAGGTCTGACAGAGAAAAGGTATGACATTTTTTCTTTTTTAATCATATTGGCTTCTTTAAATTACAAGCTAAACAATGAAGTTTTAATATACAGGCAAAAATGTACTATTGTTGCAATTCAGAATCAAATTAGAGGCCATGTACTTTTGTTTTTATCAACAAAAGCAACATTGTAGTGATTTAGTATACAGTCAGAGATTTCCATTTCTTAGTAAAAATGACAAATGCTCAGCTTGAAACATGTCTGAATCGGTCATTCCATCTTGCATTTGTTTAACTTGGTAAATTTGTAAATGTGAAAACCAATTAAATTCATTTGATTTTCTGGAAAGGCTCAAGAATAAAGTTATATTTCCAAAATCCTTCATGCTTTTTTTTTTTTTTATTCTTTAAGCTCACAAATGCTCAAAACTGTAATAATTTACTAGGGTTTTCTGAAAGTTTAAATGTTTCCACACTTAGAGCTGATTGCAGTCTAATAAAAAAATTATTGCTGTGAATCTATGTACTCCATCCCAATAAAGTATATGAAATCAAAAATTATTACTATTAAAGTTATTAGAGAAATTTGGGATTTAATTTATCCTTGTATAAGAAAGTAAACTATAAACATTTCATTCATGCTTATAGACAGTCCTAGCTTGGATAACCTTTTTTTTTTTTTTTTCATTTCTTAAGTGTTGAAATAAGTGTATGAAAACATATTGTAGTTAAAATATACATGGGGCAAAAAAAGACTAGAAACTACACAAAATAAATTTATTTTACATTGTTCTATTGAGAAAACTACAATAAATTAAAAACAAAAATAATACTGTTAACTTGTAAACCATCTAATTCATAAGTAGTATGTTTTGTACATTAATAATTAGGTAGATCTTATTCAGTTGAATTTAAACATTCCAATGTATTAATGAGTTTGAATTTTATTAAAAACAGTTGATAACTAAACTATGGTTTCTCAAATACTGAATTCATAACACATAACTTTACTTATTGCTGAACATACTGGAAATCTTTTTAAAGGTAAATTGGTAAATCATTGTTTCTTTTTTTTTCTTACTTCCATTATTTTATTTATTTAATACAAACTTAACACATTGTCAGTCTGAAAGTCAACCATAATTAGTCGTATTAATTATATGAATAGTATTAAGAAATTTTTCATTCATTTAATAGTGATTTATAAAAATATATTAATATATTACTAAAAAATAATTTTTTTAGCAGGAGTTCCTTTGTAAGTCTAGAAAGTTGGCAATTTCCTTATTGACAATTTCAGGATATTTCAAAAACACATAATGGGATCCTTCCAGAAATACCATGATTTTCAGAAGATTTGTTGCTTTACCTATGAAGAATACAAAGGGGGAGAATTGCTAAATTATTGTAATCACTACTGATTTTTTTTAAGTGTCTTAAGATATATAAGTAACAGTTTTCTATTAAAAGTTATACAAATACTGTTTTCTTTTTATAATACATATTGATATATTATATGGATATGAAGCATATTAATATACAATGTCCAATAATCCAACACAAACTTAAAATCTCCCCTTCCCTCCAGGGGGGGAGTCATTTATGTTTGTTTGTGTTATTCTAGAGCAGCATGAATCCAACTGGTAGCCCTCAGATTGATTTTTTGCACAGGGGACAGAAAAGCAGCTTTTATTTATTTAAGTGTCATAAGGTGTATGAGCAGTCTAAACTTTAAGATCTTGCCTTTAAAATTTATTTGAGAACATAATTTGGCATTTTTAAAGAAACCAACACCTGATTTGCAAAAACGATTGAAATATATTAAGTTCCTTCAATTATTTGCTGTTACTTACACTTAATGTAGCAGGGTGTTATGCTGAAGTTTATTGAATTCCATAACAATTGTTATTGGTATATAATACTACTCTTTGTTCTTTGAAATGCTGTAGAAGACAAAGTTGCCTATAGACTAAGAAAAGTTAGAAAGCATTGTCCTAGAGCAGGGGTTGCTAACTTTTGTATAAGTTAATATCTTTAACTCATATTTCATAGATCTCCCAAAACTACTTTAACCAAAGATTTAAATGTACTTGATACTATACTGAAAATCATTCAATTAGGTATTTTGGATTTTTAATGACATCTGGAAGTTTATCAGTTTGAATATATTGTCTTTTAAATTAATTGTAAGAAAAATACAAAAGTTGCATTATTTATGAATCTAATTGTAATTTGAAAGCTCAAATATAAAATAATTATCCTCAGATAAGTAATCTCTATAAAATAATAAATACATAAATATGCTTATTTTTAAAGAACTGCTATATGATTTCTTTATGTCTCACGATCAGGCTATGCAAAGCTACTTTTTCTATATTTTTGAAAGACCTTTTTTTTTCTCATTTTCGACACACTACTTGTTTTCCCTTAATTTAACTGTCTCAATATTTTTTTTATTTATTTTTCTTTTTCCAGTGCAGAAGCAAAACAAAAAGAAATTATGTTTTAGGTCATTGTAATTTCAGCTTATGAGCGAAGTTATCAGCAGCCATAATTTTAATGAATCATAAAGACTCTGAATTCTCTTTTCCTCAATTCATCTTTAACCTCTTTTTCATAGAGGACTTTATGCCTTCATACCTCTCTGGATTGAAGCCAATAGGAAGAACACTGAAACTATAAATACACTGTATTTACAAGAAATATGCTGAAACAAGATATTGCGTCATATAAATTTACTCTATGTCTATGTTGTGTAACTGACTGCAAGCTGTACTCATTTGACACCCTGGGTAGAATATTGGTGTCAAATGGAATTATAGCACATTTAAGCTGATGCTATTATACGTTATATCTAGACAGGAGTCTGAATATATAGCTCCTTAAACATTTGGATAAATATTCTCATTACTAGAAATTTTACTTCAAGTTCTTGTCCCATATTTAGCAATATGTACATCTGCGGACATACATTCTGCAATATGATATGTATTTATTTAAAATCCATGCTCTATAGATGAATTTATAATTGTACTAGCAACAGTAAAAATTGATTTTTAAAAAAATGTCCAACATTTACATCACAAAAGCTGTTATTGAGAATTTTTAAATTCTTTTTATGGAATCTAAAAATATTTTTGTAATATTTTCATTTTTTTTGTTGTTTTATCAATCTATTAACAAATTAGTAGACTTAACATAAATGGAAACTTTTTTCCCCATTTTTGGCACATTTTTCTTAAACATATTCCTCAGGCAAGGGGTTAAACCTATTAATTTTTGCCAATTTGGTGACTTTTTGTCACCAATGGCAAAAACTAAGCTAAAAAAACATGTATTATATATGTTAAATGAATCTGTATATAAGCCAACCACCCCACTTTAGACCTATAAAAAGACAGAAAATTTCTTGGCTTGTACACAGAAATATAAGGTATGCCACACATTTCTGGGAGGGAGGGGGATTTTGTAATTTGGAAGCAGCATTTAAAGCTAAAGTTTCTTCATGCAACCTTTTACTTGCCATTTTTATGACTATCTTTCGATTAATTTTGTAACCTAACATTGTGCTCTCGAACAACTGTACCAAAGCATGAAATGACTTCATTTCGATGAATCTTAGCATTCATGTGTTAGCATTGCCAACTACTGACTGTAATTGACCATTATTTGTTTAGCAATTAACATGTTTGGCACTCTTGTCTTAGAAGAGGAGTAAAAGGCTGGGCCCATTAACTTCCTTATTAAAAATCTTGTAGTGGCTAGTTATATATAGGGTGGTTCTTTACTTAGACATTATTAAATTATGCAGTCTATTGCAGCATTCATTGATAAAAACAGATAAGTGAGGGTCTCTTAAAGTTAGAGCAAGTACAGCTATTTTGTAGTAACAAAAATAATGTCTGGAGGGGTTTTAACATGTCATCATCAAAAAGCCTCAAAATTAGTAGGGGACTCGTACATCAATGTATTGAAGATGGGGAATATATTCTAGCATTTATGTATTGTAGATTTCAAAGTTCCATAGGGATGGAGTGCCAAGGTTTTAAGAATACAGACAAGTTTGCTCCTAATATTTGATATCTAATATGATGAGATAACGAAAAACTATAAATTTAAGTTTTTGCAAGAGATCTATGTAGAGAAAAAGGGTTATTCATATTTACATAATTTAGGAGAAATCTTGTCTGTACAGCTAGATGAGAATTAACTATTTCATGTAAGTCTTAAAGAGAAAATAACCACAGTGAACAAAAAATTAAATCATCAATAAATTATTTCATCAGATAAGTATGTTCTTTATTTGTATATTTGCATATTACATTGGCCACATGACTTCTAATATTACAGAAATTACCATGTACTGCAAATTCAGAATTGTTCCTTAACCCTATAAGTGTCTGAACTGGCTTCGCGAAACCATGCTTAAAGTGGCTGAGCTGGCTTTTTCAGTTTCTTCCTTCCCCCTTGCAAGTTTCTGTGATTGACAAGGGGGAGGTTTGGTAGTTGAAAAGGAGGAAAGTGCAATAGGTGCATTTTGGGAGTAGTGTATATCTTTTTTTTTTTTGCCACAACAGAATGTTCCACCTCTGCTTACATTTCTTATATAATAAAGGAATTCTCCAAAATTATACTTAAAAATGCTAGATTTTGAAAAATATTGTGTTGTGTATTGACACATATTAAAACATTTATTGTTCTAAGAGCTGCTTATTTTTTTATGACAAATGTTATCTAAACTTTTAATAATGAGAATTTTTTCTGAATAAATAATTTTCATGTTAACAGAATTATCAGGGCTGTTTTCAGACTAATATTTTATATTGCATATGCATACAAGCATGATTTTAAACTCTTATCTCTATCACTGCCTTGTTTATGTAGAAGTTATTAATTCTTTATTAATTATAATTTTGGGACTATATGAAAATTTTCAGAAATAAAATATCTAGAACGATCATTTATGTATTTAAACAAATACAAGAAAATTAGCATTTAAGCTGTTCTTGAATTCCTTGATTTTCTGTTGAAATTAAGAACTTTCTTTCCATTACATTATGTATACTGCTAAAGGTTAACCTTATTCTCTTTAGCATTTGGTTTTTTATTTTTGTTTGGTGTGATGTCATACCTTACAGGCATTACCAAAGTGTTTTTTAAGAATGTGGAAACATGTATATAATTTTTAGGCTTTGTCATTGTATATATAGACAACTGACTGTGTTCAGTGGAGTGATAGCTTTAATTTCTATATTATCAGCAAGTTAGCCGTAATATAGTTTCTTTTAATCAATAAAGTAATGTTTTTTTAACTTGTGCTCTACTTTTTCTAAGAGATAGTTTTAAACCTAAAGATATTCATATTTTTGTATATAGACAATGAATATGGTAGAACAGTTTCTATTGTAATACACAAGTCTAGTTTTAACCTAGGAAAAATGCAGTAAAAGATGTTTTTATCTAAACAAATACTGAAAAAATTATATGAGTACATCACATCTAATTATGATACAGTTCTCCAACTATTCTACTCCCTTTCTAAATAAGGCGAATTTCAGTAACATGCAAGTCTTTGAAATGCCAAATCCTAGTTTTTATATTAAGTGTTTGTTGCCCTTTAATGCCATCTGATGCAGCTACCTCTTTGCATAACAGCATGGCACCGACCTGTTCCCATTTGCACGGTTTCATTTCGGACTCTCATATTCTAGGAAACATATGCAGTTTCAAAACCTGGTTCTTTAGTTCCCTGCAGAAGATCAGAGAAATCAGCAGGGGAAAGTTTATCTATTCTAACGAAAAGGGTTTTTTTTTTACTTTTGTGCTGGAGGTATGTGGGCCATGGGCTGAAAATAATCCCCTAGCATATTCTATACAGTGTGTAAGCAAAGAATACAAACACATGTAGCCATTTATTTGGTGCAAATTTGCTAATTCCAAGTGCCTGACAATGGGGTGCATTTTTAACATGACACTGATACATTCCTTGTATAGATGCGCTTAGAATAGTCATCATGCAATAATAATTTCAACATAATTATATTAGGGTTTTTTGACTAGCAAAGTGTGCTTAACATATGGCTAAATTTCTTTTTCATTTCTACACCAAAAGATCAAATAATAGTTGGGTTTTTTTTGGTGTGTAAAGTATGTTAAGATTTTCTTTTTGCTTTAGAATTCAAACATTCAAAATGAGAAAAGATAATGATTTTTGTTTTTTTCAGTATTGTAAGTACATAAAATTTCCGCGATGTTAAATTATACTTAAGGGAAGTAAATTTGAAAATTATGTTAGAAATAATTGAAGAATTACAGAAAGTTTTAGCTTAATTAATAATTACAATTTTTACACCTTGGACAGCCTATTTCTTTTTAAAAAACCTGCTTCAAGACCACTTAAATGGTTTGGTACTGTTTTACTACTACAGAAGTTGTCAAAATTAACTTCATTTTCCGTATTCTATAACTTATAAACTTATTTAGAAAAAAAATAACCTTTACTACGTAAGTTACATTTCTTTGATTATGCTTAATCAAATAATAATATCATTTTATAGACACCTTCTACCTTGGTGTTATATTAGCAATTTATTGTAATTTTTCATAACAGTTTTCATTCTATGTGGAGAAAAAATTTGGTATCCATTTTTATTTATGTTAAATGCAATTTATATAAAACAAGCATTTAAAATTATATATGGTTATAGTGAATTATTTGGTTGTTATGCAATGTTACACGCTTTGAACTCAATAAAAGGCTTTACATTTTAGAAGCTTATCCATTTATATGAAAAACACATTAATAGACAATGTCCAAAATTTGTCTAAACAAAAATTCATGCACTTCAAAAATTTTAAAGCCATTAATTCATAAAATAAAATTAAAAATACCAAGCTGTATAATATAATTAAGTTTATTTTTAAAATAAAGATATAAGATAAAAGGCAGATTTTAGTGAAAAAATCATTACATTACAAATACCGAATTATGAAGTGAACACTTAGTTTGTCTTTTTCAAAAGGAGGTACATTTTTAGTCAAATTTTGATATTTTGTACTTCACTGCCTCTTTAGATGTATATTGGAACTAAATATTCCAAAATGTTATATTAGAATAAGAAATTATTAAAAAAAATCTTTTCTATGATTTCGTGTGGAAATGCTATTACAAACTCTTACAAGAAAAAAAAATCCTACCAGATAAAATTGAAAGGACAGATTTTAGTGCTTATCAGCACAAAGCAGAAGAGTAACAAAAGGCTACTTTATGAGGAATGGACAATGACAGAAAGTGGGAGGTACAGCTGTCACTATCCCTATCAAAGCAGGAACGAAAGGTAACCATCTTGGGTTACTTGGGGACTGCTTTAAAGATGAAGAAAAATTATAAATATCTTAGTTATGGTGTTTAGGAGGGGACAAGTTAGAAACAGTTGGGGCATTTTTTGAGGGAAAATGTAAGATAATACCACTTAAAAGGTTAAAAAAGTTTAAAATAATTGTAAATTTTGACAAATAAGATAGCATTCTATGAGGTTTAAAAATGTTATTTTGGTCACATACCTTAATTTTTATTTAAAAAAATCCAATTAGCAATTAATTCAAACAATTTTAAGATAATTTAAAGGTTTCTGAGTTTAATACAATATTATAACAATAAGAACTTCAAATATGCAGTTAGTAATTATTTGTAAATTTAATTTATTGCCTTTACTATGTGTAAATATTACTTTATCACCTTTGAATAACCAAACTGTACTGCACAATATAGAATTAAGTTTATTAATAATGAATTAACCTTACCTTCCTGTATTAGAATACCCTGATTATTATACTTGAATATGTCTGATGGATGTGCTCCAAATAATTCTGCAAGTTCATAAGAAGGCTTTGTACATATAAGTGGATCTTTTTCACTGAAGATAAACAGCACAGGCAGTTTCTGTGATACTATCTGTTGGAATTTCTCTTTTGACTAAACATAGGAGAAAGAGGCTTATATTTATAAAATAAGCAAATATACTACAATTAGTTTATGACTAAATGATGCTTACAAATATTTCACAATATAAGGCGCACATGTTTCAAATAATTATATTATACATTTAAACATGTAGTCAAAGAGTTTAAAGTAAAACTGAAGGAAGGGAAAGCATTTCTATAATCAATAATACTAGATCTAAAATTTTATTTTCTAAAAAAGTCTGATTTTTCAGCTAAATCTATATAATTCATGAAAATAAATTGTTTTTTTCTAGTACAAGTTTCAGCAAACTTTAATGGTTATGGGTAAAAGTCAACCAATGTGAATATTAAACAGATGATTCAAGTCAGGTATTTTTATTTTAAAAGTCATAAAAGGACAAAAATAAAAATACAAACATTCAAACTTATTATTCTTAATAAAATAAATGCTTGAATTTTTATTTATAAATATTCTTTTTGATATCAGTGGTTCTCCTGATGCTGAATTTATGATATCAATTTAGTCAAGTCAGGTTTACAGTTAGTCATCTTTAAGACAAATATGAACATTTGATAATTTTTGATAGTTAAAATGCTCCTGTTCTTATTTTTTTTAAAAAATCCTATAACATATGTTTATTTCTATGCATTATACTTTATTTTTAGCTTAAATAGTTCACTTAATAATCTACCAACAAGTGAGCTCCTGTTCTAACAAAGTTTTACATAAATAAAAATGAATTGATATAGCCTGTAAAGATGTTAAAATTATATTGAGCTTACTTTACTATCCTGGGGGAAAAATGAGCTAATTTAATTTTCTATTATAGACATTCAACAGGCAAAAGTTATTCTCGTTGGCCAGTATACTGAGATTAAAGTTGATTGAGCATGTAACATATAGTGATGAAATTATTCAAAATTGTGTAAATACAATTTCAAATATTGGTAACTGAGTAATTTTTAAGTAGCTGCTATGTAATTTTATATTATATCATGTCTCTCATTCACTGCAAAATGTACTGAATCGAGAAAAGAAATCTGAGGTGTCCATGTTTAAAACATTAAACGATTTCATTTAAATATTTCATTTTTGAAACATCTCACTACTTTAAAGATTTCTCTTGTATAAATATATCAAGTTTTTATTTCATACAATAAACAGAGGCAGATTCACAAATGCCTATGAAAAGAGTCGCATGCAGTTTGTGATCAATGGTCTACTAATTCCTGACCTTGGACCTGCATAAATCTTATCTGGGTCAACCTGAGTTGCCATTCAAAATATCATCAAGATTAATCCAGTCACTGTGTAATGCTTGGCAAACAGGCATAGAAACAGAAGATTTTATTTATAAATCATCTTATATATTTAAACATGACACTATGAGATGTACATCACAGTGATTAATGGAAATTCACCCCAAACTTCTGAATAGAAGAATTTACCTAAAATCATCTAAATTAAATGAAATAATATACTACAAAAAAATAAATAAATAAAATATATAGATATATATGTAATGAGACGGACTTCTCGATGGGGGGTTGCAGTCATGCACATAAAAATGATACCATTTCAGCTAAAGACCTTTATTAAGATAACATTGAAGGACGGGTTCCCACTTCATCATAGGGACAGGACAAACCGAAGGATCAGCTAGCATGAAGTTCTATGTACAAGATACATAACACCTGGGTCAACATCTGTGGAAAAATATCTGGAAAAATCTATCTCCGTTTGCGTGTATCTCCTTTTTATTTGGAAATTTCCTAAATTGTCTGCTAGGGCCATGTAGGTTTATAATTGGCCAGGCCCCTTCCCTGAAGGCTTAACCTGTAGCCCCAGTGGTCAATTTAGGTTAGGGGTTAAAAAGGGGAATGGAAAATGACATGGGAATTTTTACCCTTTATTTAAGTTTTGAAAACCCCTGAGAATTTTCCTTACATATATATATATATAGTATCAATTTGAAAACAAATAACATTAAGATCTTTTGAAAACCTAAACCAATATGTAAAAATAGTTTATTCAGTAGTTACCTGAGGGATCTGTGCATTCACCATACTTGTAGCAGATAACAGTGGATCTAATATACTTTCAAATTTTAGTCGGACCTTTAGAATGTTCTTGAGTAAAAATGGGCCAACTCTCTCCAAAATTTTCAGCAAAATAGGATTTTCACTGGCTTTTACAAATGTTTTTAAGAAAGTAATTGGCTTTGTAGCACTAAGAAAAATTTGATATTAGAGAATCAGAAAAAAATGAAAAATACATAAGGAAATAGTTTTCAAATATATTTTAGAAAAATAGATGAAATAGAAATATGCCATCTATATGACAAGCATATTTATAAAAATTAAGCAATTCCATTAAATAATACATTTTTTGTTCATTTATCAAATACATAAAATTAACTCTCATTAGTTTGTCTTAAAATCTAATAAAACTTTTGCCATTCAGAGTGTAAAAATATCAATTTGGGGCCATATACCTATGCATTATTTATATACATATACATAAACATTTTCATTGTGAGTGCTTCTAAGTACATAAGAACATACTCGACAGTCTACACAGTTAATCAACAACTAGATGGTTAACAGTTAACTTAAACTAGTCATACTTTAAACAATTTGAAAACTATCTTAGAACTAATGTAATCAATCAAAAATTTCCTATTGAGATTTTGACTAATTTTTAAGATTGAGACCTTCTCTGAGTCCAAAAGATGTCATTTTTACAATTATGACTTTATGTGAACACTATAACTTGAGTATGTTTTGACTTATAGGAAAACAGATTTTGAATACATATATTGAAACAAAATTGTAGTTCTAGCAACTTTCGTGTTCCTTCCAGCAACCAAAAGTAACAATTTACTTCTACTCCTTGTCATTTCCAAGGAAATTCACATTTTTATTTAACTCCATAAAATAAGATATTAGTGTACCAAAAACAAATTATTTATGGGATATTGTTGATATGTTTTGTTAAAGTAAGGCAAAAGAAATTAAACAAAAGTAATTACTTTTTCTTTCTATGAGTATATAAGAGTCTAGTGAAAGGCTACTTCTGATTTTTAGTCATTAAAAGGATAATCCTTAAAGCATTGCCACAAAAATATGATTTTACTATAAAAAAGCCTATTTCAATACTTTCTTTTGCTATAAATAACGGCTATATTATATATAATGACTATTTTCAGATTTTTATTAAGTTTTTAATAAGGTTCAAATTACTAAAATAGTGAATATAACAGATTGTTTACTTAAAAAGTTTAATAGTCATGATACATACCTCATTCCTTTTAAATTAAAAGTGCCAGGATTTAATAAAGCAAGTGACTTTATTTTTGGATCATCATTACTTAGACATAGATTTAAACCAGGATAAACTGCGCTACTGTGACATACTAGAAGATCAATTCTAAAAAGAGAAATTTAGGATACATTATTAAAAGATAAGTGAAAACATCAACTTAGAATAAATGTGAGAAAAATTGTTAAACTTATTAAGGATTTTTGGAAGCATCTAAATTCTTGTTTTACTCATACTTTTCAGTTTAAAAATTTAATGTTCTTAAAAATAAATAAATAAGTAAATGAAAATAAAACAAAATATAGTAATATTTTACAGGTCTTCTACTCTCCAATTGTAGGATCAAATTTATTTTTTTTATTTTTTCAGTTTGGAGGTTAATGCTCATGTTTTGTATAGAATGTAAGCATTAAGATTTACGTAAATTGAGTTATTCCATGTGAAATTAATTAATGGCCCAAACTTTTAAATAAATATTTAAATTTAAAAATAAACCTGTCAATTGTGCAGAGCATAAGCTATGTTGATTACTCATGTTTTTTATTAAGTAGTTAACAAAATAATAAATCTAACAAGTTATACTATAATTTTATGCTTGGAAATTAAATTTGACCAATATGAACACAAATAAGTCTTTCACAAATAAGCCACTTTCATGCTCAAATTGCTTTTTTTAACATCACATGTGATTATTTTTTTATCAAAAATTATCCATTAGTTAAAACAACATTTTTTTTCTTTTTTAAAAAAAAACTTCAAAATTTTTGAGAATGTATAAGTCAGTCAGTTAACCAGCTCGAAGAGCTGAACAAAACCAGGGGTTGTAGCTGGCCTAAGAATGAATAAAAGAAACTTTTTAAAATAACTTATTTATGTGATACATTTTATGAAACACCATACAATAATTCAAAAAATTCCAAAAAATTATAAATCTTAAATGAATAGTTGAAAAATAATGAAACTTTGCACTTTTCATATTATCTTATCGAAATATAAAACTACTGATTCCACTGGCAACTTTTGTTTTGTTGCAAGACTGGAGGTGAAGCTCTTAACATTAGTGTAATACTAGACTCAAGACTTGAGTTGGTGTTACATGCGCCCCTGTTTTTTTTCGGCAGCCAAAGACGGACACCCCGAGAGAGGGTGGGCAAGCCCTGTTCCAGGGAGGTAAAAGTTCAACAGGAGGGGGCGAGGGATACGACCCTCGCCCACGCCAGCTGTGGAGAAGGGCATTTTACCTGTGGAGGCAAAAACACGACCAGGGGGGGAATTCCACCCCGGCTCTCGCAAAGGGGGTAGAAAGATGCCTGCTCTCAAACGACGCAGAATGGACATTCTTCTGGAAAGAGCTGAGACCGAGAGAGGTGCTTTCCGCTCAGCACAATTTGTTTTTTCCTCGGTCTTATATCAGCCATGCTTATGAGTAAGATGTTGGGTGTAAATATGTGTTAACAGAATTTATAATAAATGTATAGTCAAGGATTTTGTTGCTGCAGTACTTAATTGTCGGCAATATAGGTTTTAATCGAACCCAAGATACCTGCTCCAGTAACAATAGGAGAGCAGGTATAGAAACGAGGCATGCAGACATCAGAAAGTGCAGCTGGGGACAAGCAAGGCTCGAAAATTAGCATTCTTATCAGATAAAATTTGGGCACTGTAGAGAACTACAAATCCAGACAATCAATATTTGGAATGGTCCAATATCCAAACATTTTTCCAAATGTTAGTATTTTTTAAAATCAATTATAAACTTTATATCATGATTTAAAATCAGATTTCTTATTGATTTTTTATCTCGCATTAATTAATTATATAAATTTTTATTGTTATAATTTGCAGTTGTAAAACCAAACTGAAAGTCCTTGCATTCTTTTAATGGTTTTTGAAGGCACAACTTTTCATACTTTATTTAAAATGTCATGTTTCAATACCCTTCAGTTGTAAAAATAGAAGGTTCATCCAAGGAAACATTCAAGCATATGTCGATAGGAACCAATTGGTTGAGAACTAAGGCACAAGTGACTGCAAATCCAAAATGAAAACAAAAATTTCACATTTTCATTATCTTTCTTAGGATTGTTAACACATACCTTAAAGCTGCAAACGAATTTTGGATGGAACATGAACACAAGTTTGCAGAATGATTTGGGTAAGGAGTGGGAAAGATGATAGTTTTTACATTTTTTTTTTTTTAATAAGAAAAAATTTGCAAAAGGTATAAAATTTAGAATTGCTGAGATTCAGATGATTATGGATTTGAGGCTCTTTTTGTATACTACTATGGAACCAATTATTTTCTAATTAAATATTTTCCTATTAAATCACTATAAAGCCAAGAGGGCCTTGTATTTTGTCTATGGACATAAATTCTCAAATGGGAAGTATTAAAAATAATGATATGTATACGGACATCACAATGAGTGAAAGTACATTTTTAAGCTATTCAGAAATCAGGATTTGGATACAGACTTTGTAGGATCAATGACTCCCCCCCCCCTTCATAATCTACTAAAAAAGTTAAGGGTCAGATCTCCAAAATAGAATTAATTAAAAAATATGAAATTTATTTTTGTCTTTAAAAGATTCAAACGAAATGCAAAGGCTTCACAATGAAATAACATTTTCCCAACTGAATGATTATTTTACTTCACTAAAACCTGTTTTTTGCTCTATACCCTTATTTTAAAATTTAAAAATCATATTTTCCAGTTTGAGGTTTTGTACTGGTGACTTCAAAATGTTAGATGCATATTCTCCAAATTTTGGGCTTCTTATATATTAAAATCTGATTATGTCTATATCTATCAATCTGTGTTTATCTTCTCATGAACTGCTGGCAGCATAAAATGTACCAAGAGTACCAAAAGGAGCCATTTCAGCTATTCACATTAAAATTCCAATTAGGTAGTTAAAAAGATATCAATTAAAAACTGAGCAAAAAAAGGTTGATTATTTTCATCATTATGTTGCCCCGAAAAAGCAGGGTTGGCAAAACCCCAGGTTTTTGGGTTTTTTTTGGGTTTTATCAGGGTTTTTACTATACTTTAAGATGCTTTTTTGGGGATTTTAAAACTATTCATGTTTTTTGTTATGTAAGAGGGCAGGATATATAATTAATTATATGATTAAAATAAATTTAAAATGATAATAACTTTTTAAAATTGAAAAATTTAAAAATCAATTTTAAATTATGCAGAAGAAATTTTTGTCTAAATTAAAGGAAATTTTGAAATCTTAAAATAAATTTTTCTCATATTATAAAATTTTTCTAACATCAAAAAACTAGTTTTGAATGGCGATTATTTTATACTAAAAGTTGGCTTTGAAATAGTTGCATTTGAAGTTTTTTCTTTTCAATAAAATGTATTAAATTATAGCTCTATATTTATTAACAGTATTGTGTTATTAAAGCATTTAAAAAATATTTTTTTAAGTTAATTTGTAAGTTATATATGATAAGTAGCAGAACTAATTATATATATTATCCCCATGTTTATTTATTTGCAGTTGTTATACATATTTTCCCAATTTTTCAATTAATTTTATCACATGTAATACTTTAATATTCTTTTTTTTCATTATACATTCTTATTAACTTTGTTTAATTTAGATTTTATTGTATTTGTTATACAGATAACTATTTTTCCCTGAAAAGTTTTTAAGTTTTTGTTTTTTCTAGCAGTTTAGACCCCCTCAAATTAAACAAAATCTAGGATCATTGTCAAAGATGAAATATGTAATATATATTATAGATTTAATTCAATATATTTATTATTAGTTAAATATGTGGAATTTTAAATAAAGATTTTGAGAACCCAATTTTGAAAAAAACCCACTTGGGTTTTTTCAAGTGGGTTTTTTTTTTAAATCCGCCCAGGTTTTTACGGGTTGGGCAAATGAAGCCAACTTTGCCAAAAAGAGACTGTACTCTCATCGTTGACATCATTATCGCCCAATATTTGGTAATATGATTGACTTTAAGGCGGAAAAGTGATTCTCCATTCTGCCAAACTGTTGTGGTTTGAAAATCTTTATTTTGATATAGCTATTTTCTTTATAAATAAATTCATTTTAAAATAGAACTATTTTAAATTTTCTCATGTTTAGAGCATCAATAAATTTCAACATATCAAAATAATTTTTTCTATTAAAATTTCTTCAACTTATTTGAAATCTATATCAAGTTAAAGAACTATTTGAACTGGCTAATAATATGCTAGTTTTTGTAGATGGAATTTTTTCTTCATACGAAGAATGATAACTTATGTTATCCATTACTAAAACACTTGGTTCATCAAGTCTTCTAAGCAAGTTTATAAACCAAGTTTTGAAGACTACACTGTTCATTTCTTGATGATAGTCTCCAGTAGATTTTGACTGGAAAATAAGTTCAGCATATTCGATAAAACCGTGATGACTTGATCCAGCATGGCAAACGATTAACCTGGCATCTTTTCCCACAGGTACTTTCAAATCTCCTCTGCCCGTAGAATTTTGCCATATATATTTCTTAATTTTGGTTAATCCAAGTCTCGTCAATATATATGACTGGTCGAGGAAAAGTCTCTTTTCTGATAGTATGCATTTTTCTCAAAAATGTCATGCGGGAAACCACAATGTCATTTCTTTTCAATAAAAATCTCCGTCCATCATTACATTTTTTATACCTGAAACTAAGTCTTTTCAGAATTGTCCATAAAGATTTCGTGCATCCAGAAAAATCAATTTTTTGTGACAATCGTTTTTTTAAATATCCCCATGTAGGATATTCTCCTGTATCATAAAATTCATGTACAGTTCTCCGCACAATACTTTTGTCAAAATCATCTAATTCTGTTACAGGTTACAGGCCTTTTATGTGAATTTTTTTTGGTGATTCAAATATTGGAGTAATATTTGTCCCAGTTCTGGAGGCTTCAGCACAGATCCTTTGAACAGTTCTTTTGGAAATACCACAGGCATCAGCAGTTGCTTGTTGAGTCTGAGAAAATAATTCCAAAACTGTAGCATCTGGATTGGATTCAACAAGACCTTTCAAGTAGCTGTATACGTTAAATATCAGAATTTTGGACTGTTTTCTAAGATCAAATTTTCTAAGACATTACAGGAAATGTTTTACAAAGTAAAAATATATAAATATAAAGCAAAATTTAAATAAAATAATGAATAAAAAGATAAAAAATGACAGAGTAATATCAGATAAGAGCAAAATAATTATCTACGAGAAGAGAGAAATGCAAGTCGTCTGAACGTATTGGAATCAAATCCTCAACTGAAGTGCTGAAAAGAAGTGTGAATGCACATGCTTCTTGGTCGCTACCATAGTAACCGATGACTGGGGAAACGAGAAAGTGTGACCTTGAAGTGCCAATAGATTTTACAAGTACTATAGTAGAGAAAAATCATAAAATTTAAACTATAACGATGGTTTACAGGTAACACTGTATATGCACATATGTATAACTGTGATCATCTATTGTTAATAAATATCATATGCAATGAAAATCTGCAATATACGAGTTATTTCACACTGCTTTTTTAAAATGTTAAGTATTTTGCCAAGTTACAGAGTGTTTAATAGTGTGAAACAATGAAAGAAATTGCTTAAACATTGTAGTTAAAAAGAATTGCCTTGTATAAAATATATTAAACATAATAGAAAATCAATACTCACCTCCATTTCTTTATAAATGGTTAACATATAATGTAAAATCGAAATAATTGGGTAAGACACAGTGCAATGAGAATCTATAATAGTATTGATTAACTTAATTTTTATGAAAATGTTTATTTTGATTAAACATTTTCTCTTTTAGATACTAAACACTTAAGTGTCAAAAATACAATTAAAAGTACATAATATGTTGAAAACTGTAATTCAAAGTACCTTGTTCAATTAAAAATATCATTTTCCTTTTTAATTAGAATTATTTTACTAATTATTTAGAGTATTCAATTATTCTATACTAATTTCTTCGTAATACTGTTATATTAACCATATGAGAATTTTGCCAACATCAAATATTTTTTTTCTAAAAAAAGTCCAAAAATTTCTTTGCTTACACACAGAAAATATACAGTTTCCCCAGTTATTATTTAACAACAATCTTTGATTTCAGTTATATTGCAAACCAAGTAGATACTGTCTACTATCATTTAAGCAACTAATATTCATTCTCTAAGATTTTAAAAAAAAAAAAGTCATTTATAAACAGAATAATACATGTACTTATGAGAGAATAAGCTCCTATAATATAAACACACATTGGTTTATATATTTGTGGATTTAACAGGGACATTTTGTACAATGACTTTAATTCCATCAAATATTTTTTTGTAAGAAAAATCAATGCCTAATAATATACATAACATGTTAATATATGTAATTTATTAAATATACCACGAGTATTTTGAAAAATTCATTTAAACAGTTAATTATTTCTCTTAAGAACTTACTCTGAAACTGATATAGCCTTCAAGAAATCTTTAATGTACTGAGCTTTTTCTAAGTGAGAATGCCTGAAAATTCCTGGACGATAGACATTGAAATCTATAAGAAAAAGAAACAATCTAATAAACAACAACAACAAAAAAAAATTCTCAAGTTGGTATGAATCATAAATAAAATCAAGAAAAATGCAAATAGGAATAAATGTTACTAATTAGAAATGAAATACAATATTCATATCTTACACAATAAATCTGTATGAAATAGACCTTAAAAGTAATTTAAAATATACATTTGTACAGATGTCTGAATTTCTCTGTGAACACTACATTACTAATTAATAGTAATTATGTAAATTAGATGACTGATAAGATTAGCTGGTTATTTTTTACTTTAACCCTTTTGTGGGCTGTGGGAAGGTTACTTTGTACCTATACAATCTTACAAAATACACATGTGAGAAGCACAAAACAAATTATAATATATTGGTCTTGTTATTGAAACAACGGGAAGACTGATTTCCGCTACTGTTTTGCGCTGTCATCAATTTTTCGATCAACTGAATAAAATTAGCAGCTCTGTTTTGAAAGTTAAGAAAACATGAAGTGAGAAATAAATGGCCCACGAAAGGGTTAAACAACTTTTTAAATGGTTTTTTATTTAAATTTATAATCCTCCTTTATTTTTGGTATAATTATTTAAATAATAAGTTAATTCAAAAGGCAAATTAATAAGCACCAGTTTTATTGAAATAAATGGCTAACTTTCAACGCGAAGTATTAGCTCTTTGTTTCAAGAAAGGGTCCGTTACATCTATACTTGATCTTGGCTAATCTAGTGCCCCACATGAGGTGCAAGTTGGAAAAAATTGCTGGTTAATGTAGATTGTGAAGTCAGTCGACTGCAGAAAAGCAAGTCAAGAGGTTAAACAGGACAAGAGACCAGCAGGTAGAAGAAACAACATGTAAAAGTTGTTAACTCTTTTTACCTTTATCGGCTCCTGACATACTTAGACCACTGTTATGTAAACACTGATGTTTGCATTCTTTGCAACATATCAGCACTTTCAACTTGCCTGCAGAGCCAGTTGAAGTTTTGACATATACAATAGTCATTATATTTTCTTAAAAAATACTTTTCTTCACCCAAAAGAAAATTTGCCTCTTCAAATTTTGTTTTTATAATTTTAACTTTCTGTGTTCCTGCAGGGATGTTGGTGATATTTATTCCCTGCATTCCTATGTCCGAGTAATAGTGTGATACACAAATCTATTAATAGGAGTGTAATTCAGTTCTTATATTAAATTTTTATTTCAATATCCATAATTATAGCTTATTTATCCATAATTTTAAGAATGTTAATAAAAGAAATTAAAGAAATAAAAGAAGTTAATAAAAGAAATTAAAGAAATAAAAGAAGTTAATAAAAGAAATAAAAAATACCGGGAAAAGATGGGGCGATAATACGACATCCATGATGAAGAAGGAACGAGGACAAATTAGAAAAATCTCGCCAAGAACCAGGAGCTCCATGTAAAGCTACTACAGTCCGTAATTGCTTACTGTCGGTATTATTTGAACATTCTGAAGAAATATCAATGTAAGGCACATTGAAAAACAAATCGTCCTTGGGTACTTGGGAAAAAAGTTTTTGGTCTTCGAATTTTCTATATAAAGCACCACAAGTTTTTATTTGAACAGTTCTTTCTGCAAATTTAAATTTTACAGATGACACATACCTATGCTTTATGAGGCCTGTCAACGTATAAAATTTAAAATGAAATCGGAACAACATTTTGATAAAATAAAACTTAATAAAGTAAAAATAAAGTAATGTTATCTCGCTGGCGAATCACATTCTCCAGTAGAGCCCCTCAGCTGTTTGTCATCGGAAAATAACTTAGTTTTTTGGCGCCATCTGTTGAATAATATATAAACTAAAGCTATTCAAATAATCGATACACATGTGAGAGCTTGAGCTTTATGCTGTATCGTATATGAGCTCCAATTCTTCATTTTTCTTAATACTTCATATTAAATAAGGGAGAATGAAGTTAATGTGGTTAGATACGTGCGCATTTTGTAACAAAGCCTTTACTCGACCTCTCAATTCGAAAATATATTTAAAAAATAACATTCACAATCATCAACACTTAAAAGAAGGAGAGATAAATAAGATTTATTTGTTTTTATTTTTATGGTCTTTTACTTTTTAAAATCGTTAATAATTAATTACTGGTAAAAATATGTGATCTAATTGCATTATTAAATAAATTATGTTTGTTCTAAATTTATTTTAAAGGACAGTAAATAGCCTATTTAAGCATGAAAAAAAATTACTCATTAAAATATCATTGAATATAATAATTTAGAAGCTTATATTTTTCTAACAAAGAATATTTATAATCCTAAATTTTTCTATACCTCTCAAAAGTATAGAAAATAGTAATTGTTTTTCTTTAAGTAATAAGTATTAAAACTACATTGCATCTAAGGATAAATATTCTATTTCAAATTTTACTCATCATTAAAAGAAGTTAAAAAAGAACTGTGTATCGATTCATTTTCGAAGCAGATGAAAGAATTTACTGTTTCTTTTACTCTGGATGAATTTCAACATCAAATTAAATTTATTAAAGGAAATAATTGTTCAATATTTCTGTATACTTTTGGAAGAAATAGTAAAATGTAAAATTATGAATATTCTTTGATAAAAAATGTAAATTTCTAAATTATTATATTTTTCCAGAACAATTTTTTCATCTTGAAAAATCAGGTTGTTTACTGCCTATTATGGACAGCATGAGGTATAAAGTTTGTAATAGAAAAATTAATTTTAAAACATAAAAAAAGTAGATGATAAAAAAATTGACTAATTGTCAATTTTTTTGTTATAAAAATAATAAAATAATAGAAAATAGAATAATAGAAATAAATAAGAAACAAAATAATTAAATATAACAAAAATTAGAAAACTAATTTTAAAAATTGTCAAAAATATAAATAAAATATTAGAAATGATGCAAAAATTGCCTTAGCTCATTTCATGGAAAATAATTTTAAAAACTTAAAACAACAAAAACTAACTAAAAGAATAATAAAAAATTCACAGTTTAAATAACAAGGAAAAAATAGTAAATTGACTTAAGATATTATCAAAAACGTAAATAAAATGATGCAAAACTGTCCAAGAAAATTGCAAACAAAATTATTTGAATAGTTTTAGTTTATATATTAAAAAATAGATGACGCCAGTGAACCAAGTACTCTCTTCAGCAGCTCAATGGTGATCCTCGAGAGGCTTAGTTTAATGAGCTACTACATTTCTCAGTGCTGCCATCTATTGCTCACTATTACGCTTAATTGTGATGAAATAGATACTTAAAAGATTTTTTTTTTTTTTAATACCGTTAAATATAAGAATTAAGACAAAAACATTAAAAACTTATAAAATATTTATTAATAAAATGGCAAAAAGAATTATTACTTAATTTAATATGATCTTGGACAAATATGTTAATAGAATTATAACATTACAAAGATGGTCATCTTAGCTCATGACTCATAACTTTAACTAAATTTCCTATCCGCAATTTTGGCTATAGTCTAATAATTTTATTGGCTTCTGAAACCTGGGTTTCTATTTTCCCCACTCTCTTCGTGTTTCTTTCATGCATTTTCAAAATGAAGCATCCTTTTTTGCAGTCCCAATTCGGGTCAAATTCTAAGATTGCCAATAGTCACCAATCACTCTCAGTCTGGATTACTTAGATCCGATCTATGTGAACTTGCAATCTTTTATCATATATTATTAGTACATTATTAGCAGTTAACCATATTTATTCCCATTATTTATTATTTCATTATAACCTCTCTCTAATATTTTTTCATGCTATGTTAGGACTTTACTTTTACATATTATTTTGCTGTTATTTTTACATTAAACTCTAATGAAATCTAATGAAATTGGTATTTTGAGTACTTTCTTATCTTAATGAATAACTCACAAATCAGAGCTGAACATCTTTTTTTATGGGAGATATATCTAACCAGGATCTGGTGTTCCAAAAATATCGTCCTGCAGGAGAAGCTGAACTTACAATCCTTGCAACTTTTAGCACTAAAGTTTCTTGCTGCTAAACTTTTAAATCATAACATTTTTAATACACACACACACACACACACACATATATATATATATATATATATATATATATATATATATATATACAAGCTAAAAATCTGGATGCTTGAACCCACAAAAAATAAAACTACTTTAATCTTTCACTCATCCTAGTATTAGTTAGACTTTCTGTCACCAGCGTTTCTAACTTTTTTTTATTTTGCATTGTGCATTTTTTAAAAATTTTATTCTTTCTTTTCAAACTCAAATAATCTAATATTTTACACTACCCATTTTGCATCACAGATTCACTGTTTTTTATAATATGCCAACATCATATAAATAGTTTCATGTGTATAACTACCAGTATATTCTGAATTAGAGGGCTTGGTCCAGGAAGTTCAGATCACTGTACTTTCTGTGAAAACATAAAAGAGAAGATTGAAAAAAGAAACATTAAATATTAGTATAAACTTACAAATCTTTAATATTTCTTTCTCCCAAGCCCAAATTTTTTGTTAGTATAACAATAAATTAAAACATCCTATGTGTTATTAAAATTTTTTTAAAGTTTTTAAAACTTGATGATTCTCTATAATTTTTTACAAAAGTAATCTATATTCTTTCAATCTTGTATCTTCATGGTTCCTTCATTTAAAACATTACAATTCAATCAATTCCTCCTCAGAAACACAACTGTTCTCTTTTTAAAGGAATTCTTTGCACTTGAAAAAAATTTCTATACAAAGATATCCTTACAAATCTTTTAACAGCTTAGTAGACACCAATTTGTCTTCTCTCAGGTCTAATCTTACATCTTCATTGCTTTTGTATTTGAAACATTGCAATCCAATCAATCTCCTTCTTAATTGTAATAATGGCATTCATTAACCTTGTTAACAATAGAAAATTCACAATGTTCAGAACTGTTATTGTGTCTACCTTTTTAAACTGAGAAATATATATATATATATATATATATATATATCTACATAATTACAAATTTTAATAATAAAACCATGTATTTAATGTCAGAAGACAGCAAAAAATTTTCAATTAATTTTAAATTACTAAATACTTTTTTTTCCTTCAAAACTTTATTTTATAAATGCTAGAACTTAAATAGCACTGATGCCCTCAATGCACTATCTGTCCAGTACTTTTAATGGACTTAAAAGCACCTAGTGCGAAGCATTCATCTAAATGCTTGGCTGTTATAGGTTGATGAGAGTCACAAACTGCATAGTCAGGAGAATTGGCAATGCCAATATGGAAGAGATAAGACATCAGACAGTCATGTTTTGTCAACAGTCAAAAGTGTTCAAAAGCAGCTTTTCTAGAGACACTGGGGACATAAATGGGGCTCTCATTAAAAATCACCCAATTATTGTCTTTAGATGCTTCTGTGGCTTCCAATTTAAAGTTGTATTTAAAAGTCATGCATATTAAAAGCCCTGCAAAGTTAATACCCTCATGGGTTTCTGGACCACTAAGATTCCTTTCATAGTAAGTAGGTAGCATGCTCATTTCCTGCAATGCCATAATGTAATGATACCCACTAGAATAAAATTTTATGGTCAAGATTTTTCAAAAACAGTTTACAATCAAAAATTTGCTGTGAATCACAGTGGTAATTTTGTGATAGGGTCTGTAATGCTGATTTTGAATCAGAAAGAACTACTCTGTTTGAGGCAGATTTTATGAATGAAAACTGTTGAACTGCTGCAAAAATAACTTCTACCTTGCCATCAAAGGCAGTAGTCAATAAGCCTACAGGTAAATAAAAATTAAAAAGCTTACAAAAAATACTAGCTCCAGCACCATGGTTTACATCTTATATTGAACCATCTGTGAAAACATGCAGGGATTCATTCTTTGGAAATCAAGTTTCAATAGTTTCTGGAGCTATGGTTTTCAGTTGTGTGAGAATCATACCCTTCTTCCACACATCCATAATACGATCAAGATAATATAATCCAATGAGCACATGGGCAAAAGGAAATACAGAAGCCTTATTACAAATCTCCAAAGGTTGACGGATCTTTATGACTGGTTATATAAAGTCTTTCTGAGTTTTAAGATTTCTAGCTCTATATATGTCACAAATACTCCAAAAAGGATTGCTTGGTAAACTAATAAGTTTTTGATACAAAACAACTATCTTTCCCTTAATAGATTTACAGATAAGTTCAGTATTTATCAAAATCTGTACAACAAAGACTTGTACTGGCCAAAGATGTGACGTGTTTATTAATAGCAAATGGGGCACATAAAATAGGTTGATGGTCACAATGTCCTCCAAGTTTCCAAACAATACCTCTGAAGGTGGAATTCTAAGCGTGGAGATTTTCTGCTTGGTTCATGCTTCTAAATTATGATGACCCACTTTGTTTGTTTGTGTTGTCCTAAGGAGTAAAATTAGCCTTCTATATTGGGTTCCCATAATAAAATGGTCAATGAAAATTCATGGCCTTCTATGGGCAAATGGTTAACAAGTAAGTTATTAAAAAAATAATAAAATAATCCATCTGTATGTAGATAAGACTTGACAAATATGAGGTATATTATAAACTATTCACAGTTTAAAACACACAACAAATTTTGACAAAATTATTAGCCCTTCCAGTGATTATGATGCCTTTTGACAAAATTATTAGCACTTTCAGGGATTATGATGCCCTATCATATTCATACACAGCATGAATACTCTATGTGGCAAAGAAGCAACTGAATATCAGTTGATGCAAACTAGATTTCCAATCTACAGAAAAAAAGTGATTTAGAAATTGGTCTTCGTACTCTTGGGTGCCTTGCTAACAATTATAAAGTTGAAAGATTAATAGATCAAGACAGAAATCATAAAGTAATTTGTTGTAAAATAAATCATATACTTTATTAACAATGTAAAAGTTTTTTTATATATAAATCAAATTTTTGATAATTTTATAATATAAGCATAATATGCCACTAGTTGTTATTTATGTTAAAAATATTTAATGAAAAAAAGGTACAATAGAGGGAGTTTAAAAGTCCATCTTCCAAAGTGAGTAGCAATATAGAAAGCTTGGGGACCTATGCTGAGAAGGCTAATCAACAGATATGTAATTTCTATCTGAGAAACAGAAAACAGTTTAATTTTTTACACAGTATCATTCAGCTGCACTCACTGCCAGGTAAGATAATTCTGGAAACTACATTTGTAGAAGTGACATTTTAAAATGAAGTAGGGGAGAGTGGCTCACTTTGGGAAACTTTTTTTCTTTCTTTTTTCTAATTTTTTGATATTGATGAATTATTGTCAAAATTTTACCTAATATTCTTTTAACCTTTGCCTACATTATTAAATAGTTTATAATCTCATATCCATTATAGAAAAATTAAAAAAAAATATTTAATATACTTGTATTTTGTCCCAAGGTGTACTACCTGGTGACAATTAAAAATAGATATAAAAGGTTCAATTATTGAATTACAATATATTTGGAATTATTTATTCAAGAAAAGAAAAGTATTTCAAGTGATAAAGATAGTTATTAGAAATTAATATTTTCTAATTTTTTTTACAAAACAACAAACAAATTAGTTGATCAGTACGAATTAGTTGAACACACAAATTAAATTAACAAATTTTATATTTAATTGTAGTTAATTCTTTGGAATCAAATACCAAACCCAAAGAACGTTCGGTACTTTGCTCTGGGGATTTCAGTTTTAATAAAATGCCCTTTATATTTACATAAGATTTGTCCTCTCTTTCCGGATAAATAAATGTCAGTGATTGATTTAGTCATCTCAAAAAAGATAACTTGTATTCCTCAACGTCAATTTTTTCCACGTGACCTATGAAAGCAACAACAGACCTTTTGCCAGCAAATTTGGCAGCAACAAAATCTCCTGTATTAAATTTTGTTTCGTCTCAGCTGTACACATCATCCCTACTGTCATCATTGCATAAATCAGTAATAATTGGTTTTCTTTCAGACGTATTACTTCCTACCAACTCTGACAGCATTAAATCTTCATCTTCACTAATAATGCTCAACTGAAGCTGCTTTTTAATCCTTTTCTTATTCATACTTTGTTTTTCTTTTACTTGAGATTTCTTTCCATTATCAGTGATAGCATCTTCAATTGCTTTTTTTTCCGGGAGTGTCTGTATATATAGCTGATCTTCCTGTTTTTCTTCCTCGGTTACTTGCCTTTCGAGGTCCTGCCTTTGGAAATGGTCGCACACATTCAGGTGTTTTAGGCATGGACAAGTCTGCAACTGGGACCTCATTAATACTTTGAAGAAATAAACTTGTTGATGGAATTGGCCTGTCAGTGACAAAAGCTGATAAAAATTTACTGTCATCAAAAACATCTCGATTGAAAGGATAAATTCCAGTTACTTGAAAACCAGAAATAATGTTGTTTGGTGTAAAACAAAGAGGATATGCATTCCCTACACATTCTGCAACATCATAAATTGATATAGACCTCCCAGCATGATTAAGCATCCATTGACTACAAGCTCCATTATAATGGACTTTAAAAGAGCTGAACACTGAGTGGTCCAAAGGTTGAAGTTTATGACTTGTGTGAGGGGGCAAAGTGAGCATATGAATACCATTTTCTTTGCAGAAGTCGATAGCTTCAATAGCTATATGTGTGTTATGATTATCAAGGATTAAAATGATACTGTTATCTTTGGAAGTTTTGACATGTTTCACAAAGTGTTTGAGATAAATCATAAATATTTGAGGTGTGACTAACCACTTGGATTTGCAGCCCCAATGGTTCCAGGTGGTGCCCCTTTCAACATATGATCCTTGAAAAACTTCCTGGTGAAAACCAAAAGTGGGGAACTGTGTTACCAACTGCATTTACAGCAGAAATAATTGTAAGAAGTTTCCCACGTTCTGCGGATGTCATTTGATCTACTTGTTTTATGCCTTTTCCAGCAATAATTTTAGGTGGACCATGTACTGTTGTAATTCCTGATTCATCAAGATTATAAATCTCACTAGATGTAAAGTTTCTACGATGAAGAATTGATTCTAAGTTATCATAAAACTTATTTACATTCTCCCTTGTAAAGCTGGTGGCATGAGAAAGGCTGGTTGCTCCTGGATTTCAAAGAGAAAACACAGCATTATGTCTTCTTTTAAATCCAATGTATCAGTCTTCCCAGCTTTTTTTTTTTCATGCTCCCAACTTGAAGGAATGTTCTTTTTATTTGCTGAAGCATATGCATAAGCTAGGGTGCGTGCATCACTAATTGTTAGTCCATAGTGATAGTTCAAAGCTTGTAAAATATAGTCTACCAGCTTTTCTTCCTCATCATCAGTGAATATTTTTTGATTTTGTATCTTTAATACATATTTGAAGCTAAAATTTGGCTGTTAACTTTTTTTTTTAAAGTTTTAATATGGCGATTCAGAGTGGTTTTACTAACATTGTAGACTGCAGCAGCTTCCCTAAAAGACATTTCAACTGAAAAAATTTTTGCAGCAGCTTTCTGAATATTGTCAGCACGAACTGCTTCATTTTTTTAATATTGTTTACTTCTAATCCATGCCATTTTTAAGCCTACTGAATACCAAATTCACTTCACAACTTATCAAAATTTTACATGAAATTTACTAGACATGTTCTCAAAATAAAAATCTTAATAAATTCTTACCTGCTTCATCAATGGAATCAAAACACATCTGATAATTTACTGTGCTGACATCTACCTTCATCTACAAGAGCTAGGAGTTAATTTAAAATTTAGGGCAAAAAATAAAGCTGTCTCAAGGTGTACTGTGTCCCAAGGTGAGCCACTCTCCCCTATAGTATTTAAATTTTCATACAAAAAATCCTAAGCATCTTATACATAACAACAACAATAAAATAAAATAAAATAAAAAGCATTTATTTGAGCATTAATATAAGTAAACAATTATAAAAATAGATATTTATTAATGAACGATAGTCCATTTGGCTGGTTGTTTGCAACTTGTCTGATTATTTCCACATAATCTATTAAAAGTCATTTCAACAGGAAAGCCTAAAATTTCTCTTTCTTCTTGAATACGAAATGAGAAGGTAGATTCATAAGTTCCAATAAAATATCTAGAAGAGGAGAAATAATCATGTTAATAATGATTTGCATAAACAGATTATGAATAATCAATTATATATGCTATAGCAAATTCAGGAGATTAATTTCAATGCAATTTAAGGAAAAACATAAAAATAGACATAGGCAAATTTCAATGAGTTTTCAATGAGTATATATGTGCATAAAAGAATTGATAAATTCTAAAATATTTACGTAAAATAGTGATGAAAGAGAAAAAAATGTCAGAAACCCACAATGAAAAATAATACGAAACATTGATAGAAATATCTATATTCTACTGCATAAAATTTTTTACCACTTTAACTACAGCCAATCAACTAATATGTTTTATGATGCTAATATTTATCTAATAATAGAGTATTATACTTTGTCAAATATGATTTTTGTAATAATTCTAAATATGTACCAGGCTTTTAAATTGGTAAGTAGATTATTAATAATAAACAGTATTCAATAAATCCCAGGCACTAGGCCAGGGATGGGCAAACTATATTCTGCCGGAAGGTTTTATCCGGACCACGGATAGAATTTTAAGTTGCTGGTCCGAGGCAAATTAAAAGAAATATATATTTATACATTATATAGCCATCTCCTTTTCTACTTTGCTTGAATATTATATCCCAAATTTATTATCTCAAGCCCAGATCAATGGTATATTTGCTTCTTATAAGTGAACAAGTGTTTTCAACTTTGAACCTTAGAAAGAATAATTTCAGAAGTAGACTGACAGATGAGCATTTAGCATTGCTCCTTAAAATCGGTACATCTCACTTTGAACCTCAGTATAAGAAACTTTTAAAAATAAAAAAGCAATTTCAGTTATCTCATTAATGTGTTTAAACCATTAGGTACTTGTATATTGTTTTTAAAATTTTAGAAAAATTTATCTTGGCTAGCCAAATTAATTTTCTTTTGATTTTCGGCCCGCAACTGAAAAAGTTTGTCCATCCCTGCACTAGGCCATCTGGAGAAAAATAAAAGTAAAAATTTTCTTAATAAATTTTTAATTGTTATTCTATTTATTAATATTAAAAATAAATATAAAAAAAATTCTAAGTGCATATAATGTTTATTTTATAACAGTGAGAATATTTTTTTAAAAATAAAATCTGTTCAGAGTTAAAATAGGATAGTATAAATAGTTTAATTTTCATTAATTTAAATGGATTGTCTTTAAAGAATTCTCATCCTGAAAAATCAATCAACAAGTGCTAGTTTAAAACCAAGTCTCCAAAATACTATAAATGCTTATATATGTAATTTCATTATTGGTGATAAAAGTAAGAATATAAATTTGTCCAATTGTTTAGTATTTAGTTTCATAGTCTGTTGCAATGTAATATTTATAACTGCAATTTAAAAGTCATATTTTCTTAAAATTTTTGCTTGGTTTGATTTCAAAGTCTAGTTTAAAAGTCAAAGAAATGATTCTTCAAGCTGGTTTTCCTTAGAATTTTTCAACTTTTGTCTGTCACTGTTAATAAATATTGATATATTTTAACCATTTAAAGTATTTAAAGAATTTGGAAGTTATGAAGAACTCAGATGATTTCTAATAAAGAATGCAAATATGTATTTTTGAATTCTATGATGGAGCTGTTATAATTGTTTTTTTGGGTAGAGATTATAGAGGTTTAAAAAATGTTCTGGATTGTTACTGCAATATAGTGACTCAGAAGATGTTGATGACTACAGTATAATTGCTAATATTTGATCTCGGAATGAAATTATTTTGGAACCTTTTTAGGAAATCTCAAGTATTGATGCTGAAATATGAAACACATTTTTAAGCTAAAATCATAAGAATGTGTTTCACATTTGAATTTATTAATTTGGAATTCTTCTTTTCTACCATATAGTTAAAGAAGCAATCAAATATAATTATCAGTCAGATAATTGGTCTAAAAATACATAAATTAAAGGGGAGTAGAGGGAATTACAAACACAAATTAGGAAATTTTTCAATTATCATCATCAAAATACACAAGTGGAGAAAATAAAAGTGAGCGAGTTTTAGGTTACAATTAATCAATTTCTTCTACATAAGCATTAAAATTGAAATTGGTAGAAAAAATGCCAAAATTTAAACAATTTTGAGATATGTGTGAAGTAATAAAATTATTTTAAACAATGAATAAATATAATTATTTTTGAATTCTAAATTAGAATGTTCCAAGGTAGTTTTTATTTCTGTATGTTACATGTATAATTGTATTTTCAATGATGCTTAAGTTACTTTTAAAAAAATTTAACTCAATGTTATTTTTGTGTTGTTCTTAATATTATACTAATGATGTACATTACTAATGAAGCTTATGGTTAATTTTTTCCAGATAAGTATGTAAAATGTAATTGTAATAAATGATAGTTTGCTTAAGTGAATCTTTTATTTTGACCTTGATTCAAAGCCTTAAGTTAGGTATGTATGTCTGATAAATGCATTTCATGTGACATGAATAAATACTAAATGAACTCACTAAGAATTATACAGCAGTATAGTATTACACAAGACAATAGAACACTGATTATATAAATTATAGTTATATATAATGCCACAAGCTGAGGTTCCTAGTACAACTATTATAAAACTCTTATTTATACATAGCTTTTCAGTTATAATTACACTTCCATGAGTTAAAAATAATATTGTTGCTGCAAATTTAACACACACTTGTTAAAAAGATTTTAAAAGCACCCTTTCAGCTCTATGTTTAGACATATACCTTATATATAACATATAGTTCCGAATATAAGTAGATTGCATATATAAGCCGAGGGTGTGATTTTCCTTCAAAAATTTACCCAGAGTTCAAAACCCGTATATAGGCCGAAGTGAATAAAACAATTTCTAGAAAGTTTAAATATGTCACCAAGAAGCCTAAAATGACACCAAGCAGGTAAAGTAGAGGAAATATTTTCCAATCAATTCGCTTTAAATCCAATTTAAATACCGCAGAGGTAGAAGAACGGTCACACCTCGAGATAAATACAAGGTCATCTCTTACCACGTTTCGAATGTGGCAAGGAAAAAAAACTTACATTTTAAATTTTAATTAACTTTATGTGTCTTAGTTGATTTTACAATTTACACTAACTTATCCAGTTTACTGCCGTGGAGCACGATTTCATAATTGCAGCACCAGACCATGTGACCAATGGTATTTTTACTTAGAGACAGGTTTCAATTCGGGTAACCTTATATTAAAGTAACTTTTTCTGAAATTTATGCAACATAAGTTTTATTAATTTATTTTAAAAAGATGCTATTCTTAGAAATTTATCGATATCCGCTTTCGTAACAAGAGACATTTTAAATTTGTTTTTCAATTTTTATATTTTCTCATTCAAAATTTTTAGAAGCTTTATTTACTTTTTGCAGTTATGCATTTTTTTTTAACTGTTTCGTTAATTTTTACTGATTTGGCGACTTTTTGTTGCCAACTACTAAAGATGCCACCCCCCCAAAAAAAATACATGTATTATATTTGCTCCATGTATATAAGCCAACCCACCCCGTTTAGGTCTAAAAAGCCCTAAAAATTCTCGGCTTATACACGGAAATATACAGTACCTTCGTAATACTGCAACAAAATAAAATATAATTTGAACATAAACTTTTTTCAAATCTTTCATAATGCAAGGCTATTAGTTGAAAATTTTATTATATTCAAGAAGGTATAAATCAAGCATACCTGGAATGAGAACATATCCATTGATCTACAATAGCAACTCCTCCATCTAATATTTCCCTGTGCACTTTAGGGTCTGGTATAAAGCGTACTGCACTTGGTATATACTGCTGAAATTCTTTAAATTCTACAAAATATAGTAAACACTTTGTACAAGGTATTTGAAATATTTAATTATACATGAAAAGATACATCAAACAAAAAGTGATAACAATTTTGCAGCAATATCTTTTATGGAAAATTAAAGATTTAAAAATATACATATTTAAAAACTATATAAACTAGCCTTACATACTAATCAATATCAACAGAATTTTACTGTATTTTAAAAACGTGATGGAATATAAATTTTTATATCATAATGAGATATATTGTTAAAAATATCAGTTATAATACATTATATCAAATAGTTTTGAACAACAGATACAAATGCAAATAAAACTGAAACATAAAAAATAATACATAGTGTATGAACCCCAATGTATATTGGGTTTCAAAAAATTTATAATTAAAAAAACCTTATAAATTTGCTTTTTTATTTTTATTTTTTAAAGTTAGTGTATTTTGTTATGAACATGTGAAATTTAGAAGTTCATGCATTTGTAAAGTGTTTACTATTTAATTTAATGTACATTACATGACCCTCTGCACTTAGGAAAAAATATCGGGCATGTGTCATGCGACCTCACTTCTTCTCTCCACACTAGAATGACACATTATTTGAGATAGTTTAAGCAACACCTGGTTATGCAGCTAGTAAATATATTATTTAATTGTTTTGTTTATTATTATTTTCTAACTGAGGATGTATACCTTCAAATGCTTAAATATTTTATTGTTAAATTATGAATATTGGTAAAAACTATAATGATAATGTATTGTTTTATATTTTCATCTTAAACATACATATTTTTTATTATGAAGTTCAATAAATTGCATATCATATGCAGCTCACAAGGCTTTTAGGGTTGGACTGGCCTGTCATAAACCCTCTACAGATTACACTGTTATCTGTCATGAAACTAGAGATTTAATACTGACAGACTACAGCAAGTCATCTAGTGGTTAAAATATAAAATTAAAGAAAAAAGTCTGCTGATATTTAATGGTAACAATAATAATGGATCACAAAAAAGGTGTAGAAAAATAATGCCATTTGGCATTGTTTTTCTACATGTATATTTTTTCCTAATACACTTTTCTAAAACTTGAAGGTAGTCAGATAATTTGATGATGCAGATCTGAAATACTGTTAAGAAATAGCCACTTTGTAAGGTCATAGCTGAAGGGAGATTGAGAGGTTTCAACCTCAGAAGAAAATATCATACTTACATATTTTTATATGTATAAAAGATATGTATGTTCTTTAAAAATTAATTTTGTTTGGTGTTTATTTATGCTCAGATTTTTTATCTTGGAATTCAAATGGACATCTCCATTTTACTTATTTATAAAAATGCAAACCTTTTTAAAGTGAAAACATGTTTGTGTAAGAAAAAAAACTTATCAATATCAGTATGAGAATATTTTTAGGAAAAATATGCAAAGCTTAAACTAAAAGAAACCAAAGAAAATATTTTTATCTTCACCTACAGTCCTATTTGCCTTCCTCTAAGCAATTATTTTCTGATTACTTCCTTTATCAATTGTCCAGGTGTTTGTATCATGAATTGTGTATTCAAACAAACAAATAAGAAAAGAAAAATGATACATCTATGATGGATTAAATATTATCATGCAGAAAGACAAAACTTGAAAAACCCTTTCTGAAATTTCCCTTAGCTATGTCTCTCAATGCAGAGGCTAAAGCCTATACTATAACACTTATGAAACCTTAAATAGTATGAAACAGACTTGGGTGACTCCTTTTGATGAGTTGAGGGTAGAAAATTACAGATGCATAAAAAATAATTTAGGTCCTCATTCTTAAACTAAAAGGATATGCATTCAAGAATCTATCCAAACAATAACTTGACATTTTGGGCTATGCTGTAATGCTGATGTAGGAAGAGTTGAAGTTATAGTATAAATGCTAATTAACAATACAATTAGTGATTAGTTTGTTAAATTACAAATAATGCACTCAGAGAATTAGGTAGAGAAAAACTTCAAAAGTTTTTAAGTTTTATGCCTCTGTTAGATATTTTTTATTTCTTTGCCCAAACACTAAAATTTCATATGTGGTCTCATTGCAAACCTAATAGTAGGAAGTTTGAATATCCCCTCCTAGCTTTTTGTTTACCCATCAGTTTAGGAAAAAAATTTGCATTCTATCTCTCTCGAGGGGGATGGACCCACTGTATTCTTTTTTTTGACATTCTTTCTTCGTTGGTTATACCCTTTTATCTATCGGTGCCTTGGGACATTAGATTAGAAATAAAACTAACATACAATTTTTAAATATTTGTCTGGAATACTGTTATTAAATTGCTCTATTGTAAGATGAACAAATAATACATGTTTTATCCAAAATTGAACACAGCAGCAATGAAATATTTCACAATATACAGCAACATGCAGTTTCTAGCTGTGTTGTTAACACCTGAAGTGAAGGGGGATTGTTTCACCTCAGGTGTTTACAATGGACTCTGTGCACTGTTATCAGCATATCTTCTATACACTGGCAGTCATGCCTCTAGTGGGAAGGAAATTTTCTTGGATCACTATGGTTGTTCTGGGATTCAGAGGTCTCAGCTATTGAGGACTATAGTGGGATCCAAAGGATTAACATATCATTAATATATTATTTTTTGAATACATAACTAATGGAAAGCTGAACAATTTAAAAAGGATCATAGCACAGAACAATTGTTGAGAGATGAACAAATAGCAATTCAGGTAAAATGAAAAACAGTTTAGTTGAATTCTTCCATTTTTACATCTAAATACATAATTTCCCTAAAAATATTCCCATATGACTTGCTAAGGACTTTTCATCAAACAAAAGTGCTTTTATTTTTAAAAAATTTATATTTTTATAAATGATTTGAATGAAAATATACATTTAATTTCAAAAGTAAAAAGTCTGAGCATAAATAAACTCAAAATTATTTTCCAAGATCTCATGTATCTTTTCTATAGATAAAAATGTAGTCTGAAAATTTCTGGAGAAGAAAAGGGTTGAACACTTTTCCAAACTCTTGTCTATGGACTTGAATATTTTATATCAAAATACAGAATTAAATTGTTATAGGTGACAAATAAGGAGAGCATTAATCATATTATATACAGGTGTACAATAAGCAAAACAACAGATAAATAAAAATAGCCTGATATACAATGTGAAAAATACAAATTAAAACTTCTTTTGAATAAATAAATAAAACTACAAAATGTAAAATTATTACATGGTTTTAAAACTTTATGTATATTTAGTGAATAAACCTGCATTTAAAGCTGAATGAAGTTTGCAAGAAAAATAACAAGTTTTTTAAAATGAAAATGTAGAAAATATTTAAAAGAAACTAATACTATTTAGATTTTTTAATATCACAAAATTAAAAAACAGAGCCATAATTTTTTTTTCTCTATCCAACATATAAACAGAATCTGTAAAGTGTGATAACTGATTTGATTGTTTTAATTTTAAATTATTCTTGACATATTTTTTCTCTCTTAAATGGTGTTTTGATTTGAAAGTAGTATGAAACTTTTTAAAATAATCAATAAATGCTTCTATCCACATAATTAAAAATTTAATCATTCAGAAAATGGGAAAATAGGAAGGAAAAATAAATTAAATATGCAAATGCTAAATGGCATCCAGTATCTTCCATATAATAAAAGTATTGAACACTTTTTCATATTCTCAATATTCTAAAATTTTACAAAAGTTTTGGCTGCTCATTATTTTTAAATTATTAAGCTAAAAAAATATTGAATGCTATCTAACTTTATAAAAAAGAAAAATGCTGGCAGTATATACAATAACTACCTGATTCATGTGCATCAGTAGCAACAAATACCAACTGGAGATTCAATTTTTCCATTTGTTTTAAGACTTGATTTGCAGCATGCCTTATGTCAGGAACATCATTTGATCTTGATTGAATAAAATCTCTTCTTCTCAAATGAACACAAACATATGGTCCTCCAACAGCTGTGCGCTTTTTTGCAATTAAATTATAACTTCTTTTGCTAGTTTTATCTTGTTCGTCAGTTGAGTTTAAATATTGCTTCCTAAAATGATCACCTAATTCAGTTAAATCTTTTGAAAAAACCATACTTGTTCTAATCTAAAAATGAGAAAAATATAGCAGTAAAATTTAAACCTAATAAGATTATATAGTAAAACAAAACAAAAAAATATTATAATAGGAATGGTAATGCTATAAATGAATTTAATTAAAGTCAATGAACTTTTGAACTTTCATTTTATTTTAGAAAGCAACACAATAATTAACATCATTTTTTTGACAAAAATAAATGAACTGTAATGTTAAATGATATCATAAGAAGGGACAGAAAAAATATAAATCAGAATAAATAATGAGAAAAACATAATATAATTTTAAATAAAGATGAAAAAACTTTAAAAATTAAACTTCTGAGACAATTTTAATAAATTTTGAAATTTTTAGACATTTTAATCTCAATTTTATAAAAACTTAAACCTTAACAATATTTACAAAATAATAATAATAATAATAATAATAATAATAAATGAATAAATAAATAAGTAAAATAAAATAAAAACAAATAAGTAAACACTTTTTTTATTTTAAAATTACCTTCCAGTATTCTGCATCTCCAAATGAATCATGCAAAATAACTTCAGCTCTATCAATCATTATGGTCCTGATTGTAAAAAAAAATTTGAATGCATAAATATACTAAAGAGAACAATAGAACATTTTTCAAGGAACTGGGGAAAAAATTGCAACTTCTGAAAGTATCACATTTCTAAATTTTATTTTGTTATATGTACTTAAAAAATGTAAAATTATTTATACAAAAAGTTAGATTGATATTAAAGTCAGCATAAATCTATAAATCATAGTTCAAATTATAATATGTAGATCAGTGAGGGTAAACATTTTTTGCTAATATTTACATGAATAGGGGTGAGAAATTCTTTGCATGTACAATCTTTTATTTAATGTAATTGTATACGAATGAAATATTTTTTGTCTTCAGAGATTCTCTTAAATAAACAAGTGTCTGGCATAGTTGCTAGATCAATTATTGATGCTGCAATGGCAGGTTATTAAGATTTATGTGAGTTTGAATGTGGTGTTACAGTTGGTGCAAGAGAGATGACACATAACATCTTTGAGGTAACAATGAAATTTGGATTTTTCCATATGATCATTTCACAAGTGTACTATGAATATCAGGAATCTGGTAAAACATCAAATCTTTGAAATTGCTGAGGCTGGAAAAAGATTATGCAAGAATGAGACCAACAATAAGTGGGGAGAATCATTAAATGTGACAGAAGTGCAACCCTTCAGCAAATTATTGCAGATTTCAATGCTGGGCCATCAACAAGTGTCAGTGTGTGAACCATTTAATGAAACATCATTGATATGGGCTTTTTGAGCCCAAGGCCCCTTGTGTACCCTTGATGACTGCATGACACGAAGCTTTATGCCTTGACTGGGCCCATCAACACTGATATTGGACTGTTGATGGCTGTTGTTGACAATGGATGTAGAGTGTTTCAAATTGCATTGAACAGATGGACGTGTATGGGTATGAAGACGACCTCATGAATCCATGGACCCTGCATGTCAAAAGGGGACTGTTAAAGCTGGTAGAAGCTCTGTGATGGTATGGGGCAATTGCAGTTGGAGTGATATAAGATCCCTGATATGACTCTGACAGGTAACATGTATGTAAGCATCCTGTATGATCACTTGCACATATTCATGTTGATTGTGCATTCCAATGGACTTCAGGAATAGCAGCAAGGCAATGTCCAGAATTGCTACAGAGGGGCTCCAAAAACACTCTTCTGACTTTAAATACTTCTGCTGGCTACCAAAATCCACTTACTTGAACATTATTAAGCATATCTAGGATGACTTGCAATGTGTTGTTAGAAAGAAATCTCTGTCACCTTGTACTGTTAGGGAATTATGCACAGCCCTGCAGGTCGTGTTGCGGCACTTCTGCATGTTCCTGGGGGCCCTAAATTACACTAGGCAGGTGTACAAGGTTCTTTTGGTTCTTCAGTATATATGACATTCCCAGATATTGATAAGTAATGGAAAGATTTGCCCACTGACTCAGTAATTTAAATTACACTTATTCTACTTTGTTACTTTTAGCTATCCAGCTCAGCTGAAAGAGTCATCCAATATGATGGCATAACTTTCTACCTAATATGCTAGGTTACTAATATGAATTCTTGCTATTATGGCATTCTTCGGGCATCTCTTGCATTTATGATTATCTTGTAATTATAAAAATCAATAACATTTACATTGACATGCATTAATTGTTCATTGCAAATTATGATAAAACTAACCTTAATTTTAACTTAATATTTTAAAACCTGATAAATATATGTAATATAAAAAATTATTGCCCCTAAAATTTCTCAAAATTTTTCTGTTTTATTTTTTTATCTTAACCTTCCCATCTACTTGAATTAAATCCAGAAAGTGATGCGCTGTGTTTGGTTTCCTTTCATGGTTCTCAAAACCAAAGTCTGAATTTATAACTGCTACATACTGCCTTTTCTTTCTCTTGTTCAAACCAAACGTTAATTCTCCCAGGAAAATTTGAGGACTCTTGCATTTTGCACACAGGGGTGTCAGTTACATATACACACAAATTGAATATTCGTCTAATCTATTCTGTGTGTGTGTGTATTTATATATATATACACAGTATTCTTTGGGCATCTTTTGCATTTATGATAATGTTGTTATAAAAATCAATAACATTTACATTGACAAGCATAAACATTCATAGCAAATTATGATAAAACTTACCTTAATTTTAACTTAATATTCTTTGTGTGTATATATATACACACACACAGTATTTGTGTACATATATATATATATATATATATTAAACTGAATAAGATGAATATAATGTGATAATTATTCAAAAGATACATTGTTAGTTACATCAATAAACATTTAAAAGTCTTGAATGCTTAAATTATTTTAGAAATATTTACACATACCTAACATTTAAAGGGGTTAAAAAACTTTTTAAAGTGCTGCTGTAACCTTGAATGGATAAGCAATCAAACTTTTTGGCTATAACATCTTCATAACCCCAAAACCACCCAACATAACCATTGCTTTCAATCTTGTCATATGGCACTTGTTCTATACATTCCCTAATATCAACTCTTTCCTCCCAGCGATCATCCTTCCAACCCTCGGCATAATGTTGTAAGTAGTATACCACATCTATTTCTGAGCTATGTCCTGGAGAGGAAGAAAAAAAAGGTATCAATAAAAATTTTAGATATTCGTAAAATACAAGTAAAGTGGCTAAATTTATGATACAGATTAAAACTAAAAAAGAAAAACAAACTTTTACAAAGAATGTTTGTATATAACTTCTTTATACAAATATAAGTTGAATTTTATACACACTATGGCTGGAATTAAGGACATATCAGAGCCAGTATTGACCAGGAACGACATATTAGTTCTTTGGTCTCGAGTGAAAAGGCAACATGAAATTGTACATAAAGAGTTGTCTCTATTCTTTGTTTGTTTCATTGTTTTCTCATGAACAAGATTTAGTAAACATCTCCTTACAATTTATTTCTAAAGTGCCAGTGATGCCAATATAAAGAAGGATTTCTGTTATTAGAAGTGCTTCTCACTACCATGAGTATTGACTTCCATATTTAGAGAGATGATTAAATGATTTGTGTAACTTTTATAATTCCTGAAAGAATTTTTATTCAGTTGAAACTACAAAATTTCAAATGAGGAGGGAGTAACTTCTAAAATTTTATTCAAGATTTCTGCTAATTATTTTAACATTAGATTGCAAACTGCAGTCTAAATTTATTAAAACATTGATTTGTAAATATCATAAAACAATTCCATCATAAGATTGTCAGGAAAACTTAGAGATTTTGAATGTTATTTTGTGTTATGTAATAATTCAGAGGGTTTATGAATGTATAATTCTTCACCAGATAAAAGTTACCATATTTCTTGTTGGGATGGCTCACCAGAATGATTTATTAGTTCAGTTTTTAGTTTTAAATAAGGGTCAGCATGATCTGATTTCATTCATACATTGCGAACTAATAAAGCAATGTCGAGTGGAATACGGGAAACAATGAAATTGAAATTTAAGCAGGATAATAGTAATTTAACAAATATTTGCTCCCCTTCTAATGAAATACATTAAAATAATCTATAAGTGCACACAAAATATATACTTTATGTAACATTTTTATGCAGACAATAACTGAATCTATTTTTTTAAGTTCAGAATACTGTGAAATATTAAAGAAAATAAACTCTTAAATTTCTGTGATTATATAGAACAAATAATAAATATCATATAAGTTTTAGGAATATAAAAAATTCTGTGAGATGTAATAAAAGTAATCTAATTTTTACTCATACTAGAAAAAAATTAAAAGCATCAAAATAGTAATAAAAAACAAGATCTCAGCATGCTCCAAACCAAATCAGAAAGAAAAAGTTAAGATTCTTTACAAAATTTATATATCATCGTAAGATACATTTCAAAAATTAACTGACTGATCTACTCTGATTTAACAGCACATAAGGTTCTTATGTCTTTTCTCCTGCTCAAAGTGAACAAATATTAATCCTTTCAAAAGGAAAACACACACACACACACACATATATATATATATATATATATATATATATATATTACACACACACACACACACACACACAAAAAAAAAAAAAAAAAAAAAAAAAAAGAAGAAGGAAGAGGCAATTTTAATTTAATTCTATTTTTTGTAAGTTATTTATGGACAAACAAATTATATAAGTTTTTTAAATATAATAAAATAAAATCTAATAACATATAACACAAAAATATACAAAGAAAATAAATTACTTTTTAAAAAGTCTTCAAATTCAATCACAGGTACATATTGAGCAAGGTGGGAAATATCAAAAAATTTGGACCATTTTATCTGTGCTTGAAAACCAATATTCTTCGATTTCCAATGATACAGCGGACCCCAAGGAGGTAAGACCAATATCCATTCTTGATATCTTGAATCTTCATTCAATTTTTTTACTACTGAAGCAATACGCATATAAACATCTCTTCTAAGATTAAATCCTTCTCCAGGATTTACATCATACAATAAATACCTAACAGAAAGTATTTAAAGTTATATGAATATGTTAGTATGCAGATAAATGCAGGAATAAAAATAAATACAAAGAAAGTAATGGAAAATTAATAATTAATTATTAAATGTATACATATATATTTTTAAATCAAAGGTTTTCGATAAAAAAATCATTAGTTGTTTATACAAAATCTCATAGAAAGAAAGAAAGGCAGATTCTTATAGTAGTACAGGTTCCAAGGTTGAGATTTTGACAAAATGCATTAAAACTTTTTCAAACTGTTGAAAACTCTCATAACTTTTGCAACAGTTTTTGATAACAATCTCTGGTGGCAGTTCAACTCAGAATGCTGTTTAAATAATTGAATACTTGAACTATAATAATTTTTAGATGAAAAATTCAATTTAAAATTGAATTCAAAGTTATTTTTGCTAACATTTCCTTTAAAACAGGATTACTTTAAGTTTCTGCTCTGTAAATTGTTCAATTGAAGTTTTAAAAAAAATGGAGAAGCATGTCATATTTCATGAAATATTAGCAGACTTTTTCATACAACCTCTAGAAAATATCCAATAATATATTTATTTAGTTTTTTCATAGTTTTTTAGTGTTTATAGGTTAAAATATTAATTTATATTCATATGTGCTTATTATCTCTCTCTCTCTCTTTTTTTAACTACAAAATAAAAATTTTATGTTTTTGACATCTAATTATCCAAAACAAGTCTTTGACATGACAATTAAAATCATGGTTAAAACTGGATAAAACCATCAACTGTCAAAAACTTGCCAATCCTAATAAATTCTTCTATTAATTACTCTCTAGTAGAATTTTTAATCATCTCATGATATTTATCCATTTGAAGAGCTATGGATTTACAGTTGATGACTTGAAAAACACAGTTTATACTAGATGATAAAGTAAAAGCTAGGGTCAACTAACTATTTTGTGAGAAGAAAAATGTCTGGCTAACAAATCACTATTATTTTAAAATTCGAAAAACTTCTCTTACAGTTTTTTCAGATAAGTATAATGTATTTCTTTTACATTGGCAGGAATAGAGGAGAAACCTTCTGTAAAAGTATTTTTGTATACTTTGATGAGAAGCTTTCATGTATTTAGACTGTAATATTTGCTGATTTATCTGATCATCAATGTTTATCAATATGCCTAATCTCTAAGGATGAAAAAGATATCCAATCTAAATTATTGGATTTTTAAATATCAGAAACCTGCTGATAGCTGTGCTAAACAGCCAATACAAATCAAAAATTTCTTTTGGTTAAATTAAATTATATAATTTCTGATGTTTTATAAATTTAAATCACCAGATCTTAAAACTTTTGCTTTCACTTCACGGTTCAAACTTTCATTTGATAGCCTGATATCTGTGCTAAAGAAGATATCAAGCCATCAAATCAGATATCTACACACAAAAATTCATAAAAGCATAGCTGTCAGTTGGGGATAACAAGAGAGACTGTTTTATGAGTTCCTACAATACTATTCTTCCCTCCTATAATTCTGAACATAAGAAAAAAGTCTTGTTAAATCTTAGAAAATCTTAATGTATAACATTGAACAAAATGAAGTATATTTATTATATTATTGCTTTTCCTTTACCTAAAAAAGCTATCATTCTCAATCTGTCATTGACAAGTACCTTAGTCAAGTAAGCAGGATCACTCAAAATTTAAATAATCGAACAACCAATGACTTGATTTTTACAAGTTAATTTTTGGTAATATTTGTATACTAAAATATACTTTTTAACTATTTATTTAAAACTAAACTTAATTATAACAACCATCAGTCATCATCAGTGTGAAATAGGGGAGTAGTGAGTAATTTTTCACGAGGAAGGAGGAAGTTCAATATTTACTATCTTAAAATTAACACAGCAATCCTTACATAAGACATGCATAAATTATAATGTATATATTATAACATTGTTATATACATATACAGCAATCCTTATGAGGAATATAACCCCCACATACTCCCTCTTTGCTACGCCCTTGGTACCAAATATTAAAACCACAATGATGACTATATTTTATTGGATATAAACCCTGTTATGTTTGTATGCTCCTGTTGAAAAATCTTTAAGAATAGTATTTAAAGCCAAATACTTTGCTTCTGTACACATAATGTTGTGAGTAAGGTACTACTGGTACTTATATGTACCACTTATATAAATATACAAGAAATTCTTAACTTCTAAAACCAAAGAACCGATTTTTATTTTATTTTATTTGCATATTTAAATTAGGATTTTAACAATACAAATACTTAAAAGTGTGGTATTTTATTAGTTTCGTAGATATATGTCTGGCCTTGAACGTAATACATATTTTAACCGACTGCTAATACATATAACTACAAAGAAAATATTAAAATAACTTTACGTAAACGAAAAGAAAAAAAAAGTTTTCAGTTATTCCTCAATCTCAAATAATTTAATGCACATTTTTTTAATTGACATCTTACAATAGCTAAATACATTAAATTAGGATGAAGGTTTAATTTAAAAATAAATTTACCTCGTTTCCTCTTGTTTATTTTCAATTGATGATTCACAAAATACAGAATTTCCATCAGCATAACATGATCCTTCATCGAGATGTACATATTTCAAAAGATAAAGCATACAGATAATGATATAAAACACATTTTTCAGCATTGCATATATTTAGCACAAACCGAGATTTAAAGTGCCCCGCGGTGCCCTATTTGTTTGTTTTGATTCAGCTACATCTGTTTACAGTTATAAATACAGAGATAAACGAATTATTGATAAAAAAAAGATCACAAAAATTAGCAAAATGCATATATTTGGAAATAGTGAATGATTAGATATATACAGCATTTGCATAAATGGAAATAGTTTTATATCTGAGGCTAATAATAATAATAATAATAATAATAATAACGTTAAAATACTTAGACTCTCACTTTTATTATTTTGAATTGGAGGTAGTGTCAGCTGTCAAGCGGGTATTTAAAATTTGCGTTAGATGTTTTTTTTTAATTGTTGCATGTTAACTGTTTGTTACTTCGTTTCTTTTAATAAATTCTTCAAAATATTTTTTTTTCGAATTTAGAGTATTGATTAAACTATTGTTTAAAAGGAATTGAATAAACTTTGTATGCTGTTACTGATATTATTGAGACCATTCTTCGAAACTTGAATTTTAGAAACTTGAGAAAATTGTATCCGCCTGTTTTTCATTTTTTTAAGAAGATACTAGGATTACATTTTTGTAAAATAAGTTCGAACTCACATAATTGAGTATCCGAAGGAAACTTTTTTTTTTATCTCGTTGATTTATCGAATCTTATTTTTAGAGATTAAGGAAGTTAAAAGGAAATATGGACGTTTTGCGAAGTGCACAATCTAAGCGAAGAAAACAAGTTTTGAGCACTCGAAGAAAAATGAGTGGTATTTAAATGTTTTTTTCTCTTCAAATTGTATTTATTTTTTAGTGGGATAAATACTTTTCAAATCAAAATTTAAAACTGTTACATACTTTAGTGTACAATGTTTCAAAATGGTACATATTTCTAATAAGCAAGTATAAGTATAGATTAGAAAGTCTTGTTTGATGGTATTAATGGTATTTTGTTATGTATATAGATTTCCATTTACGGACAACTTAAAGAACATCTGTGTCAATTAAATTTCTATCAATTGATACCTTTCGTTTCAAAATATATTGTGATTATGAAAATATGATATCGAGGCTCGGGCGGGTCAACGATCTGTTGTGTTCATTAATGGACATGTAAAATAAGTTCGTGGTCACAATACCCTCCAAATTTCCAAGCGATATCTCTGGAGGCAGCAAGCAAAGCCAGGGGGGGTGTCTTCTATTTGGTCCTACTTTTAAATTATGAGAATCCACTTGAACAAAGGCGCTCTTTTATCCTAGCTTCACTCTTCAAATGAAAAGACACCCCTTGCTGTAATACGAGTAGCCTCTAGCTCACAATCTTGGCTTATTTAAATAGCATTAGCAACAACAACAAATAATGCATATTAAAGTTGAATGTATTTTAATATCAGATTCTGTTTTATTAGCTTAGGAATATTTTTTATTTGTAGTTTAATTTACATGGGGTCTATAATATATTTCCTGTAATAGTAAAAGTTTGTTTTAACATTAATTTAGCCTTTTGGTTATTATTATAATAAAATATAATAATTTAACTCTTAAAACATTGTATTAAATAGAGATCCATGAACAAATGAAAAATACAACTTACAAATGATAGTATTTATATGTTAGGAGTAGCCTCTGGTTCATATGCTTAGTACGTTAAAGTGCCATTAGCAACGACAATAACAACAACATTTATGTGCTATTCCAAAACCTTTTCTTGAGTTTTTCCATTTGTAGTATTAAAAAGTATAGAAAATTCTGCTAATATACTAATGAGTTCATAACATTCATACTGAAAAATAAAAATATTAACGTTATTTTAATGTAGTTACAGGTGTTGCTGGAAAAAAAACCTAAAATCTTTTAAAGCTTTTCTGTGTACTTATTATGCATAAATCTCATGTTATTTGTCATTAATAATTTTTTCTTTTACTTTTAGTGCTTATTGCTATGAATCTGGATTCTAGAAACTATCTGCTTGATAAAAATAGAAATTCTGAGAGTATCAGCAAAAACTTACTGGACACTGGACAAGTTCTATCATTTCTACAAAATGAGCAATTTTATGTAGAATGTTTAAAACATCTTAAAAAGGTAACCAAGATTCAGTTTATTTTAGCTGTAAATATTGCCATAAATTTCACAAACTTATATAATGATCTCTGAATTTTTATAATCTAAATAACTATGATTTGAGTTCTATTTTCATAATGTTCCTTATTATTTAAAAATAATTTACAGTGCCTGATCCAACCAGTAGTGAAAGGAAACATTGATTCTTTAGATGACATAATTGACCTTATTGATGAAATGATTTCAACACATAGTAGTGTATGCAGTAATATCATCAGTGGAAAAAGTGATATGTCTAGTGCTTTGAAAACATTGTTGACCTCCATGGATTCTTATTTTTCATACTCTATTTTCATTAACTTAGAAATGAAAAACTTTCAGGTATGTTTTAGACAAATTTATAATTTTCTCTTCAAAGATTGCAGGTTTGGTTTTTATAGAACAGTAACTTAATAAAGTGGAAAATTTTACTTTATTGATCTTAAAAATGATACACATTAATTCATTTTACAGAAATTCGTTTTGTAATTTGTATCTGTTTAGTAAGATTATATGTCCTTAGTTATATTCTGCAAATCTCTGTATAGATTGATTTCAGAAGTTGGTTTCTCATGTGACTATTAATTATAATTTTTACTTTATTTCATGAGTTTTATTTTAACCAATCATATGCTTTGAAAGCATTTAATATCTCAAATATGCAAATTAAGACAGTTTTATTTTCTACATCTTAAAAGTTTAAGACATTACTTTGGGGTGCTTAGTTTTACTTTTATGGGTTTAGCAATGGAAAGAAATTCTGTTAGACATAATTGTATTTTGTCTGAAGAACAGTTTTATTTTATTGGTAAATTTTGTCTTTTTTTCATTTAATGTTTTATTTTTTTTCTTTAATGAACTATATAGGTATTAATTTTCTATTTAAAAGGAGTTATACTAATAACATAAATGAGGAAGCCATGGTAGCTCAGTCTGTAAAGGCACCAATCAACTAGATGGTTGCAGAATCAAGGCTTGAGCTGACCAAAGAACTGCCATGTTCATTAATGGCTGCTGAGGCACATAAAATGGGTTCATGGCTGCAATGTTCTCCAATCTCCTAAACAATACCTCTTGAGATTGCATCCTTGGAGATTTTCTGCTTGGTTCCTGCTTGTAAATTATGAGGACCCCCTTTGAGTAAAGTCTTTCTTTCACCCTAGCAGTGCTCATCAAATAAAAGGTGTACCCCTTCTTGTGGTTTAGTCAGTCTCCAGCCGCATGTTTTCTTGCTTAAGTGAAGGTGCACATTACTCCTAGCTATAGACCAGTTGCATATTGTGACAATGTGTATTGAATCTGGTGTGGACTTTTCTACAGCTGGAGTATGAGTAACAACAACATAAATGAACAGACAGAGACAAGTTGCTTATTAAATGAGTGTTTGTAAAAACCATGTCTATCACAAGTATCAAAGGTGATATCTTATATATGATCTTAATATATGAAAATAAATATTAAAAAATTCCAAGGACTTAGTTTTTGTTTTTTTAAGTCATACAAAAGAATGAAAGTTGTTCAGTTTTGTTTTGCTTTTAATTTTCTTTCTCTGGCAATTTCTTAGCATATAATACTTATAGCATAGAATGTACTATCTTAAACAGCTCTTAATTCCAAGAAAGTTTTATTTTTTCAGCATATTTCACATATTCTATTTCTGAGATAGATAGTGGAGGTTGTATTATTTCTTCCCTACCACTGTTTTTTAGTTCTACATTAGATGATACCTTTTGAATCTTATATTTTCAAAATGATTTTTTCTTCAGTTGAGACTTTTAATTAAGTTCATCATTATTTATATAGTTTTGAGTTATTAATCAATAGACTCTTAGTCATGTGTCTCTTGTTCTTTCTTGTTGTTTTCTTAATTTTGAAGTTTTGGGCACTAAGAAAGAGAAGATTTTCTAAATGTTTCATGAGAAAAAATATCCTTATTAAATTCAGGTTTCCAATAAAAGAGCTTTATATAGCACTTTTAAAGGTTAAATCAGCCAGTTACAGAAAATTTCCTTGTTAAACCTAGGTTTTTGTTGAATCAGGGTTCACAATAAATGTGTTTGACTATAATACAGCATATGTTCAAGATCTAACCCTCCACTGAATTGGATGTGTTTTTAGTTGTCTTCCTATTATAGTTCATGTTGTGGGTAAATGATTAAGTTAGTAGTTTATATTGTAGTTTTAAAGGGGAAATATTTTTATCTTCTAATGTAGGTATGGGGGCTTCATTCAAGTGACAATCAATTATAATGTCTCTTAATTTATTTCATTCACATACAGGAAAAATGAATGTTAGATTATTTATGGATTATTGCTTTTCTATATCATAAACATTTAGGGATCAAATTCAGGTTTCTTTGTAATATATAGTGATATAACTTTTGAAACAATACAGAAAATACACATTTTGTTTGATTCTGTTTTGACATACATATTTGCTTTTTTAGTTATGTATTTCTAAAAATTTAATTTGCAATTAACTATTTTAAATTCAACTATATTAAACTTCTGTTTCAAATTTAGAAACTCTCTGAAACTATGGATGTTTATATAGATTTTGATCTCCTTCAAGAACCTATAACACATATTTTTAGGTACGTTATTCTTATTCAGCTGGAATTAAAAGTTTTGTTTTTAACATAATTACGTTTTGATGGAAATATCTAATGTAAATTAAATTTGTCTCTAAAACTTGCAATTTTAAAATGTGTGAAGTGTTTTTACAAAAATTAAAAGTATAAGATCTATCTATATAGATGGTGTATGGAATACATGTAAATAACTTTTGTAAAATAGTTAGATATGCATATAAAACATTTAATCTTTTACTGTGTATCAGAAAGAAAGTACTCCATTCATAAAAATGTTCTAAAACTTCTGAAGGTTTTTTTTTTTTTTTTTAAAGACTAAATTAAATTTATGTTTATCAATTGTTATGTTCTGGGCTCATTTGAAACTGTTTATGCTGTTTTCTGCCATGTGATTCCTTACTTTTAAGATCATTTTGAAAAGAGTTATTCAAATAGAACCAATCAATTTGCCATGAAATTTTTAAAAAAATCTCTATTTCACAAAATTTGTCTCTGGACATTGGTATTTTTGCAAATATGAATTCGGAAATATTACTATGAATTACACTATTTATCTAAAAAATTCATATTAAATTGTGATATTTACAAAAATATCACATTTTAAATTTTTTATTTATTTATTTTTTTAGGGAATTAAAACTATTATAACATGTGTTTTTTCCATTCTTTTTAGGTATAAAACTGTATTTGAAAGTTTGCACCATGTTGTCACAGATGAAGCATATTGTTGTAAGATATTTTTCATTCCTTGTATTTAATTATTAAATTATATATCTTCTTAATCTTAATATTTCATGTTTATTAGTTATGCTTTGCATTAATAAAAATTATCTCTTTCATTTATTGCGAGTACTAGATGTTTGAAAACTCAAAAATAATGGGAACAGGATTAATTTACGTTTGTTGACCTACTACTTTGCTATATATAATTTATTTATAATTGCACAACTCTCTTTATGACTCTAAAGTCTAGTCATAATGAAGATTATTCATGTGTGAATTAATCCATTTAGAATCTCAGAGGAGTTATACAAGAGTTCTGTATATTTTTCCAAGGAATAATTTAAGTTTAAATTTTGCTTTATTCCCCCTCCCCAGCTAGTTTGGTACATGTAATGATCTATTCAAGAAGTTTTAAGATCTTATAAGCTTTTGTATAAGAAAAGTAATTGCTGTTGACTAGATTATATTTTTATAAGTTTCATTTCAGGCTAACTGAAGTTGACAAATAGCACCACATTAATTTGTTTAATATGCAGTAGTTCTTTTGACTTTCTCTATTTGTCATTTTACTCAAATATATATATATATATATATATATATATATATAAAGATACCACAGAACTTTCTTGTTGATATGCTTATTAGTGCATTTTTTTTAACAGTGCTTATACGATTTATCATCAGAATTATCATTTGCACATTCTGTTAAAGGTTCAAATAAGTTTCATTAAGATAACAGTGTTGTCTGAGTAAAGCTCAAGTGCTGCCGTTTGGTAGCAACTGACAATATAGCTATCTACTATATTAATATTTTTTTGCTATGCAGATATTTTGTGATAAACTAATATTTTTTGCAGTTACAAAACTTCCTGTACTACATACCAAGAAAAAATAAATAGTAAATATTCAAAATTATTCTCTGCAGATAATAGATTTTACTTTTGTTTTTTAAAAATGGACTTACAAGCATTGCTTCAAATACATGTGAGTGCTATATCTTTCTATTTTTTTTTATTGTTCTGCCATCTGTTGGAGAAAAGCAGCATTAATATTAATCTTATAAAGTGCAGATTTCAATCAAAAATGGAGGTGCACAATTAGACAGTTATGATAGTCGTAATACATAATTTGAATATTCTATAGTTAATTATTTTTGAGTTATGCCCAGCTATATTTATATCCACTATATTTAATTTTTTTGTTATATAACTTCTATATTATATAAGTCTACATTACATAACAGTCCTAAATATAAAATTTCACCGTTTTGTGGCTCATTATTTTTTAGCTTTATAAGATACATATGTACAAATGTCAAGCTGAAACTATTTGAAATTGATGTAGATGTCGATAGTTAATAAAATAGATATTTAATGTTTCCTTTACATGTGTACAGACATAATTCTGATATTAGTCAAAATAGATTTGGGCTTGATTAAAATAGGTATTGTGTTGAAATCTGAAGTTTAAAAGTTTTTATGATTTTAATACTCCTTTTACTTTGTACAGGAATGTAAAAATTAAATTTGGGATTTAAAAATTTTCCTTTTATTATGTAAAACATGTAAAAATACTTATATCGATAAAATTTTAATTGTTAATATTTAACTTTTATAAAAAAATATTTAATTAAAAGTGTATGTTTATCAAAAGATAAGAAAATATGTTGATAAAAGTATCATCAATAACCATATTTTTCATAGTCTTTTTTGGTACTATATGAAATGTTTTCTTTTTAATATTTTCTTTTTAAAATGTCAATTCAAAGTTTTTAAATTAAGGAATATTTTATATTTATTTTAGCCATATTGAAAGCCATTGAAATAGCATCAAAAAGCATAGAAAATACATTATTATTAAAAAAGAATGCTTTAAGAACACTTCAGATCCAACAATTACTTGTTAAACGGGAACCAAAAATTCTTGTTCCTGGAAGAACAGTTCTTAAAGAGGGTGTTTTATACAAGGTTAGTCTACTTTTGCTTATATTTATCTATATGTAGTTCCTATATCTTAATTTTAAAAATGGTAGGAAAATGTGATTAGTTGATAATTTACAGAATAAGAAATAAAATTTATCTATTAGTTAGTATCAACTGAAAATTGAGTTATTTTTTAAAGATTTTACTGTATCTTATTTCATGTCATAAGTTATTAACATTGCATTGTCACAAAATATATGAATCTTTTTTAAATGATTTATTTCATTGTGAGAAATCTCATTGAAGAATGAGAGATGTTAAAGATATACAACTTAAGCAAAGTAAGCACATCTATTTAGTAATATGGATCCACATACAATATCAGACAATATTATCTATATTATTAAGTGGTAAGAAATATCCATATTGTTACAATATAATTATGGCAGAATCTCAAGGAAATGTTTATTCATTACACAAATTCACATACCTGAACTATTCTATATCAAATTTTATACATGGTTGTGTCATGTCCTTAGCAAATTTGAGCAGTCTGTTTTAGATATCAAGGAAACACTGATAAAAACCCCACTTAATTGTGTTGGGAATTTATTTTTATTGTGAGTTAACATCTATAAATGACCATTTTCACATTGTTAGCATCTTTATTGCCTGATATTTGGTATTGAAAGATCAGCTGGCAGAAATTTCCACTCCATTCATGTTGAGCCAACCCTAACTAAAGCTAAATACTGTATTACACAAATTTATGCTTGAACTTTTAGGTATGTATAATGTTAAATTCTATGTAATTTTAAATTCAGCTATTAATATAAAATAAATAATAACATTAAATTTTATATACTTTTTTTTTTACTTAAAAAACAGTAAAGTTTTGGTGGGTCTTCAATTCAATTTAAGCCCCCCCTCTCCTCTAAAACTAAATCCTTTGTCATTAAATTATTGTTACTTAAATGTCATTAAATAAAGAAAAGTATTTAATTAAGTTAATTAATGTAATTAAAGTAAGTATTAATTAAATTTTAAGTAAACTCAATCATTTGATCTCCAAAGACCCTTCTGATTTTACGGTCCATTTGTGCCTGTTATAAATGAGTTCAACTGTACTCCTGTATAGAAACTATTAATGTATGTAGAATTATAAATTGCATAATATGTACTGTCAATTTTATAAACAGTGAATAGTTTTTCTTAATTTTTAGTGCATGTTTGTATTTTCAAATTTTCCACATAATTTGTTTATTTATAGGTCAGTTCTAGAGGCACTTGTATGAAAGAAAGAGTCTTTTTCCTTTTCAGTGACATATTCCTTTGTTGTAAGGTGTTACCTAAGAGATCTGACTGGCACAAAAAAAATTCACTGTTATTTCAAGCTTTGTTTCCTCTGAATATGTGTCTAGTGAGTTTAGTAATGGGTTCTGCAAAAGAAGGAGCATTGTTTAAGGTAATTATATTCACTATAAATTTTCTGCTAATGTTTCATTTATTGTAGGAAAAGAAAAATTAGATCATTTCTTAGTACCGAATCATTTTCATAGTCTTGTTACATTTGAAATACAGCCAAAAGTCCTGGGAAATGCTGGAATTTCCTTATTTTATCTTATATCTAAAAAAATATTTGACTGCAATTGTTTTGCATCTTCAGCTACCTAAAGAACAAGCAAAAGCTCTTATTTTCTATTGAAATTTAGAGGACTTCTGTATTTAGTGTACCCTTCATGATTTCTTGTTCTTAGACAATGACAGATTTCTGTAGCTGTTAACCTAAAGTTGAAGATTTTTATTCCTTTTTGTCTTATTTTGGATATGGCATTTACCAAACCCGTTTGATTGTTAATTTTTTGTGTACATATTTTTTATTTGGTATAAAATTCTATTAATGGCAAGTGACTACAGACAAGAGATTTACCCTCAAAAGAAACAAAGATTTAGTTCTGAACTGCTGCATTGTATACCTGATATACAATATGCAGTTATTAAAAGTTACTTTAAAAAAAACTTGCTTATAATGCATTTTAAGAACTTTATAAGAAATTACTTTAGAGATTTTAAAAAAGTTTATTATATTTTATTTATATAACCTTTATAAATCAGTAAAGGGGAATGTTTGTGTATATATCAGACATGCCAACATTAACACACTTGTGTCAGGAGCAACAGTGTGGCTTAAAATTTTAACATGCTAATTACAGATCATACATAAGTATACATCTTATTGGTTTCTAAATTAAAATTAAATTTAAAATATTTACACAGTAGTAAATTGTAAAAGGGAAATTAAAATTTATGTATTTAAAAATTTACGAGTAGCTGTTTTAGCTTTAACAACTTATTTTTCAAAACAGTGTTTCTTACAGCAATATTAACCCTGATTCAAATATTTCATTTTTCTGTCATCAGGAATTCTAGAGTTTCTCTACTCACATTTGTCCTAAATTGAGTTTGGTTTTTCCGCACAGTACTGACAACTTTTAAAATGCTGTGTGAAGAGTAATATTCAGCATAATTTTTTTGTGCAAAATTTTGTAATTACTTGCTGAATTGTAATCTTTTAGCTGTTCAATAGTTTTGTTATTTTCCGGAGCAACTCCGGAGTAGTTGGCATGTCTGGTATATGTATGTATTTATGTTATAATAAATTTGTTATATCAACTTCCCTGCTGTAGACTTCACCTTGTTACCAAGAGATAAACGGCACCTGGTAAGAATAGCAAATACATCTTTTTGTGTACCAAAATTGTGTTCATCATTTCCTTGTTACAGGACCCTGTTTTGGGTCAGAATAGGATGCTGAAAAGGCTATTTGTTTACAGAGAATTATTTCTATCTGAGACATGCATTAGGATGCTGACAAAGTGTCTCCAGCTTTAGTTTCAATGGCACCTTGAAGAATTCTCCTACTACAGAAATAATCTTGTAAAATATTCTATATTTTAATGCCAAAAGCTAGCCTCATCTCAGGGAATGATGGATGTGTCTTTTGCAGCATTGTACTTGACCTCTCTGAAATACCGAAGAAATCCTTACCCCCCCCCCCACACACACACACCTCTTTGGAGGAGGAGTGAAGGTGAATATATGTGCCTAAAGGGAGAGAGGCTAGGGTATTAGGATGGGCTCAAAAGTCTTGTGTGGAGGTTGTCCTTGGATGCCTCAAACTTCAAAGATCCTGTGGAGGAAGAGCATAATTTGGTTTCTCTCAAGATATGTTCGCTTCTGGCCAAACAGTTTTTTGAATGCTTATATTGGTAATGCTTCTTGTATATGAAGTAAAATGTATATAGCTGTGAGTGTGGAAATAAAAATTAAAAAGAATCAAGATGCTTGTCTTGGCTTGCTTACTTTGTCAGAACCTACATTGTAAGTGAAGCATCAAGATTTACCTCCTTTGTTCTGTGCTTGACCTATGATCATGATTAATGATGTTTTATGGATTTCTTAAGACTGCTCTCATTATTGAGAGCTTTCACGAATGCCTTGCTTACATCTATCACAGCTATCAGTTCTTTAAAACCGCAATGTTGCTGGACACACCATCAACTCGCCCAGGTATTTTGAAGTTTCAAGATGAAACTGGTAGGCAGGCGATGGTATAAAAAGACTGTAGTCTTAAATCTAGGGTAATTTTTTCTGGATTGAGTACCCCCATGAATTTGACTGATAGTGTCTGGGGAGAGCAGCTGTGAGAGTCCCCTCTCTCCATACCTATCTAGTCATAGCAGCAATATTTTTGGAGAAGTGAATTTTCCCATTAAAGAAATCAAGAATCACCACTTTCTTGTACAGCTTCATTTCCTCCTAGATTAAATGAGGCTGTTTTAGTTAGATTACTGTTTCTGTGGTGAAGCCTGCAAACGAGACAGTTACTAAGTAGATTCTATCTGCATCGCTGTGATACTTGCAAGAAACTATGAGAAAGTTCCCAAACTCTTGGTTCAGTGCTTGTTTTGCAATGGTTATCCCACCTTGCAGTATCATCTTTTTATTGTACATATCATTGTTTATTCATGATCTGTGAATATTTAGTCCAGAATGTATTGAATAATTAGTTTGTGCGTAGGCCTCAACCATCCCTTTCCTGCAACACTTAGCGGAAGTATGATCCAGAATTTTCTGTGATATTCAGCAAAACTTTCTACAGCCATTTTTTTCAAAATTCAAATTAGCTTTTTTGTTAATATTATAATGATTTTTCATGAATTTTTCACATATCTTTTTCTGTAGGTATTGAATAGGTAACTATATAATTCAAATCTACTTGTCACCTTAATGCTCAGAAAATTTTCTTTTGGATAAAAATATTTTAAAACTTATAAAGCATATTCCCAATTAAAAATATATTCTAAAGTTTTTTTTTTTTTTTTTGTCACATAAATAAAATTTTATTTTAAAATTATCACATGAGAAATAGTATCCTCAGTAATGTTTTGAAATTTATATAAGTTAAATATTAAAACATCCTCCTTTATTAAAAAACTGACAGAAAAAGTACTTGAGTTTTATAAATTTTTAATTTTAAAATATTAATACCATGATTATATAAAAACTAAAATGATTTCACATTTTTACTATTTTATGCACTTAATTTTTATTCATGTAGGTGTGTTGGTTCTCTTTAAATAATGCTACAAAAATGTAGCTATTTTTCATTAGTTGGGTGCGTGAAAAAATCATCATGTGTTGGTTTTCTTTAAATAATGCTGCAAAAATGTAGCTATTTTTCACTATCTAGGTGCATGAAAAAAATCATCATATATGTTTAAGTTTATGAAAAAAAAATTAGGTTTTAAAGCATTGTGTAATTCATTTTATATAAAAGAATTATTTTATTCACAAAATTGTTCATACTATATAACCTTAAATCTAATGTGTATTATATAATCTAATAATAAATCTTGAGTATTATATAATCTGAAATCTAATTTAAATTTTGAAATAAATATTACCTTAATTCCCCAGGCCAAAGGCTGAGCTTAAAGTGAATACTAAAAATGAAAAATTACTGCCGTAAATTCCTTTGTTAAAATTAACCTTTAAATTATATATTGAATTATTAGTTAATTTTTAAAATTATTTTAAAGTTACTATTTAAAAGTAAAATTATATATTCTAGGTTACTTGTGGCACTATGTCCTATCTTCTTACATCTAAATATCCTGGTGAAGCTCTAAGTTGGTTTCATGAGTTAGAGGCTGCAATTAGGTTTGTAACAAAATTTTATTTAATGAATATTTGAGCTGAATTGTAACATTTTATAGAAATGATTGATGTATATTTATAATTACTCTTTATGATGGTAGAATAAATCTTGTATGTATTCACACATATAAATGTTTATATGTAGTTTTGGAAAATATTATTCTAAATGATAAAATAACTAATAGATAATTTATTTTGATATCATCAGGACATGTCAAAGATCTACTGTAAATTTGAAGCCAAAGTTGAAACGACAGACAAATATATCTTTGAGAATGAAAGGAATCTCTCCATTTTTAAAAAAGCCTATTAAACCAGATTTTCAAAAAGAAGTGAGTACTTTTTATCAATACTTTTAATGAAACTTTCAATATAAAATATATAATTTTTTTTAAAGAATTAAAGCTAACTTCGATTACGTTTCTTGCTCTCTTTTTATATTTATTTTCTATGGATTTGTGTAATGCCTTTTTCAAATTATTTGAACATTATACAGTCAGATCTCTTATGTGATATTTTTATAACTCAATTTCCACATCACAGGAAGTTTTGTTTTTTGTATAAGAACATTTCAACAGTCAAATGGCTTGAAAAATTTATACATCATAGCACTTATTTGATGTGTTAATATGTGATTTAAATGGAAATTATAAATGTATCTAAGTGTTTTTGTTAGAAACAATTTTTTAGTTTATAATTTTATTATATGAACTATGTATTATATTCAATAAACCTAAATTCAAGCATGTAAAAGTTTATATATTCATTGTTATTTTTCATAGGTCTGAACTATGTACAATGTATTTCTGAGATTCTGTAAATGCATTGTGAATTAATTTAATTTGTATTATTCTGAGTTTTTTTAAACACAATTTCTGTATAACATGGTGTAAATTAATCTGATTCATCTTATTTTTATATTTCTTATAATGCAATATAAATTTGCATTATTGGAATCTTGACTTTACTATAAATATCATTAGATAATGCTGAGTTTTATGGGAATGCATAATTTAAATTTTGTTAGTTAAAAAAATACAAAAGCTGCTGTAGTATAACATTATAAATTTTTAAAATCTTGATTGGTATAGTTAATGTCTTATAATTTCTTCACATTTGAATCCTTTCATTGAATTTTTTCAGGGTGAAACTACAAATTCATTACAGACCTTTAATAAGAAATCATCATCGCATGAAAGCATTTTTAAACTTTTGTCTTGTAAAAATACATAAAAAAACCTTTAAAGAAGTGACAGATATACATCTAATGTTAGATGTACAGAATTCTGTGTTAGGTTCAATATGTTATTGTAATAAAATATTAAAAAAGTTTACAATATATTTTCTTATAAAATGCATTTGTTGTTAATGGACATATAAAACGTGAAAATTGCTTAAATTGCTCATCTTCTACATGTATATGTATGACATTATGTAAATTTTATCTCAATAATGTGGTTGTGTTGAAATGTGAACACATTCATTTTTATATGGATAAACAGATGTGATGAACTGTCTGTGGTGTAATAACATCTTAAGTCACCAAAATCCTTTTATCACTGTTAAAATATTTTATGAATGGTTTGTCGATTTATAAATTGCTGTAATATGGAAATAAATTGTAATAGACATACACTTGAATTTCATTGAAGAATTTTTAATCAATTTATAGGATCTCAAGATGTATCTCAATTCCACAATTAAAATATTTTTACAATACACATATTTGTACAGAATTTGATTTCAAATAACATTTCCATCAAAAATTTATATCAATTTTTGAAATATCAAATTTTTAGTTTAAAAACATAAAAGTGAATCAACACAAGTTTTTTTTCTTAATTGCAGTGAGTGGAAAATGACTTACATTTTATTTTAAAATAGTTGAGTTCAATTATATACTCTAACAACATCAACAAAAACAAAGAAATATTGTACAATAAAAATTGCTTTAAACCACTATATAAATATATTTTATATATATTTATATATCAATACATAGTTAAAACATTTCTTACAATTTCAAATGTTGAGGTTTGAAATCAATACACAGGCAGAAACATCCACATTTCCTTATTTTTTTTTCTTGGGTTAATAAAACCAGAACTTTTTCCTTTTCTTTCTCATGTAAGAGAAAATAATAGTTTCCAGAGGCAAAATAGAGTTAAGAAATTATTTACAGTAAATGGACCTATTAATAAAAATTAACTGATCAATTTATGTTTAAATTAATTTTGAAATAGAATTATTTTAATATTTTTATTTGTTATAGAAAAGAAATTAAATGGCTACACAATCTATAGAGGTAATTTAAAAAAATTAATCTTTTAAGGATCATAAATATTACTCTAAATGCACTTCATTTAGAAAAAAAAATGTCAATTTTTCTTTTATTTTCTAAACTTTTTTTTTTGTTTAATTAATCATGAGTTTGTTTTAACTAACATTTTAGTTTGTGCTTAACAGCAATAGCTCATAGTGTTATTTTTCATATTACATTATTAATTTGATTTGTTTTAATAAGTTAAAATTAAACAATACACATTACCAATTGGTCAGATTTTCTAGTTGTGCTCAGTACAATATTTTTAATTTATTAACTTTTTATAAATTCTTTTTCTATGCATCTAAAGTGTACCTACGCTATCTAAATATATTGACTGTATGATGGTATGTGCTGAAAGGCACTTAGTTTTATTATGTATTTTTTATTTGTCCATGTTAGCTAATATTGACTTCTATGAGAAATAACTCATTAATTTTTCTTTTAAAAGTTAAAATTTCTAACTTAGTCAGAGTAAAAAATAATTTCTTTTGTTATATACATTAAATTAAATGATAAAAATTATATTTCCTCTGCTGGCAAGAAAAAAAAGTTGACTATCAGAAAGACTGAAATTTAAAATATTTATTTCTCTACAGTACCTTGATTCTATATCTGAAATTTTTTTTCATACAAAATGGGATTCGTACAAGAATAGTTTTCTGTTTAAAAGCTATAAATTATGATAAAAGAAATGTTAATTCCATACTGTGTTCTGTAACTAAGTTATCAACTGCTTGCTCATCAAATTGTCTTTACATTTGTTCAGCACATTTACTGCTGTATGTATTAAAAAGTAATAGGATTTTAATATTTGTTATTTTACATTGTTTTATGAATTAAAAAATTATGAGATTTTTTTTGTCTAGCTTGATTCTTAATTTGTTACTTAGTTGGCCTTGTTTAAAAATTATTAGAAATATAATTTTTCATTGTTTTTAATATTTTTTTCTATTATAAAAAATGTTTTATGCATACTACTTTTGTTGGTATATTAAGCCTTTTTCTACTAGTGAGCCAATATAGTGGCCCTCGCTGGTTGTGCGAAAACTACCCCAGGATGATGTCTTTTTTTTCTTTCTACAAGTTTACTTGCATAATTCTTTCATAAATCTAAGTCTCAAATTATATCTTCAACATTGGGAGAAAAAACTAGATGTATCAAATAAAATTAAGGAAATTTAGAAAAAAATTCAAATTTTGGTATCATGCATACTTTTTAAAAGTAGTCTTGTGGCACAATCTTTACACATCCCTCCCAAAATGGACTGGCAGTAAAAGGGTAAAACAGAGAATTACTGAATATATTCTAGATACAATAAGGATTCATAATTAGGATAAGTAATTTTGAAACTTAATGACAGTTATATGTATATGGGGGGTAAATCTGTCTTTATCCTATCCATAGTTCAGTTGTAGAAAAATGATAATTCTTTTTCATTTATACAGACTTTTCTTATATATTGAAGGAAAGGTAATTATTTTCATAGTGGTATGTAACATTTTTTCTAGCAAGACAAAAATTTTTTAATAATCCTTAATCATTCAAGTTTATAATTATTGAATATTAAAATACATTAACATATCTGAAACATATCAATTAGTGAATTTTTCACCAAATGCAGGATGTTGAAAAATAAATCTGGGATTTAACAATAAAATTATGCTATATTTTCCATACCATTTCAAGAAAAAAAAGACAACATTTTAAGCTGCATATTGGTAGAAATATCACATATATGCACAGATAAATTGTTTCTATAATATGCAAAAGTGGTGTTTAGAAGAGAGTAACATTAAAATTCACAAAGGTTATATTGAATGCTCTGAAGGTAATGAAAATTATAGCTTTGCATTCTTATACAGTAAATTACATTTATGTATGATCTATAATGTAATAAATAACTTAGAAACCAGAAGTTTATTTTTCAAACATCCTGTATTATTTGTAAACTTTCAATTCTTATCACATTAAATAGACAGTATGCATTTTACCAACTGAACTATAACAAGTGAACTCAACATTTATATAATTCAAGAAATATTTATTATACAAAAGTTATTCATAAAAGAAAAATGGTAATAACTTAAAATAGATGTATCTTACAAAGTTATCACAAAAAAAAAAAAGCTTTTACAAGAAACATGTTAAAAAATTCTAAAACTCTCTCCTGATAAATATCTTAGAAAAGTATTATTGAGCACTTTAAATAATACAAAAGGAATGTATAAAATATTCTTTCATTTAAACAGAAATTAAATGATGCATCATTGATACGTTATTTTCAGAAATATTCACTGCATGTTGGGAAGAGTATAATAACACATTCTATGATACAAGAAAAACTCTTGATGATACAATGTATACTGTTTTCTTTGTGTGATTTGTAATTTCATTCACTTTATACAAAACTATACTTAAAAATTCATTTATGCAAGAAAATACATTGAATTTTACACATTTCAACGATGAAAGAAAAATATCAAGAACAGTGAAATAAATGAAGGAGACTATATTCAGATTCAATAAATTAAATTGCACACAGTTAATTACAAATTAACTCCCACTCTAGTTGCAAACATTAGCAACTTTCGAAATGGAAGATGGAAATTTAAATAGTATTAATATATTTTATCACAATGTATTTGCAACAAACACTATATAAATAAATATATATATGTAAGTCTGTAAGTGTGTTTTCAGTAGAAAAAAATTTCAAAAGCTATGACAGAAGTATTTTTTTTGGTTTTATAATAAATTAAAAAATATATAAATTATCTCATTATTTTTAGGGGATAAAATAATTTCAATGATATATTTTCATATTAAACCTCATAAGTTATAAAGCAATTTGCATTTACATGCATCACAATTCAATAAAAATTGACAGGTAGAATTTTGTTTATAAAAATTATTTTCTAACATTTTCTTAGCATTTCAAAGAAATATGAAAGGTAATATTTCGTGGCAATATTTAGATGCAACAGTGAACCCAGTATAGAACCTTATATTTAAGATGAAAAACATTTTGTTTGAGGTAATTTATTCAAAGGTTGCATGTTCCAATGAACCCGTTTTGTTCCTGAGCTGAGAGTCAAAAATTCCCCTGATGAGTATAATTACATTTTTCAGTAATGAGCACATTCACACATTCTAAGCATTCAGAATCAACAGTTAGACTATAAACTACAAATATTTTTTTTATCATATACAGACAGGTAAGTAAGTTTAAAAAATGCTTTTAAAATATAACTGCTTTTATATTTTTGCATGTTTCATGCTTTTTTTTTTATTAAAAATGTTTAAAAATTATAAAATGCTCATCCTGTAAAGGATTGTCAAGTACACTTTGAGCTCCTTAATAGTAATAAGATAACATGTATACATGCAAAAGGGATTCACATGTAGTAAATTGATGGTCATTTAATATAGTTTCTAAAATTTGTGTTTAGTCTGATACAAAGTGACATGTGAAAACAGATCTAGGATAACATATTATCTGATCAAAAAATGAGTAAAAATCATCAAATGATGTTATTCAGAAGCATCAGGTGATGGTATAAAAAGGATGAACGCATGAGATGAAACAACATACATCTTCATTCATGTATTTTTTTATACATGCATATTTAGATGTACGTAATATATATATGCATGTGTGGTGTATATATAGATATATAGATATACAGATAGACAGATATAGAAGTATCGACAAAAATAAAACATCACAATTGAACACATGAGCAATTTATCAGAAGGCCCAATCCCCATTTATTCTTTAAACTTACTGAATCATCTCTGACTGCCATACATTAGATATTCATTCCATTTCCAGCTACTTTTAATTATTTTTTATTCAGTAAACTCATGTCATTCCTTATTACTGTTTTCTTTTTATGAGCCATCTTTTATTGAAGACATCATAGGGAGATAAATTAAATTGAGCAGTCAAATTTAAAATGCAGTGCTGTTATGGATGTAATTCATATAGTATCAGATTCATATTAGAAAAAAAAAATTAAAAATAGACATTTTAAATTTTTAAATTTAATTAAAAATACTTCTACTTTATTATTTTTATTTGAAATGGTATTTAAATTATGTATTTCTTTTCTTTTTACTAAAAAATAATTAAAGATCAGTGTTACAGCAAGTTAGTATCATTATGTGAATACAAAAATATTTTATTTTGCAAATTTTTAAACGAATAAATCTCTTTTGATTTTTGTACTATTTCTATGTAATGCAATAAATTGATAAAACTATAATTTCATAAGAGTTGCATTTATAGGTATATCAACTTATGCAGCTTATTATCCTTTATTGCTACATAATTTAAATGTGACCTCTAATGGTAAAAAAAGTTCCCTATGTCTGCTTTAAAGTGTATAAATTTTTAGACCATTCATTTTCCTTTATTTGTTTATAAAAATGGTAAAGTGATTATATGTATACATATATAGTATGGCGTGAAGACGGTACAAAAATATTTTATTTTTAAGCGTTAATTATTTTTAATGCTTGAATTGAATGTAAAAAAAAAGTATATATTGAATAAATGTAAGCAGTTCCTATATTCTGATCATTTTATGATAAATCTATATTTAAAAGAGTAATATTTGTATACCGGTGTCTACTTTGGACTTAGTCCAAAAATCATTGTTTTTAATTTATTTGTAGGTTACCTACAAAGCGCAGTAAGAAAAAATCAATATTTTCCGTATGGAAATACTATTTAAAAAGCTATTTTTCATTAATTTGGCAGGGAATGGAGAAGGGTGACTTTCCTTTTTTGTTTAACAACTACTCAATCAGCCATCTATCGACAGCTTCTTCATTGATCTTTAGATAAGCCATAAGAATGCAGTTTCGTGGGTTTTGAGGCCTTCCATCAAGAATTGAAGTCAAAGTAGGTCGCGCACGTGGGCGTGAGTTGACGCCACGTTGCTAGGAGACCATTCATACGAACTGCACCGTAATTCTCGTGCCAACCGGGGAAAAAAAGCTCTAGGTACACAAGGGCAGAAGATATTTTGATAGGTTAGATTCTGTTGCTCTAATCAGTAGCCAAGCTGTTGCACTTAAAGAATCGGTTTTCTCTGTAGGAAATACTATGTGCTATATGAAGGGATATTTAAATAACGGGTAAATTTTATTAAAACATGGTAAAATTCAGTGTTAACAGGTGTTTAATGCTCATTCGATGACTAAAGAACAGAAATTTTAATCTGCTGGTGCCCTGTGTTTGAAAACAATAAAATAACCTATTTGCAATGAGCAACTGATGTAAAATCAATTTTGGTGCCCCCTCTCCCCATTTACGCTATCCTGCTCCCCTCATCGAAAATCAATGTATTACACCGTCTTTCCCTTCATCAGTGTACATTCATTCCTCCAAAGTCGATGAATAAAGCTGCATGTGCTTTCGATAGCGGTAAATCGATTATTGACAAAGATCATTATAAAAATAATCAGTCTTCATGCGTGGATTTGTAATATTTAAATTAAAAGTGCCAACTGAGTTCTTAGAACTTATGCAGTAATACCAGAAAACAAAGATTTAATTTCCCATTAGAAATTACATTTCTTATGAATTTGAGCTAACATATTGCAAAATTATTGGATTAAATAAGTTATTCAAAAATTTTGAAAAAATAAATAAATGTATATGTACAACTTTATTATGCTACTAAGTTTAACAAATTCGAAATTTAGAATATTTTTGTTTTACGTGAGAAACTTTTATTTTTTGAATAAAGAATTTTGTAAGAGGGGATGGGTAAAATATGATTTGATTTATTACACAATATTTCCAAATTTATGACTTATTTGTTTGTAATTTAATGAAACAAGATAGTCCACACTATATTTAGTTTACAAGAATACAGAACAGCTGATTGTGGGAAAAGTTGTAAATAATGGGCCATTTGTTACTGCGTTTTACGTTTTCAAATAAAACCTTGGCATCTCTAGGTACAAATTACTACGATTAAAGTTTAGCATGTTTTTAGATATTGTTCAGTTTAACGATCTTACACTAAATCTCTTATTTCATTCCATTTAAGATTACTTCTTAGTATATTATTTGAGTAAATCCCCCCTTTTCCGTGAAATGCGCTTTTCTAGTATAGTTTAATATACGAAACTAGAAATTACACTTCGCATTCTTTTTGTTACCGGGTAATGAATATATTAAATTTGGTGTAATATAATTAATTGTATACTTTTTAAGGGAAAATTTTTGTAAAATGGAATGAAATTCAAAGTTTGAATCTCAATAGGGTTGCTGGAAACGTAATTTCTTTCTGAATTTTTATGATTTTATAAATTACATCCATTCTATAGAAATGAGTGTGGCGAATTGAACTACTTTTTATCACTTTTTTATATAGAATATAATATTTCAAATATATATTTTTTGTGAAGCAATTATTACACCTAAGGAAGGATTTTTGCAAAAAATAAAGAATTTCCGATTCTTTACATGTTTAAAAAAATATAAATATGTGTGACAAGGTGTGACAATTATAACTGTCATACCCGTAACAGCATATTTATAATTTTATAACACGTACAGAAGAAAGAGAAATTCTTTATTTGTAGCAAAATTCTTCCTTAGGCGTAATAATTGCTTCACAAAAAATATATATTTGAAATAGTATATTCTTTATAGAAAAAATGATAAAAATTAGTTCAATGTGTCACACCCGTTTCTATGGAATGGCCGATTACTGAAATAAGTGTTCAAAAATTTACCCTATAAAAATGTAATTTACCCCCTTTAGTTGTGTAATCAGCAGTTTTTCGCATTATCCAATATTTACTATAAAAATGTTGTTTTGACAAATGGGGATGTTGGAATATCAGTAAAGGTAACTTTAATGTATACTGTACACGGCAAAATTACTTTCGTCAAGAGAGAATTTGCATTTTCACTTTTATTTCAATATACATCCAACTTTATTTTAGAAAAATATCTACGAAAATTGTTTCTGTAGAATAGACGTGGGGTATAATCAGATATTTATAATGGCTCATTTCTCTTATGAATTAAACGAATTGTTTATAAGTTGTAATCCGCTTATGTGAGTTACCAAAAACTCATCATTTATTGAAAAGACGCTTATTTCAAACAGTTAACGAAGACAAAAGTTAAATCATGACGAATCTATGATCTTGATTCTACTAATGAATAAACTGTAAAATTACATTATCGTAAGTGAAGTAACTCATACTTTATTACGGTGCTAAAAAATTTTTCCAAATATAGGTGCATTTACCGTTTACCGTTAGCTCACAGCCATTCTGTCAACAGACTAGCTTTACCAACTGATCACCATTTCTAAAATGCTACCCTATGCAGCTCTCCCTAGAAAGATTTATTGCGTGTATAATGTCAATTTAAGGCAAAAAAATAGGAGGGGGAGGGACATAATTATTGCGTTATAAGCCTCACGTGCAGTGACTGCTCGATGGGACATTTAGGTTTCATTCAGCTTCATATTTATTGACTTGTGCAAGTTCGCCACTTCATTAAGTCAAAACGTTGACGGCGAGATTTAGTACACGAAGTAAAATACTCAGAGCGACTGTTTCATTAATAATTATAAGGTAGCATTTTGCAACATTGTTGATGCAACCACGTAAAGGAGTAGAATAGATATTATTCAAAAAAGTGAACAAAAGAACAGCTGTTTAAAATATCAATTTAGACGAGAGCATTGTTGGCGAGAGTTGAGTAGTCCCATAATATATTTCAGTGCTTTATTTTAAGACTTCTTTAATAATAAAATCTGTTTTGGGATTTAATAAGTCGTACTATTCAGGGCCGTTACTAGTTTTGACCCTCAGCTGAAGGGGGGGGGGAGGCTTAAACTAGAATTAGCTAAACCATGATATTTCCCCATTTTTAACTAAAAACAAATTTTAGCAATATATATATATATAAAATTCAGTATTAATATATTTTTTATTAACATTAAATTTTACATTAATATATTAATTATAGCATCAAAAAGTTATATAAAATTTCGCATTATAAATTTCTAAAACTCTATGCACAATTTTGAGTAATATGTTTCTTTAAATGTATAAAACGATATTTAGCAAAAATGTTGAAATTTTAAAAAGGAGATAGAAATTAAAAAATAGAAATTTTTATTAAGTATGTTACTTTGAAATAAATTTTATTTTAAAATGCACTTTTATTACAGTGTTAAAAGGCAATACAGGGGATGGTGGCTATAGCCCATCGATCCGCCTTTCTTTGTTACGGCCTTGGGAGTATTTATTTCAAGTGCGATTCTTTTAAAACATTATATTTTTATCGGAATTCAATTAATCAAAAATTTAAAATGTTAATGCATGTATAAAATGTTAATTTTGGTAGTGTTTAAATAAAATGTAACAAACTGTAAATATTAATGAATATTTAAAACTATTTCTTCCGCATCACTTATTCTAAAGAAAAGAAAGCTGATAACTGGAAGGGATTGATTAAGTAAGAGAGTGAATTAGAGTTGAATTCTGATTAGTGCCACAGATCGAAAACAACGTAATTAGAGTATCTCATTCCACCAGGAAAGACATAAAAATTGAGATATTCGGGAGGAGTTGCATCTATTTTTCTTTTGTTTGTGAGACCGCAATTATGCAACTTTGAGGTCTACCTTGTCAGACGTATCGTCAATAAACATGAGGCCAGTTACTCTTCTTTTCTGACAGTTCTCTTTTTATCTTTTACCCTCCCCCTTTGGTCGGACCCCTTAAGGAGCCAGGTGTAGGGTCGTCGACCTCAGGTGGCCGAGTATTAGGGTCAGAAAGCCCCCTTTTGATCGTTATGCAACCATCCCAACCAGCCCTAAGGCACTTGTTGTTTGTTTAGAGACTGCACGCTTCGAATGCCAGTCGAGGTTACGAGGATTAAAAAAAAGTTTTTGAAAGCAAAAAACTGTCTTAGACGAGACAGATAACTCGAGGGGGGAGATTGCTTTTTGGGTTTCCAACGGCTCGTTTCCATTGAGTCAGTAATTTGTTATGCTTTCGTAGATATTTGTCGAAAATGCTGTCCCCCTTGGGATGGAGGGATAAGTGTAAACTAAACGGTATATGAAAGCAGGGATCTGCGTTATCCTCCTGAGTTAATAAATTCTTGAAGTTAATAATATGTTTATTGGAGAGTGGAAAATGTTACTTCTTCATATTGGAGAAGAACGAAAAAATTTATTTCTTTTAAGACAGTGGGGAAAATGTACTACTTCCTTTTTACTATTGTTTTAAAGCAGGAATTTGCATTGCCCCAATAGTTTATACATTCTTAAAATGACTAATAATAAGTTTATTGGAGAGCGAAAACGTTAGCTACTTCACAATTAGAGGGGAACAAAAGATTTATTTCCTTAAAAACGTGTTAATTTTTTTCTACTAATATTTTTAAAGGGATTAATGGAATTCTTTACAAATTAAAATTATTAAAATATTTGCTCTAAGACAGGAAGAATATATATAAATTCGGGCTATTCCAGGTGATACATTTTCTTATAATAATGAAATTAAATATCTAAAAATGGTAATCTTATATTGATACACTTCATATTTCTGTTTTTATTTTTCTTGGTAAAACAATGCATGAAATAATTTTGCAAAAAATAAGTTATTTTATGATATAGGTACTGCTTGACACATATTACACTCGTTTTTATATCAAATGATAATGGTAATCAAATACAGCTGTTTGAGCGGTTTACATCCAGCAGTGTTACCAATCTTAACCTGTTTTTCTTGTCGAGAGACACTGCTGTGTAGATTTTAGAAGCTGATTCAATATTAGAATTCTTTGGCCTATATTTAGAGTTAAAAAAATTTCCCCCTTCTTCTTCCGGTCAGTGTTTTTGTGTCTTTGAATGGTGCAAAACAAAATAATTAAGAATAAATGTAATAGTATAATGTATATATACACATATATTTGTATATATACATATAGATTGTCGCAAATGTAAGCATATGTATAACTTTGCTATTATTCATTGTTGAGAAACTAATATGACATCATTCTTAGTTATTTTGTTATTTTATTTTATACAAAAGAAACGAAGTTAGACTTGTATTACTCGGTGTCAGCGGTTTTCAACTTTTATTTTACTATGCCTCCTTAATTTTTTTCCGAGCCTCCCTACCTTTTATTTTTAATTATTTCATTATATTAATATAGACACTTTTTAAACAATACTAACTTTATTACAAAAACGAATGCTTAAAACTACAGTTTACAAAATAACAACTTTTTGCTATAACATATACAAGCATGTAAATTTATTTTTGTATTTTATATTAAATTTGGTAAATAACTTACTATAACTTCACACAACCAGCTGTTGTTATGTGTATCACCGAAACAAAGCGTTTAAAAGACCATTTTTAAAATCTTCCATTCCGGGTAATTTTTATACAGAAATTAAATTGTATGCATAAAAATGCATGGACAATAAAAAATAAACATTCATTAACTGGAATTTTTACTGCTATGTTGCGATATGAAAATTTATTTATTTTGTAGATACTATAGTATAAAAATAAATTTATTTATGAAAAATAATCTTACTTTTGGCGCCTCTCAGGTTAAAAATCGCATTTTTTTTTTTAAGTTTAGTTTTCAGTAAGTAATTTCTTGATATATTAGGGAATTCCCGAAATTTTCTTGGACCTAATTAGCGTTAGAAAAAAATCAACTGTTGTTCGCGATTTGTTGAGCATGTCGAGGAAATATTTTAGATTAATGTGATTTTGTTTGGACCTGCAATAAGGCGAGCACTTGTTGGCAGGCAAGGTAGGTGACTGACCATGGTGATAAAATGTAAAAGCGGCAAAATCGTCTTAAATGAACTGAAAAATTCTGAAATTTGTAGTTGTTTGAATTCAGTTATGTAATTTTTTTGGCTAACTAATATTCTTTTGTAACTATTTGTTTATTTTCTGAAAAAAATGTCAAGTTTTTAAGGTTGGGGGTTGGCATTTTCTGAGTTATCTTATGGCGGCAAAAACGACAGGGACGGCCTTGCCATCAGCAATCATGTTCGTGGACAGACTGAAAGAATGAGTAGGAAGAAGCAGTCCCTTGATTTTCCCTCTTCCTAATTCCGTTGCAAACAACTGGCGAGGCGAACGAGTCGTAGATAAACAGGCCCACCGGAGCTTTTTTTTTTCTCTTTCGAATGCTGCATCAGGGTCAACGAACAACAACCCTCGACCTCAGCCGAGCGTAAACAACCCCCTCCAGGTATGCGTACCCCCGAACGAAAGAAAGAAAAAAAACCAACTATAAAAAATTAAAAGACTTTTTTTTTTACCGGCTATCTCCGTCTGTAACTGCTTCGACAATAACAGGTTGCCTAAACTTATGCAGTTGTTTACCTGGAAGAGAAAAAGGGGCCCCCAAGGTAGAAGAAGGTTAAAAAAATCTCCCCTTAAAAAAGTGGAAGGTAGAAAAAAAGGGGGCCAGAAGTTCAGAAGACGGGTGTTGTTGTTTATTCCCCAGGATTTTCGGAACCTTCGAGACGAGGGAATAGGGGTTGTAACCGGTTTATCATTATTATGATTATGGATACTTTTTTTTTCCCCTCTCGCTTCTTTATAAAAGTAGCTCTGTGGCAGTGGAATTTTAAGGCAATTGTGAGTGAAGGTGCAAGGATGAATCGAGTCAGTAGAGTCAAGGTTGCCCGCAGATGAAAAATAAACGGATTATTTCTTTCATATACAATAAAATACCGCTTGCGTGGTCATTTAGATTCTTCGCAGGACGGCGGAAAGCACACGCAATGGTTTTTAGTTTGGATCATTTATGTAACAATAAGGCTAAATAACAAAAGATTTCGGCAAATAAAACTTAACTTAATCTTTAAAGGGCTGTTTTTAGCTCGTTAAATGAAAGGATTACAAATTTGATATTTTAAATTTTAAAATGATATGGAATGCAGTTTAAAAAGTTAAAAGATAAGTAAATAAAACCAGAAAAATAATCTATAAAATATGATGAAAATTTATATATAATACCTGTCCTAGATAACTGTTATTAATGTATTTTTAGCTTTTACTTTAATATTTCAGAGTTTGGCTATTTTCGTATGACTATAAAAATTAAGATTATATTAGTTTCGTAATTACATTTAAACCTTTGCTTAAGGTATATGGATTTTTTTTTCGAAATCAATACCATAATACTAATATGTATCAACTCTTAATTTCTCTTAAGAAAAAAAAATCTTGTCTAATTTTTAAAGCCTAAAATTTGATCATAAAAGTCAAAATTTCATATTATTTTAGCAAAAAGTTGGACTGACCTCAATTGTCTGTAATTTCCATTTCAAAGTAAAACTATGGTACACTATTTATTTGGGATTTTTAAATTTATTTTCATCCCGGAAAAGTTATATGATATAACTGTATTGATATTAATTTATAGCATTATAATAAACTGTCTTTACGATAAGAGTTCTTCAATATTTTTACTTGTATATATATATATATATATATATATATATATATATATATATATATATATATATATATGTGTGTGTGTGTGTGTGTGTGTGTGTGGGAAATATAAAACAATACTTTAGAGACTTCGAAAAACTATTGTTTATATAGACGGGTTACCGTTACAGACGAACTGTGTTTTAAGGGAAAAAGTACCTTTTGAAAGTTTATGATAATAATCTTTTTTCGAACCATTATAAAATAAAAAGTTCTGTTCTTTTTTAGAATGAATTCTTTCGCTAATTTTTTAAGAACTTTCTAAATATAAAACAATTATCTGGTTATGTCCTTTCAAGTAGCACATAACTTTTAAATAACATAAAAATCTACACCAAAAGAAATAATTGAAATTTATTTATTCGCAAAAAAATTTTTGAAATACGTTTACCAAAATTTAAATTTTTATATCAAATTGAACTAAAATATCTATTTTATTCTATAAACAAAGAATTTACAGAGATCTGATATTTTAAAAAATTATAAGCTGATAAAAAATGAAATAAAAAATTACACTTTATCGTGATATAAAATAAAATATATAGCTCATATTATTATAATTGAAATTCTAATATATATATATATATATATATATATATATATATATATATATATATATATATTCTTACATACACACACACACACACACACATATATATATATATATATATATATATATATATATATATATGTGTGTGTGTGTGTGTGTGTGTGTGTGTGTGTGTGTGTGTGTGTGTGTAAGAAAGATAAGCTTTTATTCAAAATAAAAGTAGATTATAATTCACACATTTTAAAAGTTATTTAACTGGTAAATGGATTTTGATTTTTTCATTTTTGTATATATAGTTTATGGTTTTAAAAAACGTATTGCTTCATATAACATTAGGTAGTTTTTGTAAACTTAGATATTTATTACTGATCTAGGAAATTTTTTTACACCAAACAGAACAGAACTATGTTGAATTAAAAATGGGCTGTTTTGATAAAGACAGCTCGAAAGGTATTATGTCCCCTTCAGTAATATCTTTGCTTGTATTTAGAGGTTAATTTCAACTGATTTAAATATCAATAATACAGCTACTAATTAATAAAAAATAGTGGGCTATTTAACCTCTTGGTGACCTTTAGTAAATGAGGAATTTCGGGGAATCAAAGACAATATGGTTATAGGGAGGTGTATCGATATATGCGAGTTTTGTTGTAGATATGCGTGCATAAATAAGTGCGTGTCAGCGTTGTTGCACCGCTTGTTGTACCATGAACGATGTAATGGGCTTATATAAAAGAGAAGACATACATTAAGGCACATCAAGGAAATTATTTCTGTAGGTAGACCAAATTTGGAGGCTCCAATTCTCTTGGGCAAATGGCACTGACGCTCATTCTCTGATGTTTTAAACGTAGTCTGGAGGAAACTAGCCCTACTCCTTGTTGATATGAGAAAACACTCGTCGATATGAGAAAAGAGGCGTCCAATTATATCCCCGGAACACATATTTTGTACGATTGCTTTTTAAGAACTAATGGCCGAAATTTCGAGTGGCGAACGCCTTGGGAGCTTGTTGAAGGACGCTGATGGCATGGCGAAGGAAGGGGATAGGAATAAAAAAAATATAGATTTATAAAGAAGTAGTGGGAGTTGTACTGTAATAACAAATTCACGTACCAGCGTCTATTTCACCTGTATCCTCTGGGGAATTAAGAGTTTTTCTACGAAAGTTATGGAATATGTTCGCCTTTTTTTATTTGTTTCTCTAAAGGGAGGAATCTCCGATGACCGCGTAGCCATTTTACTCCCCCCAAGTTCGTTTTTCCCTCTTTTTTTTATTGTTCCCTCAGTTTTTCTCCTATCCCCGAGTAGAATAGGGAATTCGTGCATTTGCAACCCACTTGCTTTGGGGGTGGGGAGGGTGGCTTGGTTTTTCCGTACTAACTCGGGTGAGCTCAAAGCTTTTTGATCGATAGACGACTAAAACAAACGCGGGCGAAAGCACCTCGAAAGGGAAGGCATAAATCTATGGGAATAAAAGATTTCGCTGAAACAAAACAAACGCAAAAATGAATTTGTGCGGGGAGAAATAATTCGTGTGAGGGCGGAAAAGGGAAAAGTTTTATGTAGACGAAAAGAGAGTTTTAAGTCTCTCGATAAGTGGCAAATACTTTTCCAAGTACATGATTCGAATATATCTATCTTTAGTAGGTGCATTATTAAAAGGTATGGGAGGTAAAAACAATGGGAAAAAAACGTGCGAATATAATATGTGTGTGTGTGTTTAACTTTTACTTCTCCAAAATCATTTCCTTTTCTGTATATTTGAGAATTTGTTCAAGAATACCTAGAGTATAGGAAAGTTTCTTTTTTCAATTAAATAATTTAAAATTTTATTTTAATATCTAATGAAGCAGCGTTTTTGACATTATTCTAACGCTATAACTTTTTAAATAAAATTAAATATATGTACATATAAAACGAAGATGACTGGTCAACTACTTCTATTTTCCCCCTTTCACAAAGAGATCACAGTTTCAAATACTTACATATGCAAGCTTTTATTTTTAAGGATATCCCTTTAAGTACTAAAATTTCATTTAGGAATTTTACATTATTGTTGTTTGTTTTAGTTCTATTTTCTATATAGTTAAATAAATTTTAGAAAATTTTATCTGGAAAACAGTGGTCTGGAAAGATGCTTCTCAGTGTTTTGGAGAGCAATGTAAAATTTTAATATTACATTTTTAATTCAGCTTCAAGGTCGTAATATTGCAATTAGCTGTTGTGAACAAACAAGTTAATAGTATTAACGAATTCTACTGAAGGTCATAATTTACGTATGTGTATAAGGTAAAACTTTTCTATAATGATAGTGTAGTGCTGTAGAAAAATATTGTTATAGAGAGTTTGAGTATTGCGCATCCATTGCTTGTGTACGTTGTATGCATACATCTTGAATTATATTTAGAAACATAATTTTAATTTGTATAAGGTAAAACTTTTCTATAATGATAGTGTAGTGCTGTAGAAAAATATTGTTATAGACAGTTTGAGTATTGCGCATCCAATGCTTGTGTACGTTGTATGCATATATCTTGAATTAAATTTAGAAACATAATTTAAGCTTATTTAAAGTATTTAAAATGTAAATATTTGTCACACAATATCTAAACTCTTAAGGATTTTGCATTGAGAAAGTAAGAAATTCCTCGGGACCAAAAAATATTGTTATACAATGTCGTTATGTATAAGTTTCACTGTAAATGAAAATCCGTTTCAATATGGAATAGCTGTCAATTGACTATTTTGCAAAAAGTACTTAGAGATTTACACAGGACTCTACGAAAATCCCTCAAATTATCAAAAGCGACGAAGTTTGAAAAGTTTTAGAGCCTTTGGTATAGAGAACTGCAATAATGGCAGATGTCGCATGCATTAGAGACTAATAGCACATAAACTTAATGGGTATTTGGAAAAAAAATCTAGATTTTATAGTTTTAATTTATGTAGGAATATACTTTTTTCATATTTTATTTTTAAAAGTTCGTTTGAAGAAAGGCCTATTATAAATTTCTTAAGAATTTCATTTCAGGAGGCTTTTTAAACAGTTATTGCTACCTAAAGCTGTCTTAGCGATTCCTATAGTTTGTAATACATTATTAAAATCCCCGAAAAAATGTTTGTTAGAATTAAAGGATACTGATTCTTAAAAGGTACAATGTGTCTAATATAACACGTGAATAAAGTAAATAAATTATGTTTAAATGGCATTAGAATTTTGTTTTTGAGTTTTAAGCTTATAAAAATCATTAGATTAGACTAGGGCCTACTGTTAAAAGTTTAAGCAAATATTTCTATACCATGGAAAAAGTAATATTGAAAAAAGAAAGGTGGAAAATCGAGCCGAGGTTCAAAGGTTTGCACTGCACTAATATGGAGGCAAATTTCTTTGGTGTTAATTCAAATTTCTTCCATCTGGACTAGGTTTATTTCTTTTTGTTATTAAACATCAAGTAAATATTGCTAATCTCAAATAGTTGTTCTTCACGTAAGATGGTTGTGATTCACTATAACCATATGAAGCCTTTAAAAAGCAAAAAGGATTTAGCTGAAGAAATGGCGCCTTGAACAACAAAATCCACTTTAAAACACATCGATACTGTACTTCGGAGCAGCTGCAGTTCCTAGGTTGAGAATCCCACAGAATCTCCCATTTTTCCTGGGCTTTTGATATTTTCCCCGCACTAATATGGCTTCACCGGTCCCCAAAGCATGTGGAATAAGAAATTGACCCTCGGACGCTCGGACACACTCTTCCCCTTTTTTCTCGACCATGAAAGAGTATGTTCCCGTTATAAAAAAAAGGAAGAAAAAAAAAAAGATTGGGTGGAGGGGGGGGGACCTCCATCTTCATCCTCTTTGTGCATGGGGTTGGTTACCATGGCGACCGATGTAAAATGCATCCGCACGCCGACAGGGACCCTCTCATTACTTATTCAGTCGCCGGGACCTACGGGCTCTGGGATGGGGGATTCGAAGTGAAGAGAAAAAAAGTCACGCGACATAAGGAATCGGAGTGGTTTTTTGATTAGAGTTTTTGGCCCGAAGCTTTTTTTTTTTTCTCTTTCTTCTCCCGTGCATCTCTTAGGTGAGGTAGTTAAGACGGAAAACGTCGATTTCAAGGGTCGCATTCCCTGCTTCGTTTCCGGTTGGAAATGAAACTAATAGTTTGGTCGAAGGGAAAACTTGACGATCAGTCGCATCGCTTGAAGTTTGCTTGGGAAATCCGGTAATTAAAATAATAAAAGTAATGATATGGGAAAAATACGGCTTCTGGAGGAAATATTAAGCCAATCTTCTGAGACAGTATTCATTTGGGAAACGAACAGATATGAAGCCACATATAAAGTATTCCCTTAAAGGCTTTAAGAAATTTGATTTGCAAATAAATTAATCTCAACCTCTGTATATCTCGATTTTATTTTAGACCCAACTTAACTAAGGACAAAATCAGAAGTTGTTCTGATGCAATTCAGCTGCAAGAATCGTTTAAAAAAGTTAACTTAAATTTTTTTTGTTTCTTTAATAAAGGAAAATTTCAGTATTTAATAAGGAAGGTAAAAATATATATTAAAAAAGTTTCTTTTATTTTATGAACATTTTAAAACAATTTTTTTAAATTTTAATTTGATAAGTTAAAGTAGTATAAATAATATTTGGTATGTAATACAGCATTATAACAATTTAATTGGCTTATTTTTAAGTTTTTTTAAAAAAATATTGATGCTAAAAAGTGCTTTAATTCTGCTGTTATTACATTTTCTAGATTAAATTATATCCGAAAAACTAAAAACTAATATTAGCTGTCGGGATTATTTATCAAATGATAAAAATAAAAACGTTGATATATAAATAATATATATATGTATATATATATATATATATATATATACATATATATATATATATATATATACATATATATACATATACATATATATACATATATATACATATATATACATACATATATATACATATACATATATATATATATATATATATATATATATATATATATATATATATATATATATATATATATATATACATACATACATACATACCTAAACATGCACAAATGTTTTTAAACTAATTCATCTAAAAGCTTTTGGAAAATGAGATAATAATTTAATGTAAGAGAAGTAATACCCAACTCGTAATTTATTTCAGTCTGGAAAAATTCTAAATTACGTATCAGTGTTTATCAATTTTTAGGGTTTAATTTTATACAGATACGAATTTATTCAGTTGTAATTAAATAGGGGAATAAGAAATAATATGTTAAAAATTTAATTTAAACTTCATTATCATAGTTTGCAATAATTTTAATGTAGCACATCAGGAAAAAATTCTAAATTACGGATCAGTGTTTATCAATTTTTAGGGTTTAATTTTATACAGATACGAATTTATTCAGTTGTAATTAAATAGGGGAATAAGAAATAATATGTTAAAAATTTAATTTAAACTTCTTTATAATAGTTTGCAATAATTTTAATGTAGCACAACAGGAAAAAATTCTAAATTACGGATCAGTTCATATTGAACTTTACAGATGGATGCTATGCAGACAGGAATTTATCAATATGTATGTAAATGTGGAGATTAAAATAATGTATCAAGAAATTTAATTTAAAAATTTTTTAATAGTTTAACTCATAATTTACTTTAATGAAACGTAGCTGGAAAAATTCTCAATTACGTATCAGTGCTTGTCGATTTTTAGAGTATGGATGTTACACAGATAGGAATTCCTTAAGTTTCGCTATTATGACTTATCAATTGCCATTCAAATAACAACACTGCATTAGAAATTCGACCATCATTTACATTTGCATAATAGATATAATTATGGTTATTCACTTACCTATAATACTGGTTTGACACTCTCGGAATTCATTTCAGGTCATTGAAGACGCATCTGTCAACATTCTGAATAAAAAAACTTTCATAAAAGATGGCTCATTATAGAAAGAAAGTTGAAGCTGCACTTAAAATGTTTCTACTTCTCAGTCATGACCTATTTTTAAGGGGTGGCATACATCATAAATAATAGATCGTTTAATATTAATATATCCTTTTTCTTAAATCATAAATAAATTTAAGTATTCGTTTTACAAAAGAAGTAAAATTGCCGTAGAATATTTAAGGTATATTAGCTTTCTAGAGTAGGAATTATTATTATTAATTTTTTTTTTGATTCAGTGATTTGTTAAACTGGAAAATACAATAAAAATTTTGAAATAGGTGAAGACAGAAATATATTAAATGTAAAGATATATTTTAAATTCAAAATGATTTAATTTCAATTAAAAAAATAATACTATATTTAGATGTTATAAATTTTAATAATATATTTTGTAAATCCTGTTACGCACTCACTATAATAACAAAAATAAAATTTTTGATTATATTCAATTTCTCAGTTGCTTATGAAGATATTCCTCTTTGTATATCTAGAAAAAATATTAAATAAAAATAAAGTTATAAAAGGAAAAGACGGGAAGAAAAAGAATTATCTAAGGGCATAAGTTTATATGTGTATGTATGTATGTATGTATATATATATATATATATATATATATATATATATATATATATATATATATTCATATATTAATTCATAGTCATGGTATCCCTAAAATTTAATTATCTTAAATAAATCCGAGGTTTGAATGGCTGGGAGTGTTAGTTATCTTTCAGAAAGTTCTATATTCGTTAAAAAATAATTTGAAATAATTCTCGTGTAAACGAAGAAAAGTTTGTATGCATATGGCGCTAAAATAAGTTGAAATTTAACGAAAGTACTTCTTTTAAATTACATCATATAAATTAAAACGTTAATATTTGTAGCTCATCAACATTTTCTAACTGTAAATAAAATTTACAAGTTATTTGTGTTGTATGTGTATGTGTGTGGGGTCATATATAATGAAATAACCTCTCAAAATTAATTTAATTTTTTCGTATGTTTAAAATAGTCACCAAGGAATTTAATAAAATGGTGTATATAAAATATTAAGAGTAGAAAGTTTCATAAAAAATTTTGTCGTGACTGATGAAGTAGAGACATTTTGCTTCCACTTATTAGAACGGTAAGAGCTGAGTAAATTCTTTACCTATTTCTTTCGTATTTGAATTACCTTCTGTTCAACTCATTCCTGATACTTCAAAACAGCATTCTATGTACGTTCTCAAAGCTTCTATTTCCGGGACACATAGCTGAGCCTGTGTTACATAGCTACCCTGGTCACTGAATACAGTTAAGGCATTATGCTTGAGCTAAACGTCACAGCACTGCCTATGACATGTATTACTAATTGTCTTAAAAAATCTTTGAGCGTTTCAGTTATATATAAAATATCTAAAAAATTATCCTGTAGTGACGAAGTATGTACAAAAATTAAATATCCATTATAACCAAACAGGTCGAAGCATATTATTTTGTAAATATTTATACTGAATTTGATTTCTTAGTTTTTTAAATTCATGTGTTTTTGTAGCGATTTAAATTCATGTGTTATTTGTGTTTTTTTCATTTCGATTTTGTAGTGGAAAAACTCATTAAAATTTTCTTTTAAATGGCTGTAAAGAGATTAAATTTATTTTTATACAGTAATGCTCTGTTACACACAGTACAATACTGTGTTGTTTCAAGAATGTGCCACATGTGTTATTACATAGCTGCTTCTTATAGTAATACTAAAGTTAACAAATTAAAGTACTATAAATTAAGTACACGACTGTTTGATCCCTGCTGTAGATAAAAAGTTTATGAGCAAGCCATGTATATACAAACTAAATATAGTTAAATTATACACTTTTAATTCTATTATTAAATTATTAAAAGCAAAACTGTTTTTATCAAAGGTCGTTATTGCTGAGTTATTTTTATCTAAATAAAAGTTTAAGTACCGACAAAATGTTTATGAAATATATTAAACAACGAATTCTTCACGTATAAAAAATTACTTGGTGAAAGAATATTTTTTTCTTGAATTAAGCTTTATGCTTTTTTAAAAAATCAAAATAATTTTAAAAATTACAATACACTATTTGTTTATAAGCATACTGTATTGCCTGTTGTCTTTTATTTTAGACGTTATTTTTATTGTGTATAGACAATTTATAAAGTGATTTTACAAGTTTAACGAGAAATTCTCAATTTTTGACTCTATTTTCCTATTTAGAGAAAAAAACCTAATTTATTTTGTCATGCTTTGTCACTCCAGGATCTAAATATATATATACATGTATGTATAAATTAAAGAAAAATATTACAAATCAAAACAAGATTTATAAATAAAGCCGAGCTTTTTTGAATTGACTACTTGCTAATCAGGTACCATGAAAAACTGTGATATTTTGGTCAAAGCACTTTAATTCTTCAGAAAAGCTCGGTTTCATTTCATAATCATTGTTACACAGTTAGTAAAACAAAATACTAAGCGATGTTACCAAAAGGTTTCAAGACCATTTAAAATTTTTCTCCAAATTTGAACTGGTAAATTCTACACTACGAAAAAAATTATAAATTTAATGTATTTTAATTTATTACTCTTTCTGATATTCTATTTAATTGATTTTAACTTTCATTCACTTTCTAAAAATTTACAAAAGGTGTTATATAGCTTTCAAGTTTTTTTGTTTAAATTTGTGTATGCTGTTAGCAATGAAAATAATACTTACTGTCGAGTGTTAATCCAGTTAATAGTTAAAAATTTGAAAAAAATTTACCAATTTGTATAATTAAATTTCTTTAAAGGAAGTTATTTCCTGAAAATGGAGTAAAATTGCAAATATAATGAAAAATATTATTAAAGCTACATACACTTATCATGAATATCTTATGGTAACATCTCTGAGACTGAATTTATTGAACAAGGTTAAGAAAAGCATAACAAATAAAGTAATATCCCTAATTGATTCCCAGACTACACTACATCAACCCTCAACCTTAAAACAACATTAGTTTAAATATACGACAGTATAAAAAAAAGTAAAAATAAGCACATATTAAATTTCATAAATCTGGCATAGGAACTAGAAAATATTGACTTTTAAATATCAACATTCACAACACAAAAGAAATATCTTAGATGAAACGGTTTCCAAACACTGGATTCAGGTGATAAACTGTTATGTTTAACACTCTATACCTGGTTAATAACATAGAAAAAAAAAACTCTATTGAGAACAGTTACTAACGCGTGGGAAAAATCGATCTCGAAACCTGAACCGGTTCACTCCTTAACCGGTTATATAATACTTTTATAATACAAACGATGCAAGAATCGGTGGTCGGTTTTTCCGCGCGTGCTGCATAGAAACTATAATATATGTACACTAATAACATAATTTGGCAAAGGCACAGGGCTCTAGGATTCCTTTGAACACGGGTATAAAGATTTCCGACCGAGCCAAAAGATCCTAGAAGCCCATGCGCTAGTTATGAGATGAAACAAAATTCAGGAACTCTGCTAAATGCTTTGATTGCTTCGACTGAAACTTTTCTCAGGTGATGCTTTATCTTTTAACATTCTCTCCAACATGATCCATAAAAAATTAGTGCCCTTACTTTTAATAACTATTACTACTTTTCGAGGTGAATGATACATATGTGGCTTAGAAAGGAGTTTCAACTGTTGGAGCTCGCTTTTGATTAACTTAAAAAAAAAAAAGTTAAATATACTACAGAGAATCGATCTTAAATGCAAGAATCTTATTAAAATAGTGTCTCATAGTCTTATTTGAGGATTAGGTTTCAGTAATGTCTAATGCCTGTAAATTAAATTATTCAATTTGGTATATAACACTAAAAGATCAATTGGTTTAGCATTTTTTAAATATGTTATTTCACTATCTAAGCTTCATTAGAGAAAATTAATTTTACTTTTAATATGTATGTCTTGTACCCGATATTTTTTAAGCACAATCATGATTAAAATTTGGTGAGTTCCCATAACAAACCTTAATAAGATTCACATGGGAATCAGAATAAGTTAAAATATACACACTTCCAAATATTTTTCCTAAGTTAAGAATGTTATCGATTGTCTTATAGAGTTGTTAACATATATCACATTAGGATCGCTAAATGCCATTTATAATGTATCCAAGATGTTATCAGAAACCTAACATACATTGGGATGATAAAAAACAAGATTTTTCGTCTACATTAGAATATAAAATTTATGAGAAAAATTTTAAGTTTTAACTAACGGGGGAAAAAAAGCAAACCATGTCAAAACACCTTTCTTGCCCATTAATTTTGATTAAAAAGCAAAGATTTTTGACTTTTTGAAAGATTAAAAAATACCCATTATATTAATAATTGCCGATATGACATAGATTGTATGAAATGTGGACTTTGAGATTTTGATTACGAATTTTTTTAAATACATAAAAAAGCACACGAAAACGAAACATAAAATATTAAACCTCGTAAAATATAACATTTTAGTTTGTGAAAGTTGAACCCACTCCTAATACCATAAATAATTTTCCAATGACTTTTTACAATCAACCTCCAGTGATAAAGACATTTATCTACATTTTAGAACAATTACAGACGAGTGCGGATCGAAAAATTTAGGTGCATTTTTGTAGTTGCAAACGTGCTGCATTAGACGACTTCAAAAATCCAGAAACGTAGCAAGCCTTCTTAATTGTGAATCCAACACACTTCACGCAAAGTCTATTGCAGCAGGCTTAGCAGTATCACTTTGAAAACATAATCAGGACAGTAAACAAAATCTGATTATTCCCCGTATAGCAACATGGATCAATTACCTTCATCCTTTACCGTCAATCACCTGAGAGCATTCCTTAGTATGCGTTTATGAAATCATTTGCACTCGTGTATGAACTGTCATATCCACAATTCACGCAGTTGAAAATCTCAGATTGATACTTTTGACAATTCCAGGTCATGTTCCTCCAACAAGGCAAATGATTCGTAAACGATATCAATATATCTTTCTTTTGGCGAGATTGAACAAGCACATTACCAAAAAATAGGCAATGGGCACAAAATAAATATTTATATATATTTATATATATCTATATCTTTTTTTTCGTATATATAAAGGATTCTCTCTGGTTGGTGGACTCAAATTGTTGGTTTTGAACTCAAGGGCCGTCGCAAAGGGAATGGGATTTCAATAGCTTTCGAAATCGATCGACCGCACGAGACTCGAACCAGTAAATTTTGAAAACTTTTCAGTTTCAAAACTCACAGAGCGTTTAGGTTTCATACAAATGCTAAGATTTTGATTTTATTTTCTCATAGGAACATAATTGACTGGAGCACGACGATTTCGTGCAAGTTTTGACTTATCATTTTTTGATTCCTTTATCACCAGTAGAAATGGAGTCTCGAACACGGTCGGAAAGCCCAATATATTCCTGAGTAGTACACGAGGAAAAATTTTCTCAATCCCGTTTTAATTTTTTCTCTTGTTTTAAATATTACTTTTTGTTTTTAAATGGAAAAACAAAATAAATTATTGCCCCGTTGAACCTCTGCCGAGGTATTTTCTCTTTTTTAATATTTTTCAGTCAGTTAGCTTTCTGCAATAATTAAAAGAAACTTCGCACCAAAATATATAAACAAAAATGTCCTTTCTGTTCTCATATAAATCTTTTAAAAATAAATAAATAAAACTATCTCGCCTGGAATCCAATCATCTTTTCTGGTGTGTCCGCCAAGTTATAGGCATGGAAAGCTCATTTCGAATGATTTTTACGAATGTACAAAATAATGGGAGAAGGAAGAAAAAGAAAGATATTTTTTTCTTTTTGTGCGTTGGGACTAGCGTTGACACCCAACTATCACGAGCCCGTAATACTGCGGCAGAGGTATAGGCAATAGACGTTACCATTCCCTTGGCGGTGACTCTCGTGTTTTGGTTAAAAAGAGGGTCAAACAACCACCGCCCTTTAACTGAGGTAGTTTTTCTGCCGTTACCAAAAAACACCGAACGGCCTGATTCATCCGCAACTGTCTCCTATTGCAAGTCAGTCTTCAACTGCGTCGTCTCTTTCAATTGGGAGTCATTTGCAACGAAAATCGCAGAAACTGTCACTTTTCTAGAGCAAAAGATAATTTCTTGTTTATTCTGGCGTTTGCAGGGAAATGAAGAGGAACCCAAATCGTTAATTCTGATTTCACTTCAAAAAGTTTATATTTTTTGATTAATTAATTAATTTATTTATTTTAAGTTGGTTCCTCATTTTTTTTTATAAAATGGATATTTTAAAACTTTAATTAAGCTATTTTAAATGTAAAATTTACCTTTTTGAAGTTTAGTATAGAGCCAAGGAGTGTCAAATTTTGAATAAAGAAATTTCCTCTGATAACTAAATCAGGCTATTTGAAACTTGTACATTCTCTTTTCTGTTATAGTACTAAACGAAATTACTTGTAATCTGTTTGCGATAGACGTTGCAAAAGAACTACATTCTGCTCTCTCTCTCTCTTTCTCTAAGTTGAAAACGGCCGAAAACAAGGAACTGGGGGAGGGCGATGAACACGACGATGTCGACGACGAACTCGTATAAACAAAAAGAAACCGAAAAGAATCCCTAGGATGTGGTGGTGAGCTGCAATGCTAGTTGGTTGCTTCCTCCGTTCTCGCCCTCACTTCCGTCGTAGCGGTCCCCTCTCCGCCTCAGGTCCTCTGGTAGGTGTCTCAACTCGTCTCTCTGCTTCCAGGAGCAGGCGAGCAGGCGCAGGCGGTGCTCCTCCTCTTCCTCTTCCTCGTCGCTGTCCGAATCGATACCCTCATCCACACACCCGTCCTCCTCGTCCACCTCCTCCTCGATGGGTTCCGCCTCGGAGTCGCTCCTCGAGTTGGACAAGTCGAGCACGCCCTCCACCGAGCACGCGGCACGATGGTGCTGGTGGTTGTAAGCAACGAGTGGCACAATGACCGAGACAGGCGCCGAGGCGGACGACACGGTCATGTCCAGGGGGCCAGCCTGTTCTGGGTGGTATCGCCCATTGGAACCACCGCCGCCTAGTCCCAACAGGGGGTGGTGGTGATGGTGGTGCATTGGGTGGGTGTTTCTCCTGGATGGCATATGTGCAGGCTGAGGGACGAGAGGAGGCGAGGGACCGCCTCTTGTGATGACTGACGTAAGTCCAACCGCCACGGACGGCGGCGGTGGTGGTGGCGGCGGCGGAAGGTCGGGGACGGGCGTCGTGAGCCGCTCTTGTAGTACAGGCGACAGCAGGGTGGGTAGCTCCTCATAGGCCTTGGGCCTTCGCCCCCGCCTGGGCTTCCCGATATTGGCCTCGTCTCTGGGGCACTTGTGGTGGACGAGGTGATGTCTCCGCCTGAAGTGACCGTTGCATTTGGAGCACTCGTAGGGCTTCTTGCCCTCGTGGATGAGGAGGTGCGCCTTTAGCTGGTTACTGTCCGAGAAGCGTGAGGGACACAGCTTGCAGGAGTAGGGCCGCTCGCCAGTGTGCACTCGCAGGTGCCTCCGGAGGTTGGCCACCTGGACGAACTGGCGCTCACAATGGGAGCAGTGGTAGGGCTTCTCGCCCGTGTGCAGGCGCATGTGCGTCTTAAGGTGGTGGTCGCGCGTGAACCGCTTGTGGCACTCCTTGCACTCGAAGGGCTTTTCTCCGGTGTGCGTCCTCTCGTGATTCTGCAGCACGTGCTTGTATCCGAAGGACCGGTGGCAGATGTTGCACACGAACAATTTGTCGCGACCATTGCTGTCTGCTCCCTTGGGTCCCTTCGCGACGCTTGTCGAATGGATGCCGAATAAGCCGTCGACATGGGGAACATTGTTGTTGTTGTTGCTGTTGCTGCCATTCCCTCCTCCGTTGGCAGGACCCCTGTCCAAGGTGATGCCCAACAGGGCATTCGCAAGGGTCGTCCCTCCGAGGGGCAGTCCTCCTGGGGTCGGTCCCATCCTGTGGGATCCTCCGTTGGAGACGGTGCTGTCGGCATCCCTGGAAGTCGGTACGTCGTCGCTGCTACCGCCGCCATCCCCCTCCGATCCTTCCTTCATCGTTTCTTTCCAGCCAGCCTAGTAGGGCTCACCTGAAAAAGAAAACTGGAAATCAGAATCCCCCTACACCTTATATCTAATAAGTTTGAATCGTGCTAAAAAAAGAGGAATTAATCTTAGTCATGAATAAGAAAGTTCTGATTATCTTATATCTTATATCTGTTTCTCGTAAAAAAAAGTAATTAGTCCTGATTATAATCGGATCATAATCTTACTCTATATATACCAACTACTTTCCTATTTAGCCATCCACGTAAGAGTGGCCGTACGGCTAGACATCTGACTTCAACGTTACAGGAGACTAAGTTGGTTTATATGCCAAACGACAAACAGTTTCCTATTGTCACTCTGTACATAAACGCAACTTTTTTCATATGAGTCTGTGAAACCACCGTGGAGTATGGCAACTATAAGCTAAAACTACTTTTAGTGAGGTGATCAGATTAATGCTTACAAAACAATTCCCATCGTAATATTATCTAAAGATGTTTGAACTCGTTATTACTCAAGAAACAGAACATAAACATAATATTCTTTTAGGCCCCATGGTAGGAATAGGCTTAATGTTAGGGCTAACTAGCCTCGCCCGTTTCGAGGCACTGTTGGTAATTAATACATGATAATACATGCCTTCGTTATATAAACATAATCGACAACTCTCCTGAAGGTGAAGCTATTTATTGTACGTACCGTACCGGCTACCTAGTCCCCTTAGTCTAAATCTTGTACATCACGTGTGTCACATAGGGTGAAGAGACAAAGTGCAGGTCATCAGTGCTTACCAATGTCCGTTATGGAATCGACAAAATCTTTCCATTAGGCTTGGAACTTTTTGAACCAACAACTTATGAGTTCTATAATCGAAATAATGAAAAATCGTGTCGCCGCTTACGTGGCTACTAGAAGCAACTTCACACTTTTTCAAACCTTAGATTTTCCCTTTTTTTTATAACCGTACCGTTAAATTTTAAACTATTGATATGACAATTTTGCTTGCAACTTTTTCATTTCGATAATATAAGTCAATATTATCTTTATTTTTAACGCATTTAATCTCCTATAATATTTTCATGGCTACGTTCTACGTTTTTTCCATTCCTATTAAGAAATTCTTAAGTTTGCCCACAAAGAGAAATTGTACTTAACATTCGGATACAAGTATAAATGTGTAATTGATATAATTTATAGTAAAAGTAAAAAAAACTTATATGGTCCCAAATTTATTTATACATTTATAATATTAAATTTCCCCATATAAAAAGCTTCACTTTTAAACAATTTCCCGCATAAGAAGTTCTCTTTTATCCAAATTTCCCTTCCTTATGCGGCTTAATTATTTTTTCCCCGAACACAGGAATAAAAGATATATTTGTGGAAGAACTGAATAACATTAGAAAATAGCCTTAATCACTATTTACAATAGTAATTGTTATAAACTAACAACTTTTGAGACTAAGGCAGGGTAAATACAAGTGTTTATAAGTGAAGTCAATTTTGTCGTTTTCATTTAAGATTCCAAACGGGGAGGAAAATTATGGATTATAGCAGTAAATGTATTATAATCCATAAAAAAACAAGAAATTAGGCATGAATATCTCATAAGAAATCAAGCATGAATTTTTAGGAGTTAAAATGTTATGGAAAAATAAAATTATCCTTTCTAGTTTCCTCCATTTTGTATCTAAACCTAATATTTTCCTTAATGTTAAAACCAATGAATTACTTTTGGTTAAAATTATTAGTAATTTCGATATTTTAAACTATAGTTATCAAAATTATTCAGAGTACTTCCCAAACGTTATGTTAATATGGTGATTGATATAGTCATACAGTCTTGCATTAAGGGTAATATTTTGAATGTTATCCTACTCATACCTTGAATGATATTTTGAAATAATACTTTAATGAGACTAAAATTCTATGTATTCTAGGTACTGCTATGTAGAGTAAAATTTCACAATTATGGTATTAAAGGCATAAGGCTGACAGCCTTTCGACATCTGCAGACTGCGCAGTTACTTTAAGAACGAGTTAAATCTCAGACGTTGAAAGCAAGTAAAAAATTATTAGGTTCACGTGTCACCTGAACAAACGCAAAAATAGTTGTCAGTCTGTTGAGTGGTTATGCATTCCTGTTTTTTTTTTTTATTTATTTTCTGTGATCATGCTGACATACTTTCTAGAAGGGGAAATCTAAGCATGCTATCAACAGTAAACAGAAGTCAGTGAGTTTATATTTCAATTGAGCACTACTGAAAATGTATAATGAAATAAAACTAAATTTAACAGAACTGTAGGATTAAATTTAAAAAGTAATCTGAAAAAAAACAAGTGAGGGCTTGTTTTGAGATTTTAAGACGTTGGAATAAAGTTATCATTTCTGTGTAGCATAAAAAAATATGTATACACGCTTGTATTTAAATACACGAGAGAAAAATTTCTTACAGATATGTTTCGGTTCAGTTCTATTCCCAAAACAATTATAAATTAAAAATTGATGAACGATAATAGTACAGACAAAGAAAAAAAAGGTTAAACAAGTTTTAGCACAAGAAGAAAATTTTAGCGATTTGTATTTTATGGAAAATTTCAGAATTTATCTCCTATTCATTTATTTCTTTTCATCAAATGATAGTTTCGTTTACTGCTGTCTGTCTGTATGTATGTGTGTATGTGTGTGTGTATATATATATATATATATATATATATATACATACATATATATACATATAAATACATATATACATACATATATAGACATATATAAATACATATATATATATTATATATATATGTGTGTGTGTGTGTGCAATACATCAAAATTATTACAATTTAATATCTCTTAATAACTTTCCTTTTTCCCAATTTTATTCCTTCAAATCTATTTTCCCAGCCACAAAATATCTTATCTAAAGGAATGTTCGAGACTGAAAATTCTTCAACCCATTTCCTAAAGCTTTCGCTGCAATACATGCAAATTTTCTACCCACTCTCTATTTTTCAGCTGTCTCAATAAAATAGCTCATTCCTACAATGATCTCAGTTCAAGTCTGAGTATTAATAAGTTCTTAATATTAGGTTTCGCAGTGACCAGTAGACTGGTCAAGTAAAAACAATAGTGTATTTAATCTATGTGACCGGCTGATATTGCTGGTTTAAAAATTTATATATATATATATATATATATATATATATATATATATATATATATATATAAATAAGTGTGTGTATGTGTATACTTGTATGTATACATGTTTGTACCTTTATTTTTTATACAAATCAACATAATTTATTGTAGAGCCACTAAACTTTGGACAGGCATTATTATATACAGACAAAAAGCCACTGTCGATATATAAAACCTCTTCCGTATAGTGTATAGCGTAAAACCTCAGTATAAAGAATTTTGATTTTCCCAGTCGCCGACAGATGGCACTAATTCAGCTCTTCAAAAAGTCAATATATCTATTATTGATTTAAAAATTTTATATACACTTACACATATACATATAAGTACTTTTATAGACGGTCAAATTGATATGTAGTTTAATTTCAAACAATTGATTTAAGAGTTAAAACATTTTAAAAATTTATTTCAATAGAACGCCGATGCGATCCATGTTCTGGAATTCTGAAAATTTTCTCTGAATCTAATCATACCTTTAATAGTTTTAATGTTTTAGTGTTTATTGCCATGAGTGCTACAGTCCTCAACATATGATTTTAAAAAAAATTCCGGTCATGTACTTAAAAAATTATTAACGTTTGAATTTTTACATACGAAGATGCTCTTAATGACTGAACCTACATCAACTGAAATTTTATAAATCGACAAGTATCTATTATTCCTTTTATCGGAATTTTACAATTTTCAAACTGTTTAATATCCTTTAATTTCTTTACAAATTCATCTTAGTTTGAAGCAAATTAAGTCAACAAGGGAATAAAAATTTATATACTTCCGAAAAATATTCCTTTGATCTGCACTAAGCAAATAAGCTCTTATTCATTTAATGCCTATAATTTAATATTGTAACTAAAACATTTTATTCTCTCTTAAATATTTTTCATTTTTATCTCAATGTATTTTTAATAAATATTTTCTATTTTAACTCCGTTTTTCTTTTAATTTTTGGTATTTTATTTATTTTATTCTAATCGCCATTGTTCCCTAAATATATTACGCATTTTTAACACATTTCATCATAAGAATAGCTTAATTGTATATTTTTAAATTTCTATGACATTCCTATTACTTTTAATAAATTTATCTCAAGCACTTAAATTTTATTTGTGACGTTATCTAAATAGCACTAAAATATGTTCATATCTGCTTATAAGCATTCTTCCCTCTTTGAAAACGGCAGGGAATTCGGGGTCGTAAAAAATATCAGTGTATTTTGGAAATCTTTGAGAAATTCATCGGCAAGTCTCATCTGTGTACGACAATAATTAAAGGCGATATTAATTAAAAAACATTAGTTAAAATGTTTTTCTTTTAGTCTAAATGTTTAAATTATTTTAATGTAATGTTTTGCATTTTTGTGAGCCAACAATTTTTGTTTAGGTAAATATAAATGAAGAGGATCCATGGAGCTGAATATTATTATGTCACAACTAAATTATTTAAGAACAGCCATCTATACTCAGGTAAATTTTCTGGAGGATTTAAGGGAGAATTCATCTCTATATATTTTGGTATTAGCCTGTACTTTAAAATTTGTACTGTTGCCCATAAGTTCTCTAGTGGGCTAGACATAGAAGTTTAAAGAAATAATTCTGATAGCTTCTGAGACAAATAATTAGAAAATGTTGTTCTAAAAAACAAGAAGTTGTAAAAATTGATGCATACATAAGTAATCAAATGTTTGTTACTTAATTTATTGAAACTTTGCTACTTTCCAAAACTTTAATTTCAGTAATTTATGTAAGAAATTTTAAAAGCAACACACTTAGATTATTGCTGTTAATATTATCAAAAATATCTACTATCACTAACAAAGTTTATTTTCGCCTAAGCCTATGATTGACACTTACAAAAATTTTAATGTGATTTCAAATTCGTCTGAAATATTTTATATAAAAAAGTTTTGTCCTTATCTTGTTGCTTTTCATTTTGTTAATCAGCGATACTAAACATTCAAAGTTTTTAGTCTTTATTTAGTTATTGTTAACGACAAATTTCTTATTATTTGCCTGATATAGCAGAGATGTAAATTCTTTCAAGTTCTACTGAATTTACAGTCGAGGAAGGAACATCCTTTTTTGTATTTTGGGCTTTTTTAACTTCTAGTTATGCCCCTCCATTTTTTTAAAATTAAAATCCTAACTCTATACAATGAAATATCTCAATATAACTAATTTTAAAACAGCAACGGTTGCCACCAGATGGCAGTACTTGATCTGAATTTATTTTTTGATTAATATTGTATAAATTTTTGATGTTGTTAACTAACATTTTTACAATTGTGTAATTGTACACTTTATGAAAAAATTGGAGGGTCATATCTCACAGTCAAATAAAATAAATGATGTGTAGTAAAAAATATGTGTCATAGGTGTACAAGGAAGACATGTGATAATCACATAAGATTTTTATCGTAGAAATTGTTTAATTTTGTTTAAATATCTCTAAGAAGAGAATGACTGTAATGTTACAATCCTGACAAATGCAAGGTAATAAACCGATTGATACCGAAGGCGTCAGTGTGTGGAAGAACCTCTTATCAGCCTACTTATGATATAGAATTCATTATTCAGAATGGTGCCTATTTAGTGAAGTAGAATAATTCTGAAACATTGGAAATTTGGAGCTTCCAATAGAAGTATAATGTGGTGGGGGATTACGAGTAACACTCCTTAAAACTAACCAATGGAGGTAGAAACTTTATATTCATATACGTTAATCTGAATCGTCTAAAGCGTTCAGTCATCTTATCAAATATCCTGTTCACGAATCGCACATAGTGTGTGAGGTATATTTTAAGAAGATGAATTTATTAAAGTTAAACGTTATCTGATTCGGCCTGACTGTCTGAATACCCATCTGTTTAAAATTGATGTAAAGGACTAGTCTGTCTGTACTCTAAAGAATTCCAAAAAAATTAGGAGCATTAAGCGTATTGTATGCACTATTCTAAATGTTTTGGATTGCATGGTGTAAAAATATTAGGAAGCAAGAGATAGGCTAATGGCTAAAATGTCGAATGCTTGACATTTATATAAATAAATAAATTCTAATGGAGAAGATTCCATTTTCCTACTTACTTTTATTGTTGTATAAAACTATAATAAGTTTTTTAACCTCTTGATTCCTTTTTTTTTTAAAAAAATTGATATTCGGGAACAATTTTAATACTTATTTGTTTTAAGAGTCATACTTCTTTGTGCTTTGCAGACCATTCCTACTTTTACTGAATTTCTGACGATGGAGAAAGAGAAATGATCGATTATTGATTTCGTCTTTCTTTGTCTTACTCAAGGCCCTCACATACTCGATTTGTTAGAGACGAACAAAAGGGTCAACCTGATTTTCTCTCATATCTCAATTCGATGGTTCATAAAATTGATGGCCATATTTTTGTCACCTAATGTATTGAAACCAAGTGCAACTGGTTCTATTCATATGAAATGCGTTAAAAAATAATTAGTTTGTAACAGAATTTGAATTTACGATATGGTAATAATTTATAACAAAAAATAATTTAAGTGGTAATATTTCTAAATAGACGAAGAAAAAATTAGACTCTGTGAAATATCATTGAATGTCAATAAGCATATTCTCGTGATCATTGTTGCATTTTTGTTAATTTTGGTACGAAACAAGACAGGAAAAGCAGTAAAAACTCTTTATTTGGTTTTTCTAATACGATTATTAATTATAAATGGTAAGTGTGCGAGCTCATTTATAACCTTGGGTGATTCTCTAAGAAAACATTTTCTGAACATCTACAAAATTTTCTGAAAAAGTATATGCTACTAATTTAAAATAAAAACTATATTAGGGTTAATTTCTGGATGTCAAAACTAGAGCTGGATGATATCTGAATTCTAATATTGTTATTTATCGTTTGCCAAATATCAATATATTAATATGTTCTAATATATATCACTTTATTATAGAGTTGCAAATATAAGTGTGTTCAGTATAAAATAATACAAATACATATATATCAATGTGTGTGTTGGTTATCTGGAAAACAAAATTTCAATTTCTTAATTTGAATACATAAATTTAAATTTAAGCATACTGCTTTAAAATAGAAAATCACATAAAATATTATTGCTGTTCTTCGATAGAAAAAAAAAGATTTGTGGACGCATGAAAAAGGGTGAGAAAAGATATAAAACTATCTGATTATCTTCAAAATTAATTTATATATTTTTTATTTGAACAGGAAGATAGTTTTAAAAACCGTTTTTTTTTTAATTCTCAAAAACAGATTTTTCCGAAAATCCTTTTCAAATTCTTGGGGGAAAAAAATGTTTTTTTCTATAATTTTCAGAAAAGACTCGGAATTTCGGAAATTTCTAAATTCGGAAATTTTCGAATGAGAATCGCCTTTGTTTATAACTGACTGTGGAGTAAAATTAAAATATATCTCTTTTATTTTTCATTTCATTTTATTTTGAACATGAAAAAAAGTAGTAGAGACTCACTGTCTAAGCTGTCATAAATCTAATGAATTTTGGAAAATAAGTTAATGCCTATTGAAACAAAAAATTCTAACTATTCTGAAGTTAATTTAATATGAAAGTCACATGCAGTTAACTTAATATATGAGTAATATATCCTGAAGTTAATTTAATATAAAAGTGAGTTAAATCAATAAATATTTAAGGAAAGAAGAAACTCTAAATAACAAATAAGTATTAGATAAAAATAAAAGAAAGACTAACCTAGACAATATTAATTAAAATGACTGTTATCTATTTTTATATTGATATTTTCCTGGTAACTAATTTTGAATGATTCCTCTTTACTATCATTTTTGTTCTTTTTCATCTCCATTACTAATGTATGCAATATGAACAACTTAAGTATGATTTCTACTTTTTTATATTATTTCTTTAAATGCTTTATAACAAAATAAATAAATAGATAAAGTAAAATAAAAATTCCATTGATTCAAATTAGCTTCAATTTAGTATTATTGGTAAAGCAATAAGAGGTGAACTCAATGGTTGAAATTTCCAGCAGGATGAAATAATTATTGAAGTCGGGGAAGAAGAGCTAAAATTCACATTTACTTAGAATAATAGAGAACTGCTAGGGGAGGGGATTTTTTTTTTTTTTATTCTTACCTGAGATATTCGCACTCCTGCCCCAACTGTATAAGAAGCACGGGAACATCTGTGCAGTTTTTTCATACGCAGATTCCATTCTATTTCTTTTTTTTTTTTTTTTTACACATATATATAAATCTGTTGAAGTCGGAGGCTTTAAGTGTTTAACGGTATTTTATTTATTACAAAAGCGTTCGCGTGCGTATGTCTTTGATATGGGTTGCCAAGAATGGCTGGGTGAGGTGAAAGACACGTTTGGCCTATAGATTTTTTTTTTATTATTTCGAAAAAAAAAAAAATCAGGCTTCCCCTTCAGATTATCGAAAGCAATATTTGGGGAAACTCCACAGAATACGTGTTAGCTACATAAGTGGGTTTTTTATCGGGAAAAAAAATCTAATTTATTCTGCGCGCACAGTTACATAAGCTAGATGAAGGTTTTAAACTATCTCAAGTTTCCTGATATGCAAAATAAAAGCTATCAGGAACGATTATATAATACAATTTTAACTAACACAATATATCATTTGTACAATTGGGCTCTGCTTTTTCACAACTCTGCTTTCGAAATAAGTGTAATTTATGTAACTTTTCTAAAGTTTGTTTAAACTTATGATTTTGTATATGAAAATATTTGCTTTGCCATTATTATTATTTCTATACAGCCCTACAAAGTATAGGTTTTACATAATAGAACAGAAAATAAAAAAGTACGATTTGCCAAATAATGGAATCTGGAATGGATGGAAGAATGCATTTGATATATGTGTACTCAACCAGAATACTAAATGCAATCAGTTCAGTGCCTTAGTCATTAAAATTATACATTAAATTATAACACATAAGCTCTTACATGCAAGAGATACGTATTAGAACACTGCAATTGAAATCCATTATGGGTAATAGAATGAGAAGGACAGTGTCCCATTAATGCTATTTATTTCCATCATCATAAAAAAATCCTATACAATAAAAGCAAAATATTAAAGAAAAAAGCCACGAATTGTGAATTATGTGATACCTTGAGAGATAGCTTTTTAATTTTTTGGATTTTTTGGCTAGCTTTTTAATTTTTAATTTTTTGGATTAAGGTGATGGTATACTTTCAAAGCTATTTTATTTTGAAAATGCTATTCTAAAGCTATAGAGCTGTTTTATTTTGAAGCTTTTTTATTATCCTCTTGAAAATAAAAGTTTTTAACTGTATACTTTTGTAAAAGACGTAAAATTGTTGAAGTAAATTATTAATTTCTTTGATAGGTTTGATATTAAATTTTGTTACAGAAGCTATGTTAAAATGCTGCATGACTTTCTTTTACACATAATATAGCTATTTTAATTTATAAGATACCCCTTAAGCTTTAGTATAAATATGAGCTGCTAGCGTAAACATTCATAGAAAATTAAGAGAAAACAAATAATTAAAGTATCCATTTTTTAAGTACAAAATGTCTATAATAATTCTAAGGAGAACTGACACATTTTACAAAGTATATGTTAACTTTGTAAAAATTTGAATTAACTTTTATTTTATATGCTATCAGATAAAGGGTTGATAAATATTAAAGGAATGCGACGAAGAAACCTGGAGAATTTAAAATATTCATAAAATACAAAACTACTATTATAAAAAATCCCGTCTATTTACTACTAATAATAATTGTATTTTGTATCGGGGGTAGCAAATAGGTTTGTTAAATGATGACGGATAAAAAAAACCCCTCTTAACTGATCATTCGTAGTCATAATTCATAATTTGGAGAGATAATTTCGAATTCTCAGCCAAATTTCGCACAGCTGTTTTAGAACATTCAATACCTGATTGTATTGAATGTTCTAAAACAGCTGAATTAAAAAATAATTTTTTGATTATCCGATATAATAAAAAAAACTCAATTTTTGTGACTTTTGCATAACAACATTTATATCTCTATTGGTAATGTTTATGTGAATTTTTGTAATAGTAACTCAGATGTTGAATGAAGTATTAACAATTTCTTTTAAACGCTGAAATATTTTTGCTAGGATATAACTCACAATATCTAGAATAATTAACCAAATGTTACAAAATTTAAAGAATATCAAATTAAAGACAAACAATTTTGTCTTTTAATTACATTTCTGCATTATAATTTTCCTGTAATTTAAATTTTAAAGAACTTAATGGCGAGAATGGGATTTTAAAGAAAATGCTCTATTATTGCTCATATGTGAAATATATCGGTATACCTCAATTATTTTATAACTTCATATCAAGCATTATAGAACAACTTTTAAAAAATAGCCAGCCGAATATTGTGAAAGATATAGGGGATATAGTAAGCCTATCTCGGATACTCTCTGAAAGTACCTAGGTTAATAGGAGGTTTTCCTAGAGTTCAATTTTCTAAGTTTTAGGTTACCCTTAATTAATAAATAAACTCGATTTTAGGCAAGTATTAAAAGCAAATATAATACTTTAGATAGTGTATATATATATATATATATATATATACACTATATATATATATATATATATATATATATATGTATATATATGTATATATTTATGTATATATGTATGTATATGTATATGTATATATATGTATGTATATATGTATGTATGTATGTATATATGTATGTATGTATGTATATATATATATATATATATATATATATATATATATATATATATATATATATATATATACATATATATATATATATACATATATATATATATATATATATATATATATATATATACATATACATACATACATATATATATATATATATATATATATATATATATATATATATATATATATATATATTCTCTTTTTGACTTTTCAGGAAGGACACTTTATCAAGCAGGATTTAGAAAGTAACTGAAATACAGCATACTATATCGTTAATATATTTCTTAATTTTTTCAACATTGACATAATATGTTTGTTTAAGTTTCCTACAGTTTTGACTATAAACTTATGAAAGTAAAATAGACATTTTTCGTGTATGCGCAGTACCAGAAAATTTCCTATAAATACTTATATCTATTCCTTAAATCGGTGGGGGAAAAAAATCAAACCTGTAAAACTGGGTTAAATATCTAGATATCATGAAGAAGAAAATAATGATAATAATAAAATTTAAGTGTTAAAAAATTTATTGAAGAAAGTATATTTTCTCATATTAAAAAAATTATACATTCTAAATTTTTCTGAGACTAGCTGAGGAATATTTATAAAACAGTCTAAATTTGGATCTGCGTTATATCATCTTTGAATATTATTTTAAAAATTGGAAAGCCAAAGGGAAAATGTTTATTAAATATGTAATATTCTCAGTTCTTTGTGGTCTACAAAATTACATTGATCTGTAACTGACTATACTCGGTGTAAACTCAATAGGCACTTCAAGGTCACTGATTTTTCCCCGATGACCAACTGTAACTATGGTAACGACAGTTGGGGAATGATTTTACTCTTTTTTCCCACTGTGTTAAGGGGTGTCATGCATCGTGTGGGCTCTCCGTGCATGATGAATGTATGTTTATTTAGACTACACTTTGAAGAATACTTAATACTTTACACAAAATTTTATGATTCACTTCAGACCTGTTTCTAAGTTCATAAATTTAAGATGTAATCCAATTTCATAAAATTACTATTCAAAAATTGTATGTTATATTCTAATCCGTAAGATTTAAAAAATTCTACTGAAAAAGTAAATCTAATTTTTTTCACACACAGTTGTATTACTTACAGAAATAATATCATTAAGATGATTGAATATTTCTCTAATTTTAATGAATAATTAGTTATAATTTCTCACTATTTTTCTTTATATTTGTATGATTCTTTTAATCTAAATATCAAAAGTATTTCTTAATAATTAATTTATTTAAGAGAATGTAGTTCTGAAATTCCTTAAATTTAAGTTGTATGTTAATAAGTATATTATGAAGTTATGTGGACCATAGTAAAGTTTCTATTCCAAAATTGTACTGTATTAATTATTTTATGATTTTACAAGAATTGAAAGAGGTCTTAATGCAATAACAATATTTTGTAAAATTTTATTATGTATTTAAAGATTTATGATCTGTTGACACATTTTTAGAAAGTGAAAATTTCTTTAGAAGGTAAAGATTCCTAATGTTTTAGTAAGAATTCTAAATTAAAATGAATTTTTGTATTTTTACAAAAACATCTGTGATTTATTATAACCATTTTATACATATTGTTAAACTTTTCTTTATGTAAATAGTTAACGCATTTATGCCCAAATGAAAATTTTGACTTTGCTTATAATAATAAAGCAAGTCGTTTGAACGTATTGGAATCAAATCCTCAACTGAAGTGCTGAAAATAAGTGTGAATGCACAGGCATCTTGGTCGCTACTATAGTAACCGATGACTGGGGAAACGAGAAAGTGTGACCTTGAAGCGCCAATAGATTTTACATGGACTATAGGGAAAATGACCGTATTCCGAGGCTCAACTAGAGAGCGAACGTTGTTTTCACGAGTTTGCCATTACGACTAGTAACAACGGGGGAAAGAGAAGGTTGTTGAGGATACTGGTAACGGTGCCCTAATTACCGGGATACGTGCAATCTCGAAGGAACGAAAACAGGAATATTTGCTGACGTTCAGAGTTGCTTCCTCTTACTACGGGGAGGTTTAAAAGAAAGAAAAAAAATCAAGATAGTTGCCGTAACCACGGAGCATGTCACGGAAGCAAGACCATTCAAGATTCTTGTTAATGGATTGTTGGAAAATATAAAGAGAACAATCCAGTACGTTGGAATAAAAAAAATGTCAAGAAATAATAAGTTATCATGTTTTTATGACATTCTATAGTAGTCAATGTGCTGTGACTCCACGGTAGAAATCTTAACTAAATACTAAAGTATAACATACTAAAATCACTCTATCTCTCTTTTTCATTTGTATTGTATATATTTAACTATATAGATACACCGGTTTATTTTATGTATACAACAGTGGACTTCAAGTTAGAAATTTTGTAAATTTATATGTATATGTTCACATTCACATACATATAATCAGTATATGTATGTATATATATATATATATATATATATATATATATATATATATATATATATATATATATATATATATATATATATATATATATATATATTCATATCACATATTAATCTTTTTTATTGTACCATTTCTATTATTGTTTTTAAAAGATCAATGAGTTTATCAGAATAAATGAAACTATAATTTTCCTTTTTTATAATTTTTTTGTAGCATACTTTTGCCTTAAGGCAAAAATATCTCAGAATAAAATAATAAATGCTTGTTACGATATCTGAAACTTATATATCGAATATTTTCTAGCTTCCGATGCCTTCCGAGTGCTGAATGTGTGTGTGTGTGTCTATGTGTATGTTATACATTATATATATATCACATAATATAGATATTTAAAAAATAGAAATCCATTATATATATATATATATACATATACATGCATACGTTATCAGTGAGAAAGCTTGAAAATATGTTTCCTCCAGCCTAAATTCATGATTTAATATTACCTAATGTTTTCAAGCACATATCTGTTGATAAACATATGAACAAATGATAGCTTTTGTACTTTTAATGCAACAAAGTTTTAGTAACAAATATAAATTATTAAAAAAACCTCTCATTATATAAATACATACATATATGTACTTTCATGCATTAACACTAATCCAAAACCATAAAAAAATAAATTTAAATGAATAGATTTTACTTAAACAAAAATTAAGCAACCAAAAAAAAAGTAGTAAATAACAATATAGAATAGCAAAGTACACTCTTTAAAAAAAAATGCATTCAAAAGTTCTGTAAAATGAATTTCAATCATGGAGTGGTTTATTTTACATTGTAGGTCAAGAGACCAATGATTAATTATTAAATCTTCTTTAAGACCTTTTTTTTATTTAAGTAGATCTTAGATGGACCAAATACCCCTGTTTTTCATGATGCATGTACACACACATATACATACACACATTAATTGCATAATTAATTTTATATATATTAATTACATAATGTACATAATTAAAATATACATAACTAAAGTATAAATCTTATTTTTGTTTTCAAAATACCAATATATTTTTATTCTATACTAACAAAGTAGAGAATATTCAATAAAAGTAGTCAACAATTTACTTTTCATTCCTTTTGGTCTATGAGATAAACACAACCAAAATTAATAAATGCTTACGTGAAAAGTGACCTCTTTAAAATACGCACTCTTTTAATTAGAAACTATGAAAATAAAAAAATTACAAAATCATAATTAATTATTTTTAATAAATGGGAGGATAAAGAATATTTCAAAAAGAATATTTTCTTTGAAGCTCGCTTTTATTGTAATTGCGAAAAATATCAGTTTTTCAGATTTCACCGGACATACTCATTTTGACCATATCTGAATCACTTGTGAGATTTTAGCGTTATTTTTGTATGTACATACAAGGAAATTTTAAACATTTATTTTGACAATTCTTAAAAGCATTTATTGTTATTTCGTAGCGATGTATACATATCGTATAAGTCAAAGACGATTAGCTGCAGGAAATTGAAATTTTGTATTCGGTACTGTTATAACATCTGGTTGTGCATATCCCCTTTTGATTACAATACGCATCCTATGTAAAGAAAAACCTCAATATCACTTACATAATTCTATTAGTCTACAACAATGAAAACAGAAAGACATTTAAGTAGTAAATGAAGTTGAAAGACAGCCTTTTAAGCAGATGCAGCAATGTTTTTAGGTCCATTTCTAAACAAGCAAGTAAAGACTGAAATTAAATTATTTGTAGTGAATTGTTTTAAATTTTTTATTCTTTTATTACCGGTCTGGAGTATAAGAAACTAAAAACTTTCGGTTCATAACGAAGTTTGTATATAATGAAAAAATATCAGTTTAACGAATATCAACGTTATTAATCGCTGCCAGATGGCATCACTCGAGCTCTACCCTGACAACACCATAGTCTTGAGAAACGAAACCTACTTTCCACCTTTAGAGGAACGTGAAAATAATGAACATTCGGATGACATATTATACAGTTAAAATTTAAAAATACGTTTACTTTAATAAGCGTGGGAGTAAATATCATATTTTAGGAAATGATTTCTAAAAGAAATATACAGTAATTGTGATAATGATACCAGCGGGCTATTTTGTAAAATTTGCAAGATATTTCAAAGTTAAAAAGCTTGATTCTTATAAAAGATTATGATTCAAAACTGTAATAAAAGACATAATATGGAACTCTTGTAGTGAATGCAAAAGAGATAATCGATCAGAAATACCTGAAAAAACTAAATAAATCAGTTAAGCTGAATAATTATTGTTTTCCAATTTCATGTTATAATTTTCATTTCTTTAATTTTTTTATGACCACATACTAGGATTAAAACAATATTTCATATAAATAGTTTATCAAAAGGAGAGAATTCGTAACCAATAGGAAGATATCTATACAAACTAATTATTTGGTGAATAATTATTGTTTTAAATTTAATGCTATAATTTTCATTTCTTTATTTTTTGTGACCACATACTAGGATTAAAACAATATTTCATATAAATAGTTTATCAAAAGGCGAGGACTCGTAACCAATAGGAAGATATCTATACAAACTAATCATTTGGTAAATAATTATTGTTTTCCAATTTAATGTTATAATTTTCATTTCTTTAATTTTTTTGTGACCACATATTAGGATTAAAACAATATTTAATACAAATAGTTTATCAAAAAGAGAAGATTCATAACCAATAGGAAGATATCTATATAAACAAATCATTTGGGATGAAAAGAAATTTAATGGTTACTCATTCAAAATATTTTGTATAAACCCTAAGTTATAACAAAAATTCGAAAGTTCTACAAATTAGTCTCAATATTTGAATAGAATTATAAATAACCAGCACTAATAATTATTTTTCTAAGTTTTAAATCAAATAATTATAAGTAATCTATTATTTTCTCAATTAAAATTATTTTTTTTTGCTGAATTTTTCCTAAGAAAAAAAAAATTGCAGCTAAAATTTGTGTTATTCAGATATTTGTGTAAATATATATATATATATATATATATATATATATATATATATATATTTCAGATTTACTTTTACTTAAAGAATAAATCCATTAAAGTACTTTAACCCTACTCCCTCTTTTTTTAAATTAGAATAGTGAAATTAACCTAACAATAATAGTTAAGTAAATTTTGAATAAAAAACATATTTTCAACTATTTTCGAAGATTTCTTTTATTTCTTCGAATATATATATATATATATATATATATATATATATAATATAATATATATATATAATGATGAAAATGCTTAAAGTATATATATATATATATATATAATATAATATATATATATGTATATATATATATATACACTACATATAGAAGATATAAAAATG
>CM063505.1:150462114-150484614 GCA_032207245.1 Pardosa pseudoannulata
AGTTTAAAACAAAATTAAGCTACATTTTAGGCAAGGTTATTGCTTTTTGCTACGTTTTTTACAAATGCTAAGTTAAAGTCAACTGATTTTTTTTCCATTTTAGCATCGTAAATAGTTATTAATGCTTTAGCATACGAAATAATACCATTTAAGGGGATAAATTAAAACATTTATCTATAAGAAGACTTAATAAAATTTTAAAGGTTTTATAGGCAAACGTTAAAGTATATAATTTATTGCGTCACGTGTTTCTTTGTAAATGCTACATTTCATATCCCCCAACAATATTTTCAATTACATTTAACTAGAATAGAACTTAGTATGTAGACTATTTCATTCTTTGACATTCAAAGATAAGATTTATAGAATAAAATAAGTTTGGACTACTTTATATGACTACGTGATGATTACATTATAATTACATGTAATATGGGTACCACATGGAAAACTAAATAACTATTGATATTACTACTAAACTCAACCTCTATTATGCTGTCAGATATGGTTTCTTTTGTATAGAGTGCCGAATATAGTGTACAAATGCATTTTAATAAATCTTCTTTACACGTAAAACGTTTGGAAAGATGAAGCCAGTTTGTAAATACATGTAAATTTCAGTAATATTCAACAGATTTGTACATTTTCCTGTATGTAACGTATAATTAAATTATCAATGAAATATATATCTATTTTTTTAATTGATCCAAAAGATGAAATTGGAGCAGTATATTGGCTAGTAAAGCAAGGTTATTTAAACTATGTGTCTTCATTTTGATATTTGCAACAAAACTGTTGTTTCATATACAAATAAAATTATTTCTTTTATTAGATAAATATATTTAAATCAATATCCTTTTGCATCTGTCAAACATTGATTTAGTTATTGCAATAAATGCCATCACACCAAGTATATATAAGAAAATATTAAAAGGCTTTATGTAAAACTTTTTAAAATATGTATAGCTATATCTGATAGTAATTATCCTGTTAAATTCAATAATTATTTAAGTAAAAAACAGTCAACAATGTATTTCATAAATAAAAATAATTCACTTTTCACGTAAAATGTTACTGAAGAAAAACTCTAAAATTTATTATTCACTGTTATGTTTGGTTGGAACATACTATATATAAACTTATGGAAAAACTGGATTATGATAGGCTCTCTGTAATTTTCACTAGGGAAATTTTGTGGTACAGGGGTCATGTAAATAAAATTTTCATAGGTATATAAAATGTTTGGTAAATCTAGAATCATATGCATATTTTATGATTAAAGAATCTCTTTTTATTTTATGCATGTTAGATAAACATCTTTTTTATTGATAGTTACATGAAATTAACGATAACAAGGGGAAATTACTATCAGCATTGCTGTAGAAAACTAAAATATTTTGGTTCTGTTAAACTCTTTTGTTCATTGGTTCATAATAAATCAAATATGTTCATAGTTTATAATATATATGAATAATTATGGCAGTAAAATCTTAATACAATTTTTTTCCCCTAAAAGTAACATAAAAAGGAGATTTTTATACTTGTAGTGTTAACAGCTCATTGTTTACTCTTCTTTACTTTAATTATATACATTATTTTCTGTCCCATTTAATCACAATGGACACAATTAAAAAAACTCCATCCAAAATAAAAATTTGGGATTAAAGAGTATAATCAGGATTATTATTTGACTCTCTTGATCTTTTCAATTTTCTTTGAGCTCCTCCAGGAACTGAGAAATTCACAAAAATCAAAGATAAAGAAAATGGAGATTAATAAAGCTGTTTTATTATTATTGATTTACATTGTCTTAATATAGATATTCTAAGACGAAATATTTTTCAGTACATTGAAATGATTGTAATATGTTTAAGAAGTTGATATAAACATGTAATACGAATAATTATCTCGTTTCTTTTAACGGTTTTATTCCAAACCTTTCTTGCTATATTTTCAAGTTTATTGAAGGTACATAAAAAAGAAAGGTGATTCAATGAATATAGTATTTAATACAAACTATCAACGTCTGTCTCACCCTCTCACTACCATATATTTGTTTATTGCGTCTTATAAAAAGCAGTTTTGATTGTAAACCAGATCTCATTAAATCATAGTATAAAATAATATCTTGTATATACAACGATTTGCAAACAATGAATCAGTAAGAATAAATTATTAAGCATGTTTTACTAGCAATAAGTCTCAGCAACATCCCATCGATTAAAAGATCCTAAGAGGTTGATGCTAGTTAACCTAACCTAGGGTATTAAATAAATAAAACAATTTTGAACATTAAATTATTTCCTTCATTCTTTTCCTATAATTTTATTATTATAATTTTTAATTTAAACCTGATAGTTGTGTTTGAATAGAGAAAGAAAAAATATCTCTTAATAAACACAATTTTGACTAATTAAATAAATGAAACAATTTTTTGACTATTAAAATTAATTCCATTCTTTATTTTTAAAATCTTCAGTTAAAACTCGATGGTCATGTTTGAGAGAAGGAAGAAAGAAAGAAAAAAAGAGATTTCTCAATCAAGACACGAGGTTTGACTGTGGTGGCTTCCAGTGTCGGACAGGCTGAGACTTCTGGTTTCGGTTTTTGAGTCCACCCGTCAGACATAAATCAGACCGAGTAGAGTAGGGTATTAAACGACCTACCTTCTCTTTCTCCACTCTTCTGTTCACGACAGCTCCCGCCGCCATATCACACAAACCAGACTCCTTCACTTCCCCATTCCGTATCTCTCTCTCTTTTTCCTCCGTGGATTGCGTGCACGTGCAGTGGTGGTTCGCAATCGCACAGTGTCTTTTTTCTCAAGTCCGTATGTCTTGCCTCGCGTTGCTATTAATAAAAGTCGAAAGACGAGCGCGCGCTCTCTCTCTTTCCTCCGGCACACACACTCACACAACAACAAACACGAGAGAGCGTTTCACGACACAACCCTTGCGGCGGGGCTTCCTTCTTGTTTTGTTTACGTGGCTAACACGACGACCCGAAACTCGCTTCACCCCCTCTCTCTGGCTTCGCGTTTTCTCGACTGAAATGTCTCTCGCCTACTAAGGGAGAGATGGCAAAGGGGGTGAGGTCGATCCCCGAACAACCAATGGTGGTGGCGCCTCGGAGATCGCACCCAATGGGGAAGGAACAAGGTTGGCGACGAGAACCAATGGGGGTGTCGGGTTTCGGGATTCCCTCGTGTCCCCACCTCCAGGTTTTGATTTATTTTTCGTGTGTCCACTTTTTTGAGGGGGAGGAGGGGGGTCCTGTACCGTGTCGTCTACTTATGCGTCCTGAAATGAAGGTGACAAATTCCCTAGAACGCAAAATGCCCGGGCAGAGGTATGGGGGGTGGTCGGTGCGGGAGCATGCGGAATCAATCGATACCACATGACGGCGCGATGCCAGCATGAGGTATACGCGAAGGACTCCAGGCGACGGCTAACTCGCCCCGAAAGCTTCAATTCACGGATCTTTCATTTTCCGTAACCCCCGCCGAGAGATAAATTCAGCAATTAAAGATGCTTGCTTGGGAAAGTGAAAGTGAATCTGCCTCCTAATGGCTTTGTTCGCGGCTCATCTTCCCACTCGAAATCGTGTTGTCTCAGCATCAAATCAACGACGAAAGTTTTATCACCAGCCGATCTTCAAGAAAATTCTCAATTTGTGATATCAGAGAGTTAAAAAGTTATCACTGATTACGCGGAAAGATTATTAATATTGTTTCCATCAAATACGAAAGATTTATTAGGAGTAAATGAGAAAATATTTTTTCTATGTTATACGTTATACATCGATGCAAAAATAATGTTATACACTCACGTATTTAAACAAAATATATATATTTTTAAAAATATTTAGATTGGTACCGAAAGCACAATTTAAAAATATTACGTTAAATGTAGAGTATGACTGATGCAAGTTTTTTTTAGAAAGGAGGGGGGAGAAGATAAGAAGAGAGCATTTTAAATATTCAATCTCTTAAGATTTTTCGATAAAAAATGTATCAATTACAGGAAATAATCTCCAAATAACTCACAAATAATTATATAGATTGTTTAAATGGATAAAACAATATTTTATATAAATTATAGTTGTCAATTAAAATATTAAATTTATCTTTCGAGTTGAAAAGTCTTCATTATAATAGTAGATTTTTGATTTACTATTTAATATTTTTGCTGGATTTAGAATAAAATTTTTCCTAGATCATTAATAAGAGTTAAAATTTATGAAAATTCTTTAGTTTTGCTATATAAAACAAAACATCAAAAAACATAAAATATATACAACCAAGTGAAAAAAATAAGATATCTACCTATCTCCAAATCAACTTTTGAAATACATAAGTAACGAATTTTTATATCTAATTGTAGATAATTATAATTTTTAATCCGCAAATTAAAACTATATCAATAAAAGCAATACATTTCATATTATAGTATAATAAATAATACTTTTTAAAAATTTCCATTTCTTAACAATTTTGATTTTTTTAGATATTAAAGTATCACATACCTTTAGAGTTTTAGTTTACAAAATAAAACATACATTTTTACTTCAATTTGATTTTAAAATTTAATTTTTTATACACATATTTGAAAATCTATCTTGCGAGGGTAAGAAAAATTTCGCTCTTTCATTAGTCAGGTATTTTTTTATATTATTTTTAAAAATATACTACTTGAAATAACAAAATTAAGTGATTATTCAAAAGTTAGAGGGTTATTAACTAACATGTAGACAATTCATTCTAAAAGGATTAGAACATTTTATTTTATGAGGAATCGAAAGAAGCTGTAATGATAAAAAATTTTAATTTGGAAAGGTGTTATGTCTCCTTAACTTCATGATCGGTAATAGAAGTTTTATTGATAATTCTATTGACGGAATCAAATATTTTTTTTTTATATTCACATCCAACTAAATATTTTGCCATAGATTGTGTTTTTATTTCCCATTAAGCTTATTTATTTTTTTAGTCTATATAATTAGCAAGAAAGAATAAGACTAAAATTTTAATTACGATTCCTAGAAAATATCCCATACATCATCTTTTTATCTAACCATCTTCGTATCGTTTATTTATTTTTGAGCTTGTAAAGTCAAATTCTTTTCTTGTACTAAATGTTTTACTTATATGCTTAAATCCAAAAGATGAAGAAAGAGAAAATATTTTATTTAATAGCAGTTTTATGATTTCTCCTATTTTGAAAATTATCCTCTTTTGCATCAAGTAATGGATGTACTGTTTGTTTCTGCTGAAAGTACTTTTTAGTAAGATTTCATTTCTTCTTCCAGAGGAACCCTTTCTCCTCAATAATGATTGTACTTAATTTAAAACTAGTTACTAGTTATTGGTAAAATATAAATGTTTTAAAACATTTTGAATTCCTTTGGTTCAATATTCAGCTTTACATTTTCAAAAAGATTGTCTCGTATATCGTTATAACTCGACTTTTTTTTTTTTTTTTTAAATTAAAAACTACGCATCTATGGTTCCTCATTTACTATGTTTTTTCTTTCGAATGATACTCGTACTCTAATTGTATGAGTACGTTTAAGAAGTTTACTAATTCTTTTCCTAACTCTTTAATATTATATTTTTTTGCAGAAACGGATGCTGTATTACTAAGATGCTATCGAAATTCCATAGTGGCATGTCTTTGATAGTCACTAGTGATAGTTGATTTTCAAAACTAATTTCAGCTGTCTTTAATTAAACTCAATATGTTGTTAGCAATACATTCATGAAAAAATGGTTAAAACTGCAGGATGAAACAACTGATTTAAAAGTTATCAGTTGTCAATTAAAAAAGGAGCTTTATTAAAAATGCTCTTCCCGTATTCCTTTGTCACATAGTAAGGCCTTTTTTAGTAATAGGATACTCTTTGACATTAACTTAGTTGTTATCTTAAGTACTTGCGAAAAATATTTCCAGAAAATTATGTGTAAAGCTATTATTAGTATGTTTAAATTATGTGTAATTACTATTATTAGTAATAATTTATTGTATATTACATTCTGGTAATAACAAATTAATTATAGGAAAATGTATATTAAAAAACTATTTTATTTATTATTCTTAGTTATAATAAAAAGTTCAGTAAGATAAAAATATTAGATTTTCAACCAAATCATAATTTTAGATTTTATGAAAAACGTATGTAAACTAAAAGTTTAACTGTTTCTCAGATTTACAATTTTACATTAAATTAAAAAAAGTAATGCAGTCATGGGAGAGTTTCTTACGTTTTATTGGCGTTATTCTTAGATGTATTACGTAATTTCCGAACTAACATTGCATCACTATAGTTGCATCTCTGCCTGATTATTACACTATGTTCCGTGAACAATATTGGCAAAATTCACGGTAAGCATTGTGAAAAATCCTTATCACCGTTCCCGTGGTCTGTTGCTCTGTCAGTAACCTATTCTTGTGGTTAAATTTTAAGGATTTCTTCATTTGTTACAGCTTGACTCATTGAACAAATTTTATCAGTGAGTTGTTGTGTATTGACTATTGCATCAACATGTCTCTTCATGGACGTTTATGAAATGTACCAGCAACCTCTCACTTGAAAATTATAACTCTTCTCTGATTTATGATAGCTTGATTTAACATTTTTTAATATTCCATCATATTTATGAAGATTTAAAATAATAGTAACAAATTAAAGCCTTAATTCCTGTTGTATTTCTAAGGAATTTCAAAATTGAAGAAAGGAGGGAAGAACTAGTGTTTGTTACGCAATTTGCAATCAGGCTATAAGGTAAAGATCATATCCATGGATATAACATGATTAAACAGAAAATTGAATATTAACTTAATTTTAATGTTTTATGCCCTATTTAACATAATTTATACACAAAACTTTTGATCTTTTTCAAATTAAAAAAAAAATGAAAAAATAAGGTTCACCAGTTGTCTAAGGGGTTAAACGGGTGATTTAAAAAAATGTCAACAAATACAACATAGATATTACATCCAAAAGTTTCATTTAATTTTCTTGATATCTATGAAACAAGGTTTTATATCTGCGGCTAATATTCCATGGTGGCTGTATTCTTACCAAAAGTTACCAACTTAGCCATATTACTATCTTGTTGCCATTTATAACACCCTGTTTCTGGGAAAATCATTTTCAGCATGTATGGGAATGAAAATGAAATGTCCGAACATGTTTAGAACACAAATTCGAATGAAGGTAACATATATCGAGTTAGATTTCAGTTGCTTGTGCAATAATAATAATAATAATAATTAGAAGATGATGTAAGATTTGGTGCCAGGTTATTTAAGGTTATTTAGATAGATAAAATAACATTACGCAAATTTTAAATTCCGCTGCAGCACTTTTTTATTACTATTATCAGAACCTGTATAACGTAAGCATGATCTAGATTACATAAATTTTTGGAGAAAGCTATAGAATATAGTCGGGGAACGTTCAGTCAGTCTTGAAACCATATGTAACTTCCATGAGTTTCTTATACTTCTTCCATCTCTCCTGTGTTAATATTTATATAGACTACAAAAATCTGAAAATTAATTTAAGTTAATAAAGAAAAGTATGAATGCAAGTTCCAGTAACTACTGCTGTTAATAAACAATTTTATTTTTTAAATATTAGAAGGTTACCTAGTGCAAAACGATAACACACTGATATTTTCATGTATTAAAAATAGTGATATGTTGGGTACTGTGTTTAAAAATTCATTCAATGGGGATCTATAGTTACTGTGTCTCTTGTAACAGCCTTGTATTGCCACCGGCCATTGTGAAAGTTTAGTTGAACTGTTTCCCTTATTTAGCGGTTTGAATAACACACAATTTTATTGTATTTTTAGTGTAAACATATTTATTGATATTCGTTCGTCTCTATCAAATTGTAAGGGAATAGGATTAGAAGAAGAAAATAAAACATTTAGTGTAGAGGGAGAGAGATTTTTTTTTTTACTGCATATTTATTTATTTAACTATAATGGATATATATTTAACTTAGAAGATGAATCTTGACAAGCTGCACTATAAAAATCAAAAAATGTAAAATATCCTCAACAGGCGTCTTTCCGTGCTTTTGTAAAGAAAAATACCACTGCAGATTATTTTACTTACAAAATAGCATGTATACTTGTATAAAGAGAACATATATAGGATTAGCAACTTATGCGGGCACCATTATTACTGCTTAATTTATATGTGGCTTCTAAAGTTAAAAATTTTCCCCAGGTGTGTTATAGGGTTTCACCAGAAAATCATATAGTTCAAAGTGGGCAATGAGTCTAAAAAATTTGAACATCATATTATTAATTTGATATAATTCAATAACCTAGCTGTAGCATGTCCTTTAAAGAGCCACATTTTTGAACAGGAGTGGTAAATATTTAACATAGATAGAAAACAACACTAATTTTATAACCGTCTTTTGTTTCTGCGAAAACTGATATTATAGGTTAGAAAGTGATACAGTGTGGACCAAGAATAATAATGCCCTCAAACGCAATTTGTACCGGACAGTTGTAAAACAGGAAGAACATTTTATTTCAGTACCAGAGTATGTTGGTTTGATTCGCCCTGTCTTTCGAAAACAGCTTTAAGTGATAGGTCCTGGTCTAATTAGCACTCGTGTTGGGAAAAAAAACCTGAACGTAGTATTCCAAACAAGCAAACAAATTCATTTTCACTCGATACTGCTAACGAATATAAACAAACAATAGCAATTAAGTCCTTGCAACGTAAAACAATGAAGCCGAAAAGCGTAACAGGAAATAAAAACAGCAGTTTTTTTCCCTCGTGCATCAGTGGAAGACATCACACAGAAGTTATCTCCTCACTCCTCGAAGTAGAAAACGGGGGGGCCAATTACTGTCTCTCGTCTGCCACCCCCCTTCCCAGTCCCCTGCACCGTTTAATGTTTGTTTCTAAAAGTCTCCTTAAACGATAATCAGCAAAAATTTTTCTTTGCTACTTTTGTTTTTTTTCCCTTTTCTTCTTTCTCTCACTCATTCGAGAGAGAGAGAGAGTATGTTGTCTCCCGTTCCATCTCTCTCCCTTCTTTTTTTGCTCTGGCATGACGCACTGTCGGTCTTCTCATCAATCAGCCGGGGTGGATATATATATAATAAAAAAAAGCAAATGAAAAAAAATCTAGGGTGGGGGAATTCTGGATTTATCCAAACCCCCTCGTTTCTGGAACACCCCACCCTGGAATAAAAAAATATAAAATAAATGAAGAATTACCAGTACCACTGTTACTCATTTGCAGAATTCGAGAGCGTTCGGAGTAGTGGAAAACCGCAAAATAACAAAAGGGGGGGGGCGATATTCTGAAGAGTCAAATGAGCCAAGAGGGAAATTACGAGAGGGTGAATGGATATTCGTTTGAATGAAAGTTGAAGTAAATAAATGTTAAATCTATGAGTTATGCAATAATGTATGTTTTGTATTGAAAGAAGGAATAAAAAACGGGAACTTTTTTTAGTTAATATTCTGCTATAGTGAACTTGTGAAGAGAGAATATGACATATGTCTGTTAGTTAAAAACGAAAGAAAAACAAACACGTTAATGGACTGAAAACAAGAAAAAAGAGAGTCTAAGAATATTTGCCCATCACCTAATACGGTAAAAAATATCTATGCACGAGATATTTCCTGTAAATATTAAACAAAAATTTTGGCTTTTACTTTTTTAATAAAAAAGCCAATTAGATAAGTAATGTGCAATATTTGTCTTTTATACTTTTTTAAAAAGTTAAAATGGAACGATTTATATGCTAGGGATTACTTTGACGAACTTATTCATAATGTTGACTACATTTCGGTACCAAAGTTTATAAGTTCTGATCCGATATATACGAAAGTAAGTACAAGTATTCTTGAAATGGATTATTTTAATAGATTATTTTTCTATTTTTCATGTTATATAAGAAGTTTATTACCAATCCTAACACAAATAGACAAACCTAGATGTCAAGTAGTTAGAAAATATGTAGTGAAAAAAAATCCATTAAAATTAATTGAATTTTAATGGAGTGCTAATTCATCTCTATTAAAAATAAATAATGAATGAAAAATTTTATTTTCAACACTAAAAAATTAAATATATACCGCTTTAAAGTACATAAGTTTACTTTACTTAGAAAGAAAGGTTAAAGACATTGAATGTTCCAGCGACTTTTTAATAATTCAATTCAACAACAGCTTGCCAAAACTAAACAAAACAATAGAAAAAAAGATTAACAGAAAAGGGCTCGGGGGAGAATTCATTATACGCTGCGTTGAATTCCCTAACAAAGTGTTAAAGAGGTAGAAAAAAAATAAATAAATGCATGAAGTCGCATTAAAGAGAGGAGAGAATAGAAACCTGGGCTTCCGTAACGCCTTTTTTTTTCTTGTATTGATTCGTCGCCGACTTTTTATTTATACACCAGACTCACTCCGTAATTAAGTTGCTCCATGGCAACAATCCCCCGTCTGCAAAAGCAATAAAATCCGGAGTGAGCGCGCTAACAGATCTCTCGACAAAAAGTCAACAAGTGATCCGTGTTCTAACAAGGGTGACAGGATAAAGAGGGGGAGGGAGAGGGAAAAAAAGGGTTTTGGGCTCGGAATTAATCCTTTCGACGAGATAGGGGTGAAGTGGTCGCTGACGCTTGAAATTGCATCTCCCATTATGCGGTAAAGGGTTTTCGCAAAGCAGGAAGTTACAAATTAACCCCTTACCCAGCGATTATCCCGCCTCCCGACGTCTAATGTATTACCCTTTCGCGGAGGGCTCACTTTTTTTTTTTATCCTGTTTTTGTTATGCTTCGGGCTTTGGCGACGTCGCGTGCCTGACGAGCCAAAGGGATGTACAGGGCTGGATCATCACATAGACTAATGAGACAAATGTTCAGGGACATGTATTTTGAAGAGTCTAGTTAAACAAAGTTATTTTGAAACAATTTGTAAATGAGATTTCCCATTTTCTATTTCGACTTTCTGTTTGATAATTGGATATAATAAATAAATAAACAAAAATATATTGCTTTTGGTTGCAAGGTTTTTTCTTGTGTCCGCAAGGTATAAAAAAATATAAAGTTGCCATTTTACAAGTTGCAATTTTTAAAGAGCACAAAAATCATATCAACATTTCAAAATATAGAAATATTATTGCCAATATATTTAATTTTTCCTGTATCAAATGCCTGATGTCTGGTATTCCCAGCATTCAAATGTATAAAATAATTTACTACGAAATTCACCGAGTCAATCAAAATTAAATTCTTTCGCTGTTTTATATATCGAGCAAAATGCTTTGTATTATATAATAATATAATCAAAATTGATGATAATTTTCCCAAATTAAAGACTCTAAAAGAAAAAATTTTAAATTTATAAACAAATTTTTAAAACTTTTCAAGAAAAACTAAATTTGTTATATATTAAAAATTTCGCATGAACAAAAATTTAAGCTGTTTTAGTGTTGCACATTATTTAGTTTTGTATTTTTTTTATAACGAGTGGTCCTTGTAAGAAGAGAATGTTTGCTGCACCAAAGTAGTTTAATTTTGTTCTGGGGCTGAGCAAAAACGGAATTCGGATATAATTGAAAGAGTTTGAACTGAACTATAATTTTTAAAGGTGAAATCCTGATTTAATTTTTCTCTCTCACACGAATGTCACATGAGTCTCCTAACTTAATTATGAAAATACTTTAATATTTCAAAAAACTTTTTACTTCAGTGGCATCTTTTAAACATCTAGGCTTCATATGTGGTTGCAGATTCGATTTAATTCTCCAAAACAAAGTTTCAAATAACTATAACAAGTAAAACTATTGTTAGTATTATAATTGATGCATAAAGTTGAACACATTTCTTCATATTTTTTATTTGTTACACAGCTATAGATATATTTTCCAAATATGAAGCAAACGCAATTATTTTTCAGACGTTTATAAATAACCCCTTAAAACAGAGTCTTGTTTTAAATAAGAAGTCGCGATTTAAAATGATTTTAAACACACACACACACACACACACACACACACACACACACACACACACACATATATATATATATATATATATATATATATATATATATATATAAAGTGTGTGTAAAACTTTAGAAGTTATCTTAATAAGAAACTAAATTATTTTTTCCAGATTTAATTTTACATTAAAAAAAGGCCTCAATCCAGAGAGCAGCACAACTACTTCAGTTTCATAGAATCAAAATGATTAATTTAAATTTTTTTCAATATTTTAATGTGTTTCTCATGAGTTGACTCATTTGTACATTTCTTTGCACCCAGGAATAATGAGCTAAGCTAATTTCCCTTAAGAAGTGGCCGGTATCTCTCTCCTGGATGATGGAAATTATGGCATTTCGAGGGCAAATCTGGTGGTGTAAGTACATAGGACGATATAGTCTAATATTGGTAAATGATAAAATAGAAGCTTTTCTTTATGGATTTCTTACCATGATTATTTTTTGAGTTTGATGCGTGAGTTTAACGAAGGCCTGGGGCTACCTTTCATTGCCATGTCTAATTCCGGCAAACAAAATCAAAGAAGGTCTGTTTTTTTTCTTCTTAAATTACATGCCTAAATTTTATGCTTTTAACAGACACGTACATGCATAAGTTAAAGAGAGGAAGTATGTGTTCAACACAGTCTAAGTTTTTTAAACTCAGTTACAAAGAGAGCCTTTACTTGACAGCATTAGAAAATGCCAAGCGAAGCGATGTAGGAAAAGGAAAGCAACCCCTCCAACCCATTATCCAGTGTATCCTGGGCTGTTGTCTAACCCCATCGCTGCGCTCCAAGCTGTTTTTTTCCCCTCATCCGTTGTTTAATATATTTTTTATTCATTTACCTCTGGTGGTGTGAATTTTTTCAACCGAAAAATTGATAAAGCACCTGCTACTGCAACTCCCCCTTCTTTTTTTCTATTACTGTGGATGCACTCTTTTATTTACCTTTTCTCACCCTGTCACTACTGCAGGGGGTGGATGAGGCGTTTATTGCCACAACCCTTTGACAAGCCTTTGGTTTATCTCTTTATTGAAGCTGTCATATTAGATGATGATTTTATAGCTTTTTCGTTAGAGTGGGAAAGAAAGGGCGTGTAAGGTTAGAGTTCCCTTGATTTGAGGTAATTTTAGTGAATTATAACCGCGTTGGTATAAAGAGTCATATCAGAGGACAACGAAATTGAATTTTGTTGTATGAGTATTGTAAATAGAATTGAAATAAATGTCAGTTATAACGCTCACTTAATTTTTGGTAATCGAACTGCGAATTATTAGAATTGCTCGCAAAAGATTGTTACGGATAAACGAGATCTAGAATTAAGGAGAGAAAAGCGAAACAATTTAAATAGAAAACGGTGACAAGTTTAAGCGAGCGTCTATATAGCCTTAATAACCGTCATGATGGGTAACACATTTCTGCATAAATCCTGAAGCCCCTGAAAAGCTATGCTTGGATGTTGATCATGTATATCTATTGTAATTTGTCAGAAGTAAAAAAGACAAATTCCCAATTTCCTCAGTTTAATCATTGTTTAGCTACCATATAAATGTACGTCTGTTAATTAGGGATTAACTTTTAACATAATGTAAAAACGACTTTTATTCTGAGTTAATAGTTCGCAATTGACTACCACTGTACTTAATTGGCGTTAGCTGTAATCATCCCTAGTGTCAGAAGAATAAATGAATATTTTACGAAGAAAGTTGCTTATCAAATTCAATATGCTACGTTTTTAAACTATCCAGGTTACGCACATACATACGGACAGTAAGGGCCTGGTCTCTTGTGACAGACAAATTTAAATTTTATTTGGCAGAAATGCCTACCAACGGGTTTTCTAGTACACATTTAATACTGTTTCACTGTGTGTGTCGCATAATAAAACGCTAACATCACCACGTGGTTTTCACATTAAAGTCGAGAACACCTGCAACACAGATAAAAAGAGGAAGAGGGAGAAAAGGAGCCAATCTACCGCCAAAGCCCCTTGTACACTTTTTTAAGAAGTTGTACGCCCTTGACTCCAGCTCGGCCTTGATTTTCTTTGGCTCTCTCTCCTATATCGCTCCTCTCACCGGCCGGCCTTCAAGGACGACTCGGCACTCTCGAGATGCCAGAAAAAAAAATCTTAAAGAATGTCAGAGTTGGATGCCAAAGTTCCGTAAGAGAAAAAAAGCGATCGTTGACTTCACACTGGGATTAAAAATAAGCTTATCACTATGCCTCGGTAGTCTTAGGAAAATACGAACATTTCTTATGTATACATTATAAACTGAGGAAAATACTTGAAAACGATTTTGAAAATTTTAATTCACGATTCACGATAACGATTATTCTCCTTTATAAGATATTATCATTATAAGATATCATTTTGGATGGTCATCATCCAAATAATCGTAATTTTAAATTTAGATTAAATATTTTACATTAACTTTATATCCAGTTATTTCATTGGGGATTTAGATATACACAATAAATAATGTGCGTATGCGTCTGTCAAATACATGAGAAAAATATAGTGTATTGCTACGCTGCATCTGTTTACCAAAATGTGTACCAAGTTCATATTTAAGCCTTTACGGATAACAAGCAAGAATATACTAGAATGTTTACAACAAAATATTTCCAACAAGTTTGACTGAAAATAAATTTAAATTAAAAAATTTGAATAAGTGGGCTTCAATAGTACCCAATAAAAAGTGAAAAAAATTAACATCCTACCCCAACAAAATTTTAATCACTTTGTTTTTATTTATTACTGTTCAAGATTGTCACGCTAAACAGTCACTTTACTGTATTTACTTCAGGTACAGTTAATTTTTTAAAACTTTTTCTTAAAGTTCTTTGTACATACGAGTACATTTATTAGCTTAAAATAAAATTCATCGATTTTCCTTAAAATTCAGTTTAAAGTTATTTTTATATACTTGGATTGTTTATACCTTTGAATGTAACATTTATATTCAGTATTATGATCCACTAATTCTAGACATATTCCCATGTCCAGGTGAAAAGTGGAGTGACAATGGCTTAAAATCCCTATTGAACAGAAATATTATCAAAAGATTAGAAAGGGTGATTATAACCCCCCTTTTTTATCTAAACTCCTGCATGATGACAACGTTAAAGGGTGTGGGCGAATTGAAAACTACGCAATTTGTCTTTATTAAGGTATAAAGACTGTGGGGTTCATATAGATGATTTTTAATTTAAACAAGTCTTTTACAATCACGAACGATAATGTAGGTTCTTTACTTAAACCTTTGTTCCTCTAAACCATAAAGTAGGAATTTGATTGGTACATGGACATACTTTTTCCAGTTTTAGACCAAAATATTTCCTTAATTTGAATATGGCTAGAGATTTTTATTGGCTTTTCTGTATTATTACTATTTAGTAATCATTTATAACGGATTTCTTTATGCCTAAAGCTTAAGAATAATGCTTGATAAAATGTACAATATTTTTAGCTCAGTAAACAGACATGCTCTAAATTTTAACAATAAACAGTTTTAAAAATTTGACCCATCATGCATTTGGAAGGTTCCCAAATTTCTCACACCACATTTTGCTCTTTGTATTTACATAAACTCTATAATGTTCCGTATACGCGAGAAATATTTAACACTAGATTGCCCGAGATTTCTTGTATACCTATATTGCCCAAAAACAGTCAAAATGACTGTATTGTGAAAAAATAACAAATATGTAAAGAAATTTGTTTAAAATTAATTTTTAATATTATATAATAAAGGAGGGTGGAAGTAACTATAATTATTCATAAACCCATTTATATGTTATAGAAAAAGTCACCAAATTCTAAGAAATTGTGTCATTATATTTCATAATTGTTTTTCTAATTGAAATTAAAAAACAGTCAAAATGACTGCCTTGGGCAATCTAGTGTTAATAATAGTTCTTCGAAAAAATTTAGAGGCACTTTGCAACAAAACTACATATCTAACTTTATAATATATATATTAACGTCATATGATTTAAAAGAACTGCCTCTTTTATTCAACCAATATAAAATAAATTACAATTATTTTCAAGTAGAAAAATTATGTAACCTCAAAAATTAATCTAAAGAAAAAGACAATACTACGTATGGAACTTAATCTGAAATTACCTTGTCTGTGATATAAATTTCCTTACATAAAAGGAGTTTAATTATTTAATATTTAAGACTAACTTTAAAACATTTACAGATACAAAACAAAGAAATGAATAAAGATTATGAAATAAAAGGACGCAATATTTTCAATTTACTCTTTTATGTTTATCTGCTAAAATCAGTTTCGAAATGAGTCATAAGTAAATGATATTTTTATAAAAGTTTTTAAAGTGTACGTATTAATAATTTAATAATAGTAATAATAATAAATACATAATACATACGTCTATACTGTTAAAGCTGAAAAGCAAATTTTACCAGTAGATGTTACAGAAAAATATTATTCAATAGCCTCACCCTTGTAACACTTAAGTTAGCGCACTTCAGCTGTTTCAACAGAGAAATATATCTATTTTCCCTCCCGATATAAATGCAACTGCCTTTCTAATGAAAATAGGTCAAGTTTTGAATACGATTTCTGAGAGCCAAGAGCCCTAGTTCTGTGCACAAAACCAAGTCAACTCCCATTTATTACCCTTTCCACATATTCTAACAATGGAGAAAAGGGGGGAGACTAGGTCTCTCCTTTAACGTTAAAAACATATTTTTGCTGTAAACAAGCAGAGTACTGCAGGAAAACCATAATAATACCTGCCTCTCACCTCTAAGGCAGCCAATGATACTTCTAATGTAGGGTATATATTAACATATATATATATATATATATATATATATATATATATATTTTTTTTTAAAGGAGGAAAAAAAAAAGACAAATATGTTGTTTACTAAATATAATCAGTATATAATTATCAGTTTCTAATCTTCTGGGAGTATGTTATTATTTTTAGGCAATTGAATGCTTAATTGTAAATTTTGAAACCTAATTTATTTTTCCTAATTTTGTTATGCATGAATCATAAAAAGCTTACTTCAAGTATCAGATGATAATAACAAAGTAATGTAAGAGATTCTTAATAGATGTATTTGTTTATGAGTTTAAAAAAAACCCCAACTTTATCACGATATCAAGAATCAGTAGAAGGTAAATGGTTCTTGAGTTCAAATCTTCACTTGAAGAACAGTTTGCTAGGTACTGTTTGTAGAGATATCTGTGTGGCTAACTAAATTATATTTGCTTTTGAAATTTTAGTTGAAAATTTTAAAGAACAACAGAAACTTTTGAAGAAAAACTAAAATCAGTAACCTTTTGGTTAATTCCATGAAAAAATAATGAAAATGAAAGCATGAATACTACAAAATATTTTAAGCATGCTATTCTATATATGCTTGAAAGTTTTATGCTACTTTCAGGAGTTGATTAATGTTATATCGTACTTAGTAGGAATTTAAAATATTTCCAACTTATGACAATGATAAAAAAAGAGGAATAAATGTTTTTGAAATGTTTAGATTATATCATGAATAAAACATTAAATTCGAAAGCAACAATATTCATCAGTAGAAATTCTTAGTTTTTAAATGGAAATAAGAAACACACATACATTAACAGATTAATTCTCAATTAAAAAATAAAATGCTGGCTGAAAATATCTGGACAGAATACTATAAAGTCCCCCTTTTTAAAATAATTTTTATTAACAACTTTTGTTATTGGCTATGATTACGAATGAACAGTATTAATGAACATGTTATCAATATATATATATATATATATATATATATATATATATATATATATATATATATATATATACACACACACACATATATATATATATATACATATATATACATATATATATACATATATATATATATATATATATACATATATATATATACATATATATATACATATATATATATGTGTGTGAAATCTACCTATAAACCTACATACATCTTAGGCATTTTGACAATTATTTATCATTTGCTAAGATTGTTCATTGATAACCACATGTTAAAACTATATTGTTTCTGCTATAATCACTTCAGAAGCAAATACTTAAGTAATACTTTAATATTGCATTATTAAACTTGCATAAAGTTAAATTGATTGCATAAAATTTTTTGTAACAAAAACAATGAATACTAAAAATTAAAAAACTCAATAAAAATTATACATGTCAATAGTCTTAAAACATGAATCAATTCCAGTATAAATACCATGCACTTATTTGTTATAGAAGAATTTAGCTAATGTAATTATTAAATATTTGTCAATGCATTCACATAAAACATAAATTAGTTAAATTTTTCTACAATAAATTGGCATATAACAGAAATATTGTAATTTAAATTATAAACAAGTATTCAGTATACGGCCGAAAATTTGGTTTATATCTCAACCGAATATTCGGCAGTTGGCAAAATTAAATACTTGCCTTTTCATTAATACTTATATATGAATTTAAAACTATCTAACAACTCCATCTAGAACAAGTATATCAATAAAAAATACTACAAATAGTCTTTTTGCTGGTGTCTGCTTACCAACGAAAAGAGAGTATCAAAAAGAAAAATAGTAGCATTTTGTGTATTTATAAAACATTCATAAAGTTTCAGAACTTAAGTGAAAAATTTTACCTTGATATCCGTGGACTCAGAGAACAGTATCCGAACAATTTTGCATTTTTGAGATCAAAACAATAAAGTATTTTTTTGTTTAACTTTTAGTCAAATACCACTGTAAGCATGGATGCCTCTCTGTCTGAAAATATAAAGTAATCCTGCAGTGGTATCATTTGAGAGAGGTACTGAAAAACTTACTTTTCCATCTACAATTTATCTACGGAGTAAGGGCTGGGAAAGGGAAAACAGGCGGGAAACCCTTGCGATACTCGATATTTTGTATTATAGGCTAAAAGCATTTTTTTTAAAAGTCATATAGCCCTATAGAGTCAAAATAATAACACAAGATCTAGGTCGGAAATGCCCCTTGGGATGCTCGAAACCTACATCTTCGAGAAACGAGGATATTTTGCTCTTTATTACCCTTTTCCAGATCACAATAGCAGTAAGGGGGTGTCCCTACACCTTCTGCACTGCAAAAAGAGCGAGGGAAGAAAAACACATATATGGGGTCGTAAACAAGTCCCTGAGAATCGCTTGAACCCTGCATCTATTTGCTCCCCTTTTTTTTTTATATTGTCAACAGCCATTCGGATGGTGCGGATTAGCAGCCGTTTGATCGCATCACCATGTGTCACATTCTAAATGCGCATTGTTACCGCTGTGGGCAATTAGGCGAATGAAGGTCCTCCTGTGTTTGGTCTTTATTAATGGGAGGACGGAGACAGATGTGCCGCACGTTATCGAGATGCCACCGTTGGATTTATCAACGCTGATATAAACCCGTCGCAGAGGTGAAAATGTATTGATTGGATTACATTGCAAATATAAAGGAGAAAAAACATTTTTAAATTGTTTTCCCTATATGCTGTCTATACTTATAAAAAATGGAGCCATGTGTATGTCTGTCGTCAGTTCTTTACATAGAAAGAAATATTTTACAGTGACCAAATTTTGCACTTACATCAGTAAATCTAATCACGTACAAAGCCCATAGGTTCCAACTTCCAAAAGAGAAAAATCTGTAGTTTCTCGCACTAACGACATTTTCAGTATACATATAAAAATATAATTTTTCAAAAGGAAAAAATGGCAAGGCTTATTTAATGTATGAGAGATATATTAATTTAATATTCACAAATGCTTTAAAACTAAAAAAAAATCATGTTGTTTATTGATATAACATTTTTTAGTGTATATATAAAATATAATTAAAAATGTGAAAAATTGTAATACTGTTTATCCAATATGTAAAACAAACATTAAATTTTAACATTTCCAAATGTTTTTCTGCAAGATTTTGCTATTTTAAAAAATTGTTTGGCAAACTCATTTTTAAAACATTTTAAACTTTTACTGCATTTTTCAATTAATAACTGTTTTAATGTTTTATTAGACAGATTCTCAAAAATCTGTTATAATTCTTTTTGACTAAATATTCGCATTTTACTTCTTGCTGAAATACAGAATTATCAACAGAGGAAAGGACAAAGCGAGAACGGAAATTTTTAGGGATTTTAAACTATATCGCTGAAAATTGGAAGAATTAGTTTTCCGATCGGAATATCAGAAGCACATTGAAAAATCTTAAAACTTCCGAGTATATCGAAAGCATTGGCACCTATGAAAGCCCCTTTTTCGATTTTGATTTTTTTAGCAATGAGCAATAAAACTTAAACATGGATGTTTAAAAAATGAGGCACAATTTTATATTAATGCAAAAAGTAAAAATTAATTGCATATAAAGTCGATATATGTATATATAAATAGTTCAAAACGAAATTCCTCTTAATAACTAATCAATGTTACGATGTACAGAAAGGTACGTGATGCTCATTTTTTATGCTGATTTTTTATGATTTTTGAGAAAACTCAAAATAATTTTCAAATTTAACCCAAATTTTCTGAGTAACACATAACGTTGTCTGAGAGATAAAGTTTTATAATAAACGCATAATCTCTAGCTAAGCACGGGCACTCAGCTATCAAAAATAAATCTATTCCAACAAGAGTGAATAAGTGGAAGTAGAGACAGGCATTCTACTTACTGATATCTATATGGGAACTGGTGAACAAGTGAAAAAAATTAGTGAAGAAAAGAAAAAAAAATCGGGGGAAATTAAGTGTGTGTTGACTACTAGATTGACAGAATTGGCCCGTCAAAATTATAAACACTCCGTGATGAGAAATTTATTGTGTAACAATGATTGCTTGAGCAGTGCGAATAAAGTCGTTCACAGAGTGTTTTATGGGCTGACTGTTAAAGGTTGAAATGATGTGTTTCGTTTTTGGAAGTTCATTTAGGAGTAAATATTTCAGTGTTAATATATTAATTTTCTAAGCTAAAATTTTTTAAAAAGTTGTACGCTTCGCAATATTTGATTTTCCCCCCTTAGAAATATAACTTTTGAGATTATTAGTTTTAGTTACTCAGAATTAGTCTTTCAAATCTTTCATAGTGTCTTAGGCTTAATTACTGCCATTAAATAACTACCATTTGGGTGATTTCAAAATGGATTTTTGTACTCGTTAAATTTTATACTCATCTTCCAAAAAGCCTGTAAACATGCCTTTGTTGCTTTCTACAAGTAAATAACTAAATACAGATATACCATTAATTAAAGGATACTGCAGTGTTTGTTTAACAATAGGATTTATAAGAAAAAGTGAAAAAGTTACTGTGAAACATTTACTGTAGAGAAAGTATCACCACCGATAGCGAGCTACTAGTAGCTCACTAAGAAATTTTTGGTAGATCGCAGTGCCATGTTAAATGTCAAGTTGGCTAACACGGATAGGCTCAAGTGCTGCAGTAGATTTGGAACTGGTTGTTTTTAAAAATGAGTTAACTTTAAAGTAGCTCTTTGTAAATAGTGAGGATATTTGACAGCTTGTCTCTAAAGAAAAATGCCCAGGTAAGTCTAAAAGTATAAATGATATTCAGCTCTATTTATCTGTATTAAGTTTTTTCTCCAGTTTGAAATTTAGAAAACAGTACAGAAACAGATTGACTGATGAACATTTAGACAGTTAACCCTTTAAAGGTCACCTATATAAACTCTTAGGAATTTAATGAAATTAGTTTATAAATATTACCCATGAACTTTATAAATGCAAAATGTATTAAAATTTTTCTTTACAATCTTTAGGTTTGCTTTAGAGAATACAGTATGAGGGATTGAGGGAGTTTAACTGACAAACCCAAGACCTTGTACAGCGTGAATATAATACTTTTTAAAATTTTAATTATATTGCAAGAACAATAAATAAGCGTTCTTAAAAAGTATAATAAATAAATAGTTTAACAATTTATAAGTGTTATTTGAATAGATATTTTTGTTTGGGGTCATACGTGAAAAAAATCGAATTACTCACTTTCCAGGTACATAAAGTTTAAATACATATATTTCAAAAGAAAAAATAAATTAAGTGTAGTACTATCATTTATTGTAATTTTTAAATGTCAAATACATAAAAAAACTGAAAAAAAAAAACATTCATATTACTCAAAAAAAAAAAAAAAAAAAAAAAAAAAAAAAAAAAAAAGAGGAAAAAAAATGTTTAACAGGAGGTTTCCCTTCGGAACCAGTGTCCGCTAAAGGGTTAACTCTATTAGAATGGCAGCCACTACCTACTTACTCTCCCAATATTAAAAAGATTTTTTGGGGGACCAAACAGAATATATTCTCTCTTATTAAAGTTAATATGTCTGAAGAAAAATATGTTCTTATATTTCTAGCTTATTACTAACGACACTCCGATTTCTATCTTATATACATTTCGATATCAAATTATTTTTCAAATATACAGTTTTACTACAATTGA